>BSBM01000668.1:21293750-22537500 GCA_027924585.1 Larix kaempferi | reverse complement strand
GATGACGACGATGATGAAGATGGTGATGACTAATGGAGATGATGATAATGTTGATGATGAAGATGATGCCGAATATGGTGCACATCATCCTCATCATCATGATCATCTTCATCATCATCATCACCACGATGATGATGATGACGAAGATGGCTATGACGAGTACGATGAGGATGATGAAGATGCCGATTATGATGACGAAGACAATGATCATCGTGACCATGATCATATGATGATGATGGCGATGGTGAGGATGATGAAGATGGCGATGATGATTACTAATGAAGATGATGACGACGAATATGATGATTTTGATGATGATGATCATATTCGTCGTCATCATCATCATCTTCATCATCGTACTCATATTAATCATCATCCACCACCATCATCATCATAATATCATCATCATCATCATCCTCGTCCTCACAATGATGATGATGATGAAGATGATGATGATGATGATGATCATGTTGTTGATGATGAAGATGAGGATGATGTGCTGCATATTCGTCATCATCAACATCATCGCCAACATCATCATCATCATCATCATCACCATCATCATCATCATCATCATCATCTCCATTAGTCATCATCATCATCACCATCTTCATCACCATCTTCATCATCATCATCATCTTCATCATGATCTTCATCATCATCATCATCATCAGATCATCATGACGAAAACCGTATTTTATTGCAATTGTGATTCCACTTACAGTAGATGAACACTATTCGTAAAATCTTCCACGATGAGGAGGCCCTCCATGACTACTTGATTCTCCTTTACATCTCATCATCTTCATCCTACACTGAGACAAAAAATAACAGGTGCCTTAGATTTTGATTAATACAGCAGTGTAAAGAAGAGTGCTCTACAGATTACATGAAGCCAAGCTTATACCTTCTGTGCTATGCTTTGCCAGCCTTCCATAGGGGTGGGAGTATCAAGACTGTTATCCTTCCCCATAAATTAACTGGGCAAATATTTCCCAGCAAATAAAAATAACCATCAAAGTGCATTCTGTCACATCTGCATCGCCCTAAGAGAATACAATCTGATGGTAATTATGAACAAATCTGACATACTGCGATCTCACAATAACCGCACCTCCGAACAGTCTTTATACAACATTAATATATATATACTATGCATTTAATTATTCTTGATGTAATACATATGTTTCTAATTGAAAATTAAATTAATGTTTTGAAATCAAAATACACAAATTTGTAAATATACCCTTAAACCCCCAAACACCTAGAAGCACTTAAATGCACTTAGGGATTATGGGTTAGAAGAGGTCCTAAAGGCCTTTATGGGGGAGGGGCTCTTTATGGGGAGGGGATCTAGGCATAACCCGACACATTTATATCTGTTGGGAAATAAATACAATGAACGTTACCCACCAAAAATTACAACGTTTAGCAAGGACGCACACGCGCTAGATGCGCGCACGCGCCTCTACAACGCACGCGCCTCTACAACGCACGCGCCAGATTTGGCTTGTGCGCATCCCTTTTGAACATAAAATTTAGAAAATCACCCGCGTTCTTTCTCCCGCATTTTTTTCCTCATTCGTCGCGTTCTCTTCGCTGGTTTCACGCACAGTCCAACAAGCATTTACATGGTAGATTGAATTCATACACCATTTGGATAAAATACACAACATTTGGGGCTCTATTTGGCTCTTTGTATTGAATGTACACCTATTGGGCTCTATTTGGATCAATTGAGTGAATACACAATAGTTGGACTCTATTTGGCACCTTGGATTGAATTCTCATGCTACTTGGATACACATGAAGTCTTCTTACATATAGTGGACACATCAAAAGATCATTTGACATTTGAAGCAAAGAGCAATCATAATCCTTGAGGTATGGTGAAAATTTTATCTTGTTAAATGTAATTTAGTCTTCATTCACTTGTTTGAATGACATCTATTTTGGTTTTTCCTCATGAATTGTATGATAGATCTATTTTAGTCTTCTTAATCTTCAACATAGACAATAAAAACATCTTACCAAAAAAAAACTACAACATGCACCAAGCAATGCTTTCAACCTTTCATGAAGATAATAAAAAAAAATTACTTGCATCACCACCAATAACATTTCATAATCACATTCCTCCATCTAGTAGACAAACATTTGTTGAATTCCTCATGGTTTCACTACAACAACTCACACAAACACCTAAACAATTGAAAACCCTTAGTATTTTGGGGCTATTTTCCCTCATCCATACCATGAAAATGAAGTGATATGAGCTTCTCCCTTGTAGGGAATTTGCTCCTACTAACATCCCATACCACCATCCAATACCATCCTACTGAGTTCCTAGAGGTGATGTTGTAACTTTATATGTAGGGCATTCCCAATAGCTTTTAAGATTATATGAAAACATTATCACTATATGTTGTTGTACATAATCAATTGCTACATCGAGCTTTAATAATCATGCACATCGAGTTTTAATATCTTGTTTGTTGTTCATTCTTGCAGGGGTCATATTTTCGTTTTTCCAAAAAGCGCATTGAATATGGGAAACAAACGTAATAATAAAAGAAAGTCTAGAAGGACAGAGCTGCCCCCTGAAAAGACCCATGAGATAAGAGAAAATGCCAGGTTGTACATGCAAAACCGTAGAAATCAAAATGTTAGTGCCTTAGATCCATCAACAAGCAATGACGAAGTGGTTGAAGTCAATCAAATCTTTCCTGATGTCGAGTATGAAGGGATGGATGTTGAACAAGTTCTTAACTGGCAACCACCCGAAGAAGAGCACCCACCTGGTGAACACACTCCATTGCAGGACCAATTTCTGAACGAACGGCCACAACAAACCGTTGACGAGACTCGTACTTCCTTGCCGACTCCCTTGCCTCGACTATCAACCGGACGACGAAGAACTCCCAGACGTATTCATGTGGATGAAAGTTCATTTTCAGGACTTGAAGGTAAGATTCCCAAACGCACTATTGATTTCCATTGTAACAAGATAATCAAAGATTTTTTTGAATCCAAAACCGATGCAGAAAAATGTCAATTGTTTCTTGCTTTGTTAAAATCACATTGTCTAGCTCATGTTAGGAGAATTTTGGGCATAAAGGTAGTTAGAAGTTCAGAGGCCAACAATCATGTTGTTAGAAATCTACAATCTGCATTTAATTTGATTGGAAAAACTTCTCGTACAAAAGATTTTAATGTGGCCCGTCGTGTACTGCCGGAATCGATTGTAGACAAATCCACAAGGCAATGTCGCCTACTATCACACACATGTAAAATCTTTAAAGTAGATAGAAAGACTCTTCAAAAGTATTCTGCCATTAGAGAAAAACTTGAGACCCCAGGCCAAAAAGATTGTTGGGCCTTTGTTGGTAGGTTACCTCGTTCAGACATGAAGCTCATTGATGCTGTTAAAGAACTAGTGCAAAAGTTTTGGCATGATGACACTAGACCGTCATCGAATCAAAGAGATGTTTTAAAGTTGAGAAAAGGTGTTAGGGGGGGTGAACCCCATGTCAAGCACTTCCTTGAAACGACACAAACAAAACTCTATGAGAGGTTCAAGAATGAGCACACACAATTGAACTTGGGCCAAAGGTCCTTCGAAAAATGCAAACCCTGGTATGTTAGAATTTGCATTGATCGCAGTACATGTTGTTGTAGATACCATGTAGAATTTGAGTACTATTATGATACATATAGACATATATTTTGTGGTTTGCATACTAACATTATGCAGGATTTCCCTTCGTTACAACCACCGAATGCATCCAGAGAATTTATACATAGCATAATGTGTCGAAGACCTGAAGGACAAAAATATTATAAAAGATCATGTTTATATGGGACATGTTCCAGTTGCAGTGGATTTGCATTATTGAGCCGCTGCATCCACGCAACCGCGAAGCACAAATTTGGGAGGATGTCAGTAGAAATGTAGAACTTCCAGTACATAACATATCAAGTAGATAGTTCGAAGGAAAGCAAAAAAATTGCATTGGTGAAGTCACAGGTAATCTAAGTTTGCATGCTTTCATACTGTACATGTTGAATTTGTACATATATATTCAGATTGAAAATGTCACGTTGTATTAATGCCCTTGGTTTTGTGGCACCAGGTACAAATTTGTGATTTCATGAAGGAATTCTACCAAAATACCGAGCATTATGTACAGCACGTCCATGTAGCACGATGGCAGGATGAACAGTACAGACAGTGCAGAGACACCTTTCCCAAGGGCACAATAATGTCGGTTGTGGACTTTGCAGAAAACTACACCCTACAGCCACATAATGAGATTCAAAGTCAATACTACCATTCATACCAAGTTAGCATAATGGTCCATATCACGTACATGCATGCGGCAGAGAGCAGCAACGACATGAGGATAATATTGAAAGAGACCAACTTGTACATCAGTGACGACAGGTGCCACGACCTGCATTATGTGTAGCATTGCTTCAAAATTTTCTATGATCAGCTGAAGGAGAGAGGTATACATATGGATCAGCATTGGATATGGTCAGATGTTTGTGCAGGCCAGTTAAAAAATGCACGTGTTTTCCAGTGGTTGAGTATGTTGCACAAGACTTATGATGTGCTGCATGTATGGAACTATTTTGATACCGGGCATGGAAAGGGAGAGCACGATGGGGCTGAAGCATGGTTGTTCAGGGGGAATATCTTACAGTGGATGGAAAGGGACCAAAGAGCAATGGCTACACATACACAGATTATAGACCAGGGTTGCGGGTGTATCACTTTACGCACTTGATCGTGGGTACAAACATCCAACTACAGACAATGTCAACGAAGTCATCAAACAAGGTACGCTACTTACTACCTCATGTGGAGCATGAGAGGTTGTTCGAGACAATAAAAAACCGAGAGGATCCAGAAGGCCTAATTGACTAAGGTACAAAGTATAGCCATGTGATTTTTTATTCATGCATAGTTAATGTTATTCATGTTAGATGGTTTATTTGATATCGTTATCTTATATCGTTTATTTGATGTCCAAGTTATGATTAAGTTATGATTTATAGCCATGTGATTGTTTATTCATGCATGATTAACCCTAGAAGCACTAATATAACCCTACAAACATAATCTAGCCCTAGAAGTGCTAGAAAGCTAAACTAACCCTAGAAACACTAATCTAACCCTCAAAAACTAATCTAGAATCCTAGAAACATAATCTAGCCCTAGAAATCCAAGAAAGCTAAACTAACCCTAGAAACACTAATCTAACCCTCATAAACTAATCTAGAATCCTAGAAACCTAATGTAGCCCTATTAACCTAATCTAGCCCTAGAATTCGTGACCCACCACACGTACCCTCAATAGGGGTTATTTGGACTCCTAGTGGGATAGGATCACTATTAGAAGGGTTTGTCACGTCACACAAGTACACCACTAGAGAAATCAACTTATAGAATCCAAGTCTACATGTCTATCTTGGAATTTCGATCCTCAAACCCTAGGTCTTACCAAGATGCCCGCAGCACCCAAATTTGGATATTGACCCCATTTTCTCTACCACTCTCTCCATTTGGAGCTTTAGGAATTGTTTCAATATTGGTCTAGTACTTGGATGAATATGAGGATCATTTGGGAGCTATGATTGAGTAGCACTAACATGTTCATCATTGTCACCTAATGGTTGGAAATGTCCTTGAGGGAGGCTTTATACCTACCTCAACCATGTTAATGCTTGAGTTTTTGGAGGTCCCTCATCACCATCTCCATCATCATCACCATCCTCATCATCATCACCATCTTCGTCATCATCATCACCATCTTCATCATCACTGTCATCTGTAGGTCCCTCATCACCGTGTCCATCATCATCACCATCTTCATCAACACCATGATCTTCATCACCATCACCATCACCATCATCATCAACGTCTTCATCATCATCACCATCATCATCATCATTGCCACAAGTGCCCGGTGGATGATTTTCCAAAGTTGACCCCCCTGTGCAAAAATTGCACACTCCCTCACTGAGCAAAACCCTAGTTTCCAAGATGGACGTACAAGATGAGGGCGGGGCCACTGGGACGAAGGGGAGGGGCACCCCTAGAACTATCCCGGCGTGCTGAATCCAATGGAGTCGACGGCTCGTCGATCCGAGCCACGGTCTTCATTCTATGGCTCGTCCCGTCTCGCATCCAAAAGGCCTTCAGGGATACCTGCTGGATACCTGCCGGGGGCGTAGAACTCCAACCGTGCAACAAAACCGGGTTCCGGGGAGTCATGCAAGTGTGTCTAGGTAGGTTCCAACCGGGAACGCTAGCCACAAGTGCCCGGTGGATGATTTTCCAAAGTTGACCCCCGTGTGCAAAAATTGCACACTCCCTCATTGAGCAAAACCATAGTTTCCAAGATGGACGTACAAGATGAGGGAGGGGCCACCGGGCCGGAGGGGAGGGGCACCCCTAGCACTATCCCGATGTGCTGAATCCAACAGATTCGACGATTCGTCGATCCGAGCCACGGTCTTCATTCTATGGCTCGTCCCATCTCGCATCCAAAAGGCCTTCAGGGACACCTGCTGGATACCTGCCGGGGTCGTAGAACTCCAACCGTGCAACAAAACTGGGTTCCGGGGAGTCATGCAAGTGTGTCTAGGTAGGTTCTGGCCGGGAACGCTATCCACAAGTGCCTAGTGGATGATTTTCCAAAGTTGACCCCCGTGTGCAAAAATTGCACACTCCCTCATTGAGCAAAATCCTAGTTTCCAAGATGGACGTACAAGATGATGGCGGGGCCACCGGGCCGGAGGGGAGGGGCACCCCTAGCACTATCCCAGCGTGCTGAATCCAATGGATTCAATGGTTCGTCGATCCGAGCCACGGTCTTCATTCTATGGCTCGTCCTGTCTCGCATCCAAAAGGCCTTCAGGGACACCTGTTGGATACTTGTCGGGGGTGTAGAATTCCAACCGTGCAACAAAACCGGGTTCCGGGGAGTCATGCAAGTGTGTCTAGGTAGTTTCCGGTCGGGAACGCTATCCACAAGTGCCCGGTGGATGATTTTCCAAAGTTGACCCCCGTGTGCAAAAATTGCACACTCCCTCACTGAGCAAAACCCTAGCTCCGGAGATGGCCCTTTGGCACCACTTCCGGGTCTTCAAGGCACGCTGTGGGAGGTACCCTAGCTGAAACCCGGCGTCCCGGACCCAGCGGAATCAATGGATTCGTGAACCGATCCACGGTTCGGGCGCTACGGGCATTCTAGTCGGGCACCCCGGGGCCATTCAGGGACACTTTGGGGATTTGCCTCGGGGCCACGGAACCCAAACCGGCGAGCGGACTTGGATTCCATCGGCTCCCATTGGTCCACGTGGCCATTGTGGTCCAGGTCCAAGCTCCCCAGACCATTTGGTTACCCACAATATGTGCGACTCCTTTGACGAAAGATAAATTCTAGTGTGGGTGACAACATTTGATACACTAGCCAAATCTATGTTGTTGGAAGAACTTACATATTTCAACAAGGGAGCGTTTTGCAGGTGACTTGAAAATCCCTTCCAATTTTCAGCAATAAATCAAAGAAGTTCAAAGTATATATTTTCAGGCAAGCTTGTCAACCAATCAGAGAACCGAATACAGGGAGATAACCACTCCCAAAAAGTTCAAGCTATTATAAAACTCTTGTTTATCAAGATAAGGATGGACTATGTGTACATTACAAGAATACAGATGAATGAAGTCACTTTGATGAACTTGTCCTCTTGCTCTCTACAGAATGTGTTTAAAATCAGGGAGTATTGTTCGAGTTTCTGTTGGTTTACATAAACGTTTATTCCCAAAGATGACGTCGCATAAAACCACTTCCTTAGCTTTCAATTGGGTTTGAATGGCATCTCTAACTTGTGTTAGCTATGGATAACTAGGAATATGAAAGGGAAGGTACCTATAGACCCAAGTTTCCGATGATAAAGGTGAAGTACCACTTATTAGAGCACGAAATGCTGAACAAAAGGCTAATGGAACACAACGAATGATTCTACGCCCCCGACAGGTATCCAACAGGTGTCCGTGAAGGCCTTTTGGATGCGAGACGTGACAAGCCATAGAATGAAGACCGTGGCTCGGATCGACGAACTGTCGAATCCGTTGGATTCAGAACGCCGGGATAGTGCTAGGGGTGCCCCTCCCCTCCGGCCCGGTGGCCCCTCCCTCATCTTGTATGTCCATCTTGGAAACTAGGGTTTTGCTTGGTGAGGGAGTGTGCAATTTTTGCACAGGGGGGTCAAATTTGGAAAATCATCCACCGGGCACTTTTGGCTAGCGTTCCCTGCCGGAACCTACCTAGACACACTTGCATGACTCCCCGGAACTCGGTTTTGTTGCACGGTTGGAGTTCTACACCCCTGACAGGTATCCAACAGGTGTCCCTGAAGGCCTTTTGGATGCGAGACGGGACGAGCCATAGAATGAAGACCGTGGCTCGGATCGACGAACCGTCAAATCCGTTGGATTCATCACGCCGGGATAGTGCTAGGGGTGCCCCTCCCCTCTGGCCCGATGGCCCCGCCCTCATCTTGTATGTCCATCTTGGAAACTAGGGTTTTGCTCAGTGAGGGAGTGTGCAATTTTTGCACACGACGGTCAACTTTGGAAAATCATCCACCGTGCACTTGTGGCTAGTGTTCCCATCCGGAACCTACCTAGACACACTTGCATGACTCCCTGGAACCCGGTTTTGTTGCACGGTTGGAGTTCTACGCCCCCGGCAGGTATCGAACAGGTGTCCCTGAAGGCCTTTTGGATGCGAGACGGGACGAGCCATAGAATGAAGACCGTGGCTTGGATCGATGAACCGTCGACTCCGTTGGATTCAGCACGCCGGGATAGTGCTAGGGGTGCCCCTCCCCTCCAGCTCGGTGGCCCCGCCCTCATCTTGTACGTCCATCTTGGAAACTGGGGTTTTGCTCAGTGAGGGAGTGTGCAATTTTTGCACAAGGGGGTCAACTTTGGAAAATCATCCACCGGGCACTTGTGGCTAGCGTTCCCAGCCGGAACCTACCTAGACACACTTGCATGACTCCCCGGAACCCGGTTTTGTTGCACGATGATGATGATGATGGGGACGGTGATGGTGATGATGGAGATGGTGATGGTTCCGTCTCGCATCCAAAAGATGGAGATGGTGATGATGATGAAGATGGTGATGATGATGAAGATGGTGACATTGATGATGATGTTGATGGTGTTGAGATGGATGGTGATGATGATGAAGATGGTGATGGTTCCATCTAGCATCCAAAAGATGGAGATGGTGATGATGATGAAGATGGTGATGATGACGAAGATGGTGATGGTGGTGAGGTTGATGGTGATGGTGATGGTGATGATGATGGTGATGGTGGTGAGGTTGATGGTGATGGTGATGGTGATGATGATGGTGATGGTGGTGAGGTTGATGGTGATGGTGATGGTGATGATGGAGATGGTGATGGTTCCATCTTGCATCCAAAAGATGGAGACGGTGATGATGACGAAGATGGTGATGATAATGAAGATGGTGATGGTGGTGATGATGGTGATGGTGGTGAGGTTGATGGTGATGGTGATGGTGATGGTTCTGTCTCGCATCCAAAAGATGGAGATGGTGATGATGACGAAGATGGTGATGATGATGAAGATGGTGACGTTGATGATGATGGTGATGGTGGTGAAGTTGATGGTCATGGTGATGGTGATGATGATGAAGATGGTGATGATGATGAAGGCGTTGATGATGATGGCGATGGTGATGAAGATGGTGATGATGATGGACACGGTGATGAGGGACCTACAGATGACAATGATGATGAAGATGGTGATGATGCTGATGATGGTGGTGAAGTTGATGGTGATGATGGAGATGGTGATGGTTCCGTCTTGCATCCAAAAGATGGAGATGGTGATGATGACGAAGATGGTGATGATGATGAAGATGGTGACATTGATGATGATGGTGATGGTGGTGAGGTTGATGGTGATGATGAAGATGGTGATGGTTCCGTCTCGCATCCAAAATATGGAGATGGTGATGGTGATGAAGATGGTGATGATGATGAAGATGGTGATGTTGATGATGATGGTGATGGTGGTGAGGTTGATGGTGATGGTGATGGTTCCGTCTCGCATCCAAAATATGGAGATGGTGATGATGATGAAGATGGTGATGATGATGAAGATGGTGATGGTGATGATGATGGTGATGGTGGTGAGGTTGATGGTGATGGTGATGGTGATGGTGATGATGATGGTGGTGAGGTTGATGGTGATGGTGATGGTGATGATGGAGATGGTGATGGTTCCGTCTCGCATCCAAAAGATGGAGATGGTGATGATGACGAAGATGGTGATGATAATGAAGATGGTGATGGTGGTGATGGTGGTGTGGTTGATGGTGATGGTGATGGTGATGGTGATGGTTCCGTCTCGCATCCAAAAGATGGAGATGGTGATGATGACGACGATGGTGATGATCATGAAGATGGTGATGGTGATGATGATGGTGATGGTGGTGAGGTTGATGGTGATGGTGATGGTGATGATGAAGATGGTGATGGTTCCGTCTCCCATCCAAAAGATGGAGATGGTGATGGTGATGAAGATGGTGATGATGATGAAGATGGTGACGTTGATGATGATGGTGATGGTGGTGAGGTTGATGGTGATGAGGTTGATGGTGATGGTGATGGTGATGATGAAGATGGTGATGGTTCCTTATCGCATCCAAAAGATGGAGATGGTGATGATGACAAAGATGGTGATGATAATGAAGATGGTGATGGTGGTGATGATGGTGATGGTGGTGAGGTTGATGGTGATGGTGATGGTGATGGTTCCGTATCGCATCCAAAAGATGGAGATGGTGATGATGACGACGATGGTGATGATCATGAAGATGGTGATGGTGATGATGAAGATGGTGATGGTTCCGTCTCGCATCCAAAAGATGGAGATGGTGATGGTGATGAAGATGGTGATGATGATGAAGATGGTGACGTTGATGATGATGGTGATGGTGGTGAGGTTGATGGTGATGGTGATGGTGATGATGAAGATGGTGATGGTTCCGTCTCGCATCCAAAAGATGGAGATGGTGATGATGACGAAGATGGTGATGATGATGAAGATGGTGAAGTTGATGATGATGGTGATGGTGGTGAAGTTGATGGTGATGGTGATGGTGATGATGATGAAGATGGTGATGATGATGAAGGAGTTGATGATGATGGCGATGGTGATGAAGATGATGATGAAGATGATGAAGGCGTTGGGGAATTTATTTATATCCAATGTATTTGACTCTAAGAACCTCTCATGTGTGATTATAAAAAAATCAAGATTCCATCAACCCCCAAACATGCCCTTTCAAAGAATTTTTTTTAATCTTTGAGTGTGGTATGGGTGCCAACATGAGGTTTTGTCTACTAAGGATGGATCTTGGCGTCTTGAACATGGTTGGGGTGATGACAATGAGGTTCATATGACTCCAATGAATCTTCCATGGATCATGGGGTAAAATGATCTCTCAAGTATTATTGCATGTGAACTTGCACATACCAAGCTACAACAAATCTTTCACAGGAGTGGATTTGTCTATGTGAATAGATAAGTGAAAATATTTTAGCAACAAGACCTATCAATTTTAACTTGGAAGTATGGGAAATGTTCAAAGTGGGATTGAGAGGCTTGATGGTGATTGTAGTAGTGGGCATGGTATTGGTGAGAATGATGTCATGATAGTGGAATTAAACATTAATATGGTGACCCTAGAGCTTGGATCCTAGCCTAGAAACACAAGAGCCTAGCCTAAAAACCCTAGTTGGTAGCATAAACCCTAGTTTGTATTCTAATCACAATGAAACCCTATTATGTTGCCTAAGATCTAGCCCTAAATTATAATACATGTAAAGATTAAATCATTTTCATTGTACATATATATTCATGTGCATACATTTGAATCCAAACCACTATACACATATATGCATAGTTTCTCATCTATATAGCAAGGGTGTATACAACTAGAAAACCGTTGTACCTAGCACCGGATACCTAATTTAGAAACGTAATGGTTTGAAATTGGTTGTACCATGAATATTTTTATATGGTGGATATGCACACCTATGGCAACCTTCTCAATGGATGGAAAACCTAATATTATCATAACATTAGTAAAGCTTACTCCAACATGTAGTAATGCTTACATGTTCTAGTGTTGATGGCGCACTAATGTATGCATGCAACTTGATGAGGGTGTATTTGTGACTCCATTGATGTAATGCACTTGTCCTAAATGTCTTTAACAAGTGTCTGAGTGTCCAATGTATGAATTATGATGTCCTAATACCCCTCTATCCCTTCCAGACAAAATTCGACAACATTTGGGGTATTGGGGTAACAAGTTGGTGTGTTGAGGTGGATATAGCCTCAAAAATACACCTCATAGTAGTAATTTATTGTAATGTCAACTATACATGTGTTTAAGTCAACGTGTCTACATAAAATTAGATCGCTATCACATAATGATAAATTAAGGAAGTCCTAATTGTAAATGGTGGTGGATGTGATGGTCATCAAATCAAAGGTGGCTATATCCATGAGTGAGAATTAATGAGCTAGCTATACATCATGCTCAAGGTTGTCCTATTTGTATGGTGACAATTGATTAAGAAATGATTCCATAACTTGGTTATTAATTTGTTGCATGATCTTAAGTGGACAAAATGGTCAAAATAAATACTAGTGACGACATTTCATTATGTAGAGTATGGCCTTTTTGGATCTCATTATGTAGAGCTATTAAAAATCATGTTGGATCTCATTTTAACCTTTTGACGACAATGGAAATTTTATATTTTTAAGTGTTCTTTTCCTAGTACTCAAGTTCCCAATATATATCTTATGTGCCATGAGGTGTGATTTGTCCATCCATTTATTCCGTTTGTTTTTAGATTAATTCTCACACATGATTTTGTTTGAGTTAGCCTATGTTTACAATGTTTTCTTAACATAGATACCATTAGAAGCTTTTACATATGGAAAGATAAACCAAGCTGAACTATGATATCCAACTTCTCTTCTAAGATATAGGTAAAACCCAAATTTACACAACATCACATCATGATACACACAACATGAGACAACCACATTAGACAATGAGATATATAAATCACATAACTGAAAATCCATGTACATCGAGGCTACAAAACTCATCCAAACATATACAATTTCTGGAGAATAGTGGAACATGGTTCCCAATGTACGTACAATGGCAACTCGTGCCCTACACAAAATGTGACAACTCATGCTGCAGATACAAAATACATGGCAACTCGTGCCGTAGATACAAAGTACATCAAAACTGGTGCACAAAAGTGCCACATCGTGGCTAATGTACATAACACGTGGTGTGTCAAGCATTGTGACCACCGCCGTCACTCCCAGGTGCAGATCCAAAGTCGATCTTCCTACTCTTCGAGCTACCGGTGCCTCGGGTCTTGGTCCGTCTCTCCGGGCTTTGGAACAAATGATATAAGATACCATCATTTTCAAGCATTTGCAACATTTACCACATTTATAAAACAAATATAGAATTCAAATCTTAAATAAATCACCTTTGACATGAGTGGGAAACGTTGGACAGGTGTCCTGGATCTGCGGAGCCTCTTAGCAATTCTAGCCTACAACATTTAAAACAATCATTTCATTGAAAAGTCATAATTGCTTAAATTAATTTTTGTTAATGCATCAAAATATTTTCATAAATTAGCTTGATTCTCACCGTGAACACCTCCGACGATGGACATGGCTGGCCTTCTGGGATAGCAGGTGGAGTAGATGGCCAAACAACCAGCTCCGATGCAGTGATGGGGTGCGGGGTGCGCAGATGTAGTGGCAGCCACTACAGGTGCAACCATTGGAGATACTGATGAGGATATTGGAAGAGTAGATGCCACAATAGTGGCGGGAAGTGGGAATGATATGGTGGGAGAAGACACGGTGGTATGGGGTGGAGGAGGATCATGTGGACAATGAACCCCTGCCGGTTGTAGGATAGAGGGTATCAAACGAAAATGGCTAGGGGGGATGTTGAGGGATGGTGCATGGGAGGGCAGTCCTGCATGGAGGGAGGAGGATGGACAAATGGGAGGTTGTGGACGAAGAGGGGAAGGTGGAAGGAAGAGGGGCGTGGACGAATGGGGGAGGATGGATAGAAATGGGGGCGTGGATAAATTAGGGAGGATGTATGGACGTAGGGGGGTGGGAAAGTGGGGGAGGATGGATGGAGGGGGGGGAGTATGGCCGGAGAGGGGGTGTTGGATGGAAGGGAGGGGGTGGACATAGGGAGGGTTCTAGATGGAAGCGAGGGAGGGGACTCATGGGAGAGGGTGGATACATAGGACTAAAATGGGGAGATGCAACTATTGGTGGCACCTACATATACATTTGTAATATCACAATTTAGTAAACAAACAATAAATTAAACCATAGTAAGTTGTAACAAATCAAATTAAAAGCATGCTTATAACTACACATTGTACCTGTGTATATGGTGATGTGCTAATCCCTGGCGGGGGTGGTTGATCATCGTAGTCAAGGAACACCTGTGGACAACAAAATGCATGCATGTTATGAACATGTTAAATAAGTCATTATCTAGGAAATCAAGATATTCAAAAACATTGTACGAACTATCAATGTGTATGCCATAAATATAAATACTTGAGTAATATAAATGACATAAGTAATAATAATATTGTGTCAGGTACTGAAAATACCTCTGTGTGGGGTGTCACAATTTCAGTTGCAACTGCCATTGCTGCAGCCAGGTTGGGAGATCCTACGTTCTCCCATCTTGGTGTATCAGCTCTGAATAACTGTACATTGAAATAATAGTTTAAGTCAAACAAAAATACTTTAAAAATAATTTACAAGTTATCAAGTGATGATTGAAAACACATTAAAAAAATTGCTGACCTGATCCATATAACAACCCTCGATCGGACCAGGGCAAGTGTGCCCGTAATGGGGACAAAGATGTGGCATTGTCCCCGTCGAATTGGAATGCCCAGCATGGATACCATCGGTCATGGGTATATCCTGGCCTTGTCGTGAAGGCCCTGCATTTGGATCTCTATCAAGGTCACCCGACCTCTCCACTGTAGTCGCTGCTACAAAGGAGGTGTGTCTGAGGAGACCACGTGCAACATTCCTCATTGCCACCTCGATCTGATCAAGATTATGGGGCAACTGAGGTGGTTGGGGAGAGGGGTTGGGGTCGCGCCTCGGAGCTGGTGGCCCTCTCAGTGGGTTCCTCTTGGAAGCAGGTCGATCTTGGGCAGAGCCACACCCAACACCCTAGAACTCGGTTATGTCAAAATAGTTGACATGTAAACCGAGGCAAAACTCAGCCCACAGTTGGTGAAGGAAGTACTGTGGAACCTCCCTATTATTGCAGTGAGGTTTATCGTACACCATGAACCACCTCCGCATCTAATTGTCCCTCCAGGGTTGGTAATGACACCAATCCATGCAGACACGTGGCTTTGTAATGTTCGGTGGTTGGTTTGTTTTCGGATCGGTGAACATACTATATAATTGGGCTTTTGTAATGTTCAAATCTTTTATTGCTTCATTGGAGATGCTCGTGGAGTAGTACTCCCACATCCTAGCTCTAAATTGAGTCATGTCGGTCAATTGTTGGTGTGCATGGATGAGGGAATCAATTGAATTCTCAATTGACGTGGCAACAGAAAATCGAGATGGTTCCCCCTAGTTTCTAAGTTCGTGAGTGTGCACTTGCATTTCATTTACATAATGGTTAAGGTCATCTTGTTCAAAATTAGGTTGGGGGTTTTGGTTTTGTTCGGCATTTGGATTGTGCTCACGGTTTTCTTCGGCATTGGGTTCAAGGTTTGGGTTTTCTTGTGTTCCACTGGACTCGGGGTTAACATCTTGTTCACTCATTATCTCAGTTTACAATCTGCAATAGAAAATTGGTTCATAGTTTTCAAAATTTGGGAATTATTTATAATTAAATAAACAAAAAAAATCAAAAAATTGATACAAAGAATGAATAAAATGAAAAAAAAACTTGATATTTACCTATCAATCGCCCTGTTGACGAGTTTGTGGGTGTTGTTGGGTGGTTTTGGAGTCGATTTGGCCACCTTTGGTGGTTGAATCGGCGCGCACGCGGAGGTGGAGGTCGCGCTCGGCCGGCCAAATAGAACAATGCGGAAATTGTGGTCTATTTTTTTATTTTATTTTAACAGAGGCACGTGTGCGCCACCGTTGCGTGCACGCATCAGGAACGCACACGCGCCAGCTACGCGCACGCGCCTCGGTTCGGTACCGAACCTAGCGGCGCGTGCGCGCTGCCTTAGGTGCATACGTGTCATTTTGTTTTCCGCTAGCGTGCCCCCATTGCAACGAAAATGGGGATCATCTTCATGCGCCCACCCATATATTAGATATAAACATCATAATTACATTTTTTTGTTATCGTCATAGATCCCCATCCCCTCAGTATGTAACCCCATACATACAAAGCATACAAAAATTACTACATTAGGAATGCGAAATTACCCCTCCCTCTCGGGGAAAATAGGGATTTTTTACTATCTTTAGCCCACTATTAAACGAAAACACCAGATACCCTTCTATATCTATCCAATTTAATAACAACACATCACTAGTCGAACTTTGTGATAGAATGACAGAACATAAAATCATCTAGAATAACCAAAACCTTGTTCACAGGACCTAGTTGGCCATCGACGACTTGAACTTCCTAGCATGCAACACCTCAACAATAGATCCTCCTTCATCACCCGTCCTTGGAAAGAAAGGGATACCCATTCACTTGGAAATCACATTGATTTTTTATGCATGAGCCTGTTGTCAACATACTATTCCTTCTAGGCTCACATTGGCACTTCATCCCCCTTATTTTTCTTCTCATGTTCTAGCAGAATGCGGGCTATAAGCCCTTTAATAATCCAATACATTGATACCTCCCTCTCATACAATTCTTTCCTCGCTCCCCTCTCATACAATTCTTTCCTCGCTCGAGTGGTCCCCGGATCTTGTATCCACTCCTCCATTGTAGAAAACTCATCAATGGGCTTGGCCATCTCAAATTTGGACCAGAGGTCCTTTTCCACATCTTCTATTTCATCGCGAGCAAACTATGGGATCAAAGCCTTATAAATCCAAGCCACCTGAGCAGTCCTCAATTGTTCCCTATTAGCTCTCCCTAGTCTCGCATTCATGCTCCTCTTTTCATCTCCACTCTTTTCCATCTTCGCAAGACACCTACTCTCCCAATTACCAGAGGACAAAACCTCAAGCGTCTTCATAACTATATCAACCTCCCATTATATCCACAAAGGCCCCCGTTGCAAATACCTATAGAAAGTGAAAGGGTGAGTGACATCAATACCATTACTGCTGATGATAATCTTGCAACCATTATTGTTAATGATAATCTTGTAGAGTTTCCATATTTCCATTTTCTTAGCCATACCCATGGACGAACGACCGCTAATGAGAAGCATAATTTCCCGAGAGTCGCACATTCGATCTGTCCTGGTCCCAACCTTTCCAATAAATCTCATAACTCTCCTCGTACTTCTCTCCTGGTTACTAGCAAGCCTCATTATACTACCACTGATTTGAGTGCCTTCACCACCTTTCCACATTAAGCCTCATCCTCCCTTCATGTGTAGGCATTCAAACGCCATTTGTGTCGGCCATGTGCTCAATCCTTGGCTCATTAACACCTACATCTGGGGCCTTTTTTTGGATGATTATAGCGAAGTTGGGACATTATCATGCTCGCATGACATGGGGCCAAATCTCATCCACTACCATTATAACCTTTTGGTGAACCCACAGAGTCCCCAACCCAGGGTATTTTTTAAGGATTATAAAAGTATACTTAAGTATAGTATTCTAGGCGATAATGTTTTATTGAAAAAAACATATATATAGATTGGTAGGCGAATATTAAATATGAAACATACAATTTACTATTGAAACTTGTAAATTTTGGCGAATATTATGATAAAAAAAACACATTTTATGTAAATATAGGTGATATTAGAGACTAAAAATGACCAAATAGCGAATTTATTTTTTGAAAAAAGGCCCCAAAAATAGCCACTTGGCGAAAATTCGCCCCTAAAATTTTCTCTGCCCCAACCACGGGAGACATGTAAGTTGAGGTTTGAACCTATGACCTCCGTAGTCTTTACAAATTGCGATTGCCAATCGGTCTACACCCTGAGGGATTATTGCTGAAAATTAATGTATAACAACCTAGACCTCTCTATCTTCTATGTTGAAGAGCACTACTAAAGGGAACAACTTTTGAGGCATTGTTGAACATAGAAGGAATTTTTTATCCTTGTGTTGTGTGGGAAGTATTGTGGGTGATAAACAACTGGTCCAATATAAAATTTTAGTAGTAGTATACTTGGTAAATCCTTTACTTTCTCTTGAGATTAAGGAATTGCCTTGAGAATTCTGCATTCACCTTATTCACCCTTATGGTATCATAGTCTGGCTAGGGGCTAGTATCTGAAGTAGATTGCCTACTATTAGGTGGAAATCACTTGGTCTTAGTCAATTGCTTGATAATCGACCTTGGAAAAAGATAAGTATACCTTCATTTAATTTTAAAATTCTTTTATGTTATGGGTAAAAATTATTTTGGATTGGTCGTAGGTGTTGGTTATCATAATCACATCTTCATCAAAACATAACAAGCAACTTTCTTGAAAACCATAGTGCAATATGAAAAAAAAGGGTTTCTAGCTTAACATTGTATTAGCTGTGCTTCTATTATCTGGGACCATTGAAGCTTTCCAACAAAAATGGCTTGGATTGGCAACTCAAGATAATTCTTGTTCATTGGGTATGCTCAAATTTCCTTCTAGTTCTTATTACTGGGTTGGCGAGGGGGCTCTCTAGGATTTCTTTTTTCAATTTTCCATTTGTTCACTTGTTTTCTATTTGCTATATGTCTTGTTGTTCTAGGTGTGGACATAATTTGATATGTTAATATTGGGTTACTAGTATTTTTAAAACTAGTATGTGGCATTTACGTTCATTACTTATAAAATATATTAGAATTCTAAATCCCATAATCATTAGCGAGTTTCTATATTTACTTAAAGGAACTTTATACACACACACACACACACACACACACACACACACACACACACACACACACACACACACACACACACACACACACACACACACACACACAGGTATACATTGTTTCAGTTTAGCCCGATAACGACATAATTCTTCATTGTGAATGGGAAGCGGTCTAGACTAAATATATATCATGTCCTTTGTAGCATGTTTTGGGCTTTCATGTGGTTGGTCATTTGCTTAAATCGTTGGATATAGTTTCCATTGTCAAATAGACTTTATATCCATTGTTTCACTTGCATTTATTAGTAAGGCAGGTAATGATTGACATAAGAGGTTTTTGTAATGCAAGTCCTAGATAAATTGCTAGTATGAGAAGTGACGATTGACCTCACTTACAATGTTTTCAAAGAAACGATACCTTGTGACAGTGGTGGGTAGTGGATTTGAAACCCTGGCCAAATATCCTAATTGTTACTCCAGTCCTAGAGGAGATGATTAAAGTCCAAAGTTTTAAATGAATATATTATGAGATGTTTGTCCCACTTATTGCCCTACTTTTGGATAAAAGATGCCTTGTCATAGTGGCAGACAATGAATTTGATGTGTAGTGAAGTGGATTAAAAACCCTCACATTAGGTTGGATGGAGTCGCATGGTATAGTCGTGACACATTCACAGACACTCCTTCCAACCATGGAAAACTTAATTTTCAGGATTGAACACATGAATTTTAACTCAAGTTTGGAGGCTACAAGACAAAATATTATCAAGTATGGTGGCTTTACATTAGCACATTTATTTAAGAAACATAAACACTGGGTTTAGATTTCTTATATTTCAGGGGCCTATAGATAGTTTATGTTTTAAAGTAATCCAAATTGAGAGTTATGATTATTATTTTTTTATTGTTGGATTTTACATTACCCATCAATATAATCCAAATCACTCACATAATTGTGAGAATAGAGAAAATAGGGACACTTATACAATGTTGACATCCTTTGCTAAGTTACATTATTCTAACAGAAATTATGCAAATGAACGTAGAGTATCCTAAGAAATTGTTGAAGTCAAAGCGAGATTTTTAATTTTTAATTTTTTAAAATAAAATGAAATTAATGCGGACTTTACTAAAATTTAGACTTTACTAATCAATTAAGCTAAACATAATTGACAATATCACTTTTAGGGTTTTTTGAGCTAGACACAATTGACCATTTCTCTCTAGAGTTTGTTTAACTAATCTCAATTGATAATAAGATTTATTATGTTATATCTAGTAGACAACCCTCCAAAATTTATTATTTGAACTTATCATTTATATTTTTATTGCAATTATATATATAATACTCACAAAAAAATATGCTATTACACAACCTAAGAACTTACACCCAAAACAACTTTTTTTTCTACCAAATTTATAATCATTATGAACATCCCAGCTAATCAGAAAAGACTCACAAGACATAGCACTGAAACCATAGATGGTATTTATATTAAAGTGAGATACCATACTATTACATCAAATAGAGTAACCTGCACCCAAAAAACACCTTCTACACCCAAAAAGCACCTTCTATATTGGCAAAGTTTTTGATGTCAGTAATACCTGTAATTTATTTTTAAACTAACGCCATTAATATATTATGATATGTTATATGTATATAACATACAAGAATTTGAAGTTTTAGATTTCTGTATATGCATGTTTTTAGAGAAATAACCATGTTGACATTAGTTCATGGTGAGGATCACCTGGGCTCCATGTTGGGGTTGCATGGTGACTACAAGGTGAGGTGCATGAGCATAAGACGGTGAAGTGACAAATGAAAATTTTTGCAGAATCATGGCTAATACCACTTTCGCTTCCAACAGAGCAAAATTCTGACCCACGCATATTCTTGGACCAATTCCAAACGGCATAAATGCCAATGGATGCTTGGCGGCTTTTGCAATTCCTTGACCAAATCGTGATGGGTTAAACTCTTTTGCATCATTTCCCCAGAACGTTGGATCATGGTGGATTGCAAGGATTGGAAGTATAAGTTGAATGCCTGCAGGAAGTGAGAGACTTCCAAGCTTCATTGGTTTGTATGTCTGTCGTCTTATAACCGCTACTGGTGGATACAGTCTCAGGGCCTCATTTAGAATCATTCCCACCTGCAAACATGTGGAGAATAATTTTAGCCCGCCAGACAAACTTTCTGCCTGTGCCTGCAGAATGAGAAAAAAATATATGTAGTGTACTCTTAGAACCTTCTACACCTACTTGTTAAGTTAACACAGAATTTGTAGGATTTACCCACTTGCTTCACGGTAGTCTTCGTGAAACAATTCCGTTAAGATACTACACCAAAATCTCAACTTCTAAAGTATCTGATCACCCACTTAAAGATTCTACAGTTCATTGTTCAACCTATATGAAAATAATAAGAATAATCTACTGTAATTTGCTTGCAGAGAAAGGTTTGTGGAAGCAGTAATTACAATCTTAAGGCGATTCACACTATCTGCATCTGGATAAGCATTTTTTCCACATACTTCCAACACCTCTTTGCGTCCACGCACTTGCCAGTCTTGATGCATTCCCAGTAATATCATGGTCCATGTCAACAGGCTTGATGTAGTTTCATGTCCTGCAAAGTAGAAAATCTTGCATTCATCAACGATTTCCTCCAGAGTCATGCGCACATCTTGTACATTGTACCCATTGTCCCCCACCTGCTTAGACATCATTAGACCAAGTAGATCAGCACCATAGCTGCCTGAATTTTCTTTGCCAGCAATCCTTTCCCTAGCTTCAATGACCTGCATAATGCATCTTCTGAGTTCTTTCTCCAACTTCTGGCATTGCCTGTTCTTTCTTGTAGGCAGAAACCTGTTGAGGAGGCCATTCTCACAAATTACAGAAGTCAGTACTGGATATTATAAAATCTTCTAAAGCATGGCACACTACATGGTATATTGCAGACCAAGAACATTACTACACACATATAACTCTCTAAATTCTCTATAGCCAGTTAAGCTTGAAAGTGTTGATAAATATTCAATTGCAGCAATCCCATTTCTCTCGGTCAAATAAATATTGCAAAACTTCTGAAGTTACTGTTAGATAGAAATCTGGAGAGAAAAGTCGTTATATATCCAAAATAAATTATATTTATAATACATTTTAGTCATTTGAGATTGAATGATAGTGCTGCCATCAAAACCCCAAATTATCACCTGAAGCCTGGAATATAAACTCCGCGAAGTGCTTCAGCTGCAAGTGTCAGTTGTTGATCCTGCACATTGAAGAAGTTCTTTCCCTCTGCATAACTCCTTCCAAATGCTGTGTGAGTAATAACATCTGCTGTCAGATTGCGGAACTCTTTGGCCACTTCAACTTCTGCTTCACTAGACAACACCAATTTGCTCCATTCCTGCAACATAGTGGATGTACGTTCCACAATTGTTGGAACCATGCCCTGTTGTGGTAGTTGAAATATTATAAATTAGTGTTTAAAAGTATGAAATTTCTTTTAGTGATACATGAAAATTTTATTTGTAATAAAGAAACATATGCAGATCAATTAATTATATTAATAGGTATTTATATCTTAGAATTTGAGGTGGATTAGTATTTATGCTTTTTCTAGATTACACGAGGATGAGATAAGTGTACTTTTTCTAGATTGCACTAGGATGAGTAAAATGTATAGATTAATTTTATGGCAGTTGTTCAAAATTCAAAATTCAAAATAAACAATTATAAAAGAAAAAAGAATATGAAAAATAATTAGTAGTTGATGCATGTGTGCATGGATAAGGGGCTTAGTGGAAGACAAGAAGTAATAGATAACTTATTACTTGTTTGTAACACTTAACTGGCCACAAATTCAATGACTATGCTAGTTTAATTTTGAGAAACATATGCAGAATAACTAATTTAATTTAATTTTAAGAGAATTAGTCCCATATTATTGAAAATATATATTGATAGCATAAACTCTTTGCTTTCACATTTATTATTTATTGATGATGTTTTCCTATTGGGTAATGGTAATGTGAGCGAATTGAAAGCTTAAAAAACATCATCCATACTTTTTGCATTTCTAACAGCATTGAAAGTAAAAATGGAAACATTAAATAAGGTAGTAAAGTATTTGGGTTTTACTTTAAAACCGAATATGGACTGGTTATGGTTAATCTGAAAAATTGAAGTTTCAATCAACTTGCCATAGAATCAAATATTCATATAAGGCAACTGATTATGGTTAGTTCCAAAAATTGAAGATTCAATTAACTCTTTATGTCATAGAATCAACTATTCATATAAGGCGGTTCATATTTTATAAAGAACTCTTATATTTAAATCTACTCAAATATGCATAATACATTTTTTTAATAACGAACTTATACAATTATTTATTTAAAGAATCATAATTAACAAAATTATGCAATTATTCATTTAAAAGATCACAACTAGTAAATATAATAAGTGATTTCATTTTACTATTCATTACTAAATTATCCAAACAAATTAGCAAGGGAGACATTTTTGTAAGTAATGTAAAATATAAAATCAGCTTTCTATCATCTTCAAAGAAGAACAAATATCAATAACCAGCAATAACTCTACAACAAAGTCAACTTAGAATTTCTCTCTTAAGGTTAATTTTACGAAATCATATCAAAATCGTGCCTTAAGATATCTTCATCACTCTCCTATTAACAACAAGCCAGTTTTCTTCAACCCCATTAAACCTTTTCCTTCAGCTTTGCATGGATGACTATACTTTTCATCTATACTTATATATCTAGCAAAATATATGCATAATCAAGGATGGAAATTACATTTAGAAAGCTTGTAGGAAACGTCAAGAAGGTTAACGAAACTGGCATGTTTTTTTAGCTTAGTGATATCACAAAAATAAGTGTACTTGTATGAGAGGCCTGATTTTAAGAGACTAGATAATAACAAACAATTGAGTGAGCATAATCAATGACTTTCTTTGACTGCATAAATATACGCTAATGACTTTCTTTGACTGCATAAATCCTTTGTGATTTAATGTTGTACCTTCAAGACATCGAGATGAAAAGCAGGTTGGAGGATTTTTCTGTGCTGTACCCATTTCTGGCCCTTCAAGCCCAAAAGGCCCTGCCCAATCAACTGCCTGACGAGGGGATTAGAAGGAACTCTAACATAATGCTCAAACTTGCTGGACAATATCTCCCTGATAAGTTCAGGGTGAGGAACATTCAGCGTGGCTTTTGGACCAAGCCAAAAGATAAAATATTCACCTATACACATATCATATACAACAACAAACTAATTAAAAAAGAGATGGGTGTATTAATTAATGAATTGGGTAATACTAATGAAAGCATTGGCTGCCCCAGATCTTCTCTTCTTTCTATACTATGCATTGACTGTCTCAGATCTTCTCTTCTTTCTATACTATTCTCATGGAAAATATCCAGGCCATGTAATTACAACAAACAAACTTCTAAATTCAGAAAAACATGAATGCTTTGAAATTATACAACAGCAGAAGCACCAGAGAGTACCATAGGTTTTTGTCCACTGATAATAATATGGAAGAACTCGAGCGATTATGTCATGTGACCATGGCATGGGTGTGGAGTTTGCCTGGGTGATCGTTCGAGCAATATCAGCAAAATTTCCACTGAGTATCCTGTATGGAGGTCCTCTGATTCCTTGTGATTCAAACCCCCTCCTGATTTGCAGAGGTTTCCACCATATGAGCGTTGCAATTTTCAGCAGAAGAACTCCTAAGCAAGCGAACAGAGCTGTCAAAACCCAAAACAGCCACTCCATAATGAAACCCACTGTAGCCGAGATGAAATGGTTTTGTTAACGTAGATCTCAAGTTTTGAGTATCACTCTGATTTCCCATGTAGATCAATAGGCTGTAAGAACTAAGTATAGAACGAAGAACAGATCGCTTGACATTGATGTTAGAACCATTTCCATTAAAATAATTTTTTTGAGGTTAGCGTGTTGCACTCTGCAACATCCAACATCAAACAAGTTAAAAATTTGAAAAACGTTGTCTGTTCTTGATTTAGAATCAAACGTGCTTTGCTTCGTAACATCAACCAAGTTAAATTTTAATAAAAATCTTGTCTTCTCTGGATTAAAGTCAAACGTAAAAGGTGCTTTGCTTCGTAATATCAACCAAGTTAAAATTTTAAAAATGTTATCAAACGTGCAGGAAAAATTTGAAGTTAGTGAATGCCACTTTCGTCACTTGTGACGATGGTAACGATGTCATTTTGTAACGTTTAAAATTTCATATATATAAAAATAATATTATTTATATATAAAATAAAATAAATATATTTATCTTTACTTTTGATATATTCAATATGAAATAAAAAAATAGATTAATCTTTCGACTCAAATTAACATCCCTGTCACTCCTCTATCCCCCACATATATAAAAATTAACATCCCTGTCACTCCTCTATCCCTACATATATAAAAATTAACATCCCTGTCACTCCTCTATCCCTACACTTTACATGTTATTGTTTTTTAACATCCCTCTCACTCCTCTATCCCCCACATATATAAACTTTACATGTTATTGTTTTTTTTATTTCTCAGAATAACATCCTTATAATTTTCTATTCACATACATATATATGTCTATATTTTATCCATATCTATATATATAAGTCAACACATCTATATCCACCCATATATATAAATAAGTCAAATGTACAAGTTGTTTATATATATATAAAAGTCGAATGTACAAGTTGTTTATATACATATATAAAAGTTAAATGTGCAAGTTGTTTTTGTTTTTAATTGTATATTGAAAGTTAAGGTAGTAATTATTGTTTTGGTTGTAAATAAATTTATTTAAATTTTAAAATGTTTTAAAACGATTTATTATTTCAATATTTTTTTTCTAAAAATTATTGAATAAAAAGAATGTAATGTCATATATGTGTTTTATCGATAAATAATTTTTTCTTTTTTGAGGAGGAGGGGAGATTATCTTTAACTCCGTGGGACAAAGAATAATTAAGTATAGAAGAGGAGGAGGGATTATCTTTAACTTCGTGGGACAAAGAATAATTGAGTATATATGGTTTAGGTATTGCTTCCAATAATAGAGCTAAAGCATTGGCAATCCTTTGTGGTCTTATTCTAATAAGGAATAATGGGATCAAAGAGGCTTTAATGTTTGGAGACTCAAAGATAACAATCCAATTAATGAGGTACCAAGCTAAGTCAAATTATCTCTCCCTATGCCGTATAATTACCATAATTCAAAGCCTCACGACAGAGATGCATGAAGTTCAATTTTTTCACATACTTCGACAACTAAATGTCAAGACGGATTTGAAAGCAAACAAGGTGACCACATTAAAAGAAGGGGTGCTCTACGTAAATGGAAATCCCCCCAGATGGCTGCAATTCCTTGATTGTTAGTTATGAGAAGTATTTTTTACTATTGGACAACTCCAAGCATGTTAACCACTTGGTGGGATAGGCATGACATCAAGAAACCGTATATCTATCATGGCAGTTCATGGAGGATTAATCTTGGTCTTGCAATGACCAACGTGGCAGAGCATGTCATTCTCTCCCGCCCGAGTTTACTTCCCTCTTTTGTCATTTCAACTCAGGTGATATTGAATACAACTGCACAGGATCATGCAAGGAAATATTTCTCGGACATGGCGAAGTCGATCAAGGGTGATGTGGATACGATGGGCATGAGTTGGCACAAAGAATTAAATTTGAGTTATAACATGGGTCTGCTTGTCTTGAGAGCTGGTATCCAAGATTGGCATATGCAAAAGGAAGTCCTCATTCAAAATCTAGGATTGCAGTATCGACAAAAAGGAAGGAAGAAGCAGATAACATGGAGGATAATGATAGCGCACAGACTGCTATCCCACCCATGGGATGAAAAAGGTGTCCACAGAAATCGACGTTATTCACCATAAGATATCAACCATGAAAAATCATCTGTGAATGTCAATCAGAGAAACAGATGAACAACTTCACCAGTTGGAAAGAGATGTGTTCCAAGAGCGTTTGGAGTAGTAGGCTCAAGATCATGCCATGGCCAGTGACTTAGCAACTCAAAATTGGCAAGTTTTGAACATAGAGATGAGGGTAAGTCTCCTTGAGTACAATATGGAGCACGTGGATGTATAATCTCTGTTGGTAAAGTAGGAGGAAGGGGCCTCAACCAAAACTCTGGGGGAGAACTTCTTCTCCAACCCCCCTTAAGCGATTAGTATGATCTGCAAGTTTGTATTGTCTTTAGGAGTCTTAGCTTGGTCGATTAAAAGTCTGATAAGTATAAATGCAGTTAATGTAGGCTGAAATGGTAGTCATTTTGTAAGCTATTGGAACAAACTATTTGTTAGCTTTTTGAGGCATACATGCCTTTAGTACTATTAAACACAGTTGTAATTACAACTTGACCATATTTTCTCTTTAATAAAATTATATCCGTTTTTGTTAATAATCATCATCATCATCATCATCTGTATATGAGTTGAAAATTTGAAAATACGAACACATATTATGGAATTTAATATGTAAAAATCTCAACCACAATTAAATATTATTGTACTGATATTGTCTTACACATTCAATACTCTTACACATTTAGTCTGGCGATCTCTAAGACTTTGCATTGTTCCTGGTGTGAAGATGAGGGTTTACCAGGTTCGAGGGATTATACTTATGTTAACAAGGGAAATGGAAACAATATGAATGATCCAAAGAAGGGTTGGGGTTTCCAAGGTAGCGACTTTGTGGTAGGGAAACTAGATATGGAAAGTCTAATCGGTGCTTTTTTGGTCAAGTTGAATGGTGCGAAGTTAATTTTTTCATTGGAAAGAAGGGAAGTAAGAAAAATCCTGAAGAGGAGAGATGATTGTATCCACATGGAAGTCAAGGAATACATTTGGGTCGAAAAAATTCTAGAGTATTAAGGGAAAGCTTTGGTAGGTAAGGTTATGGGCTGCCAGATGGTTGAAGAGACTCCAAAGAAGTGGGCACAAAATAAATGGTCTCCCCTACTTGTCTATAAGTTGAACTTTTACATTCTAGCTTAGGGATGATGCAAGTACATTTTTTGTTCCAAGAAAGATGTGAAGGAGATACTCATAGGAGTTTGGTTCTAGGGTAGGGGATATCTAAAAATCAAACCTTGGCACTCGCGCTTTGATGCCATAGTTGAAGCGGTCACAATATTACCAATATGGGTAAAATTACCAAACCTCCCCTTGGAATTTTGGTCCATGGAAGGCATCTCGACACTGGGCAATAGGTTGGGGGAAACTTTAATGGTGGATCAATCATTTAAGACATAATTTCAAAGAACTATTTCCAAGTATTTGGTTAAGATTGATGTTAGGAAAGGGTATGAGAAGGTCGAGATCATTAATGATGATAGATTTTACACATAGGAGTTTTTAGATTACACTAATGTTCCTTTTAGATGCATAAGGTCTCATAGGTATGGACATTTAGTTGAAGACTACATATTGTTGTTTCAGAAATTTGTGTGGTGCAAAAGGTTTTCACCAGACCTGGTGTCACCTACTCAACTTTCTGAACATTATTATTTTATTGCAAAATACTTTATGTTAAATTTAATTACAAAGTTTTGTAATTATGATCAGTTTTGATCATGGATGAATGTAATTACTGGATATTATTATTTAAATAAATTAATTAGGAGACAAACACCCAAGAGGACTGTTGAATGAGTGTTCACTGACCCACTAGGAGGAATGGAAGCTATTGGAAGGTATGGGACACATGGAAGCAGTTGCATCACACCACTAACTGTTGGTTATGGGACAACTACCCCTAAAAATAGGGCATTATCCCCCAGGTGGAGGGAGTGAGCAAGCAGCTCATTTAATGACCCAGTAACATCTAAAAAGGCCTAGGCAACCTATAAAGGCAAATTCGAATTGGGCAGGCAACTCTTAATCAATATTTCTGCAAAATATTTTCCTCTTGTGAAACAGGTGATTACAAGAGAGATTCGAATAGGGAGGCTAGTGGTGACTGTAATCTTGAGTCTGCATTATTGCTGAGAGGAACCATAAATGCTGGTGCAAGTCTATTGGATTGCTATCTATTGAAGATTCAGAAGTAAATTGCTACAGCAAGAGGAAGTCCTCATTCCTGAGTTTCTTCCTCTTGGTGGTTCAGTGAACAGGCTCGGGGGTCCTAAGACAGTACTTGACTGTTTTCAGGAATTGGTTGGGTGGAACAGTCTTCTTGCGTTGTTTGTTGCCCTACAGATTTTCTCAGGTTCTAAAGAATTTCTAACTTATTTTCAGTAAATAATTATGTTCTATTTAACTAGTAATTTCTGTTTTCCTGCTTTCGAAAAAGAATCTAATTCTAGAAATGTTTAAGTCTGATTGTTAAAGTTTAATGTTAAAGATGAATTGATAAACCAATATCCCTATTTTTCCACATGTTGTTTTGAAGCATCGTACTCTAGTAGAGATATGCAAATTAAAATAGATTAGAGGAGAGGAAAATGCGAATGATTCAAATAGTCTTATCATTCTTATGCACAAAAGAAATAGATAGATTCCATCTCTCTATTCGTTATATTATGTTTTGCAATTCAATATCATAGGTGCAAATAAGTGGATGTAATTATCATAACTAGATTGTACATGTCAGTCATAATACAGTTCTCATTTTGCTTAAAGACACTTTGATTTTCATTTAGGGTTTCCAAGATTATTTTCTAGCTGTACTGCAAAACATTTTTATACTGTGTCGATGCCTCTCATCTCATACATCTACATTATAAACAATATGAATTGTTTTATTTTCAAAATAAAAATTGTTTTCCATCATACTCTAAGTTAGGTCTCTGTAGTCCATATTATCGTACTACAAATAGAAATATTGCTTTTTACACAGTTTTCGATTCAAGTCCAAATCCTTTACATTTCGTTTATAAAAAAATTGATCTTTAATTAAATAGCAACAAAACGAGATTTTGACCTGTGTCATCTCTACCATCAAAGAGAACCATTTCACCGTTATTCTATTCACAATTATTTATTTCCACATTGAACACAAAACCTAACCCGTAACATTACGATCACATTCTACAACATAAATTGTTTATTGCAGACCCGTTGACACATCGTTTGGGTGAAGATCTTAGTCTGATAATTTGATTCTTCAATTCGAAAATCGTTTCGACATTTTATTTTACAGACTCCTCAACTACAATGAAATGCTAAAACCCTAACCAAGTTTGTAAACCACTTTAATAACCTACAACATCAAATCGAACAACGTAGACGTTTACATAGAACATTTAGCATACATCCTTGTATTGCCGAGAGGGTTAAACATTGTTTATACAGAAGACGAGCCATCGGCTCTATTTTCTTATCTCAAACTAAAAACCTATGAAGTCGTGGATTCTCAGAACGAGGTTTACAACACATTTTCACAAACAAAAATTATTACAGGGTTTTAAACCATTACCCAACAGTTTGAAAGAACCCATTTATTCTCAAGCATCGACGAGTCACAACGCTAGTCGACATTATAAAAATTACAAAATATAGAAACCAGGAACCATTTAAAACGAAACGAGAGTTGCGTCACTGAATAACAAGCATGTTTCGAAAGTTCTTCAACTATCAACATTGACAGAGAAACGACGAGTCTTGACCAAGCCTGTTACTCATTCTTTGAACTACTTCAACCATCGTCCAAGAGTACTATGAGGGTTATGGAAGACCCGAGGCTTACCGGTGGTGAGGCACCCTGATACCCTTGCCAAAACGTTACTTAATCGTTTCCTTATAACCCTGCAACTGACAAACGATAGGTTTGAAGTTAGATACTGGTTACATTATAAATCGAAAATCAAAGTACAACAAAAGAAAACACCTATTCCTTAGAAGGATGGTTACCTTCATAACTTGACGAGAACGTTGTCACGAACGACACCAGGGAGCCATTATCCTCGTCCAAGCTCTGTGTTTTCTTTCATTTCACTCTATTCTCAGAAATTATAAAGCTTAAAACTACAACCCTTCGAACTAGAGGCCAAATCTCTTAAAACTACATCATTATCACAGTAAGAAACCCTGCAACTCAACCCTTTTAGGAGGTCTTGAGGTCGAACCTCTCCCAAGTCCCTTGACAAATTTTTCGGCAGCCTGTCGGCCACACAGGCCGTAACAAAAGCACAATAAGCTGCTTTTCCAAGTTCATAAACTAAACAGCGACGATGGTAGGGTTACAAATCCAACGACCCAAATTCATCACCATCGACGGTCTCTACAATGCCAGCGATTTTAGCTTTGGTACAAACGACGTCAACATTAAATGCCCGACCTACATTACAGGTTGACAATGCCACCATGGTACATAGAGGAGCAAGCACAACCAATGCATGGCGCATTACTGTTACACATCGACGAGTATAGTGATGTTCACATCTACGTGGACTATTGGCAAATCCCTTGTGGCAATGGTTGGTACTAAGCTTTAAATGTAGGGTTGGATACGTGATCTCTACCACGGCTCGAGACCGGCGTCATTTAAATGAACCAGCAACCTGTCAAGTTTCAAATTAAATGACTATCAGTGAAACCGACGTGATAGTAACCCTTGCATTTTCTTGTTAACATAACAAATTTAAAATATGACATAGCATTATTAATATCTATGCAAGATTTCGTTATAATGTTGCTTTACATTTCCATCAAATCCGACATATTACAATGTTGGTAACAAATTGCAACGTATATTATAGTTTGGATATAATTCCAATGTTTGCATGTTATTGCAATAGTTACACCATATGTTTTAATTTTGATATCAAACCAAGGATCGATATAGTTGCACCACTATATTCATAAGACCTAGATTTTGTCACGATATAGAATGAAAACTAAATAGTTCAAGTCTTAATTGCACCATAGTCAACCTATGGCTTGTGTTTGTTTATATATCTAATTGCTACCAATGTCTAGTCTTTGGGAAAGACTATATTTGCTTACATAAGACCTAAATAATTATAGTGGTGAATATGAATTGTGAACCATAAGACTTATATAGTTAATCAATAGTGTTGTATAAAACTCGCAAGTATATATATGCTATCACATATAGTTTGGTAATTTGGAACAATAAGTTCTCCAATTTCCTATCCACTTTATTCATGCGATACAATGGTACTGTACCATCTTGGTACGACCAGTTAAATGGTGACAACAAGACAGCTAGTACAATGAAGACGACAGAACCCGCTAGTACAATGACGACGACAGAATCAACTAGTATAATGACGACTACAGTGACGATGTTTACTTGGGTTGATTTTACTCAGATACAAGACGAACTTTGGAAAGTTGAAGAGTAAGCACGTGAATTGTACCTATATGCTTTTACAATTTCAACAGTCTCTAATTATTCTATTTTTATTTTCAAACAACGATTTTGGACTCACGCGAATTGGAATTTATTGTAATCGTGAAACTTCTTACCTGTCTTCTGCACATAGAACAGATCCAATGTTTTAGTGTTACAACTAAGTAAGCTTCGGGGTCCCTCATAGGACTCCCTTGGACAGCAAAGAAGCAAACTGTCAGTATCATCTCAAAGAAAAAGTATCATATCACATTTCTAACCTGTCATTCTTTTATTACATTAATCATGCTTATCATTGCAGAAAAAAAAGGTGTCGCATCATAATTATGATTCATTAGTTCATTTAATTATTATAATTAGAGTTATTATGAATATGTTAAATTGTCACTATCGCATTGTTTATAACAGAATTTTATTGTGATTAGTACTAACAACTGTTAGTTAATGATGTTACAATCAACAATTATTATTTTCCGCAGTTATAAATTATCCTAAATTAAGTTTATTATTGCTAGTATTAAAAATTTTAAATTTTTATGAAAATATGGGATGTTACATGTGGTATCAGAGCACAGATTCGAACTCTAGGCTTGAATGAGGTCCAAAACACGCAGCAGAAAATTTTATATACAGCAGAAAATTCTTTTTGCAGCAGAAAATTTTATATACAGCAGAAAATTCTTTTTGCAGCAGAAAATTATACTAACTTGAAAATTTTAATATTATGTTCTCAGAAATTATATCTAGTTACAGGTATGGAGAACTCAGCTAAACATTTAAGTGACAGATTTGAGCCAAACAGTCCCAGTTCGGGACAACACTTTGTAGAGGAAGGTCACGGGGAATTAAATAACAGTTCAACGGAACTGTTACGTGCCTTTCAAGAATTAAAGGCAGAAATCAAATCTGTGAAACAATATAATTAAAGGATTCTGCAAGCACAAGAACAACTCAATCAAGTGATGTTTGAACACAGCCAGACAGAGGAACAAGAGAGAAACAATGAAGATATTTCCAAAGTTGAGGACATGCCTCACACTGATAAAAATCAGAACATAAAAATCAGCGAAGTAAAAGACATTTCAACTTCATCAGGAGATGCTATTGAAGTACACAAAAGGAAGTGTAACTATACCAGTGACAACAGTGAAGGAGACTCCAAACCAAGAAGGAAAAATCATAAGGAATATGAGCATATTTATGGAGAATTCAAGAAGATAAGACCTCCAACTTTCAATGGAGAAACTAAGAAAGGTGAGACAGCTGAAGCTTGGCTGTTAGGGATGAATAAATACTTCCAGATCTACAACTATTCAGAGTTCTTAAAGGCAAAGATGGCTATATATAACTTGACCTGAAAAGCAGATATCTGGTGGTAGGACATCAAAAGGGTAAAGGGCATCAAAGATAAAGATGTAAGCTGGAGTGCTTTCAAACGATATTTCAAAAAGAAGTATCTATCTGAGCAGTACTACGAAGAAAAATCTAAAGAATTCTACGATTTGAAGTTGGGAGGTATGAATATGAAGGAAATGAACAGTAAGTTTCTGAACTTACTGAGATATGTACCATACCTCATAGAAGAGAAACCAAAAATTCAAAGGTACTTAATCTATTTACCTTTCAGCATTAAAGACAGAATTGAGTACGACAGTCCTAAAACATTGGAGGAGGCTATGAGAAAGGCAATTTTCTGTTATGATACCAATCGGAAAAGAGAAGGAATGTCCAACTGGAAAAATCATAAGCCCAACAATTTTGAACAGAAGAATAAAAATTTCAGATTCAGTGGAAATTCCGGATTCCAAAGGAAGAATTTTCAGAATCGAAATTCCCAAGGGAATAATTCCAGAAATAATTCACAGCAGAATTCTACAGCACCGAAAAATGCATCTAATACTGCCAAGACCAGTGAGCCAAAGACACATAAATGTTTTGAATGTCAAGGTCCCCATTACGCATCAGAATGTCCCTTAAGGAAGCGGAAGACAAACAACATCAACTCTATACAGACTGAACCTACTGTTGGAGACGTAGCAAGGGAGATGCCAAGAATTAACGCAACACTTGACAACAGGCAAGCAGATCATCAAATATCCATGGTAGAGGTTGAAGGTACGATACATGACCATCCTGTTACTGTTTTAATTGACCCAGGTGCTAGTTTAAGTTATATATCGCCGGATGTTGTGGAAAGTCTTAAACTGAAAACTGAAAAGTTTAGTAAAACATGGCTAGTTAGACTAGCAACTAGAACAAAGAGGAAAGTATCAGATTTTATAGGAAACTGTGTGTTGTCGATGAATCATTTACAAACACGAATCAAGTTGAATATTCTACCTTTAGGTTCTTATGATATTATCATTGGGATGGACTGGTTAGAAGCCCATCATGTCATCCTGGACTGTTATGGAAAAGTTTTACATGCTTAAATGATGAAGGGGAAACTGTAGAAATAAAAGGCATTCCAAGGAAGGTAACCCTTAGACAGATTTCAGCCATGCAAGTTAAGAGGGCAGTTAGGAAGGGATGCCAAATGTTTGCAGTAAACGTAGTAAATGATGAGTTTATGGATAAGGAGGACTAACTGAAATTAGAGGACATACCTGTCCTAAAGGATTTTAAAGATGTATTTCTTGAAGAGATTCCAGGATTACCACCCAAAAGAGATTTAGATTTTACCATAGAGTTGATACCAGGAGCAGTACCAAACTCTAAAGCTCCGTACAGAATGAACATACTGGAGTTAAACGAATTAAAATCACAGTTGAAGGAACTTATTGACAAGAAGTATATTAGACCAAGTGTGTCTCCTTGGGGAGCACCTGTCATCTTCGTTAAGAAGAAAGATGGAACATTAAGACTGTGCATAGATTATCACCAGCTTAATAAGATGACGATCAAGAATAGGTACCCGTTGCCCCGCATAGATGATCTATTTGATCAGTTGCGTGGAGCAACAGTATTTTCGAAGATCGATCTAAGATCAGGGTATCATCAAGTAAGGGTTAAGGACGAATATATTTTCAAAACAACTTTTAGAACTCGGTATGGACATTACGAGTTCGTAGTCATGCCGTTTGGCTTGACTAATGCCCTGGTTGTATTTATGTGTTTAATGAATAATATTTTGCATAAGTACTTAGATAAGTTTGTTATTGTGTTTATAGACGATATTTTAGTGTACTCAAAAAGCAAAGAAGAGCATGATGAACATTTACGGATTATCTTACAAGTATTAAGAGATCACCAACTATACGCCAAATTTAGTAAGTGTGACTTCCACAAAGACAAAATTCAGTATCTAGGACACATAATTTCAGCAGAAGGAATCTCGGTTGACCCCGACAAGATAAGGGCCATTAATGACTGGCCGGTTCCTAAAGATGTGTCGGATGTAAGATCATTTATGGGCATTACGGGGTATTGCAGAAAGTTTATAGAGAATTTTTCAAAAATTGCCAACCCCATAACTTCCTTGCAGAAGAAAGGGAAGAAATTTGTCTGGAATCAGAAGTGTGCTGACAGCTTTAAGAAATTAAAAGAACTATTGACAACAACACCTATCTTGAGGATAGTTGACCCCAACAAGGATTTTGTATTTTGTTCAGACGCATGCAATGACGGACTCGATGGAGTCTTGACACAAGAAGGACATGCGGTGGCATATGAATCTAGAAAACTGAAATTACATGAAAAGAACTACTCTACTTATGATTTAGAGTTATTAGCAGTTATTCATGCCTTAAAAATGTGGCGTCATCACCTTATTGGCAGAAAGTTTACATTATTAACAGATAACATGGGTCTGAAATATTTATTGGATTAGAAAAACCTGAACGCTAGACATGTTAGATGGTTGACGTTCTTAAGTGAGTATGATTTCGAAATTCAGCATATTAAAGGAAAGGAGAACAAAGTTGCAGATGCCTTGAGTCGCAAGGCAAAACTAAATTTCATTTGAACAATCAGTAATTATTCAATTGATTTGGAAAATTAGATTTTGGAAAAAAGGTGAAATAGATGAAGAATACAGAAAAATGAAGGAAAAGAAAGCAAACAACAGTTCTGAAAATTGTATGGCAGATTACAGAATGAAGGAAAACGGTTTATTACTATTTAAAAATAGATTGTATGTACCGGATATACCAGAAATAAAATTTCTGATATTAAATGAGATGCATAAAAGTCACTATTCTGGTCATCCAGGATATCAAAAGACCATCACTATGCTGAGAAAAGAATACTATTGGCCCAAAATGAAAGATGAAGTAGCAGAATACATTGCAAAATGCTTGGACTGTCAAAAGGTGAAGGTTGAACACCAACATCCTCCTGGATTGTTGCAACCATTACCAATACCAAGTTGGAAATGGGAAGTGATCAGCATAGATTCCATTACTGGATTACCTAAAAATCAGAAACAACATGATTCTATCATGGTGGTGGTGGACAAACTTAGTAAGGCAGCACACTTTATACCAGTGTAGACCACGCATAAAGCCCCAGATATTGCAGAAATTTTTATGAAACAGATTTTTAGACTTCATGGAATACCGAAAGTAATAATTTCAGATCGTGACTCGAAGTTTACGGGAAACTTCTGGAGGTCATTGTTTAAGGGATTGAATACAACTTTACATTTCAGTACAGCATTTCATCCACAGACGAATGGGCAGACAGAAAGGGTAAATCAAGTGTTAGAAGATTTATTAAGAATGTATGTTAAGGATTAGCCTGGTAAGTGGGAAGATTATCTGCACTTAGTAGAATTTGCTTATAATAATCATTATCATGCATCGGCTAGACTTAGTCCTTTTGAAATTCTTTATGGTAGGAAATGTAATACCCCTGTTTCGTGGAATGATCCAGTAAATAGAGTTGTTTTAGGACCTAAATTATTGCAAGAGTTAGAACAAATTGTGAAACAGGTGCAAGGACATTTAAAAGCTGCCCAAGATAGGCAGAAAAGTCAAGCAGATTCAAAAAGAACTCATAAAGAGTTCCAGGTAGGAGAACATGTGTTTCTCAAGGTAAGACCGAAAAAGAGTTCACTAAAATTGGGGAGATGTGCTAAGTTGGCACCCAAGTATTGCGGTCCTTTTGAAATATTATCTAAGGTTGGAGCAGTAGCATACCAACTGGACTTGCCACCCAACCTGAAAATACATAATGTTTTTCATATATCGTTTTTAAAGAAATATGTGCACGATACTACTCATATTGTAAACTTGAATGATGTACAGGTGGGACAAGACGGAGATTTTCTGGTGGAACCGGATTGTATCCTCGGAAGGAGGGAAACTATTCTCTGGAATCGCAGCATTGGGCAAGTGAAGGTGCAATGGAAGCACCTTATCCCAGAAGAGGCAACCTGGGATTTGGAGAGTAGTATGCAGGCATCATACCCAACTCTATTTCAGGAACACTCAAGGAGTGATTAGCCAACATCGAGGACGATGTTGAGACTTAAGGGGGGGTGTATGTCACCTACCCAACTTTCTGAACATTATTATTTTATTGCAAAATACTTTATGTTAAATTTAATTACAAATTTTTGTAATTATGATCAGTTTTGATCATGGATGAATGTAATTACTGAATATTATTATTTAAATAAATTAATTAGGAGACAAACACCCAAGAGGACTGTTGAATGAGTGTTCATTGACCCACTAGGAGGAATGGAAGCTGTTGGAAGGTATGGGGCACATGGCAATAGTTGCATCACACCACTAACTGTTGGTTATGGGACAACTACCCCTAAAAATAGGGCATTATCCCCTAGGTAGAGGGAGTGAGCAGGTAGCTCATTTAATGACCCAGTAACATCTAAAAATGCCTAGGCAGCCTATAAAGGCAAATTCGAATTGGGCAGGAAGCTCTTAATCAATATTTATGCATAATATTTTCCTCTTGTGAATCAGGTGATTACAAGAGAGATTCGAATAGGGAGGTTAGTGGTGACTGTAATCTTGAGTCTGCATTATTGCTGAGAGGAACCATAAATGCTGGTGCAAGTCTATTGGATTGCTATCTATTGAATATTCAGAAGTGAATTGCTACAGCAAGAGGAAGTCCTCATTCCTGAGTTTCTTCCTCCTAGTGGTTCAGTGAACAGGCTCGGGTGTCCTAAGATAGTACTTGACTGTTTTCAGGAATTGGTTGGGTGGAACAGTCTTCTTGGGCTGTTTGTTGCCCTACAGATTTTCTCAGGTTCTACAGAATTTCTAACTTATTTTCAGTAAATAATTATGTTCTGTTTAACTAGTAATTTCTGTTTTCCTGCTTTCGAAAAAGAATCTAATTCTAGAAATGTTTAAGTCTGATTGTTTAAGTTTAATGTTAAAGATGAATTGATAAACCAATATCCCTATTTTTCCACATGTTTTTTTGAAGCATCGTACTCTAGTAGAGATATGCAAATTAAAATAGATTAGAGGATAGGCAAATGCTAATGATTCAAATAGATAGAACAGTGTTTGAGTTTGTTTTCATTATGCTGCCCTATACCAAATAGTAATGGAATTGATTGATAAAATCTAGAAGATCATAATTACTGTAGTGTTTCCTAGAATATAAACTCTATTCTTTATCTGTATATATATATGTTATTTAGTTCCTGCATTATAGTTAAATATAGCAGAAAGTATGTATGAATATATATATACATGTTTATCAGAGTTTCACGAAAAACAAACAATGTATAATTTTTGTGTAGATGCATCAAATTGTTCTTATCATTCTTATGCACAAAAGAAATAGATAGATTCCATCTCTCTATTCATCATATTATGTTTTGCAATTCAATATCATAGCTGCAAATAAGTGGATATAATTATCATAACTAGATTGTACATGACAGTCATAATACAGTTCTCATTTTGCTTAAAGACACTTTGATTTTCATTTAGGGTTTCCAAGATTATTTTCTAGTTGTACTGCAAAACATTTTTATACTGTGTCGACGCCTCTCATCTCATACATCTACATTATAAACAATATGAATTGTTTTATTTTCAAAATAAAACTTGTTTTCCATCATACTCTAAGTTAGGTCTCTGTATTCCATATTATCGTACTACAAATAGAAATATTGCTTTTTACACAGGTTTCGATTCAAGTCCAAATCCTTTACATTTCGTTTATCAAAAATTTGATCTTTAATTAACTAGCAACAAAACGAGATTTTGACCTGTGTCATCTCTACCATCAAAGACAACCATTTCACCGTTATTCTATTCACAATTATTTATTTCCACATTGAACACAAAACCTAACCCATAACATTACGATCACATTCTACAGCATAAATTGTTTATTGCAGACCCGTTGACACATCGTTTGGGTGAAGATCTTAGTCTGATAATTTGATTCTTCAATTCAAAAATTGTTTCAACATTTTATTTTACAGACTCCTCAACTACAACGAAATGATAAAACCCTAACCAAGTTTGAAAACCACTTTAGTAACCTACAACATCCAATCGAACAACATAGACGTTTACACAGAACATTTAGCATACATCCTTGTATTGCCGAGAGGGTTAAACATGGTTTATACAGAAGACAAGCCATCGGCTCTATTTTCTTATCTCACACTAAAAACCTATGAAGTCGTGGATTCTCAGAACGAGGTTTACAACACGTTTTACAAACAAAAATTATTACAGGGTTTTAAACCATTACCCAACAGTTTGAAAGAACCCATTTATTCTCAAGCATCGACGAGTCACAGCTCTAGTCGACATTATAAAAATTACAAAATATAGAAACCAGGAACCATTTAAAACGAAACGAGAGTCGCGTCATTGAATAACAAGCATGTTTCGAAAGTTCTTCAACTATCAACATCGACAGAGAAACGACGAGTCTTGACCAAGCCTGTTACTCATTCTTTGAACTACTTCAACCACCGTCCAAGAGTACTATGAGGGTTATGGAAGACCCGAGGCTTACCGGTGCTGAGGCACGCTGATACCCTTGCCAAAACATTACTCAATCGTTTCCTTAGAACCCTACAACTGACAAACGATAGGTTTGAAGTTAGATACCGGTTACATTATAAATCGAAAATCAAAGTACAACAAAAGAAAACACCTATTCCTTAGAAGGATGCTTACCTTCATAACTTGACGAGAATGTTGTCATGAACGACACCAGGGAACCAGTATCCTCGTCCAAGCTTTGTGTTTTCTTTCATTTCACTCTATTCTCAGAAATTATAAAGCTTAAAACTACAACCCTTCGAACCAGAGGCCAAATCTCTTAAAACTACATCATTATCAGAGTATGAAACCCTGCAACTCAACCCTTTTAGGAGGTCTCGAGGTCGAACCTATCCCAAGTCCTTTGAAAAAAATTTCGGCAGCCTGTCGGCCACACAGGCCGTAACAATAGCACAATAAACTGCTTTTCCAAGTTCATAAACCAAACAACAACGATGGTAGGGTTACAAATCCAATGGCCCAAATTCATCACCATCGACGGTCTCTACAATGCCAGCGATTTTAGCTTTGGTACAAACGACGTCAACATTAAATGCCTGACCTACATTACAGGTTGACAATGCCACCATCGCACACAGAGGAGCAAGCACAACCAATGCATGGCGCATTACTCTTACACATCGACGAGTATAGTGATGTTCACATCTACGTGGACTGTTGGCAAATCCCTTGTGGCAATGGTTTGGTACTAAGCTTTAAAAGCAGGGTTGGATACGTGATCTCTACCATGGCTCGAGACCGGCGTCATTTAAATGAACCAGCAACCTGTCAAGTTTCAAATTAAATGACTATCAGTGAAACCGACGTGATAGTAACCCTTGCATTTTCTTGTTAACATAACAAATTTAAAATACGACATAGCATTATTAATATCTATGCAAGATTTCGTTATAATGTTGCTTTACATTTCCATCAAATCCGACATATTACAATGTTGGTAACAAATTGCAACGTATATTATAATTTGGATATAATTCCAATGTTTGCATGTTATTGCAATAGTTACACCATATGTTTTAATATTGATATCAAACCAAGGATCGATATAGTTGCACCACTATATTCATAAGACCTAGATTTTGTCACGATATAGAATGAAAACTAAATAGTTCAAGTCTTAATTGCACCATAGTCAACCTATGGCTTGTGTTTGTTTATATATCTAATTGCTACCAATGTCTAGTCTTTGGGAAAGACTACATTTGCTTACATAAGACCTAAATAATTATAGTGGTGAATATGAATTGTGAACCATAAGACTTATATATTTAATCAATAGTGTTGTATAAAACTCGCAAGTATATATATGCTATCACATATAGTTTGGTAATTTGGAACAATAAGTTCTCCAATTTCCTATCCACTTTATTCATGCGATACAATGGTACTGTACCATCTTGGTACGACCAGTTAAATGGTGACAACAAGACAACTAGTACAATGAAGACGACAGAACCAGCTAGTACAATGACGACGACAGAATCAACTAGTATAATGACGACTACAGTGACGATTTTTACTTGCGTTGATTTTACTCAGATACAAGACGAACTTTGGAAAGTTGAAGAGTAAGCACATGAATCGTACCTATATGCTTTTACAATTGCAACAGTCTCTAATTATTCTATTTTTATTTTCAAACGACAATTTTGAACTCACACGAACTGGAATTTATTGTAATTGTGAAACTTCTTACCTGTCGTCTGCACATAGAACAGATCCAATGTTTTAGCGTTACAGCTAAGTAAGCTTCGGGGTCCCTCATAGGACTCCCTTGGATAACAAAGAAGCAAACTGTCAGTATCATCTCAAAGAAAAAGTATCATATCACATTTCTAACCTGACATTCTTTTATTACATTAATCATGCTTATCATTGCAGAAGAAAAAGGTGTCGCATCATAATTATGATTCATTAGTTCATTTAATTATTATAATTAGAGTTATTATGAATATGTTAAGTTGTCACTATCGCATTGTTTATAACAGAATTTTATTGTGATTAGTACTAACAGTTGTTAGTTAATGATGTTACAATCAGCAATTATTATTTTCCGCAGTTATAAATTATCCTAAATTAAGTTTATTATTGCTAGTATTAAAAATTTTAAATTTTTATGAAAATATGGGATGTTACACCTGGTGGAGACTTGTAATAATTTTGACCCTAATAATGAATCTTGTCCAAGATGTGGTGTTGGGACTTCCGGTGAATCAATCAAAGCTTAATCATATACTTGCAGTTAGTAAGGAACATTTTCCTACATATTCATTAGATAGTCATGAGTCAGATATCATGGGTAACCTTGGAGGATCCAAGCTAGGAATTGTTTTAGTGGAGGATAACATGAAGAAGGTTGGGTTTCTGAGGAAAACGCTAAACGATATAGAAGACTCGAATGGTATGAAATCCCCTAACTTAAAGTTTGTTAGTCCTTATTTTCAAGATGAGGTTGTTGTGGTTTGGAGAACTTCGACTACAGGATCCAAAGAACCTTTTGGATCTCTTAAAAACAAGATTAAGTCCTATATTAATGTAGACAAAGGGACGGGTGTGGGGGTGTCTGTGGATGTTTATCCATAGCTCATATCTAGTATTAAGTCGATTAGGGATATTTATAAAGAATTGTCCAGGGATTCATCCTCTATGCCATAGAATTGTGGTAGAGGTTGGTCTGACATTCTCTCGAAAAAAAATATTTTTGATGAAGTGACGAATGGTTTAGGGTTTAAACATCTTAAATATTTGGGGGCTTCACAAGATGTGAGGAAATATTATATTTTTCATGCACATGCCAAGGTTGTTAAGGAAATTAGATAGGGTCAAAAAAGACCCATAACCGAGGTTCTTAGAGTGAATCAACCCATGAAAAGTGTCGTATCATGAATATTCTTTTGACAAATATAAGGGGTTTAGGTAGTAAGCCTGAAAAAATGGCCTTGTCTAGATTGATGGAGATAGAGAAACTTAATATACTATTGCTTCATGAAATACTGTGTAGGGGATAGGTCATTGTGAATTCTCTCAAGAATTCCTTCAAGGGTTGGGTTTTTACTTTAATTGACCTGCGTGCACTATAGGGTGGACTCATTTCAGGTTGGAAATATGATATAATTTTAAATCATTCTTACTCTGTAATTTTGAGATCATTCATGGAGCTAGACAATACAAGTCTAGGGTATAACTTTACTATTTTCATTGTGTATGGGTCCTATGGTGACAAACAACCATTATGGGGGAAGTTCTTCAAGTCTCAAGTTATGAGAAATGGGAAAACCATAATAGGGGGCAATGTGAATTTCACTCTGCGTAATATGGAGGTATGGGGTGAGTGGGATCATGTGGATAGAATGGATACCTATATTTCTCATTAAATTGAGTCTACTAGTTTAGTTGATGTAGAGCATATATCTACTTAGCCTACCTGGTGGAACAATAGAGCAAGGGTGGAGGTAGTCTCTAAGCACTTGGATCGATTCTTAGTCTCACTACCTGGATCGAGGGGGTTTGACTCTTAGAACATTAGCCAATTACAAAACAAGTAATTAGCGCCTAATTTAACATCCTTTTTATTGTACTATTTTTCCAATTGAGTTGGAAAATATGGCACTAAACCTAGCATGAACTTTCAATTTTTTAAAGCGCCTAAATTAGCACAATATTTAGTACCATATTTAGTGCTAAAGTTAGCACCAGATTTAGCGCCAAAATTTGTGCCAGGTTTAGAACCAAGATTAGCACCAAGATTTAATGCCATATTTAGCGCCATAATTACTACCAAATTTAGTGCCAGGATTAGCGCCTGATTTAGCACCAACTATTTGTAAATTAAATTTATGGAAATAGAAACAAAAAATGGTAAAAGTTAAAAAAAAAAAGAAATGAAAAAATGGTTGGGAAATGTTGGGATTTCAACCCAAATCATTGGCCAAGAGGCAAGATCTCTACTTGAGCTATATTGCCATAAAAAACTATGGTTGAAAGTGAAAATATGAATTGAAACTAAACTAACCTAGTGCAAATTAGAACTTACGAAAACAAAAATGAAAACATAAATCGGAAATTTTGAAGGTAATCCTGGGATTTGAAACCAAATCACTTTCCAAAAGGAAAGAACTTTACTTGAGATACAATCCCATGGAAATATACCTTTAAAAGTGTACATTTAAATTGAAACTAACCTAACCTATGCGTGCAAACAAGTGAATACAAATGAAAAATTAATAAGAAATAGATGGGTGCCAAGATTTGAACCTTGATCTCCTTACATTAATGAAAGGGTATTCCTTAATCCATACTCATGAACTAGAACTGTGCATTAAACAAAAACCCTAAAATGTTATTATTTTCTTCTTTCTCCATTAAACCTGCAACAACAAAACAACAATAAACATTAGAAAATCAATAAAAAAAATCAAAACAAAAGAGGAAGGAAAAATGAGAAGGGAAGGTAGAAGTCATTACCTTCCTTATGGAGGTTTCACCATGAAACCCTAGCCTCCATGCATGAAACCCAAAACCTTAAGCAAAAAAATAACAATAAACATTAGAAAATAAATAAAAGTAAAATACGAAGGAGGCGAAGGTAAGGGAGAAGTCATTACCTTCATTTTGGAGGTTCTTTGATGAAACCTTCTCCTCCATACATGAAAACCTAAACCTACAATAACAAAGCGACAATAAACATTATTAAATCAATAAAGGAAAATAAAATTAAAAGAGGAAGGAAGGAGGAAAAGGAAAGGAGAATCCATTATCTTCCTCATGTAGGTTCCTCCATGAAACCAAAACCCTATCCTCCATGAGGATGAAACCCTAAGAGAAGAAAACTTAAGGGAGAAAGGAGAAGGGTGGAGAAGAGAAGAGAGAAAGAGAGGAAATGAGAAAAGAATGAAAGAGTAGCTTTCGAGGGGCTTTTATGAGGGAAAATTAGGGATTTCAATTAAAATAATTGAAATTCTCTCCAACTCACGAGGAGTGAAACAAGTGGCTTATTTTTAACCTTTGATATTAGTTAGATATCTTTTTGAAAATTTCCCCTCGCTTTTATTTAGTCACTCAGGAAACCTAGCGCTAAACCTGTCGCTAATTTTGGCTCTAAATTTGGTGCTAAATCTAGCTCCAAATATGATGTTAAATCTAGTGCTAAGGGAAACTTGGTGATAAGGGAAGAGAATCCTAGTAGGCCCTTCAAGTTCAAAACTTCCTTGTTACAGGAGGAGGGATTTCAAGATTTAGTTAAGAATAACTGGAGGAAAATTAACCCTAATTTAAATGCATCTACCAATGAGTAGTTTGTTGGGCCTTTGCGTGTAGTAAAGAGGAAAGTGGTTTCCTAGGTTGGGGAGAGATTTCATAATAGGGACAAATCTTTACAAGACACAAAAAAAGAGATACGTATGTTTCTCAATAGGCATAGTGTTTGCATTTTTGAAGAAGCAAAAATCACAAAACTCAAAGCATTGGAATAGAGGAATTCAATTTAGTGAGAGGCAAAGAAGTTGATTGGAGAATCAAGAGCAAGGAAACGTGGTTAGAGCTAGGAGATGAAAATAACAAGTTCTTCCATAATTTTGCAAAGCATAGAAGGAATGTTAATACTATATGGGGAATGGAGAAAGAGGATGGTTCGATGGAGAGAAGATTCAATGATTTGGCAGATCTTAATGTGAGACATTTTGGGAGGATTTATCAATAGATAGTTGGTGTCAATATTGCATAAATCTTAAAGGTGGATTCCTTATTTGATCAATAGCTAGTTGGTGTCAATATTGCAATCATTAAGATTTTCATTTTATATATATTTGATGTTTTTGGGGTAGTACTGATGGTTGACATGTGTTTGATGCAGATGTGTGCCCGTCACGACCAGCGGGTGTATCTCCGATTGCACAGAGAGGAGCAGTGCCGGTGCTGGGTGTCGTAGCGCGTGATGCTGTAAAGGAGCTGGATGAGCTGGAGGAGAACCTCCAGCGCTTAACTCTAGACATTCCAGAGCCCAGGGTTCATGATTTACCTCGCCGGTACCAGCGCCAAACTGTTGGAGTATCCGAGCATATTGGCTCGCTGCTTAGGAAAGCATCGAGAGCGATCATCTGCTACCACGAGCATAGTGCAGATTAGGCTAGCTTGTATATGTACTGAAAGCTACAGGATTCAGATTTTGTATCAGGAGATATTTATTGAAAGCTTATACGCTTCATATTTTTGTATAAGTACTACATTTTGATATGATATATAAAAACTCTATGGCGGATTTATACATCATGTTCTTATGGATGATTATGGGATCTTGTTTATGTGCTTGTTTATGCATTATGTACATGTCGTGCCACTTTTACGTTTATGAATGTTTTATGTGCAATGTACCAGTCCAATATGAAATTGGCCATGGAATCAGTAACGGTGTTTATGTCTCTTGAAATGTGTAGGTACCGAATGTTGGGAAGATTAATTGTCTAATTAATTAAACAACTGAAACTACCAGAACATAAATTGTCAACCCGAGGAAGTCTTTTATTTCAAAGCTATCGTGCAAGATCTATGCAAGCACAATTTCTACCTGACACTGTTGATCTATTGGTATGAAATCGAAACTTATTGTAAACTAGACCACACCTTCTCGAAAAGAAATTAAACCTAAAACCTATTCATGAAACCAAATTGTAAATCTAATCACACTTCAAACAAAATCAATTCTTATGAAGCAAGATCTAATTGCGTAAATCTAAAAGAAGTGTTATGTTGGCCAACGATCTATGAAAAAGAAATTAACATGAAAACAACAATGATAAATCTAATGAATGAAAGCATGAACTAAATAATAAACAAATCTACACAATAACAATCAACACTATCAACATCTACTCAAGGAAGAGGGCACTTCCTCCAGTGAGTAGAGCTGGATCTCCACAATGAAAGTCTACAACTCCAGAATTAAGAAACTGCCAGCATGTATTATCAGAATGGAATTATTACAACAGATTCTGGATCAAATTCTACAGCATAACATTGCTTGCTCTCCTCTACCCATGAGATTGATTACATATTTATACATAAAAATCCTTCATAAGGATGAGGAACCGAATTCCCAACTTGGAATATGTTTTAACAAATTTGCTAATTTGAAACACGGCCGTAACTGCAAATCTGGGAATTACATGTTTAGAGAACTAGATGTATATCTCAAACTGTGGCTTTGTTTGGTGATTTCCTCACGTGTCAGGTAATTGAGGTCGTTACGCACAAAACCCATGCCCGAATTTTTGATATTCTTCTCCATCTTCCCGCAAATTGAAACACAAATCAATGTGTTCTTATCTGGCATGCGTTTTTTGTTAAGTTCGTTTGATCATGAGCTAGAGGTTGCCATGTTGGACATGGGCACGAATTGAAATCACAAATCCATATAATCAATCCTAGGAATGAAACCATGTTGTGAAATATCCATGTGGATGTGTGCTAGCATGCCAACTTTGGAGGCTTGAACCATGAGTGTTATTGTTGTTAATATGAAAAATCACTCCACAAACCACCATCAGTAAAATTATGCATAATAGTATTCAATTCATCCAAAATAAAGGAAAATAATCATGATTAACCACTAAAGCATCAATGAGAATAATATGGCATTTCTCGAGAAGTTACAACAAATGGATGGAAAATGGAATGATAAATGGGTGATAATAGGAAGAAGATGGATGAAATAGGTGTCGATAAGTAATGAAAATAGGGACAAATCCGTGACCCAGCACTGAACAGATTCGAAGGACCTCTCCAAGAGACATACTCATTGGAAAAGACGAAGTAACGTGGGATCACGGATGGCATAGACATGGTTAAGGTGGGAGACCACTAATTGTGAGTCGAGGTGGACGAAAATGCGGTCCATACCAAGGGAAAGAGCATCGGTTAAGACTTCAATCACTGCGTGATATTCTGTGGTGTTGTTGGTTGAGTTCCCTAGAAAACTCCCTCCCGAACTAATGAGCTCGCCGATAGGGGAATAAAGTACCCAAGCTGCCGAAGCAAAGCTGCGGGTATGTCGACTGGCGCCGTCAACGAATCCAAAACAGGTTTCCATCTGCATATGTAGGCAAAACATGACATAAGCGTAAAGCCAAGATCCTAACACACTAAAGCAAAGTGTCACACCACACAAAACACACACTATGTACAGTATATACAAGATACTAATGCGTGAAAACTCAGGCGTAGTATCTCTTCAGGTAGATCCCATTACGAGGCTCCCCTAGAGATATTCCATCATAATCTTCAAGCTCGTAAGCTCCCTTCTCCAAGACACGTTTTACAACATATGGGTTGTGCCACATGGACTCAAACTTGAATGCCCTCAGCTTATCATGTTTCTGATCATATGTGAGGACCAAATCCCCCTCGTTAAAGACATGAGGTTTGACTGACTTATCGTACTGGGATTTAATGCATTTCTTATGCGTTTCGTTGGCAAGAGCAACATCGCAGCGGGTTTCATCGAGTTTTTCCAAGTGAAGGAAGCGTTCTTCCTCGGCAGTGGTGCCCAGGAGAAGTTCGACTGCAAGTTTCAATGATGGAATCTTGCACTCTATCGGTAGAACTGCCTCTAATCCGTATACTAGTTGGAAAGGTGTGAATCCTGTGGCAGTCTTAACGGAGGTCTTGTATGCCCATAGAGAGGAAAAGAGCATGTTATGCCAGTTTGACTTGTGAGTACTTACCATGCATTGAATCATGGTTTTCAAGACCTTATTGATGGCCTCTACTTGTCCATTGGATTGTGGGTAGTATGGAGTTGAGTTCTCATGACGAAAACCCAATCTGGCACTCAATTCATCTACCATCTTGTTTTGAAAATGGGATCCGTGATCAGTAACATGGCTTGCGGGACTCCGAATCGCGCAATGACATGGTTAAACATGAAGAGTACAGCGGTTTTGTCGTCCTCATTGTACGTAGGCATCGCCTCGGCCCATTTAGTGAAATAATCGACGGCTACAATGACGTAACCATGCCCCCCGACCGAGGTAGGCTTACAGTGCATGAAATCTATGCCCCATTTAGCAAAGGGGCTGATGACAATAACCAAATGTAAAGGGGCTGGATGGGAGCGCTTTTTGAATTGAAAGTGCTGGCATGGAGGATACTTCTTAACGACCTCAATACAATCTTTGAAGATTGAAGGCTAGTAGTATCATGCGCGTAGTATTTTTTGGGTTGTAGCCATCCCAGAAAGATGACCGCCACAAGCCCCGGAGTGACAGTAATTCAACACGTGTTCAACCTCCTCGTGTGTTAAACAACATTGAAGGATAGATTCTACGCCACGACGATACAAGGTATCACTGATGATCAAGTAATACTTGGCGTGGTGGCAGATACAACGACGGTCATCATGAGATAGTTGGGGGTTCAACCGTTGGGTTTGGAGATATAATGTGATATCTCTATACCATGGGTCAGACGTGCTGATGAGAAACAACGACTCGTCTGGAAGGGAGTTGATGGGCTCAGTTCTTGAATCAACACGGGGAATATCGCAAATGAGCTCCGCAAACACCAAATATTTCTTTGACTTGGATTTCTCGAAGAGGAGATCAAATTCCTGAAGTATGACGATCTAGCGTGAATACTTGCCCCCGATCACCTGACGTGTAAAGACATGGCACATGGGGTTCGAGTCGGCAATAACAATAGTGGTGCAGAGTAGAATGTAGTGACGGAACGTTTGGACGACAATGAATGCCGCGAGAGCGAGTTTCTCGACATGTGAATAACGGGTTTCAGAGTCAATAAGACCCTTACTGAGGTAATAGATCACATGTTCCTGGGCATTATCGTCTTCCTGGACCAAGACCATGGCGATCGTGGTGGTGGAAGCGGCAAGATAAAGGATATAATCCTTATAGTAATTGGGCGGTTGGAGCACATGGGCGTGAGTAATGGCAGACTTCAAATTGTCGAAGGATTGCTGGGCTTGGTCGTCCCAGATGAAAGGGACGTCCTTCTTCAACAATCGCATATAGCCCTGCATCTTTTGAGCGAAATTACAAACAAAACGCCATAGTTAAGTTGCATTCCCTTGCAAACTTTGTAGTTCCGTGAGGTGGGAGAGCGACAATGGCTTCCACCTTCAAGGGATCAATGCGGACCCTATCCTTTGAGAGGATAAAACCTAGGAGGTGTCTTGATTCGACGCAGAAAATACACTTGTGAGGATTCAGAAGGATGTTATACTGCCTGCATTTGAGGAATACCGCTATCAGATGATCGATGTGGAACTCGTGATGATGCGAATGAGCAGGGAGATTGTCGAGATAGGGCTCCACACAGTCCTTCACATCATGAAAAGCATATGACATGGCCCCCTGGAATGTAGCACCAGCATTTTTAAGACCAAAGGGGAGTTTATGATAAGCAAACATACCCCAGGGGAATATGAAAGCGATCTTGTGTTGGTCGACTGGGTGGATCTCTATTTGATTATAACCGAAAAAACCATCCATAAACGATAAGATAACGCTCCCGACGCAATTGTCGATGATATGATCAATGAAGGGAGTAGGGTAGTTGTTCTTAGGACAAGCCTTGTTCAGGTCCCTATAGTCGACACAGACCTTAATAGTACCCTGCTTCTTGGCCACAGGGACGACATTGGAGACCCATTCTGTTAAAGGGACAGGATAGATGAAGCCGACCTTCAAGAGCTTTTCAATCTCAGCTTTAATTGCCGCATTTTTTCGAGGGTGTACTGGTCGTATTTTTTGGCGGACAGGTTTAGCGTCACGATATGTTTTGATCTCATGCAAAACAATAGCACGATTGAGCTCAGGCATTTCTTCATAGGTCCATGCGAAGACGTCACGAAATTGTTTAAATAAGGCTGTGAATGTGATGAGCTCCTCAGGAGAGAAAGTCTGGCCAATGCGGATATGTTCCACGATGCCGGGTGTAACCGAGATGTCAATCGGGATGGTGGGCGTGATGTTCGCCATGTTTCCTTCCGTAACTGTATCGCAAGTGAGGATCGGTGACTGTGGGAAAAGATAGACATTTGGTGTAAAAATGGTTGTGATAACGTTCTCCACAGAATCTAATGAGGGTAGGAAAGACGATTGATGGTGAAGGTCTTCCCATGGAGGTTCATCCATGCTCATAATATCCATAATGGACTCATCAGAATGAAAAGTTCGGAGCAGAGGATCTGGTGAGGATGACGTCCGCTGCAGCGAACAAGATGTAGAGGCCATGGTCAAGTGGTCCTTAGGGGCTGACTGGATAGCCTCATAAGTAGCTTCAGCTGGTGAGAGAGGCATAGTATCTCCAATAAAATGCATGGTGGCCTCATCGGGCACGAGCCATTGGTCAGTAGATTTGGAAGAAGATGGAATCATGGAGGAGATCATGTTCACTGTGGCAACATGGTTAGGGGGATCCGGGGTTGGAAAGACACCCATAAGAGATGAATATTTTATGAGGCTGACCCCCACGCTCTCATATAGTTGCGAAGATTTCCCTAACAAAGGTACATTATCATCGGGATGAGTAGCGTTGTCCGGTATACATAAGTCCAATTGGTCAATAGTAACAATTCAGCCTTGATGGGGGAATTGCACAATGTGGGAGACAGAAGACGTGACTGCAGTCATGGCGTAAAACCAGTTACGACCAAGTAAGAGATTATAATCCAAAGGGGTTGCGACTACTTCCACATTAATGGTTATAGTCTTACCCCCCAACTCTACTGCTAAGGATTGTAATAGCCCATGGAGTTGGAATCCACGACCATCGAATGCTTTCAGGGTAGTAGGAGAACGATTTAACTCAGGAGAATCAATGGCTCTCCAACAAGATAACGACATGACCGAGGTGGAGGCACCTTCATCTAATACAGTACGATGGATTATATTCCCAGCAACCCTTGTGGCAATTTGGAAAGCCAGCTAGTGGGAAAGCCTCGGTTTAAAATACTCAAGTCTAAACATGATCATATTTGAGGAATCCGGGTCTATCGCGCCGATAGCAACGAGAAGAGTCTTATGTTGATTGGGACAATTTTGTAAGACTTCTAGCGTCGACATGGCACAAGGGGCTTGCGGCAAGTCCTATACAATGTTATAGTTCTAAGTTGTCCGAGCATTAGCATTGAAAACTGCTTTTCGAATCGTGCTCTTAGGCGGACGCAACACTGAATCTAATGAAGGTTTCTCAATGGTGAGAGGACCTTGTGGCATGGAAATATCTGGGGTAGAGGCGGAAGCTTTTTTAGTATTACTTCCGACAGGTTCCTTAGGAGGGACTGAGTCGTATGATCGTGATTGGGATTTCAGGTTAACCGTTTCACTACACATCATGATAACATGCGCGGTGGATGATGTTTCTCCTTGAGAAGGAGAAGGTTGGGCAATCATTTGTTGGTTTGGGGTGGGGAAGGGATCATTGAGAAATGCGGGTGTGGGGTTTCCCTTAAGAAACTTTTTCACTTTGTCTCTGTGGAGACACTCTTTGGAGAAATGGTCACCACCACACAGTAAACAAGAATACTTGAGCTTCTGTTTTTGTTTCGTGTCTTTGAGGGGGGGCTTGTGTTCCTGCTGGTTGGAAGACTTCTTGGGTTTACCTTTGGTTTTATTCTTGCCATCGGATTTCTGAGGCAAAGTTGATTGAACAGAATTCACCTCCTCGGTGGGAGCAGGAGTGGGTGACTTGGTGGTGATACTACCATCCTGTGGCGAGGGTGGGGAAGAGCCATGATGGTTCGACAATCCACCGGTTTGAGTAGGAGACTGGGAGTGTACGGAACTAATAATGTCGTTGACATGAGGTCCCTGAGGCGGTTTTGCAGGATCATAGGTGGGGCGGGTGGCGTCAGGAACAATGTCATATAAAGTGCCTGATTGAGCATAAACAAGGTCTAAGTAGTGGGCATGGACGATAGCTTGTTCCTCGGTGACGACCCCTCCCATATCTACATCTCTAGCTACAGTGGGTAAAAGAGACTCCGTAAACCAGTGAGCTAATAATTGGTCTGGAATGGGAGCTTTAATGAGGCGTCGTTTCCTTCACCACTCATGGATATGATCAGATATATGAGTTGCGGTAGTCTAGCTGAGAGAAGTCAATAAGTCCATACTAGTTTCATAGCAAATGGGTAATTGTAAATGAGTCGGGAACGACATAGCTAAAGAGCGAAAATTGGGAAACGAGTGCGGTGGTAATTCAATATACCACTTGGCAGCTGAAACGGTGAGGGTCCTTTGAAATAACCTCAGACGGATTGAATCATCCATCAAGGAATTGGATGAGCACCATAGATGGTATGTCATCACATGGTTTTTCGGGTCTTCACCGGGCTTGCCATCAAACTTTGGAATATCAGAAGGTAACTTAACTAGAATGGGTGGTCAATTATAACCGTGTAGGATGGGATCATTGGTCAAACGAGACAGGTCTGGTAGGTCTAAAGTAGCTAGGAATGGCAACTGTTGGTTTGGCTGCAGATACTGAAAGTATTGATATGGTATGTATGGACCAGTAGGACCTTGAATCGACTGATTCTAAGGTGTTCCCATAGGGAATTGGCCATAAGGGGGTGTGCCACCTAGGTTGGGTGATGGACCTGATGGTGGTCCGCCACCATAATAGGGTGGTCCGCCACCGAAAGGTGGGAGTCCTCCACCGTCACCGGCATAAGGTGGGCCCCCACCGAAAGGTGGGAGTCCTCCGCCGCTGCCGGAATAAGGTGGAACTCCTCCAAAAGGTGGGGGTCCTCCACCACTGCCGGAATAAGGTGGTCCTCCACCTCCTTCGTCGGAATAGGGTGGCCCTCCACCAGAAGGTGGGGGTCTACCACTACCACCGGAATAAGGTGGTCCTTCACCTCCTCCACCGGAATAAGGTGGGCCTCCACCAAAAGGTGGGGGTCCTCCGCTGCCGGAATAAGGTGATCCGTCATGTCTAGAATAAGGAAGGCCTCCGCCCGAAACTGGGGGTCCTCCGCCGCCGGAAGAGGGTTGGCCTCTTCCTCAGAGTGGGGTGGGCCACCGCCGCCGGAATGGGGTGGGCCTCCGCCGAAGGTGGAGATCCGCCCCCTCTGAAATGAGGTGGGGGTCCGCTGCCTCCAGAAGGAGGTGGAAGTGGACCAAATGGTGGTGGGGGTGGTGGGACTTGAGGAAAGGTTGGTGAGGGTCCACTTGGCATAACATTATGATGTCCCCATGGAGTGTTTGAGTTTCCAGGATAAGGTACCCTAGGAAGCATGTTTCTCGGCTGGTATTGTCTCGATGCAGGGTTGAAATTACCTGGATATATATAACTCCATAGTGATTGAGGTAGGTTGGATGGTTCCCCACCATGAGGTAATCCCATGGTAGGTCCTGCGACTGGTAAGGAGCTTCCGACGGAATGACCAGTTGGAAGTCCTCCACTCATATTATGGTTAACAAACAGGGGTTTCCCCCCAGTAACGATGTTTTGACCACTTATTGATGGTTGACTCACAATAGGTTGATGATTACTTACTATTGGAGGAACACTACTCGTGATAAAATTAGGAGGGTAAAGAGTATCCTCCCCACGATTTTTGGGGTGGGGGAAGGGTGGGTAATGTTCCAGTAGTAGTATGAGGGGCATTGGACAGTTGTCCTTCAATGTTCTAAGTCACTTGGAATATGGAACTAGTCTCCTGATTAAGAGGTGTACTCGCAGGAAATGAGGGTTGAGCAGGTTCGTAAGTGGTCACGTTATGTATAGGTGTTTCCAGTGAAGCAAGAGATAGTGAACGAATTGGGGTATGTTGCAATATGGGCACTTCCGAGGTGTCTCTTCTCCGTGAGATACTTTGGCGCCGAAGGAAATCGCCACGTTGGCGTAATTGAATGATGTGCTCATAGACTAGAGCCAAGAGCTCATCATTGGGGATCCAATGAAAGGGGGAAGATTCTACCTCCGGACGTAATGCAAGGTGGGCCCATTGTTTCCCTAGAGTGGTGTCCCAAAAGGATGCAGATGGACCAAAAGCTGCGGATACAAGGTCATCCTGGGGTTGATTATACCAATCTACAGCCCCATGTTCTCCTTCCACCGAATGGTGGAAAGATGTGTCTCGTGAAGTAGATGGTTCCATGGTCACAGACCTTGGAGGATCAGTGATTAGTGGACTCAAGGGAAGTGAAAAGTTCATTCCTGACTCCATGGTGGAGTTTTCTTCTTCATGTGACATGACAATAACTGGTGGATCCATGTTTTCCCTCAAAAGTACCTCCTGATTAAGGGGATATTTGGGTGGCAAGTTTAAAATTCTACGGGACCTTCTCAAAGGTTGTTCATCCAGAATGACTAAAGCAGAATTTCTCCTAAGTGTCTTCTATACAAAATAAAAGCAATCCAAAAATCAACACAAATTAAGGCCACAAGCAAACTTATGTGACAGGTGTGGATTCAAAAGTCTAGAACCTCATAGGATTGTCAAGGCTTCGCAACTCACGATATACCCCAGGGTCCAATAGTTATACTCAGCCCAATTTTTCAAAGCACTAACCAGGGAGGATTAGGACCATACCCCTGACCGTATAACCCGACTACCTAGAAGCACGTGCGTAGTAGCTCCCCGAGTGTTGTTCTCGGTGTATTGCTCTGTTAAGACGGCCAAATGGTTAGCTCGGTTGGTTTCAGGAATCCTAGGAGTCTCCTGATATACTCAAGGTACGTGGGAACACAAATCCGCAGTGGTGTTGTCTAATGCACAACCGTACGACAAGAGCCTTACGATATACTACCGAGTACGTGAAGTGCCTTTCAATATACCCAAGGGTATGTGAAAGAGCCTTCGATATACCGGTTGGTACGTGGAAGAACTGCAGGCCCTCGGGATGCAGTGCAGGAAAATAATGGTAGCTGCCACATTTTACGACGCCGGAACACGTCACTAACTTATCACACAAGTTACTATTAAATTTTAACCTAACGCTATTGATTAATTTTATCTTATGCGGTTAGGTGAATGCATGAAGTGTAGACAACAATTTAAAAATAATGCAACCCTAGCTACATGAAGGTGCACATTTCCTTTTCTTCCAATGAAGTCTATTTAAGGTAAGGATAAATCTTTTATTTTTCAATGGTCTCACAAAATAGTAAATCTCAACAAGTTTGAAAATCTACCAAAGATGATTAAAAGCACTCTTTATGTTTTTCCAACAAAACACAAAAATCAATAACACAGCAAATCAAAACTTTTTCTTTTTGTCTTTTCGAACTAGAATGAATCTAAATAATAATGAAAAGGAGGATTTCTGCTTAGAATGCACTAACTCTTCAATTTCTACAATGATGAACCAAAAGCACAAAAAGACCAAAAGTGAATAGAATGTTTCAAATTTGAAATACTTTGCAAGAGCTTGAATTCACTTGATTTTTTCAAAGACATGAAAGATTCATAACTAAGAAAAATATGATCAACCGATTGTCTCTTAAAACTTCTCGAAAATATAAATAACGAATTCCAAAGCACGAAACAATCCTACAACAATTTCCAAATGATCTTGAAAATAGTAAAAATGAAGCACTTTTGATTTTTCAATGTGTATATCAAAACAAGATCTGATAATAATAATGCTTTCAGATGTAATAGCAGAAAACAAGAGACTGATCGTAACACTCCAATGACTCATAAATTCTCAAAGAAAAATGGCAAGCACTCAAATGGGACCAAGGACACTGAAATCACTCAAAATCAATCAAATGGAATCAAAACTAAATGGCTGAGTGCAAAAAGAGTTTGGAATCAGATCCAAAACAATGAATAGACCTGGTAAGGTGATTAGGGAATGCAAGATCGAGTGGATGAACGTGGGGGATTGAAATTGCCCGCCACCACCGAATCTCTAACTTGACCAAATGGAACCCAAAAATCAACAAAACAAAACCAAACTCAAGTAAGCTAGGAAAACAAGTCTATGACTGGAAGATACAACACATAGAAGTTTGCAAATCAAATAAAAAAGAAAAATTTGGAGATGGTTTGAACCAAGCACCAAGATTAAAGGGCTAGCGCACTCTGTTAATATGCTACAGAGCGCCCAGTGTAGACTATCTACTAGGGCAAAGCGCCGCTGGCACAGACTGTATGCAAGGAAATTGCGTCGCTGACACAGATTGCACACATAGGGAAAGCGTCGGATGGGTCTAGGCGCACTGGATGCACAACCCAGGTGCGTCGGGCGAATAATCAATTGCAAAAATCAAAAGATCTCCAAAGAATAAAAAGCAAATGACCTGATAATGATCTTAAAAGAATCAGGGGAAAACAACAGACTCTTTAATGATAAGATCTGATGGTGGGAGGGGATCAGGAGGCTAAGAAATGGATCACTAAGAAATCAATGGAATCACACCCAAACTGAAATCAAAGCTAAAGTACTCCCCAGTATGGTCGCCAGATTTGTTTTCGGACAATCTACCTAAGCGGACTTAAAGGCCAGATCTCCCTAGTCTAACTAGATCTAGAACAAATAGATACATAATAGAATCAGATTCCCTAGATCAATAGAATCATAAAGTAGCAAGCGAGTATATTACCTGATATTTACGATCCCTTTGCTCCTTGATTGATCCAATGCTCCAGAATCTTCATATTTGAAGCTGCAAAACCCTGTTGAACAAGCAGACACAAACAAGTAGTAAAATCATATATTTCATATGATTGATCTAAGCTAACAGTTAAGGAAGTAAGCTCTACACATTAACAACACGATAACATATATGGGAAGAGATTATATTAAATGTAATGAAAAAGAGTACAATAGAGAAGAACGTTACAACCTATGCCTTAACGTCGCAACCTTCCTTCCAACAAGCCAAACCAAAGCCTCTAAGGATGAAATAGGACTCCCAACGATGTGCAAGGATCACCTAATCCAATTCCAACAGCATGAGAGTGTTATAGACCTTCCTCCCCTTGGAATGGAGAGGAGCTTCATATTTATAAGACCAAGTGGATAGAGTAGGTTGAGAAATGATGGGAGGGGTCTAAGGGATCTTCCCTAGAGGTTATGGAACCGAAGGACAGCTCACCTATTAGTTAGGGATAGACATCCACCTCATCAAGCTTCGAGAAGTCGCTCAAAGGACTCATTTTTCGATTTTAACCAACCTTGGTGCATACTGCATGAGGACAATCTGCACCAGGAAGGGGCAAGCGCAGGTTTCATGAAGGCAACCTGAGCCACTGGCGTAGTATGGCAGATGACACTCTGCGCCGAGCCTAGTCAGGCGCTTCTTGCTGGAATACAAGATGCGTCGGCCTAACTAGAGAATGTGGATAAAGGATCAACAACTTGCTCTAGAAGACTTCTGGTCAGGGAAACTTCAGGGATCAGGGCACTGAGTTAACATAAGACTCATGATGACGAGATTTAGGTGTAATAGTTATTATAGTTTTTTTAAGTCAAGGTAATAAAGAGTAATTAAGCTATAAAAGTATGGTAAATTTATGCCTTATATTATTAAGGATAGGACATGTTATAGAAGTGGTGTTCATCCACTACCTCCTTTGTACCACAAATTTTACAAATTTAGTATTCCCAAGGTGTTTTTGGTTTAGTCCACTATGGGTTAATTCACTGGATGTAATGAGCATCAAAATTGATTTTAGTAAAATTGATTTTTTCTTAATAATATTGAAAAAATAGTTTTAATCGACCAAATTAAAATTCCTAACTTAGATTTACGATTATATAACTTCTTTAAAATTATATACATACTACTTGTTAGTTGTGATCATATTGAAAAAGTCATACTTCTATTGTAATGTTGCTTTATATACAAGTCTTTGCACCAAGAGTAGCCATGTGCTTTACAACGGAGTATGTGGGAGATGTTATTAGGTAAAGTGGGTGAGGGTAACACTCATGTTACAATTATAACCCACATCATCGCGATGGATCCAATTTCTTGAGGTACTTTTTTATCTTAATTTTTTTACACATCCAAAAAGAAATTACATCTCAAGAAATTGGATCCATCTTCATGCTTTATAGATCTAGATTAAGATAGATCTATGCATGTTGGTTTACTCATCAATTGAGACTTTATGAATGGCAAGACAATTTGTCGTTATAATACAAATATGCCTTTAAAATTAGATTATTCAACATTATGCAAAATATTATGATTGAACAAATTTGTATATTATGTAGAAGGAATAATATTTGAAATATGCTTATTAGTGTTTGATAATTAAAATTTATAATAAATAATTAATTAGACAAATTGAAAAGGGGAAAGTACGCGTGACTCTTTAAAATAGAGGATTGTCTTTATTATTCCTTGTTGTGCATGGAATTATGTAATCGAATGGTTTTAGACATCCATTTGAATTGCAGTTTTTTATAATATACTTTTTTAGAGCTAAATCAATTAGTTTTCCTAAGATTTTTGCATCAACCCTCTTACTAACATTGTTCAGACACTTTCGATTAACTGCGCAGTCCATGTTCTCTAACACCTGCTCTAAATTGCACTGCAGTATGTGGTCTTTGACAACTACTCTGATTTACGGGCACCTGCACTGCATGGTCGCTTCAATTTAAGACATTGCAGTCGATGGTTGTCGTGGCAATCTACATGCAACAATGATCCACTTGTATAGATTGCTCTACACCATAATTTACTAGCAACAACCACATATTTTAAATGTGGTTGATATATGCCGATCGACCTATATCAACCATGGCCACACATTTAAAAACTGGTTGATATAGGCCGATCGACGAATATCAACCACATTTAAAATATGTGGTTGTTGCTAGTGTCCAGCCGGCACACAGAAGAAATGACTTAATTAAAAAAATTATAATAATAAAAATATTATTTGGAAATAAAAATGAAAAGAAATACATATTTAGTTAAAAAAATAAAAATAAAAATATTAAACATATTAAAATAAACTAAATTAAATTAAATAAAAAATAAATAAAGTAATATTAAAATAAATTGAATTAAAAAAAGAAATCAAGAAAAATAAAGAAATAGAATAAAAATAAAGTAGAGTAAAAATAAACCAAACTAAATTAAAAGTAAAGTAAATAAAGTAAAGTAAAATGAAAGTAAAATAAAATAGATTACAAATAAACTAAATTAAATTAAATAAAAATAAAGTAAAGTAAAAAATTAAAAAATTAAAAATAAAAGTAAAATAAAATAAAGAAATAAATAAAGTAAAATAAATATATAAAATAGAATAAAAAATAAATGAAATAAATAAAGTATAATAAAAATAAATGAAATAAATAAAGTATAATAAAAATAAACTAAATAAAATAAAATCAAAATAAAGTAAATTAAATTAAATTAAATTAATTAATTAAAAAAATAATATATATATATAAAAGTGAAAAAAAAAACTTAAATAAGTAGAAGTAAAATAAAAAATAAAATAGTAAAATAAGCCATATTATTAATATTAATATGACTTGCTAGTTGACGGCCAACCTAGTAAGAATATTTTGTCATTTTTATTAATATTAATATTATGGTTGTGCAAATATTAATAATAATAAGTATTACTATTTTATAATTATAATTAATAAATTATAAATAATTTATAGTACTAAATTATAAAAAAAAAAATAGTTTATAATTATGTTTAATAAATTATAAATAATTTATAATTTATAATTATGTTTAATGAATTATAAATAATTTAGAGTAATAGTTAAATATTTTTTAATAATAATTACTTAATTATCATGATAACAACATCTATTATTATTATTTAATAATTAAATATTTTGTAACAATAATTATTTCATTATAATAATAATAACATATATTATTATTATTTAAAAATTATATATTTTTTAATTTAAAAAAAAACAATTATATATTTTTTAATAATAATTATTTAATTATAATAATAATAACATCTAATATTATTATTATTAAATAACAAATACTAAAATATCTTCTAATAATAATAATAATAATAATAATTTAAAAAAAATATATTATTGTGTACATATATGGTTTTTGTAAACGATACAGTGTAATGTTTTTGTAAACAATACAGTGGCATATGTTTTTATAATAATAATAATAATAATATTTGTTATACTAATATTTATTATTATTATTATTATTACTTTAATTAATTTCTTATTTTCATTTATAATTATTATAATTATATTTTTTTATTTATAATTATTTTTATTATTATAAAATATTTAAAAAAATATAAAAAAATAATAAATAATAAATAAGAAAATATTATTATTATTATTATTATTATAAATTTATAAAAAAATATTAAATAAGAAAATAGGAAAATATTTTTATTTTTATTTTTTATATTATAAATAAGAAAATCTAATTATATTTGAATAAGAAAAAAATAATAAATGAAAATAATTTATAATGAGAATTAAATGAAAATAATTTATAATGAGGATAGACAATTATAATAAGAATAATATTAATAATAATAATAATTTATTAGTTTATTTCATTCTTTATAATAATAATAATTATTATTATTATTATTTAATTATAATATTAATAATTATTATTATTTAATTATAATATTAATAATAATAATAATAATAATTATTATTATTATTTAATTATAATATTAATAATAATAATAATTATTATTATTATTATTATTATTATTATTATTGTAAAATAATAATTATAATTATTATTATTATTATTATTAAATAAATAAATAAAAATAAATAAATTATAATAATAAAAATAATTATTAAAAACATTATAATTATAATACTTATAAATGAAAATAAGAAATTAATTTAAATAATAATAATAAATTGTTATTAAATAATTATTAATTATTAATTAAAAAAATTGTAAATGAAAATAAGAAAATATAATTATAACATTAATAAATGAAAATAATTTATAATGAGGATTGCCAATTTTAATAATAATAATTTTTTTATTAATATTAGTATGAACTAATTTATTATTTAACATATTTACATGTATGAATAGTACCATTGGTTATGTGTTGTGAATAATAAATCATATTATTTATTGTGACAATGCGACGTGGCAAGTTTGGTTGACTTTTGGTTTACTATGGATGACTATGATCAACCATAAACAAATTAGAAAGCAATTAACATTATTATTATGGTTGACCATGGTCAACCATGGTTGACTAATCTCTCTTTGTATCTCACTATGGTTGACCATGGTTGACATTGGTTAACCATGGTTGTTTATGGTTGATCATGGTTGACATTGGTCAACCATGGTTGACTTTGGTTGATATGGTTGACTTTTGGTTTACCATGGTTGACATTGGTTGACATTTGCTTAACCATTGTTGACCATTGTTGTGTTTTGTTGACCATGGTTGACTTTTCTTGGCCATGATTGGATTTGGTTGACTTGTCTTTGGTTTACCATGGTTGATGATGGTTGACCATGGTTGAGCATGGGTAACTTTGGTTGACCATGGTTGACTTTGATTTACCACGGTTAACTTTACTTCACAATGGGTTACTATGGTTGACCATGGTTGCTCATGGTTGATAATGTTTGACAATGGTTGACTGTGGTGGACTTTGGTTGATCATGGCCAACCATTGGTTGACTATGGTTGAGAATGGTTGATTATGGTTGTCCATGGTTGACTATGCTTGACCATGGTTGGATTTCGTTAATCATGGTTGAATTTGGTTGATCGTGGTTGAATTTCACTGACCATGGTTGACTTTGATTGATCATAGTTGACTTTAGTTGACAATGGTTGACTCTCGTTAACTATGGATTACTTTGGTTGAATATGGTTGAGTGTGGTTGACTTTGGTTGATGTCACGTCCCCTCCCATCATACCAGTGAGATGGAGAGGATCGTGATGCTAAAAACCGGGCATCTAGCCCCATGAACTTATTAAATAAGCATTCGCATAATATAAAAAAACATATGGAAATGTATAATTATAAGAAAACACAACGGAAGTAATTTCAATTACACATCCATCATACATTCAAGATATTCATCAAATTAATAATTGCAAAGTTAACACAAGAGAATACTTATCTTATAACAAAGTAGTCCCAAGCAACTGGCTATGCAACTGCAACGTTCCACCCAACCATAGGGCAGTTGTGATCATCAATATCTCAACACACTGCCACCCCCCAAGCTGGGCATGATCTCTACAAGGAATCAGGGAATAACAGACTCACACATAGCCGAAAGATACACCAAATTAGCCAAGCCAATCTACAGTTGGTTTTATCAGGCTGTTAGGCAATGGAAGGAAGAATTGCTAAGCTAGTGGGATCATCCATAAAGATATGGGCACCCTCTGCAAGATCTATCTAGCTTGGTCCCCACAATACCTAGACACCTGGCACAAGGAAGTATTCCTTTCACTAACACACAGTCCCTCAGGCCATACCTTCCATTCTAGTGTTCTTCAAGGTGTGCATAGAAGAGCAACCAACCCTTTTGATACTCTTGAGAGGTTACCTCCTCACTAGGTTTATCAAGCCAATTCTGGTCCACTTCCACTCCTAATTCTTGCTCACAATTTCAAACCAACACAGGGATGCACCCTACAACAAAACACAAGTGCTGAAGAATGTGGGCAGCCAAAACGAACTGGTAGATGGGGAATAAACCCTGGGAGAGCAAATTCATTTTCAGAAAACGTTTTTCTGCATTTCAGGGGCAAAAACGACCTCTATAAAACTCCCAAAACGTGACTCCCTTTCTCCCAGCCACTGTGCAACACAAAAACGAGCTCCCAGCTATGGAAAAATGCAGGAAATTGGTAAAAAACGTGATGGGGAAAGCCCAGCTAGCTCAGACTGCGTGAGAGAGGAAAGACTATGGGTTTAGAATGGCTTTGGGCACCATTTCGTGGGTGTTTTCTTGCCCCAAAAGCAAAAGTACGTTTTTCCAGGTTGATGGCTTGCCCATGCACGAAATTGGCTGCCATGCCTCTTCATTCCCAAGGCATTAATTGCCTCAACCAATTTCTGGAAGAATTAAATGATTGGGTGCATAAGTCAGAATGGGTAGTTAAGGGTTTATTCATTGACATCTGGCTTATCACCATTGGCTCAAGGGTTTGAATAATTTCCCTCTCTATTCCTTGTAGAATCATGCCCCCATCTCTTTGTTGCATTGCATAGCTAGTTGTGGGTTTTTCATTAAAATTCGTATTTACATGATGTCTTAATTTACATTGTGCCTATCTAGCACAAGAACCATATGCGTCGATTTTTAATTGCTGATACATAAAACGATAAATCGATGGCGGGGCCTTGGCCTTGAGCTCCTCACCATGATTAAATAACAATATTTACATCATTTACGATTTAATGTGAAGGGGGTCAAAATGGGGACATGACAGTTGATCATAGTTGACTTTAGTTGACAATGGTTGACATTAGTTGACCATGGTTAACTATGGTTTACTTTGGTTGAATATGGTTGAGCATGGTTGATTATGGTTGACTTTGTTTTACCATGGTTGAAATTAGTTGATCCTGGTTGAATTTGTCTGACCATGGATAGCTTTGGTTGAGTTTGGCTTACCATGGTTGACATTAGTTGACTTTGTTTATCCTTTAGTTTACCATGGTTGACGTCAGTTGACTTTACGTGACCTTTTGTTGACTTTGGTTGGCCATGGTTGACCATGGAAAACTATGGTTGGCTTTGGTAGACCATGGTTGACATTGGTTGACTCTTGGTTGACCATCATTGACTTCCATTTACAATGGTAAACTATTGTTGACCATGGTTGACTTCGGTTAACCATGGTTGAATTTCGTTGACCATGGTCGACATTGGTTGTTTCTTGGTTTACCATCGTTAACTTTGGTTTACCATGGTTGAATTTGGTTGACTATGATTGACTTTGGTTGACTTTTGGTTGACCGTGACTTTTGTTGATCTTGGTTGACTTTTGGTTCAGCATGATTGACTTTGTCTAACTTTTGGTTGACCATCGTTAAGTTGGTTAACTATGGTTGATCATAATTGACAATTGATGACCATGCTTGACTTTGGCTATCCATGGTTGACTTTTAATTGACTTAGGTTGACTATGGTTGACCATGGTTTACAATGGTTGGCCATTGTTGGCTTTGGTTAACCATGGTTCATTTTGGTTAAGTCTTGATACAGGACCCCATTGACTTTGGTTGACCACGGTTTACTTTGATTGACCATGGTTGACTTTTGGTTCTCCAAGGTTGACTTTTGGTTCTCCATGGTTGACTTTAGGTGACCATGGTTAGCATTGGTTAACCACTGTTTACTTCGGTTGTATTTTGTTAACCATGGTTGACTTTGGTTAACCATGGTTGACTTTGGTTTACCGTGGTTGACTTTGGTTTACCATGGTTCATTGTAGTTGACTTTGCTCGACCATGGTTGACTTTGGTTAGCTATGGTTGAATTTTGTTGACCATGGCTGACTTTGACTAACCATGGCTATCTTTGATTAACTTTTGGTTAATCATTGTTAACTTTGGTTTACCATGGTTGAATATGGTTGACCATGGTTCAACATGGTTGACTTTGGTTTATCATGGTCAACTGTTGTTGAACATGGTTGACTATGGTTGACATTTGTTTCTCTTGGTTGACCATTGTTGACTTCGGTTGACTATAATTGACTTTGGTCAACTTTGGACGACCATGGTTGACTTTGGTTGGCCACAGTTGACTTTGGTTGACTATAGTTGAGTAACTTTGGTCAACCATGGTTGAATTTTGGCTGAACATGACTTTGGTTCACCATGGTTGACTTTTGGTTCACCATTGTTGACCATGGTTAAATTTCACTGACCATAGTTAAATTTGACTAACCATGGTTGACTTTTAATTGTTCATAGTTGGCTTTGGTTCACCATTATTAGCTTTCATTGACCATTGTTGACTTTGGTTAACTTTGGTCGAGTTTTGGTTGCACATGGTTGACTTTAGTTGAGCAGGGTTGACTTCGGTTGAATATGGTTGAATTTTGGTTCTGCATGGTTGGCTTTAGTCAACCTTTGTTAACTTTGGTCGACCACGATTGGTTGACTTTGGTTGACTATGGTTGAGTTTTGTTGACCATGGTTGGATTTTGTCAACCGTGGGTGGTTGACTTTCGTCGACCATGGTTGAATTTTGTTAACTTTTGGATGGCTATGGTTGGTTGATTTTGGTCAACATTGCTCGACCATGGTTGACTTTGGTTGCTTATGGTTGACTTTGGTTAATTATGGTTAACTTTGGTTGACCATGGTTGAATTTTATAGACCATGGTAGGTTGACTTTAGTCGACCATGGTTGACTTTCATTGAATTTTGGTTGTCCATGGTTGACTTCGGCTGACCATGGTTGATGTTTGGTTGACCTTTGCTTACTTTGGTTTGCTATGGTTGACCATGCTTGACTTTTTCTTAACTATTAGTTGGCTATGGTTGACTATGGCCATGGTTAACTATGGTTGACCATGATATCCCATGGTTGACTTTTGGTTATTCATGGTTGACGTTCGTTGAGTTTAGTTGACAATGGTTGTTATTAGTTGACCATGGTTTACTTTGGTTGAATATGGTTGAGCATGGTTGATTATGGTTGACTTTGTTTTACCATGGTTGACATTAGTTGATCCTGGTTGAATTTGTCTGACCATGGATAGATTTGGTTGAGTTTGGATTACCCATGGTTGACATTAGTTGACTTTGTTTATCCTTTAGTTTACCATGGTTGACGTCAGTTGACTTTACGTGACCTTTTGTTGGCCATGGTTGACCATGGAAAACTATGGTTGGGCTTCCGTAGACCATGGTTGACATTGGTTGACCATCATTGACTTCCATTTACAATGGTAAACTATCGTTGACCATGGTTGACTTCGGTTAACCATGGTTGAATTTTGTTGACCATGGTCGACATTGGTTGTCTCTTGGTTTAACCATCGTTAACTTTGGTTTACCATGGTTGAATTTGGTTGACTATGATTGACTTTGGTCGACCTTGGGTTGACTTTTGGTTGACTGTGACTTTTGTTGATCATGGCTGACTTTTGGTTCAGCATGATTGACTTTGTCTAACTTTTGGTTGACCATCGTTAAGTTGGTTAACTATGGTTGATCATAATTGACAATTGATGACCATGCTTGACTTTTGGCTATCCATGGTTGACTTTTAATTGACTTAAGTTGACTATAGTTTACAATGGTTGACCATTGTTGGCTTTGGTTGACCATGGTTCACTTTGGTTAAGTCTTGATACTGAACCCTGTTGAATTTTGGTTAACCACGGTTTATTTTGATTGATCGTGGGTTGACTTTTGGTTCTCCATGGTTGACTTTAGGTGACCATGGTTAGCATTGGTTAACCATTGTTTAATTCGGGTTGTATTTGGTTGACCATGGTTGACTTTGGTTTACTGTGGTTCATTGTAGTTGACTTTGCTCAACCATGGTTGACTTTGGTTAGCTATGGTTGAATTTTGTTTACCATGGCTGACTTTGACTAACCATGGCCATCTTTGATTTTAACTTTTGGTTAATTGTCGTTAACTTTGGTTTACCATGGTTGAATATGGTTGACGATGGTTCAACATGGTTGACTTTGGTTTATCATGGTCAACTGTTGTTGAACATGGTTGACTATGGTTGACATTTGTTTCTCTTGGTTGACCATTGTTGACTTTCGGTTGACTATGGTTGACATTTGTTTCTCTTGGTTGACCATTGTTGACTTCGGTTGACTATAGTTAACTTTGGTCAACTTTGGACGACCATGGTTAACTTTGGTTGGCCACAGTTGACTTTGGTTTACTATAGTTGAGTAACTTTGGTCAACCATGGTTGAATTTTGGTTGAACATGACTTTGGTTCACCATGGTTGACTTTTGGTTCACCATTGTTGACCATGGTTAAATTTCACTGACCATGGTTCAATTTGACTAACCATGGTTGACTTTTAATTGTTCATAGTTGGCTTTGGTTCACCATTATTAGCTTTTGTTGACCATTGTTGACTTTGGTTAACTTTGGTCGAGTTTTGGTTGCACATGGTTGACTTTAGTTGACCAGGGTTGACTTCACTTGAATATGGTTGAATTTTGGTTCTTCATGGTTGGCTTTAGTCGACCTTTGTTAACTTTGGTCGACCATGATTGGTTGACTTTGGTTGAGTTCTGTTGACCATGGTTGGATTTTGTCAACTGTGGGTGGTTGACTTTCGTCGACCATGGTTGAATTTAGTTGACTTTTGGATGGCCATGGTTGGTTGACTTTGGTCAACTTTGCTCGACCATGGTTGACTTTAGTTGCTTATGGTTGACTTTGGTTAATTATGGTTAACTTTGGTTGACCATGGTTGGTTTACTTTGGTCAACCATGGTTGACTTTGCTTGAATTTTGGTTAGCTATGGTTGAATTTTGGTTGGCCATGGTTGACCATGGCTGAATTTTGTTAACCATGGTTGAATTTTATAGACCATGGTAGGTTGACTTTAGTCGACCATGGTTGACTTTCATTGAATTTTTGGTTGTCCATGGTTGAAGTTTTATGATCATGGTTGACTTCGGCTGACCATGGTTGACTTTTGGTTGACCTTTGCTTGCTTTGGTTTACCATGGTTGACTTTGGCTTGCTATGGTTGACTTTTGTTGACCCTGCTTGACTTTTTCTTAACTATTGGTTGGCTATGGTTGACCATGGTATCCCATGGTTGACTTTTGGTTACTCATGGTTGACGTTCGTTGAGTTTAGTTGACTATGGTTGACTTTTGTTAACCATTGTTGTTCATGGTTGACTATGCTTGACCGTGGTTATTAATGATAAACCATTGTTGACCATGGGTGTTCATTATTGACTATGGTTGACCATAGCCAATGGTGGTTGAGAAATGTCAACTATGGTCGACCATGTTGACCATGGTTTTCCATGGTTGATTATTGTTGATTATAGCTATTCATGGATAAACATTCTTGTTCGTGGTTGACTACAACTGTTCATGGTTTACCATGTTTGAGTATGGTTGAATTGTTATATACCGCAATGGTTATATCACAATTACATGGTCATTTAGAGTTATAGTACTAATTAATTATTTAATAACAATTATTATTTTAACTATGTTATAAAAATAATTAATTTATTACTATTTTTTCATATATATTTTTTAATTTATTTTATATATAATTTTAAATAAAAATTAAATATCATATTAAACATACCAAATTTCTCCTCTATATTGTATTAATTATTACATAGTGTTTGCCTTAATTATTACTTAGTGTTTTTGTTAAAAAATGATTCATAATATTTGACTATACATAAACATAAAAATCATAATATTTACATAAAAATAATTTTTTCATATTTATTAATTTTTTATTTTACATATAATTTGAAATAAATTTAAATATCACATTAAACCTACCAATTATATGGTAATAATTATTACTTAATTATTTTTCCATTATATATTGAAATGATTAATTATTACTTTATTCTTTTTACCATTATATGTTGAAATGCTAAGAGTGAATATTTAAAAGTATATATATTTTAACTTTAAAATATGTATATTAATTATAATGTTATTAAAGTTTTATATATATTTCATAAAGCAAAAACTATTTTCCAGTAATTAATAAAAAACAAATTTAAAATTTAAAAATATGTATATTAATTAAAATGTTATTAAGGTTATATATATATTTTATAAAACAAAAAATATTTTCTAATTATTTACTTAATTAATAAGAAATGAAAAGATAAATGTTTTATTTTTAAATAAATAAGTTATTTAAAAATTATTTAAAATAATATAAAAAAATATACATAATAATCATTATTAATAATCAATTTAATTTATTATTAACAAAGTAAAAACTTTCAGACATTTACAAATAACTTCGTTAAATGATAACTTTTAATAATAAAGAAATAATGCAAAAGGCAAAACCAATTCAATTTTGATCATATCAAGCTTTCTTTTTTACTTAAGAAATATGCATATTAATTAAAATATTATTAAGTATATGAATTAAAATGCTATGAAAGTTTTATTTATATGTAAAAGAAATCAAACTTTATAAATAAGGTGATAAGAAAAATATATATATATATATATATATTTACAAATTATTTATAATAATCTCAAAAAATATATACGTAATCATCATTATTAATTTTGTATCTTAATTTAGTATTCGTAACCCTAAAATTTGAAAATTTTAAAAATAACTTTTTTAAATTATAATTTTTAATAAAAATTAAATAATACAAAATACAAAATAATATTACAAAATAATAATACATGAACCAGCATTTTAATCCATTTTAAAAATATGAATTCAAAAAAAAATTAAATGTAAATCATATCCACCATTTTTCTATCCGAAGAGATTTGAAAATTCGGCTTGAAAGAGATTTGAAAATTCGACTTGAAAGCAAACAGTTGCAATATAATAATACATGAACCATAGTTTCATGATTAAAACATTTTAGGTCAATTGAAAAATACGAAAATCATCAAACTTCTTATAATTTGAATATGAAAATCATTGAACTTCTTATAATTTGAATATGAAAATCATCGAACTTTGTATAGTTTGAGCTTAAAAAAAACACACTAATTTTGATACAAATTCTTTTTGTACGAATAAACAAAATTCAGATTTTGAAATCTAATATATTTTTTCTCTGAGCATTTAAATAATGTCGAGAAGCTAAACATATATATTTTCCGGATTAGCCATGACGTTGGAGTTAAATGAAGAAAAAACCTTTTGAAAAATCACTCTAAATCAACTTTTTAATCTTTTAATATTTCAAAGAGGGTGGTTGCGCATGGCCTTTGGAGTGGTGTGCAATACAATTTTTTACATATGCGAACGTATCAAAAATGGACACGTTCGATGGCAGTTTTCCCATCGCACCGGCCTTATCTCTTATCCACCGAGCACTTTTGCAATGCGGTGTCAACGTGGACCGTTGATCTTCAATTTCATACTTAACCTCTTAAACAATACAATCTTGACCTCTTCGTCACAATTGTAATGTCTCCAATTACCTCATCAAATTTCTTAAAAACGACCATTTATGGTTGTCACCAACACTTGAATTCAAAAAGTGGAATTTAGTAGATCCTTAGTTTGTTGCAGCATTGTTTCACGAACGATCCTTGCTTCCACTTTTCTAAGTTCATCGTCCAGCACTCACATTCCACTTTTCATAGGAGGACGTGTATGTAGAGTAATAGAATTTAAGAAAAACTGGACGAGCATGACGGCTGCCGAAACTTGACTTATCTTCGTCTTTGTTTTTCATTTTTCCCTTATGAGAATGATCCCACATGTAAAACAAAAGAACTTACTTCATTCTTTATATACCCTATTGCTTTCCCTATGTACCAAGTAACAATGGAGAGGCTCTAAGCCTTGGCAGTTGAGTGATGGAGGATACGTGGGGGCTTCTTGGCTTGGCGCTTAGTTACATGGTGAGCCCTCGGTGCTGGGCGCGTTACCTTTTGCTCCATTTTTGCGATTGCAGAGTTTAAATTTTTCCACGATCTGGCGTGTATTAATCGATCTGCCACAGAGGTCACAAAATAATGGAACAAAGGCGTTACCTTTTGCTCCATTTTTGCGATTGCAGAGTTTAAATTTTTCCACGATCTGGCGTGTATTAATCGATCTGCCACAGAGGTCACAAAATAATGGAACAAAGGCGTAAGCCATTTGATTACCAGATCAGCTCTGGATAGTAGTGTTGAAAGACTGACAAACAAATTGCCTAGTGACTCAATTGGAACACTTCAAAGATGCTCAAGAATTTCAATAATGTTAATAACACATTAAGTCATATCAGTCTCTGAGTCTCTGAACACAAAAGGCTAGTCCCAAAATAATGTTGTTTAGAATAGTCATTCCAATGTGATTGTTGATGAAAACACAAGAAGTATTTTTAAACAAGTTATTAATTTGCAACAAGCACAAAATCAATTAAACCTTCATCATTTATGTTATATCATATAGTAACCCAAAACTCAACTTGATATAAACTTCCTAATGTGGGACATATAAGTTTAGGGAGGCCAAAAAAACATTATATGAAAATATTGTACTTAAACTGACAGGGCAGAATTTCTCCACATAGCTTCATCCGAAATTCTGCCTATTATTAGATGCACAGCATTGACGTTGTAACAACTATGACTACATTATTTATATCACTAAGTGACATCAAATATTAACATTGTAAAAATTTCCCCTAGCAATTTCATCATAACAATCATATATAATGGCAACTTGTTTAATGTGAAACCATGCAAAACATTTTCTCAAACCTAAGATATTTAATGTCATTAGTATCTTGCTCCTCAAGATATTTAATGTCACCAGGTGCAAAATATATTGTATCGAGGGCTTGTATACTATGCAATCCTATGCCTACATCAATAGAAAGACTGCTTAGATAGGTTTTTAGCTTAGACAAATTTAATAATTAATATGACGAAACAATGGATGGAGGCGTTAGAAACAATGGAGCATTATTTTAATGCAACACCTCGATCCATTCATAATCAAACGGCACCTGCTTGACATTCATAATGATTCTTTTTCTGTATAGTAACGGCACTTAAGAGAATCATTGTGAATGTCAGCAAGCAGACACATATTGCACGGGGCGTTTTCCACAGAGGTGTTTTCATATCAACAAGCCCACACATATTGCACGAGGCGTTTTCCACAGAGGCGTTTTCATATCAGCAAGCCCACACATATTGCACAGGCGTTTGCGACAGAGGCGTTTTCATATTGCACGAAAGAGAATCAAGGCATTTTCACATTGCAACAAAGGCGTTTAGTTCATGGTCGAGCTGGTAAAAAGAAATTGCTCACTCTTCTACAAAGGATGTGTTAATGAAGGGTTATAATAAAAACCCACAAACGCAATAGTCTGAAAGAAATTATTGAGAAGGTTAACTTTCGGCGAAGTTCCAACGGCGGAGATGACGAAGGAAAAGATCAACGATTGTCATGGATCCCCGCACCGCTAAAAAGCTCGTTTGCAAAATATGGTAAGCGGTTGCAGGCAAAATACCACCGGAGTACGTGGCACACTGTTATTGCCCCGCATCGACGCGATAGTGGTATCACAAAACACTAAAGCGCCATGTGGAACCGCCAAAGAATAATATGGGAAAATGTGGGCCATGGGCACGTGGCGGATGCAGAAATACACAGGAAATGCGCCATGTCTTGACGATAATTGGATGGACGACATGCATTAGGAAAAGATCAAGGGATGAGATTCATCCGCATCATGGGAAGTGCACACACGACAAAGGAAAGGGTGGTCACGGTAAACAAACCACCTTAACAGGTGTCAGACGATGGTTGATCCGCATGCAGTTGAAACCAGGAAGGAAAACCACTGTTTGGGATCATGGATACCGCCATGGGAAATAAGAGGCACAAGATCTGATGGCTCAAATCACAAAGACAAGTGATCAATGGTTGGAAATAAGGTACATTCGGAAAGCTGTAAGAAAGATAAGAAAAGGAGCCTATATAAGAAAAGAATATCACTTGACTCAATATTCTTTCTTTTGCATGCAGCTTAAAGGTAACGTTGGCGTCTTTCTTTTGCATGCAGCTCACAGGTATTTGAACTATCGGATTCGTGGGATATTGTTGATCTGTGAATCCTTACTGTATACTTGCCTACATAGTTAGGCAAGATTAATTCCATTGTGTTCGAACAATTGCCTACGGTGAGATCCTCTAAACCTTGTACATTAAATCCCTATGATCGATTTTACTTTTGGTGTATTCTTTACTGCGAATAGTTTAAAATTTGTAGAGATTGCAGGCCACAGGCCGACTGGATTTGAAATAGTATTTCTTGCAATGCTAAAAGAAGCTAAAATCTTAGGTTTGGATCTCCCATACGAATTGCCATTTACCAAACAAATCATGGAAAAGCAGGAGGCGAAGCTTAAAAGGTTAAACTCTGATCATGATTCTCCTCTGTTGGTTCAACTCTGGTCATGATTATGTCTACAGGTATGATGGCCTAAAGCCATCATACCTTTAGACATTAATGCCTGAAATTTATTATCTCAGAAATTGATGGGCAGCCACTCGGATGAAAGAGGCATTGGATGGGCGAGAGAGGTCTTGTCAAAATTTTATTTTCAGGTGGATCTATCACTGGTACACCTAATGCCAATGAAGTCATCCTTGTCGATCGGCCAATGATTTCCTTTTTGCAGTATGTCTGATCTACATCCGAGATCCAAATCGACCAGTGTAAGAGATACAAGGATGTTGATCTCTTAACGTTATGCTTGGGTTTCCGCTGGCTTCACATCAAGTATTGAAACATAATTGACCGTAATTTGTGAATTTAATATTGATATCTCAACTGAGGGTTAAAATACCTTTAATTATATGACGACATAATGCAATCACGCTGCCAATAACCAGCACTGCCCACCACAGCTCCATAGTTTTTCCTAATGCGCCATAACTTCCTGATCTGATCCAACTCCTGCATGATTTACAAAAGCATGATTATTAATACAATAGTAGGAGCAATCCGCGATCTGATCCACTGATGCAATCCGCCATTTGATCCATTGATGCAATCTGCCATCCATGATCCATGATAAATGATTTCCTCCGTTTAGTTTTGGGCGAGCATATAATTTGTTTAGTTTTGGGGGAGCATATAAACAAACAATATAAACAGAATGTTGTTCTGCATGTTCGCCTCTCGATTCCTTTCCACAGCGGATCACCGATCGATTCCCTTCCTCACGCGGTGGCAACAGTTGGATTACATTGTGATTAGCCAAAAAAAACGGTAACCCAAAGTCTGATTAGTAAAAACGTTTAGGTAACCCATTAGCAAACCCTAAATTTGAGCCATTCGATCATGTGCTCGACGAAAGAATATGCCCTGATCTTTCATCAGAGCCGCTAATCCTTAATCTCTAATTAAAAGCACGCGATCACACTCCATATACACAGGAAAGCTCATTGAAGCGCCTATCGGCAAAATATATGCTTCGACATCCTATGAATTCTCCATGGTAAGATCAGTAAATGGCAGTGGATATCGATAAATGTGAGTGGATGCGAGCAAAACATAGTATTTAGAAAGTAGACAGTATTGGAACATAGTACTTAGAGTTGCAACATAGTATTTAGAAGTCTTGCAAACCGAAACTCTAAGAAGTTGTATTGAAACTGTAAATTATTATTTACAACAAAGCCAAGTCAACCATCACCCCAAGCGGATTCCGGGTAAGCATAGAATTTAGAGTTTTCACAAGCTCTTGTTCACTCGTGATGTTTCATTAGCAAAGCTGGTCGGGTTGAGCACCTTTATGCTTGATGGCTTGACGAACGAACCTGGATCTTTATGCTTCTTTGAGGCTTGAGAAAATAAATAAAACATATCCTTGCTTTTTGGCTTGAGAAAACCGATATGGCTGGCTGGCTAAAGACACGGCAGGGCGGCATTGCTTTGAGATGAAATGAAAATGGCTGGGAGAACCGAGGGATTGTTGGCTCTATCGTTGCTTGATGGCTTTTCATTCCTTACCGGTGTTGTTACCGCTCATGATATTCCTGGTGGGATGGGATAAGAAAGAAACATGATTGCTTGCTCGATTGCTTTAAGGATGGAGGAAACCGGATGCTTCTTGCTTCCCGCTTGCTTTTTGGATAGAGCATGGAAGGATGGAAGGAACCCGGCTGTAAGTGTTCTTTAGTTTGTGTTGGTGTTTACATGGATCTAATCTTGTGAGCATCACAACCTAGAAATGACAGTTCCAATACGTCAATGCTTTCTTTGCAAGTTAAAACGAGCCCATCTTTCATGAACCTAGTTATCAACCAGATTGTTGTGCAAGTGATTACTCTTGTGATTTGTTTGACTCTGAACTACTTGTTTTAATGCAGGGAAGAAAATAGTTTCATTTTGCCTTTATATGCTTATAAATTTAGCAGGGCAAGGCTATTGAGAACTGGATTTTATTTCCAGAGAAATTCATTATGTATTGTTGGCCTTAGAAAGTGGTCTGCATAGAATATTTTTCTGGTTGCAACACTCCAATGATTGTAGTATGGTTTTTGTGATAAGAAGGAATTCAGGATTCTAAGTGCAATATTATTTTTTGTATGAGTATGAATGGACGTCGGTACCTAGGGACCTAAATTTAACCGCTTGGAAAGCAAAGAGGCCAACTAGCTAAGCGTTGGCTTCTGTCATTGCAACCGCAAATCTGTGAAGTAGACTTTCTCCTATTTTAAAAAAAAATACAAAAAATCCTAAAATTGTAAATCGTAAACAAAAGTAAGTGCGAGGCTAACTTTATTCTGTGTTTGCAATTTTATCCAAGAATGTAGATATTCGATTCTAGAGGAACCCGCGACCACAATTCATTGATTAATTACTTATTTGGAATTCAACTTTACTTCACCTCTCAAAATATTACATTTTTTGAAGGAGATTCCACACATATTAAATTTATAGGCAATGAGGTTCATTATTTTGATTCACGTTTCCTCCCAGTACTGATGGTAGGTTGCGATTTTTCAAGGGTACAGCTTTGGGTTATTCCTGTATGGTTGGCTATATATAAACTATATAATATTTATGGAATGTCTTTATTTATTTTAATTTTTTTACAAATTCTCACAAATGACATTGTCTAAGCTGCACATATTTTTTCCCAAGCTATTGAAAAGGTGGTCCACCGACACATAAGCTTCAATGTTACCAACTAAAAGAAATTGGCCACAGGCCAGCAAAGTGAACTTTCTGAAAGGATCTTGATTCATTGCCTCTCTTTGATAAGTATCTTTAAAATACAATAACTATAAAACACAACAACACTCTGAACACAATGTTTACTTTTCAAATTCTTTATTATATCCTAAAACCAATAATGCGAACACAATATTAAATATTCATACCACAAAACTTCACCCCACATATCAATGGTTTTCTCTTGCAGTGTAGATTATAGATTATTTGCTTTTTCTTACAACATCGAAATTTCTTAATAAGAGATCTTACTAAGTAATTAATTCAATCTTTGAAAATTAAGAAAACAATTTTATTTATTTATTTTAAATGTAAAAAATGAAAGGGTGAAAATAGTACAATGTTTACATTTATCATTTCCAGAACTCATTTTAGTATTTTTACATGAAACAATAACATTTTGAGAATCTTATAAAATGTTGATCTTTTTACTTTTAGACAGATCATTGCAAAATATTTAGATTTACCTCCACAAGAAATAAGTGAGAGGTGAAAATTCTTACCACAAATTATTTACAATGAAACATTGTGATCTATCTTGAAAAGGTTTTTCCCAATTAATCTTTAGATATCTCTTGTGCATTATGCTACTTAGTTCGCAGAAATGGAACTACCTACTTTGTGATAACGAGTCAATCGAAATATCTTGGATTCTAATGGTATGTCGACTGACTCATGGACTGCTAATTGATTATATAAGAACATTGATAGCCAAAGACAATCTAATTTGAAGTGACGGACTGCTAATTGACTAATCAATCTTGTTTTACAGGAAATGAGAAAGGATAGGGGAGGTTGCTATCTCATCCAAATCGAGATTCGCAGGTCATGTCTTCTTGCAAAAACTTTGTTGCAGCTAATCAACCCATGCCATTCCATATGGATACACTTTAAAACCTATTGGAATAATTTTCAGATAGGGAATATATATTTAATTCAAGAAGAGTATATGTATATATCTATCTTTTATCATCTCTTACAGGTCAATAGCTTGAGCCAGCGTCTGACCTTGATGACCTATATCCAGTCGCTCTTCAAGTTCCATTACCCGCAACATACCTTTCACCAGGTTGAGATATAGCTCTGTGTATCTTTGCTTTTGGTATTAGCTCAACAATAGAAGGAACTTAAACAAGATATGCTCATCGAGCAAAAGCTGTAACACAGGAGCTAGCATCCCTTACTCGATAGCCAACTATAGCAGCATAAGCAGCAGTATAAGAGCCACCGGCATGGGCAACAATAATAGAGGAGGGGGTGGACCTGTTATCACACAACTTGTAGTTGCCCCTAGAGGTATCCCATCCAGGACAGTAGAGGAGACAGGCAACTAAAGAGGTGACCCAAGAGATGCCACGGTTCCCAATGCAATGTGGGAGTCACGTCAACCGAGGCACTCTTCGCTTTAGGTCAAGGTGTAACTAGACCAAGGGGGAGACCCTATACCCCAATCACAGTTGATTGGACCCAAACAAAGGTTTCTAAGGGTGGATAAATGATGAGTTACGGAAACCAATGCAAGGCTAAGTGGACCTAATGTTTAAGGAATGGTTGAAGGTGGTATAATGGATAGTTAGTGTTTCAACCTATGTATGGTTTAGGCCACATGAAGGGGTATGATTACTAGGTATAGTACCATGTGTTTTCACAAGTGGGTATTGTTTTCTTGGGAAGCGTGAAATGGTTATAGGTGGACCCACAAGGTGAAGTTAGGTATGAGGTTGGTACTATAGGTTAGGTATAGGCTAGATCTATAAGTTGGAGTTGGTTTTAGGAGTACCCATGTGTTAGATCTAGGGTTTGACACAAATCCCAAGGAGTGCGACTTGCTTGGTGATGGACTAGTGCCTTGTTAAGTGGGCTAATGGGGTCAAGAAGTATGTCAAAGTGTAGATCGGGACACCTCGAAGCCAAGTCAAGTGGTTTGGGAGAGATCCAATGGTTGGATCTTACTAGATCTAGGTTTTTAAGTGATGACCAAAAGTGGACCACAATCCCTTAAAACAAGGAATGCAATCCCCAAGGCGGATCTTGACGAAAGGACAATATAGACCTAGGTTTCAAGTCATGGGCATTCCAAATCCACGAAAATCTCCAACACCCACTTCCTAGAAGTGGACCAACTCAAAAAATCAAGGGGGTGCGATTTGCTCAAGGAGGGTCCAAAAATGGGTTTTGGTGGACCAAATCAAGTCCAATGGCCACCAAAATGTAGATCCGGGATGTTAGTACCCCGATCTATGTTTCCTCAAAGTTTCAAGTGAATTGAATGGCTAGATCTTAGTAGATCTAAGTTTTAAGGTACCAAGAAGATCAAAAGGGGGTTTCAACCCCTTAAAACATGGAGAGATGTCCACAAGGTAGTTTTCACCAAAGTAAGGATATGGGTTTAGGTTATCAAGTGTCTAGATTTCAAATCAAATGAGATCTCACCTACCCATGTGCTAGATCTAACCCAACAAGCTTCTCTTAGGAAAATCGATTTAGGTTCAAGAAGGCTTTTTGCATTGAAAAGTGTGTCAACTTTTAGCCAATCACCACCAAACTATAGATTCAACTAGGGGTGGATCCTATAGAGGTGGGTTTTTAATATCTTTTCAATTGCAAGGCTAGATCTAAGTAGATCTAAAAAATACCAAAAACAAGGGTTTTAATTTGATTAGGGTTTTTGTGATCTAGAAATTATGGAAGATTCAAGGAAGAGAAGATCATACCTCTTGGAACATACCTGGATGAAGAGATGAATGCTAGTTGAGACGAGGATTACTTTGCCAAAGATCAAATGGAGAATTGTTGAAGCCCTCTTGCCAAATCGATTTTTCCAAGCCACATGTAATTCCTTCTAACCTGTCAAGCCAAGGAGCAAAGCATCAATCAGTTTAACAAATTGAAGGTAGATACAAGCAAGAGAGAGAAAAACATAGAATAGTTGACACAAAGGCAAAACTACTCCCTGTCAAACCCAAAACGACTTCTTCCAAGCTTGAAGGGCAAGCCTCCCCACCAATTCGCACTTGTCAAAGTCGCCCTCTCAACCTGCAAATAAAGTATGGCAAATATGCAAGATAGCTACAATAGATCCTCCAGTGCAATGGACAATAGCATTTACAATCGAAACAACCAACATTCACTCCAATCCAAGCATGTACTCCAAAAGATAGAAATTTTATTCCAAGAGCCAAGAGCCAAAAATCTCTAGATGACTTTTACAATGAGGGGGTCTCCTCCTTATATAGGATAATAAAGACCAAAACCCTAGATCTCAAAACCACTTTTTGAAATGAGTGGTTGAGATTAAAAGATCTCACAACATAATCAATGGCTAATAATAAATCATAACCATATATCACGTGGATCACCCACATAATGATAGCGCCCCCACTAAAAAGGTACAATGAGGGGTGACGTCATCCACAAGAGAAACTATAAGCATCAAAATCCACCTCATGGTGACTAGGACATAACAATATAAGCTCATGGTGGGGCTAGGAGGTTTTAATCCTTACTAGCTCATCCCCAAGGCACAATAAAAATAATAAAATATGTCCAATATAATAAAAATGACCAAAACTGTCCTCAGAATCCATGACAGTCAAGCAGTAAATGTCCTCCTGTGATCAATCTGGGCATACCCACATGGTGAAAACTGACTGGAAGGTAGTGATGCCGCCCTGGAAGACCTCTGTGAAAACCAAATGCCAAAACCTTGCCTCAATTGCCCAAATCGATTTCCTCAGTGACCACCTTTTCCCATTTTTTAACTGCCTCGGGAACTGTGAGAGTGCCAAAACTGCCTCCTAGGGTGCTAGCGCTGTCAATCTGAGCCCACTAGGCTCTCCGGAAGGGGGGATAAATGGTAATAACAAGTGGATGGACCACCCCTTCCTTCATCAGCGCCCTAGGTGAACTGGCCTCTCGGGGCCCCTGCTGCTCAGGCTGGGAAATCAGCCCCAAATCTGGTCAACAAGTGTAAAACTGCATCAATCACTGTCAGAAGTGCCCGGAACTGAAAGATAAGTGTCTCAATGGATCCAGAAGACCCAAATCCACTAGGAATGAGTACTCATACATCATGGGTTGCCCTAATGGGCCAGCTGTAGGGTCCACCATATATGGACAATGTATAATCTGCTGATCTGAAATAATAATAAACCTGCTGAACTGGATCAAACATCATCTGCATCATATGTCCATCATATGATATCATCATCAAACATGTGGGACCATAAATCATCATCAATAATTATCCATACATGGCCCACATCATCACGGATCCCAAGAATATATAATCAAGGATAAATCACATCAGTAGACTAAGACAATGTTTCTCTAATCATTCCCACAGCTAAGCTCAAAGTATAAATTCCATTCAGTGGCATTAATCAAGTTAACATATTCCGTGATTATATAAAATTACTTGCACAATAGTTCAAATGACAAACTCACCCATTGGACATGGTCAAACTGCTAGTGAAGGATGAAGGCTAGGAGCAAGGTTGGGCCAAGGGTTTGACTTGTCTAACTTAACTCAAAAATACTTTGGACTGGGAGAAGGGGGAAGCTACAAACTCTGTGCTGGACAAAAGAACACGGGGGATGGCTGTGCCTCACAAATGGATAAGTTGTCTAGAGAGTGCTTATTCAACTTAGGCATCATGTCTACATCAAGTTGATCCAGGTTCATTAGGATCATTCAATTTCATTTCCATGGCCTTTTTGGCCTACATAACCCTTCGGATTTCAGATGTGCTGAGAAGCACAACTAGTTGCAGCTTGCATCCAGGGCATGTTTTTCACATATTTATAAGGTCAGCAATTGTTTAGATATAACTTTTAAGAACCATTGCTTTTTGGACCTTTCTTATACTCTTCGAGGAGTATTTTTTTAGCTTTTCATTGCTCTTGCCCTTTTTTTGTTTCCATGGGCGAATTTTTTAGTTTCCATAGGTAGAACATGAGCTTTCAGTTTTAGCCAACAACATCTCAAGTGACTAGGGGGAGTTCGAGCCAATGCCAAACATCAGGACAACCGACCAGAATGATTTAGGCCTACAATCCAACTCACCAAAGGCAAGTTCTGTCACCAACTCAGAGCCGAGACACTGAATAACAAGGATGCGGTCCAACACAGAGGTAGAAAAATGGGGAAGTCCTCGGTATCAGAAAGTCAAATGAGACAAGTCAGGGTTTAAAGTCAAACAGGAAGGTCATGTATGGATGGAGACAAGTGAATATGGAGCCTACACTAGCAGACAACCAGTGTCGGGAAAGACCATGTCTATGTAAGGTGAAATACCAGTAAGTTTTGTTAAATGACCTAAAAGTGCAAGCAATTGTCCATTTTATGATTTACAGTTCATTTTAAATAGTTTGCCACATCAGGAATAATATACCAAGCACATGCCATGATCATGACTAAATCAACAAGATAATAATCCACAGTCAGTGAGAACATATCCATAACATCATCATAATAATCATCATCATGCATCATCTGAAACACTGCTGAAATACATCTCTAGGCACTGAACTGAAACTGTAATGGGATAAGTGGTCACATCAGTCATCAAATCTGAACTCTCAAGGCTCAGCCTTGACACAAGGTCATAAAATCTGAATAATGTACTGCTCTGATCATGAGTGATCCAAAATATATAGCCATGCTCTGGAATAAAGGAAGCTCTGGAATGTGCAGATATCTGCTGTACAAGAATAGTAGCCCTGCTACTATGGTATGATAACATCTGGCTCCAGCTGGGACAAGTGCTCTAAGGGAGAGAGCGCTTGAGAACCTCAGAATCTCTGGTCTCGAACTGCTCTGCATCAATCTTCAATCCAGCACTGCACCATCCTTGCTTTCAGCTTTTATCTTGCACCTGTTCCTGCTCTCACAAAAACTAGAATACCATCATGGAGCATGTATGGGATAAAAATAAAATAAAACTGAACTGAAATTTAATCTAGAGCATGAACTGAAATGCGCCAAAATATAAATATAAACTAACATGGCATATATCATTATCATTTTTATTTACTGTGCAGGAGGAAAAGAGTACATTCTTAAACAAGCAAATCTCAACCAGCACAGGCAGCTAACAATGGAAATGCTAACTATAATTTCTTAAATGCATGCAGGAGAAGAGAAAAGCTTAGGAAGGAGCAAGACTCAACTCAGGCAGAAGAAGAAAAAGGGACAATACTCGGCACACAGAAAAGAGAAAAATCACACAAATCCTACTGCTCAAGTGAGCTTATTCAGAACCTACCTACTCTAAACAGGCAAGGTAAGGCATCATTCCAGGCTTATAGGTGGGAAGTAATGTTTTAGTAACCTCCCATTCACGGGTAATTCCAACTCGTCTCCATCTAAAGTCTCTAAATATACAGTTCCTTTGCCAGCCATCTTACTTACTCGATAAGGGCCCATCCATATCTTCTCAAACTTTTCATGATTTCCAGGTTTCTCTTTATGTTTATCCCATAACAAAACTATATCCCCAATTCCAAATATCACATCTCTACTCTTTTGGTCAAAGGTTCCCTTTATTCTTTCTTGTTCCAAAACCATTTTGTTCCAGGCTTCCCTCCTAGTCTCATCTAACTCTACTAACCTGTCAATTCTTGCTTGCAAGGCTTCTTGATCAGAAGAACACTGTTGTAACAACTCATACACAGGGATTTGAAGGTTTATTGGGAGCCTACAGTTTTGCCCGTACACTATTTCAAAAGGAGCTTTTCCAGTTATTCTTTTGACTGTCGTTCTATCTGCCCAGAGGGCATATTTTAAACTTTGCATCCCAAGTCCTCTTGTTCTCAGCAATCATCCTTTTTAAGAGCCTTATCAAATTCTTATTACTTGATTCTGCTAAGCCGTTTCCCTGCGGGTAGTAGTTAGAAGAGTGAGACAAGGTGATCCCATGATCAGTACAAAAGGTAGACATCTCAATTTTGCTAAAAGCTGGTGCATTATTAGTTGTAATTTTGTAGGGGCAACCGTATCTGGAAACAATATTCTCTTCTAAGAACTTGACCACAACTTCTGCAGTGCACTTCTTAGTAGGGATAACTTCCACCCAGCGAGTGAAATAGTCTGTGCAAGTTAGTATGTATTTGTGTCCACTTGATGAGCTAGGGTTTATAGGTCCTACAAAATCCATTCCCCATTGCTGAAATGGTTCTTCTATAATGACTGGGGTCAAGGGCAGGGCAGGTAGTCTAGGTTTTCCAGAATAGAATTGACACTCCTGACAGGCTCTAACAAAAATGTGCACATCTTTGAACAAGGATGGCCAATAATAACCTGCTCTCATGATTTTAGCAGCCGTGGTTCTTGGTGCGTAATGTCCTCCACATAATCCGGAATGCATTTCTTTGATGATTCTTTGGGAGTCATCATGGTTTACACATTTGAGTATGATTCCATCTGGATTCTTCCATCCCAATCCATCCTCTGTCAAAACATACTTGGATGCTTTTAACCTCAAAGCTCTTCTTTGGTGGTCTATAAGGTGGTCTGGACAGGTCATATGTCTGAGGTAGAAAATGATGTCTTTGTACCATTCGTGATCTTCGTCAATGTAAAGGATCATGTTATTTTGCTGCAGTTTGGAATCAGTCAATAGTTGTGCTAAACCTTGGCCTTTTACTATCTTGACTGGCTTGATTTCAATATCATACTCTTGAATCCTAGAAATCCAGTTTCCCCTAACCCCTATTCCATCAGGCTGAGATAATACATCTTTCACTGCTTGATAAGGGACATAGGCAATGATTTTGGAGTATCCGATATATGTCCTAAAATGTTTTAACGACTTGACCAAGGCATAGGGTTGTTTTTCAGTGGTTGTGTAGTTTAGTTCCGCGTCTCTAAGGTTTTTACTCATAAAGGCCACCGGTTGCTCATGGTTTTCTTCATTCTTTTGCAACAACACACCTGCTATGGTGTCCTCGGAAGCATAGGAATAAATCAAAAACTCGTTATTGTAGTTTGGGCTTACTAGGACAGGTGCAGAAGCAATGGCTTTCTTTAGAGACTCGAATGAGGCATCACATTTCTTATCCCAAACAAATTTCACATCCTTCTTCAACAAATTATTCAAAGGCTTGGCCAATTCAGCTAAGTTAGGGATGAATCTCCTCACGAAGTTTATTTTTCCGAAAAATGATCGTAATGAGCTGACATCCTTCGGGGGAGTTATGGCTTGGATTCCTTGCACTCTTTCCGGATCAATTCTAATGCCTTCTTTGGACACAATGTGACCTAACAACTTCCCTTCATCCACCCCGAAGGTAGACTTTTTAGGATTCAAGGATATTCCAAATTTCCGACATCTTTCAAAGATTCTCCTTAAATGTTTTACGTGGTCTCCCCTGTCTTTCGAGAAGACAGTTAGATCATCTTGATAAATTGCAATGATTTTGCCAATTAGGCCCTCAAACGCATGATCCATTGCCCTTTGAAAGGTTGATCCTGCATTCAAAAGCCCAAATGGCATTCTTATATACTCGAAGGTTCCCCACGGGGTGGTGAAGGTTGTCTTCCCACGATCTTCCTTCTTGATTTGGACCTGGTTGTAACCAGAAAATCCGTCAAGTAAGGATAACATGCCAGCCCCTGTTACACTTTGCAACAGATTTTCCATGTTGCGCAAAGGATAGTTGTCTTTTAGAGATGCTTGATTTAGGTTCCTAAAGTCAATACAAATTCTAATCTCCCCGTTTTTCTTCCTTACGATTACAGGATTGGATACCCAGGTTGTATGCCTAACTGGTCTAATGATACCTGCTGCCAACATCTTTTCCAATTCCTTTTTAACTAAGGGAGTTAACTTAGGGTTCATGTTTCGCAACTTTTGTCGATATGGTTTGGCTCCCTCTTTAAAGAGGAATAGTGTGTTCTATAATGGACTGATCATAAGTTTTTAAATCATCATAGACCCATGCAAAGATATCTTTATACTCTCTGATTAACTCAATAATTCTTCTTCTTTCTTCTCCTGAGGCATTTATCCCAATTCTGATCATTTTTGGAGAACAAGCAGACCCTACATTTATTTCGATGACCCCATCTACAGGTTCAGATCTCCTACCCTTGTATTCATCATGCCTGTTAAAATTTCTCTCAAAGGGGGAAAGCTATTTCTGTGACATCCATACCCTCAATTGAATCACCTTTTATCTCATCCTCGAAATTCACCATTGAGGTTTTAGAAGCATTCAAGAATCGTATGATTTGGGCATCACTGTCGAAAACTTGCCAATGGTCTTCATTATCAGGGACAGAGGGTCTGAATAAAACTTCAAGTTTGCAGTTTTCTTGTTTTAGAGACTCAGATGTTTGAAGAGTACTGGCCATCACGGATAGCTCATCAGCCAAAGTATTTTGTTCTCGGGGAACAGCCTTAATCCCGAAGGCATCAAAGCATTCAATGGTGTCCCAAACTGCATTTCTATAGTCTCTAAGTCTATTATTTTTAGCGGCGAATTTGTTTTTTATCTGGGACACAATGAGGTCAGAATCTCCTGTGACAGATATTGATTTGATTTTTCTTTCTCTGGCAATTTCCAAGCCTAGAAGCAATGCTTCATATTCTGCCACATTGTTAGTGCACTCAAACTCTAAACGGAAAGAAAACAAACTCTTTTCTCCTGATGGTGAAATTAAGACTATACCGGCTCCTGCACCATGTCGGGAACGGGCCCCATCAAAATGCATTTTCCAGACTTGTTCATGTGAAAAAGGCTGCTTTTTAACCTCCTCCCAGTAATTTGCTAGAATCATGAAGTTTCCAATTTCATCACTTGAATACATTGCCTCAGTGAATAAGTGTCCAGGTGTTTCAACATGCTCTTGCATAGGTGGTTCATTAAACAGAGTTATGAATGAACCTTCTTTGGTTGGGATTGTGGCATATGTCAAATCCATTTGGACACTTCCTCCCAATCTTGCCGACCATTCCCTGGATAGCAACATTCCCCACGCATCGGGGATATCTAGGACTAAGACATTCATTGAGAGCTCAATATCAGAGCAGGCAGCCAACCTAACAGGTAGGTTTTCAATTATCCCAATAGATTTCACAGTCTTGGAATCCATGCCACATACATTTCTGTAGGGTCTTGTGGGTACTAACTCAAGTTGTTCCATGACTCTTAAAGGCATGACACTTACTTCAGCTCCTGAGTCCAACATGCAATTATGTAATATTAAACCATTTACTTCCAATGCAATATAAAAGGGTGGGAATTTTCCAGAGTTGTCACCAGAGACACTTTGGATCATGACAGGGGAATCCCTAATTTCTGCAGAAGCTTTCTTAGGAGCTTGCTTCCTTGTTTGAATCCCAAGATGAGTAGTAGCTCTTTTGTGGAATGAAGGGATCTTGAAAATTTCACAAAATGGAATAGGCATGTTTATCTTTTCTAGGAAGCTTGTAATATCTATGTTTAGGTTGTGAGGGTTTTCCTTATCCTTTTCATTCGTACCTAAACCTAGGAATTTCATAATGTCATGTTTAACAGACGGGATCTTGATTAGGTCTTTTAGGGAAACCGAAGCAGATGAATTGGCTAGCTTACTCGGAATGTTTGTTCTAGGGAGCTCCTTATTAGGTTTTAGAATCGTGGGAGGTTTTGGTTGCTTTCTCCAAAGGGTTGTTTTGGGAATGTTAGCTTTAGGGGGAGGATCAATTTTTACTGCTTGATCTGTCTTTTTGTTTGCAGGAGGAGATTGGCTAGTGTTGGTCACAGCTTTACCCTTTGAGATGACATCAGGAGAAGGCTTTGGAGCTTTTGGCAAGATTCTTCGAACAGGTTGATGCACTACCTTGCTAGGCTGTGGGTCAGTCGTTTTAAGTTGCTGAGTCTTGGGAGGACTAGCCTTTGGAGGGATTGAATTGCTACAGATGGATCTTAACATTTCTTTGGTTTGTTGATCACGTTTTTTGAAATCCTCATCTTGATTCTTAAGATATGTAGCAATGTTGGTGACCATTTCACACATGTTTGTCATAAATTCCATGGTCATTTCGGGAGAGATGTTATTTTGAGTAGACATCTCTTTGTGGGTTCTCTTCTCAGCGGAGTCACGATTAGGAGTCGCCAGGTAGATTTTTAAGCTCTACTACCAAGAGATATGTCGTTTGAAGTGCAGAGAGATAGTGAGACACAAAGGTGTGTTGAACCAAGGTAGGCCTCTACCTCCCCGGCAACGGCGCCAAAAATGTTATCACACAACTTGTAGTTGCCCCTAGAGGTATCCCATCCGGGACGGTAGAGGAGACATGCAACTAAAGAGGTGACCCAAGAGATGCCACGGTTCCCAATGCAATGTGGGAGTCACGTCAACCGAGGCACTCTTCGCTTTAGGTCAAGGTGTAACTAGACCAAGGGGGAGACCCTATACCCCCAATCACAGTTGATTGGACCTGTTGCCGCCTGGTTCCACACCTGGGAAAACGCAGCAAAAGTCTTCAAGCTGCTGGTGTGGCCTTGGGGGCAAGTCAGAGTCAAGTGCTGTCACTTGGGACTCGACTCCTCCGTCTAGGCTTTCCTAGCGAAGCCAAGGGGGGTAGACCCTAAAAAATTAAAAGAAACTAAAGCCTCTAATCTAGGAGTTAGAAAAAATACTTTTGCAACCAAGACAGACAACATATACTTTTTCAAATAAAAACATCATTTATCATTTACTCCCATTTAGAATAATCATCATTCAACTGCATACTAGTCAACAATATAAAATGAAATTTGCATCAAGACCAGTGCCTTGTTACGGAGTCAAATAACAAATGCATAAACAGAAAAAGTAAATGTTGTGGAGTGTTCTTGGTTTATTTTAAAATTAAATGTGATGGTGATCTTTTTTATTAAGGCAGGTGGGTTCCCGATATACGCAAGGTACGGGGGAACATGTCCGGAAATTTGAAGCGTGGCTTCCCTCTCAGGCTTTAGGCTGGATCGGAGTCTCGAGGAGGTGTTCAGATGCTATACCAACGAGGGCAAGCCTAACGGTTTCCAAGAGGTCGCTACAGGTCAGCCAAGCCAAAAGATTTTCAGCCAGGGGATTTGGTTCTTCTATGGGACAAGCGAAGGGATAAGCCAGGAAAGCATGGAAAGTTTGATAGCCTATGGTTGGGACCATATATTATATCTGAACCAGCAGGGGTTAATTCTTTCTTCCTTTGCACTATGGATGGAGAAAGGTTGACTCTCCCAGTCAATGGGCAACATCTCAAGCTGTTTTTCAAAGAAGATTTCCTAATGCCCACGGGGGCAGATTGATAGCAGGGCCATCTCTAAACCTTTGCCTTGCATTTTTGTACATTATGTTTTGTATATTATTGATGTATATTAGTTTCATTTACTTACTTTAGTTTTGCTTTGAAATAAATGTTGCAACTTATGTTTCATTTGGCAAAAATATGGGACTGATGCATTTTAATTTTGTGGCAGGAACCAGAGATTCTTGGATTCTCGCATACTCTATTTGATTGAATCAGATCGAGCACACGTCCCGCAGTTGGAGCCAGATGTTGCCAACTAAGTTGTACTTGGTTGGATTATCAAGCGAGCGGGCAAAGTAGAACATGACACATGTTTAATTTTGGTGATTTGATGTCCAGCTGGCCTTTTAAAGGCCCCCGTTTTTTATTTTTTTCCACATGTCCATGGCCCTGCGGGGTTTGTAATAAAACGTGCTAGCATGGTGTTTTGTAAAAGACTCGGTTCCTTAGGACTTTTGGGCCAAGTCAGGTATTCCAAGGAGTTTTTTCACCTATCTATTATGTTTTGCATCACTGCATTCCATAATTAATTGGTTTTTCTCCTGCTCCTCCAAAGCTGGAATGCCTGGGGAGGCTGACGGGCCTTAGGGAATTATTAGAGTCTATGGGTCAATGTATATGAACATGCTAGGCGTTAATTTTGAGTCATATGGACATGTCTAAGTCCCCCTAGGTGTTTTTTTTAATTTTCGGCAAGTTTCATTTTTTCCGTAAATTGGGCCATTTTTTAATGGTTCAATTAAAAAATTTGTAATTGGCCTATCTGGGGCGTCTGGAGGTATTTTTTGCCTTAGGGGTGCTCGTTTTCTAACTCAGAGCACCCCCTAAACCCCTAAACCCACTTTTCCTAATGTTTGGGTACTTCTACTTTGGTCAAAATCAAAAAAAATCAAAAAATCCCAAAAAAGTCATAAAAAAATAGAAAAATGGGAAAATGACATAAAAAAGTATTTAATTTTTGGAGAGATTTTGGGGTCTGATTTTGACCAGCTTGGTTATAGGAATACTTTGGGCTGATTTTGTGCCATTTTGGCAGCCCCAAACAAGGAGAAACTCGTGCTAAAGAGAGGGGCGCACTTCACTTGATGAGAGGGCGCACTTGCTATTTTGGCAGCCCACGTGTTGGGGAATGGGAAGCATGCTTTGTGCTGCTGCATGGGCACCTTTGGTGCTGCATATGGGGCAGCTAAATAGGTGGAGTGGGCAGCCCTATCCCCTCCACCATTTGTGCCACCACTCCACCTCTCACTCCCTCACTAAGTGCGCCCTCCCTCCTTGTTTCCTCTATAAATTGAAGCATGCTCTCCATTGTTCACTAGTGAGAATTGGAGCAGCTAACTTATGATTGTAATAGATTTATCATTTTGAATAAAAGAAGACTTTGGAGGTCAGCTTGTGGTGTCTTGGTTACATGTGGATGAAGTATCTTGATTTCTCTTCAAAGGTGACTTGTGCATAAGTCTTATTTTTCAAGGGTGTGGTGTGCTCATCTGTGAGATAAGTTGTTTGTCAAATTTGTTTATTTGTAGCAGCTTAGTTTCTTATGAGTATATATATATCTACACTTAATCTTTTGTTTGGTGAGATCTGTGATGTGCAGGTGTCTTTTTGAGTTGGCAAGAAGCAGGATCTTGTTTGTTTTCCGCTTTTTACTAATCATTATTTGCAGATATAGTCCCTTCATACATCACTGAACCATCTTCAAAGCTTTGATTTTCAACAAGGATTTGTTCCATCTCTCTCTCTCATTTATAAAAAATTCAAATTTTATGATTTACTAGTACTTTCTTTTCAAAAAAAAACTAGTTTAATTTGTCGAAATCTTTCAAATTTTTTCTAAAGAAGTATTAGATCTGATTGCAAAGTATTATCTGGCTGCCATAGAGCTGATAATTTGCAGCCATTAAAGGGCTAGCAAAGATCCCAAGTAGACAAGCTCCATAGCTTGTTTTACTTGGATATTTTTGTCATTTTTACTTAGTTTTTTCCTTAGAAAATTTTGGGTTTCTTAGGAGGTGTTCCAAAGACACTCTTAAAGTGTTTTTGGGCATCTTGTACTAATTATTGCTTGCTGGTTTGCAGCAGAAGATGAGCAGGTAGGAGGAAGTGCTGGCAAAATTTCGAGCATCCAGGCGATCCGGAAGACAAATTTCCATATTTTTCAAAACCGGTCATATTTTTCCTATAATTTTGTAAGCCACCAAGTCACATTAAGTAGACTTGGGGCACTTCTCCATTATCATTGTAAACATTTTAAACGAGAGCAAGTGGGCTAGCCAGCGCCCATACCCCATCCCCCCAGGGGTGGCCTGTGTCGTCTCATTTTCATGGCGTGATTGTTAGAGTAGTTTTATTTCTTGTTTTTCGGCATTAAATAAAATCAATTAGGACTAAAATAAACCTTGTTGGTCCGTTTCACTAGCGGGCCACAAGTTCACTCACAACCTAGCTTTCACATTTTTTTTACAAACTCATAACGCCCCCCTTGCTTTCCCGAAGTAGGGTTTTGTATGAGGGCTTGCCCAAAATACATGCCTGAAAAGAGACTCTTGGGGTTATAAAAAGATAAAATTTGGGTTTTTAAAATTTTATAAAATATACCAAGGTCTTCTCCCGTATGCTCTGTGGCCAACTTGCAGCTTAGTCTGATCCAGTTGGTACACACCAGAAAGGAGTGGATGACTAGTAATAGGACTTAACACCACCCCAATAAAAAAAACCTTTTTGTGAAAATCCGGCACAACACGCAATTTGTTGTCGTGGGCAAATTTCCCAGAAGGCTTGGGATAAAACTGGATAGCGACCTCTTGGAAACCGTTAGGCTTGCCCTCGTTGGTATAGCATCTGAACACCTCCTCGAGACTCCGATCCAGCCTAAAGCCTGAGAGGGAAGCCACGCTTCAAATTTCCGAACATGTTCCCACCGTACCTTGCGTATATCGGGAACCCACCTGCCTTAATAAAAAAGATCACCATCACATTAATTTTTTAAAATAAACCAAGAACACTCGCACAACAATTACTTTTTCTGTTTATGCACTTGTTATTTGACTCCATAGCAAGGCACTGGTCCTGATGCAAATTTCATTTTATTGTTGACTAGTATGCAGTTGAATGATGATTATTCTAAATGGGAGTAAATGATAAATGTGTTTTTATTTGAAAAAGGTATATGTTGTTTGTCTTGGTTGCAAAAGTATTTTTCTAACTCCTAGATTAGACGACATAGTTTTTTTTTCATTTTTAGGGTCCACCCCCCTTGGCTTCGCTAGGAAAGCCTAGACGGAGGAGTCGAGTCCCAAGTGACAGCACTTGACTCTGACTTGCCCCCAAGGCCACACCAGCAGCTTGAAGACTTTTGCTGCGTTTTCCCCAGGTGTGGAACCAGGCGGCAACATACCCCAAGTTAGACATCCTCTAGTTGCCTCAATTTCTTTCATGTGATGCCTCACAAATCTCTTTCTAAGTTTATCAACAAGTTATTTGCCTTTGTCATAAGAAAGCCCCTGGGATTCATAGTAGTCATGGTTGGCCAACTTCGCCATGTGACCCTCCAATGGCTCTTGCATTCTGTCTCTGAGATCAAATATCATAGGAAGTCCTTTGAATCCATGTACTTCAATATTTATGTTCCAACATCCAACATGATCGTGCAACAATAACAAAGGTCAATATATAATCACCTAAATTGTAATCAAAATCTTGCTCTTGATCACGATGGGTCCACCCCCTCCTCTATTATTGTTGCCCATAATCAATATATAATCACCTAAATTGTTGCTCAAAATCAAAATCTTGATCATTGAAATAAAGGCTTGTATGCAAAGAAAGCTCTGGGACTCGTGCTTAAGATGGGTCCTGTTATCATACCATAGTAGCAGGGCTACTATTCTTGTACAGCAGATATCTGCACATTCCAGAGCTTCCTTTATTCCAGAGCATGGCTATATATTTTGGATCACTCATGATCAGAGCAGTACATTATTCAGATTTTATGACCTTGTGTCAAGGCTGAGCCTTGAGAGTTCAGATTTGATGACTGATGTGACCACTTATCCCATTACAGTTTCAGTCCAGTGCCTAGAGATGTATTTCAGCAGTGTTTCAGATGATGCATGATGATGATTATTATGATGATGTTATGGATATGTTCTCACTGACTGTGGATTATTATCTTGTTGATTTAGTCATGATCATGGCATGTGCTTGGTATATTATTCCTGATGTGGCAAACTATTTAAAATGAACTGTAAATCATAAAATGGACAATTGCTTGCACTTTTAGGTCATTTAACAAAACTTACTGGTATTTCACCTTACATAGACATGGTCTTTCCCGACACTGGTTGTCTGCTAGTGTAGGCTCCATATTCACTTGTCTCCATCCATACATGACCTTCCTGTTTGACTTTAAACCCTGACTTGTCTCATTTGACTTTCTGATACCGAGGACTTCCCCATTTTTCTACCTCTGTGTTGGACCGCATCCTTGTTATTCAGTGTCTCGGCTCTGAGTTGGTGACAGAACTTGCCTTTGGTGAGTTGGATTGTAGGCCTAAATCATTCTGGTCGGTTGTCCCGATGTTTGGCATTGGCTCGAACTCCCCCTAGTCACTTGAGATGTTGTTGGCTAAAACTGAAAGCTCATGTTCTACCTATGGAAACTAAAAAATTCGCCCATGGAAACAAAAAAAGGGCAAGAGCAATGAAAAGCTAAAAAAATACTCCTCGAAGAGTATAAGAAAGGTCCAAAAAGCAATGGTTCTTAAAAGTTATATCTAAACAATTGCTGACCTTATAAATATGTGAAAAACATGCCCTGGATGCAAGCTGCAACTAGTTGTGCTTCTCAGCACATCTGAAATCCGAAGGGTTATGTAGGCCAAAAAGGCCATGGAAATGAAATTGAATGATCCTAATGAACCTGGATCAACTTGATGTAGACATGATGCCTAAGTTGAATAAGCACTCTCTAAACAACTTATCCATTTGTGAGGCACAGCCATCCCCCGTGTTCTTTTGTCCAGCACAGAGTTTGTAGCTTCCCCCTTCTCCCAGTCCAAAGTATTTTTGAGTTAAGTTAGACAAGTCAAACCCTTGGCCCAACCTTGCTCCTAGCCTTCATCCTTCACTAGCAGTTTGACCATGTCCAATGGGTGAGTTTGTCATTTGAACTATTGTGCAAGTAATTTTATATAATCACGAAATATGTTAACTTGATTAATGCCACTGAATGGAATTTATACTTTGAGCTTAGCTGTGGGAATGATTAGAGAAACATTGTCTTAGTCTACTGATGTGATTTATCCTTGATTATATATTCTTGGGATCCGTGATGATGTGGGCCATGTATGGATAATTATTGATGATGATTTATGGTCCCACCTGTTTGATGATGATATCATATGATGGACATATGATGCAGATGATGTTTGATCCAGTTCAGCAGGTTTATTATTATTTCAGATCAGCAGATTATACATTGTCCATATATGGTGGACCCTACAGCTGGCCCATTAGGGCAACCCATGATGTATGAGTACTCATTCCTAGTGGATTTGGGTCTTCTGGATCCATTGAGACACTTATCTTTCAGTTCCGGGCACTTCTGACAGTGATTGATGCAGTTTTACACTTGTTGACCAGATTTGGGGCTGATTTCCCAGCCTGAGCAGCAGGGGCCCCGAGAGGCCAGTTCACCTAGGGCGCTGATGAGGGAAGGGGTGGTCCAGCCACTTGTTATTACCATTTATCCCCCCTTCCGGAGAGCCTGGTGGGCTCAGATTGACAGCGCTAGCACCCTAGGAGGCAGTTTTGGCACTCTCACAGTTCCCGAGGCAGTTAAAAAATGGGAAAAGGTGGTCACTGAGGAAATCGATTTGGGCAATTGAGGCAAGGTTTTGGCATTTGGTTTTCACAGAGGTCTTCCAGGGCGGCATCACTACCTTCCAGTCAGTTTTCACCATGTGGGTATGCCCAGATTGATCACAGGAGGACATTTACTGCTTGACTGTCATGGATTCTGAGGACAGTTTTGGTCATTTTTATTATATTGGACATATTTTATTATTTTTATTGTGCCTTGGGGATGAGCTAGTAAGGATTAAAACCTCCTAGCCCCACCATGAGCTTATATTGTTATGTCCTAGTCACCATGAGGTGGATTTTGATGCTTATAGTTTCTCTTGTGGATGACGTCACCCCTCATTGTACCTTTTTAGTGGGGGCGCTATCATTATGTGGGTGATCCACGTGATATATGGTTATGATTTATTATTAGCCATTGATTATGTTGTGAGATCTTTTAATCTCAACCACTCATTTCAAAAAGTGGTTTTGAGATCTAGGGTTTTGGTCTTTATTATCCTATATAAGGAGGAGACCCCCTCATTGTAAAAGTCATCTAGAGATTTTTGGCTCTTGGCTCTTGGAATAAAATTTCTATCTTTTGGAGTACATGCTTGGATTGGAGTGAATGTTGGTTGTTTCGATTGTAAATGCTATTGTCCATTGCACTGGAGGATCTATTGTAGCTATCTTGCATATTTGCCATACTTTATTTGCAGGTTGAGAGAGCGACTTTGACAAGTGCGAATTGGTGGGGAGGCTTGCCCTTCAAGCTTGGAAGAAGTCGTTTTGGGTTTGACAGGGAGTAGTTTTGCCTTTGTGTCAACTATTCTATGTTTTTCTCTCTCTTGCTTGTATCTACCTTCAATTTGTTAAACTGATTGATGCTTTGCTCCTTGGCTTGACAGGTTAGAAGGAATTACATGTGGCTTGGAAAAATCGATTTGGCAAGAGGGCTTCAACAATTCTCCATTTGATCTTTGGCAAAGTAATCCTCGTCTCAACTAGCATTCATCTCTTCATCCAGGTATGTTCCAAGAGGTATGATCTTCTCTTCCTTGAATCTTCCATAATTTCTAGATCACAAAAACCCTAATCAAATTAAAACCCTTGTTTTTGGTATTTTTTAGATCTACTTAGATCTAGCCTTGCAATTGAAAAGATATTAAAAACCCACCTCTATAGGATCCACCCCTAGTTGAATCTATAGTTTGGTGGTGATTGGCTAAAAATTGACACACTTTTCAATGCAAAAAGCCTTCTTGAACCTAAATCGATTTTCCTAAGAGAAGCTTGTTGGGTTAGATCTAGCACATGGGTAGGTGAGATCTCATTTGATTTGAAATCTAGACACTTGATAACCTAAACCCATATCCTTACTTTGGTGAAAACTACCTTGTGGACATCTCTCCATGTTTTAAGGGGTTGAAACCCCCTTTTGATCTTCTTGGTACCTTAAAACTTAGATCTACTAAGATCTAGCCATTCAATTCACTTGAAACTTTGAGGAAACATAGATCGGGGGTACTAACATCCCGGATCTACATTTTGGTGGCCATTGGACTTGATTTGGTCCACCAAAACCCATTTTTGGACCCTCCTTGAGCAAATCGCACCCCCTTGATTTTTTGAGTTGGTCCACTTCTAGGAAGTGGGTGTTGGAGATTTTCGTGGATTTGGAATGCCCATGACTTGAAACCTAGGTCTATACTGTCCTTTCGTCAAGATCCGCCTTGGGGATTGCATTCCTTGTTTTAAGGGATTGTGGTCCATTTTTGGTCATCACTTAAAAACCTAGATCTAGTAAGATCCAACCATTGGATCTCTCCCAAACCACTTGACTTGGCTTCGAGGTGTCCCGATCTACACTTTGACATACTTCTTGACCCCATTAGCCCACTTAACAAGGCACTAGTCCATCACCAAGCAAGTCGCACTCCTTGGGATTTGTGTCAAACCCTAGATCTAGAACATGGGTACTCCTAAAACCAACTCCAACTTATAGATCTAGCCTATACCTAACCTATAGTACCAACCTCATACCTAACTTCACCTTGTGGGTCCACCTATAACCATTTCACGCTTCCCAAGAAAACAATACCCACTTGTGAAAACACATGGTACTATACCTAGTAATCATACCCCTTCATGTGGCCTAAACCATACATAGGTTGAAACACTAACTATCCATTATACCACCTTCAACCATTCCTTAAACATTAGGTCCACTTAGCCTTGCATTGGTTTCCGTAACTCATCATTTATCCACCCTTAGAAACCTTTGTTTGGGTCCTGTTGCCAACTAAGTTGTACTTGGTTGGATTATCAAGCGAGCGGGCAAAGTAGAACATGACACATGTTCAATTTTGGTGATTTGATGTCCAGCTGGCCTTTTAAAGGCCCCCGTTTTTTATTTTTTTTCCACATGTCCATGGCCCTGCGGGGTTTGTAATAAAACGTGCTAGCATGGTGTTTTGTAAAAGACTCGGTTCCTTAGGACTTTTGGGCCAAGTCAGGTATTCCAAGGAGTTTTTTCACCTATCTATTATGTTTTGCATCACTGCATTCCATAATTAATTGGTTTTTCTCCTGCTCCTCCAAAGCTGGAATGCCTGGGGAGGCTGACGGGCCTTAGGGAATTATTAGAGTCTATGGGTCAATGTATATGAACATGCTAGGCGTTAATTTTGAGTCATATGGACATGTCTAAGTCCCCCTAGGTGTTTTTTTTAATTTTCGGCAAGTTTCATTTTTTCCGTAAATTGGGCCATTTTTTAATGGTTCAATTAAAAAATTTGTAATTGGCCTATCTGGGGCGTCTGGAGGTATTTTTTGCCTTAGGGGTGCTCGTTTTCTAACTCAGAGCACCCCCTAAACCCCTAAACCCACTTTTCCTAATGTTTGGGTACTTCTACTTTGGTCAAAATCAAAAAAATCAAAAAATCCCAAAAAAGTCATAAAAAAATAGAAAAATGGGAAAATGACATAAAAAAGTATTTAATTTTTGGAGAGATTTTGGGGTCTGATTTTGACCAGCTTGGTTATAGGAATACTTTGGGCTGATTTTGTGCCATTTTGGCAGCCCCAAACAAGGAGAAACTCGTGCTAAAGAGAGGGGCGCACTTCACTTGATGAGAGGGCGCACTTGCTATTTTGGCAGCCCACGTGTTGGGGAATGGGCAGCATGCTTTGTGCTGCTGCATGGGCACCTTTGGTGCTGCATATGGGGCAGCTAAATAGGTGGAGTGGGCAGCCCTATCCCCTCCACCATTTGTGCCACCACTCCACCTCTCACTCCCTCACTAAGTGCGCCCTCCCTCCTTGTTTCCTCTATAAATTGAAGCATGCTCTCCATTGTTCACTAGTGAGAATTGGAGCAGCTAACTTATGATTGTAATAGATTTATCATTTTGAATAAAAGAAGACTTTGGAGGTCAGCTTGTGGTGTCTTGGTTACATGTGGATGAAGTATCTTGATTTCTCTTCAAAGGTGACTTGTGCATAAGTCTTATTTTTCAAGGGTGTGGTGTGCTCATCTGTGAGATAAGTTGTTTGTCAAATTTGTTTATTTGTAGCAGCTTAGTTTCTTATGAGTATATATATATCTACACTTAATCTTTTGTTTGGTGAGATCTGTGATGTGCAGGTGTCTTTTTGAGTTGGCAAGAAGCAGGATCTTGTTTGTTTTCCGCTTTTTACTAATCATTATTTGCAGATATAGTCCCTTCATACATCACTGAACCATCTTCAAAGCTTTGATTTTCAACAAGGATTTGTTCCATCTCTCTCTCTCTCATTTATAAAAAATTCAAATTTTATGATTTACTAGTACTTTCTTTTCAAAAAAAAACTAGTTTAATTTGTCGAAATCTTTCAAATTTTTTCTAAAGAAGTATTAGATCTGATTGCAAAGTATTATCTGGCTGCCATAGAGCTGATAATTTGCAGCCATTAAAGGGCTAGCAAAGATCCCAAGTAGACAAGCTCCATAGCTTGTTTTACTTGGTTATTTTTGTCATTTTTACTTAGTTTTTTCCTTAGAAAATTTTGGGTTTCTTAGGAGGTGTTCCAAAGACACTCTTAAAGTGTTTTTGGGCATCTTGTACTAATTATTGCTTGCTGGTTTGCAGCAGAAGATGAGCAGGTAGGAGGAAGTGCTGGCAAAATTTCGAGCATCCAGGCGATCCGGAAGACAAATTTCCATATTTTTCAAAACCGGTCATATTTTTCCTATAATTTTGTAAGCCACCAAGTCACATTAAGTAGACTTGGGGCACTTCTCCATTATCATTGTAAACATTTTAAACGAGAGCAAGTGGGCTAGCCAGCGCCCATACCCCATCCCCCCAGGGGTGGCCTGTGTCGTCTCATTTTCATGGCGTGATTGTTAGAGTAGTTTTATTTCTTGTTTTTCGGCATTAAATAAAATCAATTAGGACTAAAATAAACCTTGTTGGTCCGTTTCACTAGCGGGCCACAAGTTCACTCACAACCTAGCTTTCACATTTTTTTTACAAACTCATAACGCCCCCCTTGCTTTCCCGAAGTAGGGTTTTGTATGAGGGCTTGCCCAAAATACATGCCTGAAAAGAGACTCTTGGGGTTATAAAAAGATAAAATTTGGGTTCTTAAAATTTTATAAAATATACCAAGGTCTTCTCCCGTATGCTCTGTGGCCAACTTGCAGCTTAGTCTGATCCAGTTGGTACACACCAGAAAGGAGTGGATGACTAGTAATAGGACTTAACACCACCCCAATAAAAAAAACCTTTTTGTGAAAATCCGGCACAACATGCAATTTGTTGTCGTGGGCAAATTTCCCAGAAGGCTTGGGATAAAACTGGATAGCGACCTCTTGGAAACCGTTAGGCTTGCCCTCGTTGGTATAGCATCTGAACACCTCCTCGAGACTCCGATCCAGCCTAAAGCCTGAGAGGGAAGCCACGCTTCAAATTTCCGGACATGTTCCCCCGTACCTTGCGTATATCGGGAACCCACCTGCCTTAATAAAAAAGATCACCATCACATTAATTTTTAAAATAAACCAAGAACACTCGCACAACAATTACTTTTTCTGTTTATGCACTTGTTATTTGACTCCATAGCAAGGCACTGGTCCTGATGCAAATTTCATTTTATTGTTGACTAGTATGCAGTTGAATGATGATTATTCTAAATGGGAGTAAATGATAAATGTGTTTTTATTTGAAAAAGGTATATGTTGTTTGTCTTGGTTGCAAAAGTATTTTTCTAACTCCTAGATTAGACGACATAGTTTTTTTTTCATTTTTAGGGTCCACCCCCCTTGGCTTCGCTAGGAAAGCCTAGACGGAGGAGTCGAGTCCCAAGTGACAGCACTTGACTCTGACTTGCCCCCAAGGCCACACCAGCAGCTTGAAGACTTTTGCTGCGTTTTCCCCAGGTGTGGAACCAGGCGGCAACATTTTGGCGCCGTTGCCGGGGAGAAGTCTTTCTATTCCCGGAATACGACTTTTGAGTTTTCCTTTTGTTTTCGCTTTGTTTGATGTATGTAGTGAATTTTTTAAATTGACTAAGAACATCTGGCGACTCCACTGTCAACAAATCTACCAAGGCGTTTTACAAGAAGGAATCCTCAGAACTTGCTTCAGTTCTTTCCTGAGCCTGAAAAGGTCTATCATAGAAGGAAAAGCAAGTTATCTTCTCGAAAAACCCTTGAGGATCTTGGTTCTCAGTCAATTTCTGATATTCACCTTTTATTCACAGAAAATAATTTGAATAATCTTATTGTTGAAATGGCTGAGTTTGGTCCTTATGATTTTACTGCTATAGTTGGTTACCCTCATGATATCCCTGAAAAGGCCATTGATAAGTTGCCATCTTTTCAAGGAAATAATGCTACTAGTGCTAAATCCCATATAACTCGTTTTTGCCATTGTTTTGACAAGTGGTGCTTGGGTGCCAAGCATGAAGATGTAAAAATGAAGTTGTTTGCTTTATCTTTGGAAGAAAATGCTTATGAATGGTTTAACAAGTTGGAAGCTGACAAGTACAAGACCTACAAAGAAATTGAAACTGCTTTCTTGGCCAAGTGGGGGGACATCAAAGAAGACCGCTACCTTCTAGCTGCCTTGACCAACACTAAGAAAAATGAAAATGAGACAATGGAAGAATTCAACAACAAATTCAATGAAATTGTGGGTAGACTTCATGCTGATATCAAGCCACCTGATAATTCCATCCTCATTTACTACATGGAAGCTTTTAGTGGGGAGTTGAAATATCAATTAGCTGATAAAGAACCTGCCGATCTAAAGAAGGCCATGGAATTGGCCGAGAAAATTGATAAGAACATGTTAAATTGTGGCAAGTCTCATCTTCCTGGTTTCACAAGGGCCAATGTTCCTATGAAGCAAAGCGAGAGTAAAGATAAAACCATTAGCACTTAGATCAAGGATTCTTCAAAGGAACCTTTGAAAGAAATTGCCCAACTCTTAAAAGAAGCTGTTTCAAATCAAGCCTCCAACATGACTGCCATACAGAACAGGTTGATCTCCATTGAAAGATCTCAAAACCACCAAGTCTCAAATCAGTATGTGCCTAAGCCCCAATATGCTCCTAGGCCTCAATATCAGAGAAAAGTTCCATTTCAAGATCAGAGGACCCCAAATCCTTTGGAAACTGTAAATACTCTTTCAGAAGAAATTCCTCCCTTTTGTAGAGCATGTGATAGTTTCCATGAAGAGTCTACTTGTGCTATATTTAAATGGTCAATGGAACAGAATCCGTCAGAAGCCAGTAGCAGTGTCAGATTAGCAAGCGAGCCTGAAAACCAGCCTGAATATATCAATATTGTGGGTCAAACTCACCCGGTCTCTAAGGAAACTTGGGAACAAGCTAGATGTTACAGCCAGGACTTGAAAGATAAAGCTACCCTTAGATTTGGTGAGATGCCTCCACCAGAGAAGATTCTTGAGATGTCAAAGTTCAAAGGCCTAACATATCAAAGGAAGAACAATATTGGAACCTCAAACTCAAATCAGAATATCCCTAAGGTAACACCTTCTTCCAACTCTGAAAGTCTTCATGTCGATTTGGCTCAATGGTTATCTTCCGCAAAGATTCCTGTTCTTGTTACTGACCTTATCAAAATCCCAAGCTTGAAAGAAAATCTTATGAAAGTGATAGATCATCCTCAACATGAAAAAGGCAAGGCTCCTATGGACTCAGAGATAGTTAATCTTAACCAGACTAGAGAAGAGCCTAACCATAAAGATGACCCGATTATTTTGCATAGTGTGGACCCTCACAAGGAAGACCACCCTCCCTTCTATGTCTCCTTGCTTGTCAATAATATGCTTGTGCACAATTGCATGTTGGACTCTGGTGCTTCCTCAAATGTTATGACCAAAAGAGTTATGGATCAATTGGGCTTAAAGACAACTAGACCCTATCACAATGTGTGTGCCATGGATTCAAGGGAAGTTGATACTATTGGTATAATTATAAATCTACCTGTTAGGTTGGCCAAGTATCCTGATGTCCATTTAACCATGGATGTCGTGGTAATTGATGTACCAGACAATTGGGGAATGCTTTTATCTAGAAAGTGGGCTGCATCTTTAGGGGGAGACATAAGGATGGATTGGTCATATGCTACTATCCCTGCATCAGAACATACAACTGTTAAGCTATACAATGAACAAGCTAGAAAACTCCATGTTGAAGACCCACAGAATCTGGCCAATGAATTTGTGCATCAAACTGACAACTTTGGAAACTATTCTATATGTTCAAATTTCATAGCACCTTTTAAAGAAGCATCCAAAGATGAAAAGAAGGATGGGGTATGGAGGATGAGTTTTGATGGGGCATCTTCAAGATATGGAAAAGGAGCTGGAATTGTCATAACTTCTCCTTCTAAACAAACCTTCAAATTTGCTTTCAGACTTGAGTTTGATGCATCAAATAATGTGGCCGAGTATGAAGCCCTTTTGCAAGGGTTAGAAATTGCCAAAGATATGGGGATTAAAATTTTGTCTATTAAAGATGATTCTGACTTAGTGGTTTCCCAAGTTAAAAACATATTTGCTTGCAAAAGTCAAAGGTTGAAACAATATAGGAATGCTGTCTGGGATACTATGGAGTGGTTTGATGCTTTAAATATCATGGCCATTCCTAGAGAAGAAAACATTGAGGCAGATGAACTAGCTGTGGCAGCTTCTACACTTCAACCAACTGAGGAAATATTAAAGGGGAATGGGAAATTTGAAATCAACTTTAGACCTTTAATCCCTGACAACATAGATCATTGGCAAGTGTTTGATAGTGACAAGCAAATTCTCAACTTCATCCATAACCTTCAAGAATTTTCTGATTGTAAAATCACTTATAAGGAAGAAGGGAAAGAGTATCCTGAAGAAGAGGACCAACCTAGGAACAAAATCCCCAAGGGCATCACCCGGTTAGAACAGCTCTTTGACAGGCAAGATGGCCATAAAAGAAAAAAGGGTTCAATAAAACCAGGGGAGTATATTGAAGTAAACATAGGAACTGAGAAGGAACCCAAGATGATAAAAATTGGAAAGGGAATATCTCAAGAAGAAAGAAAAGCCTTGATTGACTTAATCTATGAATATAGGGATATATTTGCTTTCAGCTATGATGAACTTAAAGCTTATCGTGATGATATTTTTCAACATACAATCCCTTTTAAACCAGGTATCAAGCCTTTTCGCCAAAAACTGAGACGAATAAACCCCAAGTTGGCTCCTATGGTTTACAAAGAACTCCAAAAGATGTTAGCAGCAGGAATCATTACTCCAACAAGACACTCTTCTTGGTGTTCTAACTTGGTGGTTGTTAGAAAAAAGAATGGGGATATCAGATTGTGTATTGATTTTAGAAACTTGAACTGGGCATGCCTAAAAGATAACTATCCTTTGCCAAGCATGGACACTTTACTTCAGAAAGTGACTGGATCAGGCTTGATGTCTTTTCTTGATGGGTTTTCAGGATATAACCAAGTGTTAGTCAACAAAGAGGATCAACATAAAACTACTTTTACCACACCTTGGGGCACTTTCATGTACCTTAGAATGCCTTTTGGTCTTACTAATGCTGGTGCTACCTTTCAACGTGCTATGGATGTTGCTTTTAATGGATTGATTGGTAAAATTATTGAAATATATCAGGATGATTTAACAGTGTATAGCAAAGAAAGATCAGATCATGTTGGCCATCTTAGAAAGGTTTTTGAGAGATGCAGAAAGTATGGCATATCTTTAAATCCAGCTAAATCTGTGCTTTGTGTTGATGAGGGCAAACTGTTAGGGCATGTTATCACTAAGGATGGTGTAAAAATTGATCCTGAAAGAGTTGAGGCCATTAAAAGGGTTCCTATCCCCACCAATGTCAAAGCTCTCCAATCCTTCAATGGCCAGATTAATTTCATTAGAAGATTTATTCCAAATCTAGCTGAGCTAATGAAGCCTTTACAACTCTTACTCAAAAAAGATGCTAAGTTTGAATGGAGTAAGCAAGGAAGAGAAGCTTTTGCAGGTATCAAGGATGCCATATCTAGAGCCCCTGTGTTGATAAGCCCTAATTATTCTAAAGATTTCCAAATTTTTTCCTTTGCTTCAGAGCATACTATTACCGGAGTCTTACTTCAGAAGAATGACCAAGGCCAAGAACAACCCATAGCATTCTTTAGTAAAGCTTTACAAAATTCAGAGCTTAAATATACTATAATGAAGAAACAAGCTTATGCCCTTGTTAAATCTTTGAAACATTTCAGGATATATATTGGGTATTCCAAGGTTGTGGGTTATGTTCCTCATACTGCTGTTAAAGATATATTAGCTCAACAGGATTGCCTTGGTATAAGGGGAAAATGGGTGTCCAAAATACAAGAGTATGACTTGGAGATAAAACCTACCAAGTTAATCAAAGGTCAAGGTCTTGCACGCATGATGACAGAAAGTAATGAGAAAGCTGTAGGAATGATTTGTCAAAATAATGAGTCAGCACCTGTCATATCTGAAGAGCTTCAAAGATTAAGTCAAACTCAATGGTATTCCGACATTATCTACCTTCTTAACAATTTTACTTGTCCTGAACATCTTGTTGGTCACAAAAGAAGGTCTCTAAGACTCAAAGCCACTAAGTATTGCATAACTCAAAATGGATTAGGTTGGAGAAATCCTGATGGCTTAGTTCTTAGATGTGTTGATGAACCAGATTCCAAAAAACTTCTGGTTGAGTTTCATACTGGATTTTGTGGTGGGCATTATGCAGCAGACACCACAGCCCACAAGATCCTTAGATCAGGTTACTATTGGCCCACTTTATTTGCTGATGTGCACAAGTTTGTCAGATCTTGTCCCCAATGTCAGTTGTTCACTGGGAAACAGAAATTGGCAACTTTACCTCTTGAGCCAGTAGTTGTTCAAGCCCCTTTCCAACAGTGGGGTCTTGATTTTATCGGTCAGTTTAAGGAAAACTCAAGCAATGGATATACCTGGATCCTAACTGCCACCGATTATTTCACTAAGTGGGTGGAAGCAATCCCTACTAAGTATGCCACTGATAAAGTAGTTATGGACTTTCTTGAAAATCATATTATAACTAGATTTGGGGTGCCATCCAAGATAACAACTGACAATGGTCCTAGTTTTAGTTCCATGGCCTTTTCAGCGTTCTGCTTCAAGTATGGTATAATCCTTTCCCACTCATCCAACTATTATCCCCAAGGAAATGGATTGGCTGAATCAACCAACAAGACCTTAATGAACATTTTAAAGAAAACTGTGGGTGATAACAAAAGGTCTTGGGATTCTAAGATAAAATTTGCTATATGGGCCGACAGAATAACACAGAAACGTGCTACTGGGAAAACCCCTTTTCAGTTGGTTTATGGTTTGGAAGTTTCTGTTCCCATTCATATTCAGTTGCCAGTGTATCAGATGTTGCATGATTATGAGTCAAATGATGATGGTATGCAGAATAGAATTGAGCAAATTATGAAATTAGATGAGACTAGAAGAAAGGCTTTAGACCAAAGTATCAGAAATCAGGACAGGGTTAAAAGAGCTTTTGACAGGTCAGCCAAGCCAAAAGATTTTCAGCCAGGGGATTTGGTTCTTCTATGGGACAAGCGAAGGGATAAGCCAGGAAAGCATGGAAAGTTTGATAGCCTATGGTTGGGACCATATATTATATCTGAACCAGCAGGGGTTAATTCTTTCTTCCTTTGCACTATGGATGGAGAAAGGTTGACTCTCCCAGTCAATGGGCAACATCTCAAGCTGTTTTTCAAAGAAGATTTCCTAATGCCCACGGGGGCAGATTGATAGCAGGGCCATCTCTAAACCTTTGCCTTGCATTTTTGTACATTATGTTTTGTATATTATTGATGTATATTAGTTTCATTTACTTACTTTAGTTTTGCTTTGAAATAAATGTTGCAACTTATGTTTCATTTGGCAAAAATATGGGACTGATGCATTTTAATTTTGTGGCAGGAACCAGAGATTCTTGGATTCTCGCATACTCTATTTGATTGAATCAGATCGAGCACACGTCCCGCAGTTGGAGCCAGATGTTGCCAACTAAGTTGTACTTGGTTGGATTATCAAGCGAGCGGGCAAAGTAGAACATGACACATGTTCAATTTTGGTGATTTGATGTCCAGCTGGCCTTTTAAAGGCCCCCGTTTTTTATTTTTTTCCACATGTCCATGGCCCTGCGGGGTTTGTAATAAAACGTGCTAGCATGGTGTTTTGTAAAAGACTCGGTTCCTTAGGACTTTTGGGCCAAGTCAGGTATTCCAAGGAGTTTTTTCACCTATCTATTATGTTTTGCATCACTGCATTCCATAATTAATTGGTTTTTCTCCTGCTCCTCCAAAGCTGGAATGCCTGGGGAGGCTGACGGGCCTTAGGGAATTATTAGAGTCTATGGGTCAATGTATATGAACATGCTAGGCGTTAATTTTGAGTCATATGGACATGTCTAAGTCCCCCTAGGTGTTTTTTTTAATTTTCGGCAAGTTTCATTTTTTTCCGTAAATTGGGCCATTTTTTAATGGTTCAATTAAAAAATTTGTAATTGGCCTATCTGGGGCGTCTGGAGGTATTTTTTGCCTTAGGGGTGCTCGTTTTCTAACTCAGAGCACCCCCTAAACCCCTAAACCCACTTTTCCTAATGTTTGGGTACTTCTACTTTGGTCAAAATCAAAAAAATCAAAAAATCCCAAAAAAGTCATAAAAAAATAGAAAAATGGGAAAATGACATAAAAAAGTATTTAATTTTTGGAGAGATTTTGGGGTCTGATTTTGACCAGCTTGGTTATAGGAATACTTTGGGCTGATTTTGTGCCATTTTGGCAGCCCCAAACAAGGAGAAACTCGTGCTAAAGAGAGGGGCGCACTTCACTTGATGAGAGGGCGCACTTGCTATTTTGGCAGCCCACGTGTTGGGGAATGGGCAGCATGCTTTGTGCTGCTGCATGGGCACCTTTGGTGCTGCATATGGGGCAGCTAAATAGGTGGAGTGGGCAGCCCTATCCCCTCCACCATTTGTGCCACCACTCCACCTCTCACTCCCTCACTAAGTGCGCCCTCCCTCCTTGTTTCCTCTATAAATTGAAGCATGCTCTCCATTGTTCACTAGTGAGAATTGGAGCAGCTAACTTATGATTGTAATAGATTTATCATTTTGAATAAAAGAAGACTTTGGAGGTCAGCTTGTGGTGTCTTGGTTACATGTGGATGAAGTATCTTGATTTCTCTTCAAAGGTGACTTGTGCATAAGTCTTATTTTTCAAGGGTGTGGTGTGCTCATCTGTGAGATAAGTTGTTTGTCAAATTTGTTTATTTGTAGCAGCTTAGTTTCTTATGAGTATATATATATCTACACTTAATCTTTTGTTTGGTGAGATCTGTGATGTGCAGGTGTCTTTTTGAGTTGGCAAGAAGCAGGATCTTGTTTGTTTTCCGCTTTTTACTAATCATTATTTGCAGATATAGTCCCTTCATACATCACTGAACCATCTTCAAAGCTTTGATTTTCAACAAGGATTTGTTCCATCTCTCTCTCTCTCATTTATAAAAAATTCAAATTTTATGATTTACTAGTACTTTCTTTTCAAAAAAAAACTAGTTTAATTTGTCGAAATCTTTCAAATTTTTTCTAAAGAAGTATTAGATCTGATTGCAAAGTATTATCTGGCTGCCATAGAGCTGATAATTTGCAGCCATTAAAGGGCTAGCAAAGATCCCAAGTAGACAAGCTCCATAGCTTGTTTTACTTGGTTATTTTTGTCATTTTTACTTAGTTTTTTCCTTAGAAAATTTTGGGTTTCTTAGGAGGTGTTCCAAAGACACTCTTAAAGTGTTTTTGGGCATCTTGTACTAATTATTGCTTGCTGGTTTGCAGCAGAAGATGAGCAGGTAGGAGGAAGTGCTGGCAAAATTTCGAGCATCCAGGCGATCCGGAAGACAAATTTCCATATTTTTCAAAACCGGTCATATTTTTCCTATAATTTTGTAAGCCACCAAGTCACATTAAGTAGACTTGGGGCACTTCTCCATTATCATTGTAAACATTTTAAACGAGAGCAAGTGGGCTAGCCAGCGCCCATACCCCATCCCCCCAGGGGTGGCCTGTGTCGTCTCATTTTCATGGCGTGATTGTTAGAGTAGTTTTATTTCTTGTTTTTCGGCATTAAATAAAATCAATTAGGACTAAAATAAACCTTGTTGGTCCGTTTCACTAGCGGGCCACAAGTTCACTCACAACCTAGCTTTCACATTTTTTTTACAAACTCATAACGCCCCCCTTGCTTTCCCGAAGTAGGGTTTTGTATGAGGGCTTGCCCAAAATACATGCCTGAAAAGAGACTCTTGGGGTTATAAAAAGATAAAATTTGGGTTCTTAAAATTTTATAAAATATACCAAGGTCTTCTCCCGTATGCTCTGTGGCCAACTTGCAGCTTAGTCTGATCCAGTTGGTACACACCAGAAAGGAGTGGATGACTAGTAATAGGACTTAACACCACCCCAATAAAAAAAACCTTTTTGTGAAAATCCGGCACAACATGCAATTTGTTGTCGTGGGCAAATTTCCCAGAAGGCTTGGGATAAAACTGGATAGCGACCTCTTGGAAACCGTTAGGCTTGCCCTCGTTGGTATAGCATCTGAACACCTCCTCGAGACTCCGATCCAGCCTAAAGCCTGAGAGGGAAGCCACGCTTCAAATTTCCGGACATGTTCCCCCGTACCTTGCGTATATCGGGAACCCACCTGCCTTAATAAAAAAGATCACCATCACATTAATTTTTTAAAATAAACCAAGAACACTCGCACAACAATTACTTTTTCTGTTTATGCACTTGTTATTTGACTCCATAGCAAGGCACTGGTCCTGATGCAAATTTCATTTTATTGTTGACTAGTATGCAGTTGAATGATGATTATTCTAAATGGGAGTAAATGATAAATGTGTTTTTATTTGAAAAAGGTATATGTTGTTTGTCTTGGTTGCAAAAGTATTTTTCTAACTCCTAGATTAGACGACATAGTTTTTTTTTCATTTTTAGGGTCCACCCCCCTTGGCTTCGCTAGGAAAGCCTAGACGGAGGAGTCGAGTCCCAAGTGACAGCACTTGACTCTGACTTGCCCCCAAGGCCACACCAGCAGCTTGAAGACTTTTGCTGCGTTTTCCCCAGGTGTGGAACCAGGCGGCAACATTTTGGCGCCGTTGCCGGGGAGAAGTCTTTCTATTCCCGGAATACGACTTTTGAGTTTTCCTTTTGTTTTCGCTTTGTTTGATGTATGTAGTGAATTTTTTAAATTGACTAAGAACATCTGGCGACTCCACTGTCAACAAATCTACCAAGGCGTTTTACAAGAAGGAATCCTCAGAACTTGCTTCAGTTCTTTCCTGAGCCTGAAAAGGTCTATCATAGAAGGAAAAGCAAGTTATCTTCTCGAAAAACCCTTGAGGATCTTGGTTCTCAGTCAATTTCTGATATTCACCTTTTATTCACAGAAAATAATTTGAATAATCTTATTGTTGAAATGGCTGAGTTTGGTCCTTATGATTTTACTGCTATAGTTGGTTACCCTCATGATATCCCTGAAAAGGCCATTGATAAGTTGCCATCTTTTCAAGGAAATAATGCTACTAGTGCTAAATCCCATATAACTCGTTTTTGCCATTGTTTTGACAAGTGGTGCTTGGGTGCCAAGCATGAAGATGTAAAAATGAAGTTGTTTGCTTTATCTTTGGAAGAAAATGCTTATGAATGGTTTAACAAGTTGGAAGCTGACAAGTACAAGACCTACAAAGAAATTGAAACTGCTTTCTTGGCCAAGTGGGGGGACATCAAAGAAGACCGCTACCTTCTAGCTGCCTTGACCAACACTAAGAAAAATGAAAATGAGACAATGGAAGAATTCAACAACAAATTCAATGAAATTGTGGGTAGACTTCATGCTGATATCAAGCCACCTGATAATTCCATCCTCATTTACTACATGGAAGCTTTTAGTGGGGAGTTGAAATATCAATTAGCTGATAAAGAACCTGCCGATCTAAAGAAGGCCATGGAATTGGCCGAGAAAATTGATAAGAACATGTTAAATTGTGGCAAGTCTCATCTTCCTGGTTTCACAAGGGCCAATGTTCCTATGAAGCAAAGCGAGAGTAAAGATAAAACCATTAGCACTTAGATCAAGGATTCTTCAAAGGAACCTTTGAAAGAAATTGCCCAACTCTTAAAAGAAGCTGTTTCAAATCAAGCCTCCAACATGACTGCCATACAGAACAGGTTGATCTCCATTGAAAGATCTCAAAACCACCAAGTCTCAAATCAGTATGTGCCTAAGCCCCAATATGCTCCTAGGCCTCAATATCAGAGAAAAGTTCCATTTCAAGATCAGAGGACCCCAAATCCTTTGGAAACTGTAAATACTCTTTCAGAAGAAATTCCTCCCTTTTGTAGAGCATGTGATAGTTTCCATGAAGAGTCTACTTGTGCTATATTTAAATGGTCAATGGAACAGAATCCGTCAGAAGCCAGTAGCAGTGTCAGATTAGCAAGCGAGCCTGAAAACCAGCCTGAATATATCAATATTGTGGGTCAAACTCACCCGGTCTCTAAGGAAACTTGGGAACAAGCTAGATGTTACAGCCAGGACTTGAAAGATAAAGCTACCCTTAGATTTGGTGAGATGCCTCCACCAGAGAAGATTCTTGAGATGTCAAAGTTCAAAGGCCTAACATATCAAAGGAAGAACAATATTGGAACCTCAAACTCAAATCAGAATATCCCTAAGGTAACACCTTCTTCCAACTCTGAAAGTCTTCATGTCGATTTGGCTCAATGGTTATCTTCCGCAAAGATTCCTGTTCTTGTTACTGACCTTATCAAAATCCCAAGCTTGAAAGAAAATCTTATGAAAGTGATAGATCATCCTCAACATGAAAAAGGCAAGGCTCCTATGGACTCAGAGATAGTTAATCTTAACCAGACTAGAGAAGAGCCTAACCATAAAGATGACCCGATTATTTTGCATAGTGTGGACCCTCACAAGGAAGACCACCCTCCCTTCTATGTCTCCTTGCTTGTCAATAATATGCTTGTGCACAATTGCATGTTGGACTCTGGTGCTTCCTCAAATGTTATGACCAAAAGAGTTATGGATCAATTGGGCTTAAAGACAACTAGACCCTATCACAATGTGTGTGCCATGGATTCAAGGGAAGTTGATACTATTGGTATAATTATAAATCTACCTGTTAGGTTGGCCAAGTATCCTGATGTCCATTTAACCATGGATGTCGTGGTAATTGATGTACCAGACAATTGGGGAATGCTTTTATCTAGAAAGTGGGCTGCATCTTTAGGGGGAGACATAAGGATGGATTGGTCATATGCTACTATCCCTGCATCAGAACATACAACTGTTAAGCTATACAATGAACAAGCTAGAAAACTCCATGTTGAAGACCCACAGAATCTGGCCAATGAATTTGTGCATCAAACTGACAACTTTGGAAACTATTCTATATGTTCAAATTTCATAGCACCTTTTAAAGAAGCATCCAAAGATGAAAAGAAGGATGGGGTATGGAGGATGAGTTTTGATGGGGCATCTTCAAGATATGGAAAAGGAGCTGGAATTGTCATAACTTCTCCTTCTAAACAAACCTTCAAATTTGCTTTCAGACTTGAGTTTGATGCATCAAATAATGTGGCCGAGTATGAAGCCCTTTTGCAAGGGTTAGAAATTGCCAAAGATATGGGGATTAAAATTTTGTCTATTAAAGATGATTCTGACTTAGTGGTTTCCCAAGTTAAAAACATATTTGCTTGCAAAAGTCAAAGGTTGAAACAATATAGGAATGCTGTCTGGGATACTATGGAGTGGTTTGATGCTTTAAATATCATGGCCATTCCTAGAGAAGAAAACATTGAGGCAGATGAACTAGCTGTGGCAGCTTCTACACTTCAACCAACTGAGGAAATATTAAAGGGGAATGGGAAATTTGAAATCAACTTTAGACCTTTAATCCCTGACAACATAGATCATTGGCAAGTGTTTGATAGTGACAAGCAAATTCTCAACTTCATCCATAACCTTCAAGAATTTTCTGATTGTAAAATCACTTATAAGGAAGAAGGGAAAGAGTATCCTGAAGAAGAGGACCAACCTAGGAACAAAATCCCCAAGGGCATCACCCGGTTAGAACAGCTCTTTGACAGGCAAGATGGCCATAAAAGAAAAAAGGGTTCAATAAAACCAGGGGAGTATATTGAAGTAAACATAGGAACTGAGAAGGAACCCAAGATGATAAAAATTGGAAAGGGAATATCTCAAGAAGAAAGAAAAGCCTTGATTGACTTAATCTATGAATATAGGGATATATTTGCTTTCAGCTATGATGAACTTAAAGCTTATCGTGATGATATTTTTCAACATACAATCCCTTTTAAACCAGGTATCAAGCCTTTTCGCCAAAAACTGAGACGAATAAACCCCAAGTTGGCTCCTATGGTTTACAAAGAACTCCAAAAGATGTTAGCAGCAGGAATCATTACTCCAACAAGACACTCTTCTTGGTGTTCTAACTTGGTGGTTGTTAGAAAAAAGAATGGGGATATCAGATTGTGTATTGATTTTAGAAACTTGAACTGGGCATGCCTAAAAGATAACTATCCTTTGCCAAGCATGGACACTTTACTTCAGAAAGTGACTGGATCAGGCTTGATGTCTTTTCTTGATGGGTTTTCAGGATATAACCAAGTGTTAGTCAACAAAGAGGATCAACATAAAACTACTTTTACCACACCTTGGGGCACTTTCATGTACCTTAGAATGCCTTTTGGTCTTACTAATGCTGGTGCTACCTTTCAACGTGCTATGGATGTTGCTTTTAATGGATTGATTGGTAAAATTATTGAAATATATCAGGATGATTTAACAGTGTATAGCAAAGAAAGATCAGATCATGTTGGCCATCTTAGAAAGGTTTTTGAGAGATGCAGAAAGTATGGCATATCTTTAAATCCAGCTAAATCTGTGCTTTGTGTTGATGAGGGCAAACTGTTAGGGCATGTTATCACTAAGGATGGTGTAAAAATTGATCCTGAAAGAGTTGAGGCCATTAAAAGGGTTCCTATCCCCACCAATGTCAAAGCTCTCCAATCCTTCAATGGCCAGATTAATTTCATTAGAAGATTTATTCCAAATCTAGCTGAGCTAATGAAGCCTTTACAACTCTTACTCAAAAAAGATGCTAAGTTTGAATGGAGTAAGCAAGGAAGAGAAGCTTTTGCAGGTATCAAGGATGCCATATCTAGAGCCCCTGTGTTGATAAGCCCTAATTATTCTAAAGATTTCCAAATTTTTTCCTTTGCTTCAGAGCATACTATTGCCGGAGTCTTACTTCAGAAGAATGACCAAGGCCAAGAACAACCCATAGCATTCTTTAGTAAAGCTTTACAAAATTCAGAGCTTAAATATACTATAATGAAGAAACAAGCTTATGCCCTTGTTAAATCTTTGAAACATTTCAGGATATATATTGGGTATTCCAAGGTTGTGGGTTATGTTCCTCATACTGCTGTTAAAGATATATTAGCTCAACAGGATTGCCTTGGTATAAGGAGAAAATGGGTGTCCAAAATACAAGAGTATGACTTGGAGATAAAACCTACCAAGTTAATCAAAGGTCAAGGTCTTGCACGCATGATGACAGAAAGTAATGAGAAAGCTGTAGGAATGATTTGTCAAAATAATGAGTCAGCACCTGTCATATCTGAAGAGCTTCAAAGATTAAGTCAAACTCAATGGTATTCCGACATTATCTACCTTCTTAACAATTTTACTTGTCCTGAACATCTTGTTGGTCACAAAAGAAGGTCTCTAAGACTCAAAGCCACTAAGTATTGCATAACTCAAAATGGATTAGGTTGGAGAAATCCTGATGGCTTAGTTCTTAGATGTGTTGATGAACCAGATTCCAAAAAACTTCTGGTTGAGTTTCATACTGGATTTTGTGGTGGGCATTATGCAGCAGACACCACAGCCCACAAGATCCTTAGATCAGGTTACTATTGGCCCACTTTATTTGCTGATGTGCACAAGTTTGTCAGATCTTGTCCCCAATGTCAGTTGTTCACTGGGAAACAGAAATTGGCAACTTTACCTCTTGAGCCAGTAGTTGTTCAAGCCCCTTTCCAACAGTGGGGTCTTGATTTTATCGGTCAGTTTAAGGAAAACTCAAGCAATGGATATACCTGGATCCTAACTGCCACCGATTATTTCACTAAGTGGGTGGAAGCAATCCCTACTAAGTATGCCACTGATAAAGTAGTTATGGACTTTCTTGAAAATCATATTATAACTAGATTTGGGGTGCCATCCAAGATAACAACTGACAATGGTCCTAGTTTTAGTTCCATGGCCTTTTCAGCGTTCTGCTTCAAGTATGGTATAATCCTTTCCCACTCATCCAACTATTATCCCCAAGGAAATGGATTGGCTGAATCAACCAACAAGACCTTAATGAACATTTTAAAGAAAACTGTGGGTGATAACAAAAGGTCTTGGGATTCTAAGATAAAATTTGCTATATGGGCCGACAGAATAACACAGAAACGTGCTACTGGGAAAACCCCTTTTCAGTTGGTTTATGGTTTGGAAGTTTCTGTTCCCATTCATATTCAGTTGCCAGTGTATCAGATGTTGCATGATTATGAGTCAAATGATGATGGTATGCAGAATAGAATTGAGCAAATTATGAAATTAGATGAGACTAGAAGAAAGGCTTTAGACCAAAGTATCAGAAATCAGGACAGGGTTAAAAGAGCTTTTGACAGGTCAGCCAAGCCAAAAGATTTTCAGCCAGGGGATTTGGTTCTTCTATGGGACAAGCGAAGGGATAAGCCAGGAAAGCATGGAAAGTTTGATAGCCTATGGTTGGGACCATATATTATATCTGAACCAGCAGGGGTTAATTCTTTCTTCCTTTGCACTATGGATGGAGAAAGGTTGACTCTCCCAGTCAATGGGCAACATCTCAAGCTGTTTTTCAAAGAAGATTTCCTAATGCCCACGGGGGCAGATTGATAGCAGGGCCATCTCTAAACCTTTGCCTTGCATTTTTGTACATTATGTTTTGTATATTATTGATGTATATTAGTTTCATTTACTTACTTTAGTTTTGCTTTGAAATAAATGTTGCAACTTATGTTTCATTTGGCAAAAATATGGGACTGATGCATTTTAATTTTGTGGCAGGAACCAGAGATTCTTGGATTCTCGCATACTCTATTTGATTGAATCAGATCGAGCACACGTCCCGCAGTTGGAGCCAGATGTTGCCAACTAAGTTGTACTTGGTTGGATTATCAAGCGAGCGGGCAAAGTAGAACATGACACATGTTCAATTTTGGTGATTTGATGTCCAGCTGGCCTTTTAAAGGCCCCCGTTTTTTATTTTTTTCCACATGTCCATGGCCCTGCGGGGTTTGTAATAAAACGTGCTAGCATGGTGTTTTGTAAAAGACTCGGTTCCTTAGGACTTTTGGGCCAAGTCAGGTATTCCAAGGAGTTTTTTCACCTATCTATTATGTTTTGCATCACTGCATTCCATAATTAATTGGTTTTTCTCCTGCTCCTCCAAAGCTGGAATGCCTGGGGAGGCTGACGGGCCTTAGGGAATTATTAGAGTCTATGGGTCAATGTATATGAACATGCTAGGCGTTAATTTTGAGTCATATGGACATGTCTAAGTCCCCCTAGGTGTTTTTTTTAATTTTCGGCAAGTTTCATTTTTTTCCGTAAATTGGGCCATTTTTTAATGGTTCAATTAAAAAATTTGTAATTGGCCTATCTGGGGCGTCTGGAGGTATTTTTTGCCTTAGGGGTGCTCGTTTTCTAACTCAGAGCACCCCCTAAACCCCTAAACCCACTTTTCCTAATGTTTGGGTACTTCTACTTTGGTCAAAATCAAAAAAATCAAAAAATCCCAAAAAAGTCATAAAAAAATAGAAAAATGGGAAAATGACATAAAAAAGTATTTAATTTTTGGAGAGATTTTGGGGTCTGATTTTGACCAGCTTGGTTATAGGAATACTTTGGGCTGATTTTGTGCCATTTTGGCAGCCCCAAACAAGGAGAAACTCGTGCTAAAGAGAGGGGCGCACTTCACTTGATGAGAGGGCGCACTTGCTATTTTGGCAGCCCACGTGTTGGGGAATGGGCAGCATGCTTTGTGCTGCTGCATGGGCACCTTTGGTGCTGCATATGGGGCAGCTAAATAGGTGGAGTGGGCAGCCCTATCCCCTCCACCATTTGTGCCACCACTCCACCTCTCACTCCCTCACTAAGTGCGCCCTCCCTCCTTGTTTCCTCTATAAATTGAAGCATGCTCTCCATTGTTCACTAGTGAGAATTGGAGCAGCTAACTTATGATTGTAATAGATTTATCATTTTGAATAAAAGAAGACTTTGGAGGTCAGCTTGTGGTGTCTTGGTTACATGTGGATGAAGTATCTTGATTTCTCTTCAAAGGTGACTTGTGCATAAGTCTTATTTTTCAAGGGTGTGGTGTGCTCATCTGTGAGATAAGTTGTTTGTCAAATTTGTTTATTTGTAGCAGCTTAGTTTCTTATGAGTATATATATATCTACACTTAATCTTTTGTTTGGTGAGATCTGTGATGTGCAGGTGTCTTTTTGAGTTGGCAAGAAGCAGGATCTTGTTTGTTTTCCGCTTTTTACTAATCATTATTTGCAGATATAGTCCCTTCATACATCACTGAACCATCTTCAAAGCTTTGATTTTCAACAAGGATTTGTTCCATCTCTCTCTCTCTCATTTATAAAAAATTCAAATTTTATGATTTACTAGTACTTTCTTTTCAAAAAAAAACTAGTTTAATTTGTCGAAATCTTTCAAATTTTTTCTAAAGAAGTATTAGATCTGATTGCAAAGTATTATCTGGCTGCCATAGAGCTGATAATTTGCAGCCATTAAAGGGCTAGCAAAGATCCCAAGTAGACAAGCTCCATAGCTTGTTTTACTTGGTTATTTTTGTCATTTTTACTTAGTTTTTTCCTTAGAAAATTTTGGGTTTCTTAGGAGGTGTTCCAAAGACACTCTTAAAGTGTTTTTGGGCATCTTGTACTAATTATTGCTTGCTGGTTTGCAGCAGAAGATGAGCAGGTAGGAGGAAGTGCTGGCAAAATTTCGAGCATCCAGGCGATCCGGAAGACAAATTTCCATATTTTTCAAAACCGGTCATATTTTTCCTATAATTTTGTAAGCCACCAAGTCACATTAAGTAGACTTGGGGCACTTCTCCATTATCATTGTAAACATTTTAAACGAGAGCAAGTGGGCTAGCCAGCGCCCATACCCCATCCCCCCAGGGGTGGCCTGTGTCGTCTCATTTTCATGGCGTGATTGTTAGAGTAGTTTTATTTCTTGTTTTTCGGCATTAAATAAAATCAATTAGGACTAAAATAAACCTTGTTGGTCCGTTTCACTAGCGGGCCACAAGTTCACTCACAACCTAGCTTTCACATTTTTTTTACAAACTCATAACGCCCCCCTTGCTTTCCCGAAGTAGGGTTTTGTATGAGGGCTTGCCCAAAATACATGCCTGAAAAGAGACTCTTGGGGTTATAAAAAGATAAAATTTGGGTTCTTAAAATTTTATAAAATATACCAAGGTCTTCTCCCGTATGCTCTGTGGCCAACTTGCAGCTTAGTCTGATCCAGTTGGTACACACCAGAAAGGAGTGGATGACTAGTTATAGGACTTAACACCACCCCAATAAAAAAAACCTTTTTGTGAAAATCCGGCACAACACGCAATTTGTTGTCGTGGGCAAATTTCCCAGAAGGCTTGGGATAAAACTGGATAGCGACCTCTTGGAAACCGTTAGGCTTGCCCTCGTTGGTATAGCATCTGAACACCTCCTCGAGACTCCGATCCAGCCTAAAGCCTGAGAGGGAAGCCACGCTTCAAATTTCCGGACATGTTCCCCCGTACCTTGCGTATATCGGGAACCCACCTGCCTTAATAAAAAAGATCACCATCACATTAATTTTTTAAAATAAACCAAGAACACTCGCACAACAATTACTTTTTCTGTTTATGCACTTGTTATTTGACTCCATAGCAAGGCACTGGTCCTGATGCAAATTTCATTTTATTGTTGACTAGTATGCAGTTGAATGATGATTATTCTAAATGGGAGTAAATGATAAATGTGTTTTTATTTGAAAAAGGTATATGTTGTTTGTCTTGGTTGCAAAAGTATTTTTCTAACTCCTAGATTAGACGACATAGTTTTTTTTTCATTTTTAGGGTCCACCCCCCTTGGCTTCACTAGGAAAGCCTAGACGGAGGAGTCGAGTCCCAAGTGACAGCACTTGACTCTGACTTGCCCCCAAGGCCACACCAGCAGCTTGAAGACTTTTGCTGCGTTTTCCCCAGGTGTGGAACCAGGCGGCAACAGGGTACAACAATCCCCTTAGATGTGCCTCGCTAGACTTGGTTGGGGATGTGTGTTCTATTATATTGTGAGCTTCCTGCACATAAATAATTGATCTCTCTAATTTTTTTAATGATTATTGTGCTTATAGATGAAATTAGATATCATGATCATTATGAAAGGATTGCATTGAAAAAATAGGAGTAAAAATATGAGTGATTGATACATCCACATATAGAAAAGAACGTGGTGTCTAGTGGTTGTCCAACTAAGGGGTGTCTAGTGGATGCCCAAGTAGGGGTAGAATGTGAACTCTGGAAGTATCTAGTCACTTGTTTTACTTTATCATGTTTCAAGATACATAATTAATTGGAGATTCCTCGCTTCTTGTGAATTTGAACTGCTCTTCAAAGTTGCTCATAAATCATGAATATGCCTCTTGGCATTCAACAATGAAACATTAAGATAAGTGTTTGAGTTCTTAATTTCACATTTATTTTCACCAGGTGTCCTTGAACGTGGAAAGAAAGAGGAAAATAAAAATAAGGATAAAGTGGGAGGAAATGAAATTAAGAATAAAGTGGGCAAATTAATGACAGAAAAATAAAGGAAGCAACGTGTAGACCTTATTAACCATTGCTTAACAATAGATGGTGGTGTTTTCCCTCCTCTTTTAATGTAATTTGATAAAATGCAGTATTTTCTAGATATGCTATGTATAGAATATCATCACATGCTATCTTTCAAAGGATCGACATCTTCCAAACATGCTATATATAGAATATCATCACATGCTATCTTTTAAAGGATCAACATTTTATACATTTTTTAGACGGAAAATAGGTAATGTTCAAGTTCTATATTGCTTTCCAGAATTTCATAGTAACTTCTACTTTGATTTAAGACTTTTATTTGGCTTATACAAAGACTTTGGCAAGTTCATTACTTTCTTTCATTCCCTAGGCCAAATATGTTTGGACATATACAATAAAAAGGCCTTTCCATAATTTCATAGTAACTTCTAGTTTGCTTTAAGACTTTTATTTGGCTTATACAAAGACTTTGGTAGGTTCCTTACTATCTTCTTTCACTCCCTAGACCAAATATGTTTGGACAAATAGAATCAAGAGGCAAATACTTTTAGGAGGAAAGCCTCATAGATATCTTCAAGACCTGCTTGATTGATTACCTCCTCCTTTACGGCCCTCTCAGTGACTAGATGTGTTAATCATCCTACTAACATAGTCATCATTGACATACACAATAATATATTAGTGAGTTTGTGTCCTCTAGCATGAGACATCATGAGGTCACTTTCTCCTATTATTCCCTGCACCCAACATAGAGGACCTACTACTCTTCCTCGATCCCAACACATACCTTGCGGTTAAATGCTCATCACTAGGTTTCTCTCCTCCTTGAAGGGTTCATCAACCTTGGATGTTAAGAGAGATACAACAAAGGTTTCCCAAATTCTCCCCCTAAATATATCACAGTTAGGTCCTCTTAGACTTGACAACTCTTTGGAGGACATAAGCACATTTATGGCAATGGATTATAATGGATCCTCTTCTCATTCTAACACTAACCAAGGCACTAGTCTTCCTCAACATCCATAGTTTTTTCTTCTTTTGGTGGACCTTCTATGGAACAAGTTTATTGTGGGGTGGTTTCTTTTGATGTACGATGATCTATCTATTTCACTATCTAAGGTTTACCCTTTTGGGTTCAACCCCTTTAATCTTATTGTCTTAACCTAAGGCTTAGACTGCTTCATAGATGCTCTACGCACTCATTGTTTTGTCACAATTTGTTCTTCTTAGTACCATTACCCTATTTTGGTATCTTGTGGACAATAATATAGTTTCTTTCTTTATTTCTTAGAGATGATTATCCACTACAACTTACATAAGTATATGCATGTTACTTATGATTAACTTAGTCAAGTACATAAACATTCATTGAATGTCAACACCCTTTTTGTGTGTTCCATATTTGCGCATTAAAATTAATGACAATAAATAACATATATAAATAGAAATGTTAATAACAATCATGACTATGTTAAAAACTTAAATACTTTATATTATATACATCGGTGCCAGTAGCTCAATTGGAAATCATTTCATCCTCTTAGTGCACCTAGCTTCTCTTTTGTAAGATCACATCTAATGTACTTATCAATTCATTTGGTCTTTTCTACGAAGTTGTTCATACAATGAAACAGCTAAATTTGAACATTTGGACACAAACCATCCAAGTGTTTTAGTATTAAATTTGGTAAATGCACAATTTAGAACTTGCTTCATCATTTTCAAGCAAGATTTGAACTTAGGTGGGGAAAATAACATTTTTTCCACTTAACCACCTGAGCTAGACCCAATTGACAATCTTTCTCTAGGGTTTAATGAGCTAGACCCAATTGACACGCTCTCTCCAAGGTTTACCTTTTGGACTTACCCTCTATGATTTTATTGCAACTATGCATATAATAATCACAAAAGGATGCTATCTCTCTTGATTGCGCTCTAATGTGTTACAAATCACCTCTAACTCACAATTATTATACATGTGGATTATTCATAATATACACACAAAATTAATAACAAAGTATTGATGCAAACAAAATCCCAACATAATGCAAGGCCAATGTAATATTAATACTTGTAATTATTATGGGCATCATATAAATAACAATCACGAGCCAAGGACTGCCCACAAGACACAACCCTAAAACCACCAATGATGTTTGTACTGAAGTGAGGGACAATGCTATGCCATTAACCAAGGGACTTGCAGCCAAAGGCACATTCTAGATTGGCCAGGGTTCAAAAGGCACATTCTAGATTGGCTAGGCTTGTGGTGCGGGAAGCAACACTATTGATATGTATGTAAAATATAGGAATTTGAATCAAATGAGGATAACGATATGGTTGACTATGAAGTTTTAGATTTCCATATGTACATGTTTTTCAGAAATACGGAATACCCATTTTACATTAGTTCCTGTGGAGGATCACATGGGCTCCATGTTGGGGTTTCATGGTGACCGCAAGGATAGGTGCATGAGCATAAGATGGTGAAGTGACAAAAGAAAATTGTTGCAGAATCATGGCTAATATCACTTTTGCTTCCAACAGAGCAAAACTCTGACCCACGCATATCCTTGGACCAATTCCAAACGGCATAAATGCCAATGGATGCTTTGCGGCTCTTGCAATTCCCTCACCAAATCGTGATGGGTTAAACTCTTTCGCATCATTTCCCCACAACGCTGGATCATGGTGGATTGCAAGGATTGGAAGCAGGAGTTCAATGCCAGCAGGAATTGAGAGCCTTCCAAGCTTCATTGGTTCGTATGTCTGTCGTTTTAGAAACACTGCTGGTGGATAAAGTCTCAGGGCCTCATTTAGAATCATTCCCACCTGCAAACATGTGTAATATTTTTAGCCCGCCAGCCAAACTTTCTGCCTGGAGAATGAATTTTTTTTGTGAAGTGTGCTCTTAGGACTGTGTACACCTACTTCTTCAGTTAACATAGATTTTGTATGATTTACCCACTGCTTCACAGTAGTCTTCATGAAGTAATTATGTTAAGAACTTAAGATACTACACTAAAATCTCGACTTTCTTACTTTCTCTTAAAGTAGCTGATCACCCAATTAAAATTCTACAATTCATTATTCTAATTTAGCCTATATGAAAATAATAATAATCTACTATAATTTGCTTGGAGAGAAGTTTGTGGAAGCAGCAATTACAATCTTAAGGCGATTCACGCTATCTGCATCTGGGTAAGCATTTTTTCCACATACTTCCAACACCTCTTTGCGTCCATGCGCTTGCCAGTCTTGATGCATTCCCAGTAATATCATGGTCCATGTCAATAGGCTTGATGTAGTTTCATGTCCCGCAAAGTAGAAAATCTTGCATTCATCAACGATTTCCTCCATAGTCATGTGCACATCTTGTACATTGCCCCCCACCTGTTTCTTTTTAGCAGACATCATTAGACCAAGTAGATCAGCACCATAGCTGCCAGACTTTTCTTTCTCAGCAATCCTTTCCCTAGCTTCAATGACCTGCATAATGCATCTTCTGAGTTCTTTCTCCAACTTCCAGCTTTGCCTGTTCTTTCTTGTAGGCAGAAACCTGTTGAGGAGGCCACTCTCACAAATTACAGAAGTCAGTGCTGGCTATTATAAAATCTTCTAAATCATAGCACACTACATGGTATGTCGCAGACCAAGAACATTGAATTCTGTATAGGCAGTTGAGCTTGAAAGGGATGATAAATATTCCATTGCAGAAATCCCATCTCTTTCGGTCAAATAAATATTGCAAGACTTCTGAAGTTACTGTTAGATAAAAATCTGGAGAGAAAATTTGAGTATCCAAAAGCAATTATATTTATAATACATTTTAGTCATTTGAGATTGAATGATAGTGCTGCCATCAAAACTCCAAATTGTCACCTGAAGCCTGGAATATAAACTCTACGAAATGATTCAGTTGCAAGAATCATTTGTTGACCCTGCATATTGAAGAAGTGCTTTCCCTCTGCATAACTGCTTCCAAATGCTGTGTGAGCAATAACATCTGCTGTCAGATTGCGGAACTCCTTTGACACTTCAACTTCTGCTTCAGTCAACACCAATTTGCTCCATTCCTCCAACATATTGGCAGAACGTTCCACAATTGTTGGAACCATGCCCTGTTATGGTAGTAGAAATATTATTAATTAATGTTTACAAGTATGCAATTTTTCCCTGATATATGATTCTGAATATAAATTTTGCAATAAATAAGCATATGCCAAACTCATCTAATTTTCAGGGAATTAGGCCCATAATGTAGGAGCATGTGTTAGCACCAAAAAAATAGTTCTTTTATTAGAGACCTGAGTTTCTGTAAGTAGATAATCGAAACAATTGTATTTAGAATGATTTTCTTCTAAGTTTTAACTATTTTTAGTTGATACATAAATTAAAAAAGAGCAGAGATCTCTATTGACTTTGCTGGATTGTACTATCAGACAAAGCACCCTTGTCACAAAGTTATGGGATCATTTTCCAAGTTTATTCTACATGGCTCTTTCAAGCACCCTAGTATACTGCACTTGTTCACCTTTGTTGGTTTGAGGAACAGTTAGTTCAGTTGGAGGATCGCCTTCCCAATATAATTTTTTTTCTTGGAACTTGAAATCCTAAGAGTAATAGGCTCCGATAATAACTCAATTTGGTTGGGGTGAAGACAAGCAATAGGAGGGGGCAGCCTTAGCCAGAAGAAAAAGGTTATCCCTTTCAACAAAGGGAACGCAATCTGTTTACTGTAGCACTTAACTGTTGGAAAAGGGAAGGTTGCCCATTTCCTAAAGCATAGCAAACTGTCCACATCTTTCCCACTCAAACCATAGTCCCAGTGGGCCTAAGTATAGTCTTAGTGGACCTAATGGTTTAGAATGTGTGTGGTCATAGGTTTGAATCCAAAGAGGGGTAAGGTATTCTGCTGCAGGAGATAAATGAGGAAGAAATGATTGCATATGTACAATGTACATGAACTTGATGAGAAAGACATTGAGGGAAATGATTTGCTGCAGGAGATAAATGAGGAAGAAATGATTGCATATGTACAATGTACATGAACTTGATGAGAAAGACATTGAGGGAAATGATTCCACCACGGATTTCTCAGGAAACAAATAGAGGTTATTTCAAAAGAAGATATAGAAGTGGGAATTAAGCATCTTGCCAATGGGAAAGCACCTGAACAACATGGTTTAACAGTTGAAATGGTCAAATTGGCAGGTCCACCTTTGCATGCACTTCTCAAGGATTTATTGAATCAAGCCATATGGTATGGGTTCCTTCAGATTGGCAAGTTAGCAAAGGGATGCCTATTCATAATGGTGCTGATAAAAAATAATGTGAGAAATTTACAGAACCATCATAGTTAATGATCTCTTTTCCAAGCTAATTGGCACCATTGTAGTGAGGAAGATAAGTAAATGGGCAGAAGAAAACAATGTCACGGCTCCCTCTCAGGCTGGTTCTCAGCCTAAGAAATTAACCATTGACCACCTGGTAAATCTTAGGTTGTTGAGAAACTGAAAAGGAAAGATAATAGTATTTATCTTTGCTTTGTCAATTTTGCTAAAGCCTTTGATACAATGCCTCGAATATAAATTTGGGAAAGAATGGATCAGAAAGTAGGAATTCCAGTTGAGCGACGAGAATCTACTTTCCAGTTATATGAAAAGGTTATTGTAGAATTGGGGGGTACCAATAAATGATAAAATTAGAATAAGGAAAATCAAAATCAACAGTAATATCAGGGTGAAACAAGGATGTCCCTGCTCTCCAACATTATTTGGCATATTCATAGTTTAGTTAGAAGACTTGTTCGTGAAGAATGGGTGACAGGAATATGCATATCAATGTTAAATTTATTTTGTCGACACTTTTATTGCCGAGGATCTAGAATATAACTTATCAGCAATATTGGGGAAAATATCAAAAAATATTGGGAAACTTAAAAAAATACAAAAAAATATTTGTTTTCAATTTTTTAAATATCTAGAGAAACAACAACATCAAACAAACACATTGCTACCTAAATATGAAAATAAAATTGATATATAAGATGTACAAGATGTCAAGTGGTACATCACATATCAATATTGAAATATATCTGCCCAAGTCATAAATCCTAACAGGGTGATACAAAACCACATCAAAACAAAAATAAATGTACCTAATGAGATGAATCACCATAAGTCATCTTGATATTACAAGGATAATGCACTAAGGATTCAACAATTCTCTGTACCCCTTTTATGGGCAAAGGTCACTGCCCTTCCTCTCGAAGCAGTAGGTGGACATGCTAAGGCTGATCTTGAGGTGGAAGGTGCCCATGCGATTGCTAGGGTTGAGGTGGAGGATGTTGGGGCTAAGCTGGAAGCTGAAGTGGGATGTCTTCAAACTCTTCCCCTAGCTGCCTGTCTCTGCGGAGGTGGTGGCACTAATTGTGATGCACTCTCAATCTCCTCCTCCAAATCTCTCTCTACTGGAAGTGGGACATCCTCCTCTGATTTCCCCTCCTCCTGAAACTCATCATCATGCTCCAACCACTCAAGGGCCTCTTCCACGATAGGCCTCTTGATCTCCGCCCTCCACGGACTCATGGTGTCAATCGCATCCAATGAAACGACATCCGTGTCAGGTGCTTTGTCAATCTATTTCACCCGTTTCCCAAGATTGCAGTAGACATAAACCATGTCATTAAGGCAATGGACCTCTAAATTGTTTGAGGGCCATTTATAATTAAAGGATGATGGCCCATGGGCATAAATTAAATTTAATGAATTTATAAAGAATTAAGAATTAAATTTGAACATTTCTATCCTCTTGTGCTTCTTGGAATGTACCTTTTTTCAAAGACAATCCAGTGGTGCTCACACCCTGAAGAGCTGTGAGTTTGACTAAGCACCCAAATGGCAAGTTTTTGTAATTTTTGGACTCTTCTACCATAGTTTTTCTACTGAACATATACAACAAATAAATAGAAAGGAAAGACAACAAATTATATTTCCATCAAGTAACAAATAGATAGAAAGGAAAGACATTGAAATTTAAACGTTTGAAACAAATTGTACTTGAAACTTACTTGGCATCCTATTGGTCCTGTCTTGGATAGCCATATCATAACCAAATGTCCCAATGGCCATCCTATATATATCCATTTGTTTGGAAATATCCTAGCATTCAACAAGAGTCAACACCATCCTCTGAACACATTGGAAAAATCCATCCATAACCTCGGCATCAAATCTAAAACCACTGACATAAAAGTATGTGGTGTTGAGGTAGAGTCCTGCTACATGAATCAAATGATGGAGAGTATTGTTCCATCACTCATTAATCACACTCCATATATGGGCTCATCTAGCGAATCCCTCCTCCCCCTTGTCTCATAATATTGATGGATGGCTTCCTTGGCCTTATCCATGGCCTCATACAAGTAGCCCATTGTGGACTTGTCACCATCAACCAAGCGAAGAACCTTTATCAAAGGTTTGCTAATGGTACACAACTCTTGCAATTCCACCCAAAAACTCTAATTGTGTTTAACAAGTTGGGCTATGGCTTGCCCATTTACTTTAGTGTTGTAGTCACAAGAATGACACTAATCTAAAATAAACATCTTCAACAACTCCAATATAGAATTGTGGAGAGACCAAAGAGAAATGAAGCTAGTGGTGAAAAGTGTGATTGTGGAATGGACCAACTCCTTATTCCCTTTGATCTATCTCATGAGTGTAAGAACACGCACACACACACATAGATATATATATTGTGACACTCCTAGATGAATCAATGATTTCCTTGATCCAAGAAATTTCCCCATGTCCTCTAACATCAAATCAAAGAAACAGGCAGCACAAGGAGTCCAATACCTCTCCATAAACAACCTTCCAGCAACCACATAATTAGGAGCATTGTCCGTGATGACTTGGACAACATACCGTGGACCTACTTCTTGGATAAACCCATCCAACAACTCACATATTAACTATGCATATTTAACATGTGCAAATGTATCAATATATTTGATAAACATTGTTCCCCTGGGACAATTAACCAAGAAATTGTGAATGGACCTACCCTTCCCATCTATCCAACTGTTTGACATAACGGTCCATCTGGTAATCTCCCATGATTTCCTAAGCTCAATTAATCTCTACGTGCAATCAGTCTCTTCCCCTTAAAGGAGAGGCCCTCTTAGGCCAATATAGAAGGGCCCTTGTTCCTCAAGCCAATAATAGCAATGGATTCAAACATGGAATGGTAGAATGGGTTGTTCTCACCAATGTTGAAAGGAATGTTACTCCATAGAAACATTTAGCCACAAACTTGTCGACATGCTCCTTCTCCCTTGTTTTAATTATTGATTGAATAGAAGATTGTCCCCCAAGCACTTTTTGTGTAATATGTCGTGCCTTGCTGGTGCAGCACATTGTTACCAACTTATTGCTTTTTCCTTTAGTTAATTTAGGCACTTTTGTGCAGTTGCAACAATTAAGCTTCACTTAGTTGTTTTCTTTGCCTCACTTTTAGGCAAGATTTGTGGCATGCCATTGTATGGCTTTCTTTTTCGAATCTTGACTCCAACAAGCTGTTGTATCTATAATGCTTTACCTTTCATGAAATGAGGAGCATGTTGGTTAATGAGCATTGTATACCTTATACAGATCTATGTTCTATTCTCTGATATTTGATTCTTATCCATTAGAATTTGCATCTTGGGTGGTTTCGTAGCCAAGCTTTAGATCCTGGTTCAGTAGTTGAATCCTACATGGTATTAGAGCCTGAGATTCTCTAAAGGGCATTTACAATGTTACATCGCTAAGAAAATCATATTTTTTGGGGGGATCATTGCACATATCTTAGCCAGTGTGCATTGCATGGATGACAATAAAGAATTCACTTCCTTAGCTGGAACAAATCTCAATGCAAGACTACAAATCGTGTTCCAGCATGCTATTTGCACAGATCATGGCACTGGAGCACTTTTCAAGTAGGCTACAAAATGCTCTATTCCAGCAGCACAAATTGTCTTGAGTTGCCTCCACAATTTGTATCGAATTCAGTGGTTAAATAGTTGCTCAAAATTAGTAGTTGTTGCAAGCAAGATTTGCAACAAATCTAGAAGTGCTAAGGATGCCCCTTTATTGTCATAGCATAGCTCAAAGTCTGATATAGATTGCTGCTCTAGAAAAGCTCCAAAACGTTCCTATACCAGTTTGCTGCAAGCAATTTGAAGTCAAAGTCCATCAATTTCTCTCAAATTTGCAACACACGCACTCTACAACAATGGATCAGGCTCAAGTAACCCTTCTTATGCCTTTCAATTACTATAAATGGAAGTCAAAAGTAATGCTTCTTTTAAGGAGTAAAGGCATGTACATAATCACTGTGGAAACCGAGGTTGAACCCACAATTGATGCTAAAAAACCTAAATGGTTTAATTGGTGCGATGAATCATACGGATTGCTTTTTCTCTTTGTATCTCCTAACCTCCTCTTCCACATTGAATCTGCAAAATCACCCTGTTGCTGTCTAATACGCACCTTGGGTAACATGGCAGAAATCTTCAAGCTGCTAGGTGCATCCTCGAGGGAAAGTCACGAGTCAAGCTTGCTGTCACTTAACATTTGACTCCTTCGTATAGGCCAACTCCTAGCGAAGCCAAGGGGGGTGGTCCCTAAGAAAATAACTAAGGTTGATTAAGCTAAGTTACAAAAATAAATCTAGGAGTTTGAAATACTAAAACAAGAGCAACTAATATGAATTCAACTAGCAGTACACTAGTAATCAAGTAATCATGACATATTAAATGCACTTAAGCAGATAATCGTAAAAGTAGACCAGTGCCGAGAAAGTAAATGGGTGTTGTTGAAAAGGAAAAGTTTTGCAGTGCTCTTGGTCAATTTTAATTTATTATGGATGAGTTGATTAGAGTGGGTTTATTCTTGGTTTGGCCCATCGAGAATTTATCCTCTTAAAATGAGCACAGAGCAATAGTACCAGGTGCCCAACAGGGGGAGACGTAATTTTCCTAAGGCATCCCTCTAACTCCGTGGTATGTTCAATGCAATCTCTCACTTCTTAAAGATAAACTTCGAATGGATTTTCCTATTAAACTACTGCTAAATATCCCGTTTCTGATTATTGACCATCAACTCAGGAAAGCCCATAGTGGTTACAAGAGCATACTGGGGGATAAACAATCGAGGTTCAATTACTTTAAGCAGAAAATGAAATGAAATTAAAGAAGCTAAGCTATTATAAGAAATTAAAAGTAATCTGCTAGTTAGTAAATCAAAGCAAAGCAAAAGCAGAAAAGATAAAAAAAATCAATGCCATGAAAATGACGCAAATCCCCCAAGGGGATGGAGAGTGGGCACTGGGTAGCCCACTTGCTTTTATTATGATTTTTACAATGATGGAAGGTTTGTAACTTTGTGGTCCTTTATAGTTTAGGACAAACTAAATTACAAGTCTGGGGCTAAAAAATAGCTTGAGAAAGGTAGAAGAGAAAGGGGGGGCCCTGATGGTCTGAATCTTCAAAATTTTGCCCGCATTTTCCTTTATTTGATTGTCAAAAGATAAAAACCAGCCACTTGAAAAGCACTAAAGATGCTAGATAAAGCGTTAGAAGCATAAAAAAACAGGTTCCTTATCTTAACTATTGAAAGATGGAAAGTTTTTGTAAGCAAGTACTTTGGTTAGGAAGCTAGATCTATCAAATAAATAAGCTTTAAACACCTAGATCTAGTCTTTAAAAGAATGCATACTTTAACAAATTAGCTTTTGATTTTTTTGAAAGAAACTAATTAGCTTAAGCATGCAATAGTAACCAAAGAAAGATTTAATTTAAAAGAGAAGGAAGGAGATAAGAAGCAGCTTAACGATGGGAACGTTAGATCTATGGAGTCTGCTAGTGGGAAGCGGAGGGACTATGTCCTTCTGAAAATGCTTGAAGAGATGTAAGATTCAAACTAGATCAACCAATCCTCCAAGCAAGATCACCTGCACAGCTTAACTACTTGCAACAAGAGTGTCAAATACGATGCTTCTTATACCAGGGATCAAAATAGTATGCATATAAACAAATAAAACATACAAATCCTAGATCTCTATGCATAAGTAAGAAATAAATGAAATTGAACCCAAATCATTTATCCTACTAACTGGTAACAATTCTTCAAAGGCTAGATTAACAACAAATGCAACAAATAGAAACAACTACACTACGGTTACCTCATATACCATTGACAGTACATCCACACACATAAAGCCACACACCAACAAATGGACCTCCAAAGTCTTTCTTATTCCACAAAAATATTATAATACAAATCTTTAGAGCTTCGGCAGTGTTTCTGTACTACAACCCCTCTGAGAATGAGAGCAAAACCCTACTTAAATAGCAAAGAGGAGAGGGGGGCACATTTTCCAAGAGAGATCTCCTTTGACACATGTAGAAAGTGATTGAGTTGATCTAGGGTGCATTGGAGCTTGATTGAGAGGACTTGGAGTTGATTGATTCCACCTTTCACACAACAGATGCGCCCCCTCTAGCTTGTTGACACATCCACTTCAAAGAATGCACCCTCTCTCATGATGAATGCACCCCTCTCGATGGAGATCCCAATCCAATCTCAAATCACATGTTTTGGCTCCTTGCTAACTCGCCCTTGCTTCACCAACTGTTTACCACCATTCCAGTTGACTGAAACATGTCCCAGACAAACTTCCTTCATTGATGGGATTTTGATTTTTCCATTATTTTGCATTTTTGGCCTTTTTTAATTCACTTTTCGAGAGAAAATGAAATTAAGTGATAAATAATCACTAATTTCACTCCCAAAGTGGGTACATGAGTAAAGTAGATGCTCTAGGTTAGAAAACGAGCACCCCCAAGGAAAGTGATTCCTCGTACCACTTTTATGACTTACTGCATTTTTACAATTCAAATATCCCGTTTTTTATGGGAAATTTTTTAATTAACGAAAAATTAAAAAATCCTAGGGGGACTTAGCGCATGTTCATAAGACTCAAAAATAATGACTAGCATGGTAATATACATTGACACTAGGCTTTAATAACCCCCTAAGGCCTAACCACCAAGACAATTACTCCAGCTTTGGAGGATTGAGTGAAAATCTCAAAAATTATAAGTCGCTGAAAAGCAATATAATTAACAAGGAAAATACACTTTAGAGTAATTGGATTGATGACCAAGTCCTAGGAAGGCCAAGCCTTTTACACAGGGTCATCATGCTACGTCATTTATTGGAACTAGATGAGAATCCATGGTGTAGATAGTTGGGATTTGGTGATGGAGATGTTGTAGTCACTGTTGAAATTTTGTCGACGTTTCGAGCCATCACTTAGGCTTATCCTTAGGACAAATGCAATGGCAAGAAATATCACTCACTCTCTAATCCATAAATACATGACAGCCAAAGATTTCTAAGAGCATGCAACCAACCTTAGCGTGAAAGGACATTTGTGGATAAAAATACCATATGCAAAGCCTAATATTAAGTGAGTGCGAGTAGCCAAGTGCAACTAATGATAAGGCCATCATCATGATTTCGGCATTCAGGGTTTTTGAGTATTTCAATGGCTTCCCCAATCCTTCTATTGGAGTAGTTCTCAACCCTTTCCAAAGTTTTCACGTTTTCGATTTTAATTGGATGCTTTGTGTTGTGTGAATGTTCATCCAAGGCTAACTTTTGTACTTTACCCAATCGAATGTTTGCGTTGTGTTCTTTGACTCTTGTTTGAATGGATCTTCCAATTTCCCCTATGTAAGACTTCCCACATTCACATGGTATCTAATAAACACCTTTATGTAACTTAGGGTCAATAGGATCTTTAACAGATCTAAGGAGCTTTTTGAGGTTGTGTATAGGCGTAAACACGGAATCTACATTCTTTTTCTTAAGATGTCTACCGATTTTGTCAGTAACCCCTTGTATGTAAGGAAGAAAGGCCTTATATTCACCCACTTTCTTGTTTCTAGCATCATCTTGAGTTTGTTTTCTACTTTCTATTTTGTTGAGGACCTTATTGATCTGTGAAGTCGTGTATCCATTTCTTAAGAAGACTCTTCGTATGTGCTCTATTTTTGACCCCAAGTGATCAGTCCGAAAGTAAAAATGGTGCCAAGACCTAGTGGAAGAAGGAGCTCGGCAAGAAAGAGAAGCTCATCAAGTCCATAGATAACCCAAAGAGAAGTGCACAAGAATATTTTTCTATTAAGATCTTCCAAGAGCCAAAGTCAATTACAAATGAGGGGTGCTCTCTCTTTTATAGTTTGGAGAGGCACCAAATCCCTAACCACTTTTTGAATCAGTGGTTGAGATTAAAAGATCTAAAGTACATGATCAATAGTAGAGATATAATCTCTCGATAGCACATGGATCAAGATAGACACTAATACATTGAGGGGGGCAAATTACCTCATACACCCAAATTCAATGATAAGATATAACAATAAAGTCACATTGTCACCATGGGGGCTAGATTCACCCCTAGGGACACACTTTTACGTGGATATAACATGGAATACATAGAGTACACATCAAGAGAAGTCACCCTCCTAGAGAGAGAGTTGCCCCATGGGGGGAAATGAAGCCATTGTTAAAACTTTAAATGCAATAATATAAAGAATCACTGAGAGATAAACAAGCACATCATAGACAATAGTACACAACAATTTATCCTAGGAAACCCTCGTGGGGCAAAAAACCCAACAAAACTTCTTCAGTATAGATCCGTCAGAAAGTACAATAGCAATCCTCGAGCAATAACCCAAAACAAGAAGTCTTCAAAAGCAGCTACTCTCCTTGACTCTATCTCTCTACCCATGCGAACTTGATGAATGAGTGAGGTGACAAAATGACGAGGGCGAGCCTCCTATTTATACTAATCAGTGACTTGACCTTTTTCCCCAACAGGGCCGACTTGACCTCACAAACAGGGCCGACTTGCCAATTACACAATAAAATATTATTTTCTGGATTCTTCTAGGCCAACATAACTATTAGGGTTTACATTGACTCTTTCAATGACTTTTACATGATCAATTACAACATCAATAATTCCCGAAGGAAGTACAATGCAAATAATACAAATACGAATATCTTCCGAAATTACATTCTTCAACACTTCCTCTTAACAAGGAAGGTACTCTTCTGTCACCATCACCATCATCATCCAACTGCTGCACTTTTGTACTCTAACTATTGACTTCTGACATCTCTCGAATCTATACATCACAAGAAGTTCTACAGAGCCAACCCTTTTTCATGCTAGATGTACTCTCCTTTGCAATGCCAACCCTTTTTCATGCTGGATACAACACTCTACAATGCCAACCCTTTTTCATGTTGGCTGTAACCATCTTTGCAATGCAATACCCTTCTGTTGTGGATTGTAAGGAGTGCTCATCTCCCTCTTAATCCCTGATTCTTTGCATAAGGTTTTGAAATCTCCCGAAGTAAATTCACCACCATTATCTGATCTTAAAGTCTTGATTTTCTTTTTAGTATGTTTTTCTACAAGGGCCTTGAATTCTTTAAACTTGTTAAATACTTCATCTTTAGTTTTCAAGAAATATATCTAGGTTTTGCGAGAATAATCATCAATAAAGGAAACATAATATGCATACCCGCTTAGGGAGTTGGAAGCAATAGGTCCACAAACGTTCGAGTGTATAAGCTCCAAGATCTCATTGGCTTTGCTATCACTGTTTGGAAATGGTTTCTTCACGTTCTTCCCTTTCGCACATCCTTTACATATGCCTTCATGCTTAGTTTGGATCTCAAGTAGACCATTCACCATCTTACTCACAATTGGTAATGCCTTATAGTTGATACAAGCAAATCTTCTATGCCATAGTTCACTTGGTTCCATAGCTTCATGAACCAATGCTTGTTCTGGTTGTCCCTTGAGTTGTATAATCCTCCCTCATGCACTCCAATTACTACTGCATCATTAAAGGTTTTACCTTTAGGCCACATAAGTACTTTCCCGTCAACAAATGCAACTCGAAATCCTTTCTCATCTAAGGTTGAGATGGAAAGTAAATTCTTCTTTAGTCCTGGTACATATAGGACATCTTTCATCTTGATAGGCTTCCCTGATTCAAGCTTGTAAGAAACTTCTCCTACCCCTTTTATGGGATATTGGTAATCGTCTCCAAGTTTCACCTTATGAGGTGAGTCCTTTACTGTCAAGTTGTTGGGGGCATCCTTGAAACCTGGCATGTGCTTGGAAGCACCACTATCTACAAGCCAATCATTGTTTCCAAGAGAAATCGTACCTAAGTGCTGAGATCAGAACATATTCTTCATCACTTGAAGAATCTTCCCTTGCTTTCTTCTTTACTGGTTCATCATCCTCCGTAGCATGAGCATGATGTCTTTTCGTGCTTCCTTTCTTGTTGCCTTTCTTCTTAGGACAATTCCTAACAATGTGTCCCATCTCCTCACAATTGTAGCATTTAACGTTTGAGTAGTCTCTGTGAGGTCTTTGATTCTTGTGGAATCTTCTAGACTTGTGATGATGATCTTCTTTCTTGCTCCTCTTAGCATGAGTTGCCAAGGCTTGATTATGTTCTTCATCTAACTTCTTTTCTCTAGCTTCAATCCTTGCCTCTTCCTGAGTGCAAGTTTCCCAAAGTGCATTGAATCTAATAAGTTTCTTTCTAGAACATATTCCTTGAATAAATGACTCCCATGATCTTGGAAGACCATTCGAGGTGGTCATCACTAGTTCGGCATTCTCGACATGATCTCCAATAGCTTCTAGTTGATCTCTGATGTGGGAGACCCTTGTGAAGTAAGATTGAATGCTTTCACTGCTTTGCATCTTCACACCCTTGAGTTTAGTTCTTAAGGTCATCTTTCTATTGATGTTCTTTCCTTCAAACAATCTCTTCAGTGCATCAAACATCTCTTTCGAAGTTTGCAGAGATGAGATGTGGGGGGTCAAGTTATGGAATCAGCAATGATCCTCTTGGCCTTTATCAAGTTCTTCTTATGCTTGGTGTTACCAGCTAAGTTGTACTTAGTTGGACTTTCAAGTGAGTGGGAAAAGTTGAACATGTTACATGTTCATTATCAGTGATCAGTCCATCGGGCCTTTTTAAGGGCACTTTAAAAAAAAAAAATCCGACATGTCCATGCCCTGCGGGGTTTATAATAAAGTGTGCTAGCATGGTATTTTTATGTAAAGGACTTGGCTTCCTAGGACTTGTCAATCAAGTCAGGTATTCCAATGAGTTTTTTCACTTATTAATTATGTTTTGTGTTTGAGCAGGACATAATTTTTTAGTTTTTCTCCTACTACTCCAAAGCTGGAATGCTTGGCATGGTGGTTAGGCCTTAGGAGGTTATTAAATTCCATGGTTCAATGTATATGAACATGCTAGACATGTGCTAGGTCCCCTAGGTGTTTTTTTAAGTTTCGGAAAAATAAAAAATTTCCCATAAATTTAAGCCATTTTTTAATAGTTTAATTATAAAAATTAAAAATGTTGTAAAAGTGTGGTCTAGGGACTTATTCTACCATTGGGGGTGCTCATTTTCAAGCTCAAAGCACCCACTTTACCCCAAGACCCACTTTCTTAAGTATTCGTGCACTTTATTTTTCATATTTTTCACTTTTCCCCAAAAAAGTATAAAAAAATAGCAAAAATTTGAAAAATATCAAAAAATCCATTTCCTAATTTTATGGAATTTGGACGTGGACAAGGTCAGAATTATGTAAGGAGGTGTAAGAGATGATTTTAGAATGATTTGGGGCAGCTACATAAAAGGAATCAAGTCCCCACTAAAGGAGGACACATTCCTCTAAAGGGGGGCGCATTTCCCAAAGAGGAGGCTGCACGAATTAAGGAATTTGCAGCTATATTTGTGGTTGCCTTTTGGATTATTATGGCAGCTAAAAGGTAGGAATCAGTCCCCTCCATCAAGCCTTGGTTTATGGCTTGATCCTCTCCATGACAAGTGCGCCCTCTCCTCTTAGTTATTCTATATAAGCATGTCCCCTCTCCATTGTTTTTCGTGAGAAGGTGGAACCCTTGCTCTTAAATATTGTATATCTTTTTTGGAATTTTGCTTATGAATAAAAGGCTTTGGAGGCAAATCGGTGTGTGGCTCTATGGTGTATGGATGATCATGTTCTAATTTTTACATAAGGTAATCTGTGTCTTTACATTTTTATTCGCATTTGTTTGTTAATCAAAGATTGGTTTTTGAAGGAGATGTATATCTTAATAAGGTGAAGTAGTGTGATTTAATCCATTATTTCTCTATTAGGTTATTGTAGAAAAACTAGATTTACAAAGTTATTTTTGTTTAAATACTTGTATCTAAATCTTTGCATTAGTCTACACCAATTGCTCTTGATCTTTCTTGTGTGAGTTGTTTTTCGTGACTACAGGTTGCCAATCTGAAGAGTTTGTGGAGCTTGTTTGCATCCATTTTTCTTCAAGATTGATCCAAGGAGAACTAGTCCCTCTGATCCCCACTCTCAAGGACCCCATTGCCCAAGTTCGAAGGCGTTTTACTCTTCTTTCTTCTCGTCGCCAAAACTTCAAATTTTACTCAGTTACCTCGGTTTGCGTATCTCTTATCTATTCCTTTTGCAATATCAAAAATAGATCTAATTTATTTTAGATCTTAAGTAATTTCAAAGTAAAAATCGTAAATCCAAATCTAGTAGAAGCATATTTCTTGTTATAGGTTGATTTCTGCATATTTTAAGGCTTGAACAAGTAGTATGTTTACACTGATTTAAAAAGTTTATTCAGCTGATTCAAGAGCTTTTAATTTGCTGCTCTTTGAGTGTGCAAAGATCCTAAGGAAACAAGCCTTACAGCTTGTTTCACTTAGTTCATTTTTTCGCATTTTACTTAGATTTTCTTTAGAACCTTTTTGGGTAATTTTTGGGTAAGTCCCAAGACACTTTTAAAGTGTTTTTGGAAACTTTTTACTAACATTTGCTCGCTTTTTTGCAGCATTTTATGAACAGGTAGGAGGAAACCCTGGTCGTTTTTCAGTAGATTGAGCCATCCAGAGCACCCAAGAACCATTACCCTTCAACCGGATAATTTTTCTATGATTTTTGTAAGCCTTTGAGTCAATTTTCAAGGACTGTTGCACTTTTATTTGCATTGTAAAGGAAAAATTAAACAAGAGCAAGTGGGCTACCTAGTGCCCACACCCCATCCCCCCAAGGGGGAACCGTGTCGACTCAAATTTTGTGGTTTTCTTTTTTTAGTTTAGATTTTATTTTCCGGCACTTAATAAAATCAAACTAGGATTAAAATTTACCTTGTTAGTCCGTTCCATTGGTGGGCCAAAAGTTCACTCAGGAATTAGTTTATCACATTTTTTTAACAATTTCTATTTTAGTTTTTTAGTTTTAATCAACCCCCTTGCTTTCCCAAAGTACGGATTTTAGGATAAGGGCTTGCCCGAGTACTAGCCAAAAAAGAGACTCTTGGGGTTTAATAAAAAAGAAAAACATTGTTCAGAAATCCATAAAAATTAACAAGGCTTCGTCCCCATATGCTCTAGATCACTACAGCTTGACTGAACATGTTGATCATACCAGAAAGGGACTTAGTGACTAGTAATTAGTCTAACTTTTCCTAAATAACCTCCCATTTACGAAAATCCGACGTAATCGCTTATTGATACTGTGTGGGGAAATTCCTCAAAGGAAGCGGGAACCACTGGGTAGTGACCTCGAGATACCGTTAGATTGCACCCTCGTTCGGTGTAGTGTTGAACACCTCCTAGAGACTTCGATCCAGCCCACATTTCCAAGTGAGGAGCCACCTCTATCAAATTCCAGACATATTTCCAGCACCTCACTGTATATTGGAAATCCCCCATCCCTAATAAACAAGTCATTACCACAAAATAATAAAATTTACCAAGAACACTTGCAAAACATTGCCATTTTATTTCAAGCATTTCAACTGCACTTATTTGACTCCATTATCAGCACTGGTCTTGTTGTTGATTATTTTATGACGATGATGTTGGATAATGAATGATATCATGTTTTATATTGCTTAGTTCTTGTAATCAAATTTCTAACTCCTAGATTTTTTAGTTTTGTAGATTAAACACCTTAGATTTTTCATTTTGTAGGGTCCACCCCCCTTGGCTTCGCTAGGAGTAAGCCTAGACGGAGGAGTCAAGTTTCAAGTGACAGCACTTGACTCCGGCTTGCCCCCAAGGCCACACCGAGCTGTTGAAGATTTTTGCCGCGTTATCCCAGGTGTGATTTCAGGCGGTAACACTTGGCTTTATCTTCATCTCCCTTTGGCTCCGCAACCTCTTCTTTGATATAATTGTCCAACTCATTCTCTTCTAGAATGAGAATCACCCTATACTTCCAGGCACAGATGTTGTCTACTCCTTCAAGCTTATCTTCAAACTTGGTATGGTTTGTCATCTTGATAAAATGAGAACGTCAAATGGAAATAAGGACAGTAAGACTTACCAATTGAGATGCTCTAATCAACTGCTTGCTTCAATGTTTCTTAAGATCTGACTTCAAGATGACCTAGGGTTTGTTAGAGGAACCCTAATTTTCCAACTTCAGGATCTTGAAAAAATAAGTGGAGGAAAAGATGCGCCTCTCTAAGGCGAGTTGAGAAAAGGTCCTTTTTCTCCAAAACTGTGAGCAAAACTTCCAAAAACTTGATGCCCTAGTTTTCTGAGTTGTAGTGGTGGTGCCAGAAATGAAAGTTCTTTAATCTGAAATCTATATCCACAGAAAAGTGTGCCCTACTAGGGCGAGTTATCTTGACCCTCTTTTTCAGCCAAACTGTGGAGAAAAGTTTTCGAAAGAAGAACCCTAGTTTTCACTTCCGGTAGTTGCAGCTGCACAATGTTTTCTTTCAGGCTAGTTTTGAAACCATGCTAGGCTTTTAAATGCAATAATATAAAGGATCACTGAAAGATAAACAAGCACAACATAGACAATAGTACACAACAATTTATCTTGGGAAACCCTCGTGGGGCAGAAAACCCAACTTCTTGAGTATAGATTTGTCAGAAAGTACAATAGAAATCCTCATGCAATAACCCAAAACAAGAAGTCTTCAAAAGCAACTACTCTCCTTGACTCTATCTCTCTACTCATGTGAACGTGATGAGTGAGTGAGGTGACCAAATGAGGAGGGCAAGCCTCCTATTTATACTAATCAATGACTTGACCTTTTTCCCCAACAGGGCCAACTTTCTCAAACATGGCCAACTTGTCAATTACACAATAAAATATTCTCTTATGGATTCTTCTAGGCCGACATAACTATTAGGGTCTACATTGACTCTTTCAATGACTTTTACATGATCAATTACAACATCAATAATTCCCGAAGGAAGTACAATACAAATAAGAATATCTTCCGAAGTTACATTCGTCAACAACCATGTGATGAGAACTCATGATGAAGTGCCATAAAAGAGTGTCCAAGTCATCTCGGGAACCATACCAACAAAAACCAAGTCATACTTTGTCATTTAATCTCCCTTTGTTCAACATGCGATACCTTGGTCACTTTAATTTTTTTAATTATTCAGTTGAAATACTCTGTAAATCTTTATTAAAGCCACAATTGACTTTTCCTTTGCCCAAACTGATAAACTGACTGTACCAATGGATCCATAAGCATCAAATCCACGAAGAATCACTACTTATACACCCTGGAGTAATATGAGGTAAGCTTTGTGAATAACTTTCCATTTTTTATTAAAAACTGGCTTAATTAATCTTGCTGACTTTATAAAAACATATGTAATAAGCCAATTTTCCTAATGTGAAGCATGGAATGGTCCAATTAGCCTCTAAAGGAACTAAGATAAACATCTGGGAACCTATAGTGAAATACCGCAACGGGACATACCGTTGACTGTGTCAAGCTACGTTGACTTGGTCCAAACTGATCAAAAATATGTCTGAGCATAAAACTAAAAGTTGTTGCATGCAAGAGGCATTAGTACACTTTGTTATACAAGTTTTGAAAGACAACTAAATGCTCGATACCATAATACAATGGCGATTGACTCAAAACAAGCATAAGCAAGACTATTACTCAATACAATTACACAACCAAGACAAAGTTTCAAGTACATACTTTAATTTACATTAATTCCATAGGTAAGTTATAGATCAATCATTTGACACTATCCTAGGTGAGGTGGAAAAAACAATGTGGGTTATGGTCAAGTGAGGTTTGACTTTTGAAAAGACTTGATTTACCTTCAGAGATTTGGGGAATTCAGGGGACCAAAGTGACATTTGTTGGACAAGCAGACACTAGTGAAGGGAGGTGTCTCACAAATGGATAAAGTGCTTGAAAGACACCCTATTGACTCTGACAAGCATCTTTTTAACTTTATTCGCATTTGACTTTCACTTTCACTTCACATTTGCACTTTCTTTGGATATAGCATAGAAGCACATTTAACATTTGATTTACTTTAGTTAGCTTCGTGACCAAAAGGTGCCAGACCTAGAAAGCCTTGCGGGCCCCAGTACTGCCACGGTGTTGGTCGCTGCTGCTAGTGAGTGTCCATAGCCCCAACGGAATTGCCACAATAATGCCTTTTTACGAGCAAGTAGGCAAAACATCATACAAAGGATGAGTACCTACCCTTTCAGCCACTAACTAATTTCAAGGAGCTTTAACTTTTCACATTTCACATTTAGGAATACTTGCTTCAAGTCTAGGGGATACACTTTCGATGAACTATGCCAACCTAACTGCACTCAAACATCCTGGGTGCAAGACAAAAGAGATTGATAGGACTGAAGACAAAGCCACACAGTTCAGACCTGAGACACAAGAAAACATGGAGGTTGTCCAAACAAAGAGGTCACAGTGGGGAAAGTCCTCAAGTTCATCAATCACATCCAAGTCAAGGGATATTTTTCAGAGTCAAAACAGAAATAACGAATGGGTGGAGTTAGAATGTAATGTGGGGCCAAGATAAGGGGAACTGATCTATCTCTTACATGAGGATTAACCCAAAGAAAAAAATGTACAAGGAACTTAACACCAAAGCTATTTTACTATTATGAGTGCAAGTCCCACTAGAATAATCAATACAAACCATGATCACCAATGTAAATGCTACCAAATATAGTCAGTCCACTAATACAAGTAAAACGTATCCATGATATGCCTCAAGCCATATACCTGCTTAGAAACTATTGTCGACCCTGCAATAAATCCGCACTGGAACTGCATGGCAAAGGAAAAGGCATCATCAATTGACTGCTATGCTGCAGTGAACCAAGGCATGAACATGTCTACCAAAAGGGGTCATGAAGAGGGCTCCGCATGACAAGGGTGGTCCCGCTGCTGCTACCCCTGAATAGTCTAGCTAAGTTGTAAAAGAATCATCCCCCAATCACAATCTTTGATGTGCTCATCGCAGGTGTAAGGACTAGCTCGAAAATGACATCTGATTTGAAAAATGAGTAGTAGCTCCTAGCTCCAAAGTATGTGATAACAATACCATGCACCAAGATGACTACTCTTAATTTGTTATTTCTAAGGACTATTCCCCCTTTTTTGGTTCCACTTTTAGCCTTTATCATTTCATCCATATCACTCCATCTTGTGTTCGCATCCCATTGGCTTGAAGTTGATTGATTGACTCTTGTTCTTCCCCTTTGTGGGTCTGTCACCATCTATCCTTTGCTTCTCATAACTGTGTCTAAGGGTCGTTGTGTTGTGGTGAATCGTGTTGTGGTGAATCCTCAGTATAGGAAGCTTTTGGGTATGCTCCCCGAGGCTAGTTGTCAATAGCTAGGAAGAGATACAACTGAGCAATGCCGTCTCCTAAGATCCAAATTCCCTATGTTATTGTTGTATAATGGCTAACGGTTGGACGAATAGGTAATTTGTCACGGTCTTGGTGAGCAGGCACCTTGACCACCCCTCCACGCTTAAGCAAAACTTCGGCAAGCTTGGTGAGGAGACTTGGACAAATATGCAAAGATGGGTACGTGGGATGAACAACTCAATTTGAGATCCCAAGGTTGCTGGGAACCGAGACGGGTGGTGAGGCACCCACACCGGGTGGCACCACACCCTGGCACCTTGGTGGATAGAAGGCCCCAACGGGACATCAAGGGGAGTTGGCATGGACGTGGGCACACGCGACACGTCAACAAGTAGATATGTGGGCACAGAACCAAACCCATGAACGAATTCGTCCAAGTCCAAGAGAAGCACGAGCGATGGCATGTGTTGGGCACAGGCGTCAACAGAAGTGCGCCCAAGAGATGGGCGCTCGACACATGTTACGATAGAAGTGGACGCAAGTGAGGGAGTCATCCCAAGAAGTGGGCATACTCCATGGGTGGACAGACGAGTATAAATGAGAGATGCATTGAGGCATCAAGGCATTCATCCAAGAGGTGGATGAAGCTAAATTGTGAGGTGGTCTGACTCCAAGGGGAGGCGACCTACCTTTAGGAGGTGCCTAGCAAGGAAAAAATGCCTTGGCAGAGGCAGGATGCTTGGCGCAGGTTTGGCCAGGCAGCAGGCTTACAATTCGCGTGGAAAACAAGGATCTTGGCAAGGAAGTAAGGCACAAGTCTGAGTTCAGGCAGGGCACACAGCACAAGTAGCAAGATAAGACTTGGGTACAGTGCAGACAACAAAGGGACTTGGTGTAGGATTCTGCAAAGGTGATAGGAGCCACAGGTGGTGGCCTTGCAAATGCTTCAGGGGGAAATCGCAAGCAGATTTGGGTGGCAGACAAATTCTTGGGGTTTCTACGACGGTTGCTAGTTGGCCACTCTCCCGGGTTGCAGCTAGTTTGGGGCGCACCTGTTCTCTATTCTATCATTGTAATACTTGTTATTATTTTATAAAGACTTTCGCCATGCCCTGCTTGGGGTTGTAAGTTTTAAACCTGTGTAGAGAAGCAAAGCATACAAATTCTTTTAATAAAAACAGAGACTACATTACAGCATTCACACATAGTACACAGAGATTTACCCTGGAAACCCTTAACAGAGAAAACCAACAAACCTTGGAGCCACACCTCCTATTCTTCTCATTATTTCATTATGAATCACTCACAATACAATATAGGTATTCCGCAGCATCCAATACCCTAATCCGTTAACCCGGATTAGTAAATAGACCCCAATCCCTTAACCAGGATTAAATCACATATTTTTAGAAAAATCCCCAAAATAACCAAAAAACAACCCAAAAATTTTGGTTATTTTTTTATCGTCACGCGCAACGCTGACAAGCGCACTCTCCCCTTCACATACAAGCAGAGAATATAACACATACCCAACAGTCTCCCACATGTTGTTTTCTCTGCATAACAATGAGTCATGTACTCATAAAGTCACAGGTTCAGGGCATCGATGCCCATAGATTCTCTACACCAAGAGAACTTCTTTGTACTGACAGAATTTGTTAATAAGTCTGCAACATTCTTCAAGGTGTCAACCTTCTCCAGCAACACCTTCTGGTCTTCAACCATATTTCTCACAAAGTGATATTGCACATCAATATGCTTTGTCTTAGCATGATAAGCAGGGTTCTTTTCCAGGAAGATTGCACTTTGGCTGTCAAAATCTAACCTTACAGCTTTCTGTACAAACCCAACACTTGAACATAATCTTTGTAGCCATACAACTTCTTTACTTGCATGAGTGGTTGCCATATATTCAGCTTCACTAGTTGAGAGAGCAACTACAACCTGTCTTTTGCTCATCCAACTGATAGCTCCTCCAAATAGGTTAAACATATACCCACTTCTAGATCTTCTATGATCAAGATCTCCAACCCAATCTGCATCAACAAATCCATGTATATTTATTACTCTATCTGGTCCAGGTCTTCCTTGGTAGCAGATTGCATAATCTGTAGTGCCACGCATATATTTGAAGACCCTCTTTACCATTGTCCAGTGCTCCTTCCCTAGTTTTGACATATATCTGCTCAAAACTCCCACTGCATGAGCAATGTCCGGTCTGGTACAGATCATTGCATACATCAAACTACCAACCGCACTAGCATATGGAAATCGTGCCATATCTTCATCTTCTTGTGTCTTGGGACATTGTTCTACAGATAACTTTACACCTACAGGTATAGGGACCTTGACCGGCTTACTTTCCTGCATTTTAAATCTCTGTAGTATTGTCTCAACATATTTTATTTGATTTAACCAGATCTGCCTGTTTGGACGATCTCTTTTAATCTCCATTCCTAGTATGAAGTTTGCAGCACCGAGATCCTTCATGTCAAATTTGGAGGATAGCTGAGACTTCACCTCCTTTATGACATATTTGTTGTTTCCAATCAACAACATATCATCAACATACAAAACTATGTTAATGAAGTGATCACCAACTTGTTTGGAGTATACACAATGATCAGCCTTGCTTCTCACAAACCCCAATCCAAGTATGTATGTGTCAAACTTTTGGTACCACATCCTTGGAGATTGCTTTAAACCATAAAGGGACTTCTTTAGTTTACATACCAGTTCTTTCTTTCCCTTTACTGTGAACCCTTCTGGTTGTTTCATGTAGATTTATTCTTCAAGATCTCCAAGTAAGAATGTTGTCTTCACATCCATCTGCTTTACTTCAAGATCAAAAGCAGCAGCAATAGAAAGAAGAAATCTAATGGAAGTTAATTTTGCAACTGGAGAAAATATTTCACCAAAATCAATTCTCTCTACCTGAGAATATCCCTTTGCTACCAGGAGGGCTTTGTACTTCTCCACTTTACCTTCTGCATTTAGCTTCTTTTTAAACAGCCATTTGTTGCCAACGGATTTTCTTCCAGCAGGTAACTGAACTAGATCCCACGCTTCATTTTTGTCTGAGGCTTCCATTTCTTCAAGCATGGCCTTCTTCCATAGATCTCTATCCTCTGAATCAACAGCTTCCTTCACATTTCTAGGATCATCATCAGTAATAGATAAAGCAAAACTAGAACAAAAATCAGGAGGGGAATACCTTTCTGGTTTCCTTCTTTCTCGAGATGATCTCCTAAAAAATGGGGTATGAGGTACTTCTTCTTCTTATTCATATTCTTCCGTTGAGTCAGATTCTTCATCTTCTAACTCAAACTCTATCTTCATTGGTTCCTTTTCCATTGGAGTCACTTCCTGTCTGGGAAGTTCTTTGACCTCTCTAAACACAACATCTCCACTTGATCCGGATTTTATGAGCAGAACGAAATGAATACAGATTATTATCAGATGCTTAACACAAAATAACAGAGATACAGTAAAACTGGTTTTCTATTCAATAAGGAAATAAGCTAGAATTGTAAAATGCAGCGGAAAACAAGCTTGCTGGAATGGTGGCGGCTTATCTCTGAGAAGAGATGTGACGGCTGCGCTCATTTCGCAAGAAGATCGTTACAATGAGGCTCTTAAGGCCTTTTACCATAAACAGGAATGTCAAAAACCCTAGACATCCAAAAACCTAACCCTAGTAGATGAAGCGCCAAAAGTCATGTGGGCCCCGTTTGGGTAAGTTAGTACATCAACTTCCCGGGGTCGTAACTTTTGCATACGATCTCCGTTTGGGGCGCTCGGTAGCCCATTGGAAAGGTCTATCCGAGATTTACAACTTTCGACTGAGGCCAAATGCATGCCAAAGGCAACCATTTGGCCCCCCAAATTGCCAAAAAAGGTCGTTTAGGGCCTCAAAATGGCCCCGAAAGTTCAGGACCCGAAAAAATGCAAAAAATAATACAATACCAAAATTGCCATAAAACTGTTTTGAGCCAGTTGGAAAGGTGGGTGGCCACCAATATCCACCTGGATCAATCCTCCCTCCTTAGGAAGCAATGGTCTCCATTGCGTTGAGTTCCCCCATCAGATGAGGAAATTTCTGCTGAATTTGGCCTCGGGTGAGCCACTTGCCTTGGTGCAGGAGCTGCCCTGCTTTGACAACTCGATAAAGATGGATCCTTTGATGTCGAGTGCGCTTAATCTGTGTGTCTGCAATATGATCACTGGATGCTTGTTGTAGGCAGTCAGGGTTGAGCTCTGTTGGTGTCAACTTCTCTGCTATCTCTGAGGTGTCTAATAGTGGTGGGAAATATGGCCGAAGGAGAGCCACGTTGAAGACTGGATGCAGACCCAGGAAGGGGGGAATGTTGAGCTTAAAAGCATTGTCACCCACCGCCTTGGTGATGGTGTATGGCCCATAATGGAGTGGGCGAAGCTTTCGATGGGGCCCTGTAAGGCGTTCTTTCTGCAAATGCAACCAAACTTTGTCGCCCACCTGAAACTTATGTGGCACCCGATGTTGATCATGGCGCTGCTTGTACTTGGCATTAGACTTCTGTAGAATATCCTGAACCTGTTGGCGGATATGCTGGATCCGTTCAATGAACTGAGCGGCTTTGTCAGCTTCTGGGGACGAGTCGGCCGAGGTGGTCGCAAGGGGAAGTGCAACATCCATGGGGCCCAATGGTTGGAATCCCAACCCCACCTGAAAGGGGCTGTGGCCAGTTGAGCTATGCAGGGCTCGATTGTAGCTATGTTGGACATAGGGGAGACTCTCATCCCATGTGCGGGGGTGTGTTGAATTGTACATGAGCAGGATATGTACGACCATCCGGTTGACGATCTCCGTTTGTCCATCGGTCTGGGGGTGGAAGGCAGCGGATTTGGTGAGCTTGGTATCCAGCAGTGACCAAAGGCTTGACCAGAATGAGCTGAGGAACCGACTGTCACGGTCTGAGATAATGGTCTGTGGGATCCCAAAATGTACCCATACTTGTTCAAAGAAGAGCTTGGCAGTGGCTTCTGCTGTGATGTTCTTCTTGCAAGCGGCTAGAATCGCCATCTTGGAAAAGCGATCAACAACCACGAAAACACAGTCGTTTCCCATCTTGGTGGACGGGAGGCCCGACATGTAGTCCATTGAGATGGATTCCCACAGCCTGTCAGGAGTAGGCAGAGGGGTGTATAGGCCCTGTTTCTTAGTGGTCGGTTTGGCAATAGCGCAAGCGGTGCAAGACCTGATATACTTGCCGACATCCTATCGAAGTTTCGGCCAGTAGAAATGTTTCTGCAACACTGCCACTGTCTTTTCGACGCCAAAGTGTCCTGCCACCCGACTATAGTGAGCTTCCCAAATCAGCTTCGCACGCTCGCTTGATGGAACGCAGAGATGGCCCAGATGACACAACAACCCGTCCTGAAGATGGAAATTAGCAACCAATGAGTTGGTGCCCAACATTTGATAGGTGGCGGAGAAGTCAGGGTCTGTCTCATAGAGGTGAGGCCATCCGGAGGTCTCGTGGCCACAAGAGTCTAGCACCGTGGTAAGTACCGCGACTGGAGGTCGACTGAGGCAGTCAGCAACTCGGTTGGTACTCCTTGTTTTATATTTGATGTTGAGGTGGAACTGCTGTAAATATGTTGACCACTTCTGATGGCGGTCATTCTGCAACTTTCCTTGGATCTGCATGAACTGTAGTGGCTTGTGATCAGTGTGGATGACTGTCTCCTTCCCAAGAATGTAATGTCTCCACTGGCGGTAGGCTTGCACAATGGAGTACATTTATTTGTCATAGGTAGGGTACTTGCGGACAGCATCTGATAGTGTCTCACTATGATATGCCACGGGGTGGCCGTGTTGAGTGAGAACGGCACCCACAGCATAATCTGAAGCATCTGTCTCGATCTCAAAGGGATGTTGCAGGTTCGGTAATGACAGTATCGGCCATGAGCACAAACGCTTCTTCAAGTCATCGAAGGCTTGTTGTTGGGACAAGCCCCACACAAATTTTGCCTTACCACCACCCCTGGTCACTTGGCTGAGGGCCCATGCGATATGAGAGAATCCCAGCACGAACCGGCGATAGAAATTGACGAGGCCCAAGAAGCTCCGAAGTTCAGTGAGTGTGGTTGGGGCTGGCCAGTCACGGATGACCTGGATCTTGGCTGGATCCACATGCACACCATGTCGATCAACGATGTAGCCTAAGTAATAGACCCTGTCCATGCCGAAGGAGCATTTTTCCAAGTTTGCATATAGTTTGTGCTTCCGCAGGGTGTGCAGAACCTGTTGAATATGCTGCAAGTGTTCCTCCCAAGTCTTGCTGTAGATGAGGATGTCATCCAGATACACCACTACAAAATTGTTGGTGAAAGGTCGTAGGATATTGTCCATCATCCTCATAAAAGTTGCTGGAGCATTTGTCAAACCAAAAGGCATGACTAGCCATTCAAAAAGACCTTCTTTTGACTTGAAGGCAGTCTTCCATACATCTGTCTGTTCTATTGGGAACTGGTGGTAGCCAGACTTCAGATCAATCTTACTGAAGTATTTGGCCCCCGTGAGCTGATCAAGGAGGTCGTCGATTCGGGGAATCGGGTACCGGTTACGGACTGTGATTTTATTCAGGGCCCGGTAATCAATGCAGAGTCGCCAGGTCCCATCTTTCTTCTGCACCAGCATGATTGGGCTCCCACAAGGTGATGAACTGGGACGGATGTGCCCCTTGTGGAGCAATTCTTGGATCTGCCTCTTGATCTCCTCATTCTCCAACAGAGAGCGGCGATAGACTGGCCCATTGGGTAGCGGTGCGCCTGGGGTCAGATCGATGGAATGCTTGACCTGGCAGTGCAGAGGTACCCCAGTCGGAGAGGAGAAGATATCTGAGTATCCTTCCACCACCTTATCCACTTGCTTCTGTTGTGTGGATAGATCGGTCGTGGAGGCCCGGGATGTGGCTGCGATCTTTCTTTCACTCTGAGAGCGAATCACGAAGAAGACAAATTTCCCGGTCTGAGAGATGACCTTCCTGCATTGCTTGGCAGAGATCAAGGAAATAGCACTAGGAGGGACTGCCTCGGGTATCCTGTACAATTTCCTGTTCAAAGAAATAATAACACTACGAGGCCTAGACTCATATACAGCATGACGTTTCCATAAATAAGGTTGGCCCAAAAGAACATCTGAAACTTCAAGAGGAGCAACATCACACAATACCTCGTCCTTGAAGGGCTTGATGCCGTATGGCAGTCGGCACTGTTGGCTGACACGGAGATCGCTTCCTTTGCGGAGCCATCTAATGGTGTAGGGTTGTGGGTGCGGCGTTGTCGGCAAGGCCAGGCGCTTGACGACCTCTGTTGAGATGAGATTCTTCTGGCTACCGCTATCAACGATGAAATGCAGCGGGGTGCCTTTTACCCACATCTGTGAATGGAAGAGGCGTTCTCCTTCTTCTGGCTCGTCTGGTTCATCAGGCTGGAGCTTGGTGGTGGCAACGGTGGCACTGGGTTCTGCGTCAATGATCCGTCTTCCCCTTTCTGGTTCGGACTCAGAGTCAGAACCCGCATCTGATTCAGATGCTTTCACTTCGGCCACCAGCGACTGCTTTGAGCGGCAATCAGCAGTGTTATGCCAAGGGCTCTTATGGAAGTCGCACCACTTCCCGATATCTTTCTTTGTTTTTCCGGTGTCCTTCTTTGCTTGCGGCTTGGACTGGTTGTCCTGATGCTGTCCATCTTTGCTCTGTCCTTTATTCTGTGGGTTGGGGCCGCCCTTTCCTATCTTTTGCTGTGAAGGGTTCCCAGGCCCAAATTGCCGTGTCTTTTGTTTGAGCTTCTGCTCGATTTTGACGGCATATCGGTAGGCCGCGCCCAAGGAAGAGATGTCCAGAAATTCCATTTCGGTCTGGATGTATTTATGCAAACCACCGCGATACTTGAGCACCAGATGTCGCTCTGAATCTTTGATACCCAGCTTGGTGCGCAAGGTATGGAAGATATTTGTGAACTCTGGCACTGCATGGTCTCTTTCTTGTCGCAGTGTGGTCCATTTGGTATACAAATCGTCATAACTTCCAACAGGGTAGTATTGTTCCTTAATAGCATCCCTGAAGGATTCCCAGGTGGCCGTGACTGAAAATAATGAGGCTTCTTCTGTGTCCTTTTGCTCGCAGAATGTTTCCCACCAATCTTTGACATGGGGAACGGCTTTGAGGAGCGCAAAAGTAATCTTTTCTTTATTCGAAAAGTTATGGACAGAAAAATACCCTTCTAGTAGATTCAACCACTTATCTACAGCATCTACGTCTATCTGTCCTTCAAATATAGGGATATCAAAGTTGATTTGTACCTTGAAGGGGGCGACGCCTCCGCTCGAGGAAGCTGCGTCGCTTGTTGGTAGTCGCCGAAGGATTTGCGCGAAATTATCCATCATCTCGTTCCTTTGCTACGTGAGGGCTTCCTCAAGCAACATTTTGATAGGATCTCCTGTCCCGTCATCTTTCTTTTCTCCTGCCATGAGAGGTCGCTTGGGTGTGCGAGAGCTTTTGTCCTCAAGAGAAACAAGCTCGAGACCCAATTCTTTGTACCCTGACCTCGTTGGGGACATGCATTAAGACGACAAGGAGCAGACCGCTCTGATACCACTGATCCAGATTTTATGAGCAGAACGAAATGAATACAGATTATTATCAGATGCTTAACACAAAATAACAGAGATACAGTAAAACTGGTTTTCTATTCAATAAGGAAATAGCTAGAATTGTAAAATGCAGCGGAAAACAAGCTTGCTGGAATGGTGGCGGCTTATCTCTGAGAAGAGATGTGACGGCTGCGCTCATTTCGCAAGAAGATGGTTACAATGAGGCTCTCAAGGCCTTTTACCATAAACAGGAATGTCAAAAACCCTAGACATCCAAAAACCTAACCCTAGGAGATGAAGCGCCAAAAGTCATGTGGGCCCCGTTTGGGTAAGTTAGTACATCAACTTCCCGAGGTCGTAACTTTTGCATACGATCTCCGTTTGGAGCGCTCAGTAGCCCGTTGGAAAGGTCTATCCGAGATTTACAACTTTCGACTGGGGCCAAATGTATGCCGAGGGCAACCATTTGGCCCCCCAAATTGCCAAAAAAGGTCGTTTAGGGCCTCAAAATGGCCCTGGAAGTTCAGGACCCGAAAAACTGCTAAAAATAGTACAATACCAAAATTGCCATAAAACTGTTTTGAGCCAGTTGGAAAGGTGGGTGGCCACCAATATCCACCTGGATCACCACTGTAGAAAGTCTTCTTAGTTACAGGATTCCAAAGATTATAACCTTTCATACCATCTTTATAACCAATAAAAATACATTTTTCAGCTTTATTGTCAAGCTTACTCCTTTTCTCCTTTGGAACATGTACATAAGCATCACAGCCAAAAACTTTCAGATGTTTAATAGAGGGTTTCTTACCAGTCCATACCTCTTGGGGAGTTTTGTCAACCAAAGCTGATGTGGGTGATCGATTTACCAAGTAACATGCTATCTCCACTGCCTCTGCCCAAAATTCTTGTCCTATCCCGGCACTGCTTAGCATACTTCTCGCCTTTTCCATCAGCATCCTATTCATCCTTTCAACAACTCCATTCTGTTGAGGTGTATATGGAGTAGTCTTTTGCCTTGCTATACCGCACTTCTTACAGAATTCCTTGAATTCATTCCCATAGAACTCTCCATCGTTATCTATCCTCAACACCTTTATTTTCTTTTATGTTTGATTCTCGACAAGAGCCTTAAATTCTTTAAACTTGGAAAACACTTCAGATTTCTTTCAAAGGAAATAAATCCATGTTTTCCTTGAGAAATCATCTATGAATGAAACATAATACACAGATCTACCTAGTGATGGAACAAACACGGGCCCAAACACATCATTATGTATTAACTCTAAAATTCCCTTTGTTCTTGTAGCACCAGATGCAAATCTTACTCGATTCTATTTTCCATATATGCAATGTTCACAGAAATCAAAATCTAGAGTTCAATCAATCATACCTTCAACCATACTTTTACCTTGCAATGCTCGAAGTCCCTTTTCTCCGATATGCCCCAATCTTTGATGCCATAGCATTGTCTTTCCTCCTAATGCAGTTAGGGTTCTATGTCCTGTATCTTCCCCCTCAGGAACAACAGAACTGTTACATTCACCAATGATGGTTCTTCCCAATAGTTTGTACAGAGTTCCATACCGAATTCCCCTCATCAATACCATTGATCCTCAAACCATTTTGCAACCACCATCTCCACACACAGTCTTTGCACCTGCAATATCCATCTTTCCGACATATATCAAGTTTCTCGCTAGATTTGGAATGCGTAGTACTCCAGGAAGAGTTCTAATCCTTCCATCCTTAAGTTTCAACTTGACTCTACCACACCCAATGATACTGACTGGTGAGTCATCTCCCAAGAACACATCTCCTCCATTGTACTCTTCATATTCACAGAACCACTCCCTATGAGGGGTCATATGACATGATGCACCTGAGTCAATCAACCATATATCACGTTCTGAAGGACTACCAGTAGATGCTAGGTACACGTCCCCTCCTCCTGAGGAAGTCTTTGCCTCTGTGGCAGAGGTATCCTCTGGTCCCTTTCCTTTATCAATATTCTTAGATCTACAATCCTTTTTATAGTGCCCAGCTTTACCGCATTTCCAACACTTCCTTATAAATTTTCCTGGGGATTTAGATCTACCCTTAGATTTGGATCTCCCCCCAGATCCCTTATTTTTGTTTCTCTCCTGGGGGCGGCCTCTCACAGACAAGGCATCCATGCTATGAGTATCCATGGCTTTCCGCTTCATCTCTTCTAATAGTAGGGAAGATACTATTTCATCAAATTTTAAAGTTGCTTGATCAACACTCCCTATTGCTACAATTAGGTTCTCCCAGGAATCTGGCAAAGAACACAATAATGTAATACATTTATCTTCTTCGGCCATTGTAATGCCAACAGAGGTTATTTGACTTACCAGAGTATTGTAGACATTTAGATGCTCTGTCACTGTGTCATTATCATCCATTCTGAGGTGATACAGTTTCTTTTGCAGAAACAACTTGTTCACAAGTGATTTTGATTGATACAAACTCCCTAGTTTTGTCCAAAGCTTTACCATAGTAGCTTCTCCAGATATGTTCAATAACACAAAGTCTGATAAGCACAGTCGAATCGTACTCCTCTCCCTTCTATCTAATTTCTCCCAATCTTCTTTCGACGTTCCAGTGGGTTGTGTACCCGGATCCACAGCAATCCACGGATCTCGATCTACAAGAAGATCCTCCATTTTGAGCTTCCATAGCTCAAAGTTCTGGCCGTTAAACTTCTCGATCTCAATTCTTGAACTACTCACCATTCTCTTTCAATGCACAAATCAAGGCTACAAAGCTCCCACTAAACCCAGGTTTATCACACACTCAGGATCTATCAACTGCGTCGAACCCTCAGCAACAGAGGCGTCCCCCTAAAACCAAAAACAAGCTCTGATACCACATGTAAGTTTTAAACCTGTGTAGAGAAACAAAGCATACAGATTATTTTAAGCAAAACAGAGATTACATCACAGCATTCACACGTAGTACACAAAGATTTACCCTGGAAACCCTTAACCGGGAAAACCAGCAAACCTTGGAGCCACACCTCCTATTATTCTCATTATTTCATTATGAATCACTCACAATACAATATAGGTATTCCACAGCATCCAATACCCTAATCCGTTAACCTGAATTAGTAAATAGACCCCAATCCCTTAACCGGGATTAAATCACATATTTTTAGAAAAACCCAAAAAATAACAAAAAAACAGCCCAAAAATTTTGGTTATTTTTGGATCGTCACGCGTAGCACTGACAAGCGCACTCTCCCCTTCACATACATGCAGAGAATATAACACATACCCAACAGGGGTGCCACCATACTTCTTGTGTCTTCTTGTTTATTTGGCTAAGTGTAATAGTGCAAGTGTTAACATAAATAATGGCCAAGTATAAACATGAATAAGATTAAGTGTTAAGGGTTTCCTTATGCGTAGCTTGTCAGGCTTCCAACACGGGTTGGCCTCGCCACCGGTAGGCAAAGTCCTAGGCAGTTCCGCATGGCCTACCGGAGGGAACAAAACTTCACTTTACGGATCAGGCCAGTGTAGGCCCATGACACAATCCCTGTTGGGGCTATGGACACGCTCACTAGCAACAGGTGCTATGCCTATTTGCACTCATATGCATTATAGTGGCAACTTCGTCAAGGATATAGATGCTCGCTGGAAGTGGAGCTAAGGCCATGTCATCACTGGTATCTGAAAGGTGTAAAACCAGTGCCAATATCTTCCAATATGTAAGTCCTGTGCTAAAAGAAAAAAAAAAATTAAATAAAGGGAACTATTACTGTTGGGATCAAGGGAAAGGTACCTCATAACACACCCCTTTTGATCAACACATGATTTGGTTATCTATATTATTGGTGAAGCCACCAAGGAAGCCTTGATCCCTTACCTTGAGTCAAACATTTAACCATATCCAATTCACTTTCCAAACCTCTTGTGAGTTATCCATCTCCACCCTAAAGAAGAACTAGTCCTTTGGTGAATACTTCGATATTTATATGGTATTGGTATGCTCTTAAATCATTAATTTGATGAACTTGTTTGAAAATACTTGTGGGGTATATCATCATGATTTCATGACTATGCTATATGAGGCTCACACTTGAACAATTAAATGCATTACGTCTACTACATACATTGATTCTATAGATGTACACTATTATCGGCCCACCTAGGACACTACTTTGCAGCAATATAGCATCATGACTGAGTTTCAGACATACAGAGACATCATCACGCCTCCCTCAGATAGATTCAGTGGATTCAATGGATGTTGGTCCAATTATCCATGTAGCTAGTCCCGTCACTGAGGGACATGTTTGGCCATCTTTTGTTGTACATGGGATCCGTGCATTCTGAGCACATATTTGGATATCCATTTGGCCATTTATCGATGTATATGCCACCCGATTGGTCACTACTTCCATATATCAGTCAATATTGTAGGGTGGTGGACTCTTTGCACAGTGTTCTGCAGTCAAATTTTCATGATTGTGAATGGTTTTGATGCACACACTATTTTTTGAATCTACCGATGGATTTGGATACCCATTTGGCTCTTTTATCAACTTACTAAGTCAGATTGCAGAATGCTCCTCTAGATTAGTCAGTTTGACCAAGTTTGACGTTTTTAGTAGTTTGACTTGGTCAACATGGAAGAGTAGTAGATCAGATACAGGTGTCAACATCAGTTAGCAATGATACTGACTTCGGGATTCAGTCTAATCCTTTTCCCCTTGGTTACATGTCAATTCTTGACTAACTGGCTTTTAATTAAAACTTTACTAAGTTTTAATTTAAAAATCCTAAGTTGGATTGGCATTAGTTTGATCAGAGCTACAGAGGCATTTCTGGGATGATCTGAGCAGAGACATGGGCACATATGGTCTTCAGAGGATATTTGGACTCATCAGAGGCAGTTTCCCCCTTCAGTTCACATTGATACATACAGTTTTGGCATAATGGCATTTAATTAAAACTTATCCCAAGTTTTAATTTAAAAATTCCTAAGTATGGTTTGATTAATAATTAAGCCATGACGGGAAATTCTCAATGATGATTTGGCATGATGAGTCACTCTTGGGGATTATGTGGAGGCTTCCCAATGACTTGTTGGTGATCAATGGACTTCTTTAATGACATGACACTCTCATACACATGTGTCATCTATTTGGATGCAACCCCATAAGATGGTTGATATTTGGCATATACTACTTGTTTTATTCACATGTGTGGATAAGATATTCATCCTAGGAAGGCGCAATTGACTCTTCTTCCTACCTAGCACATGGTTGACTCACTTGGAAGAATGCACTTGTCTAGGGGACCGCACTTGTCTAGGGGAGCGCACTTGTCTTGCGAAGGCGCACTTGCTAGTGGAGTTTGTTAGTATTGGCACATGGTCTGGAAAAAACCATGGTTTTTGCTCATTGTTTTGGAGATAGCACATGGTTTGGCACCACACACGATTTTTGCTCATGGTTTTAGAGATGATTCATGGTATTCTCTACTTGGAAGGCGCACTTGCATTTGTTATTTGACATCTTCTACATGCTTGGGAGGGCACACTTCTCTCTTGAGCCATCTCATGGATCCACATGGCATTTGTGGTATATTTTATGATTGTATTTGACATGGTCTAGCACCACTCCATGTATTATTTTATTACACCCTTAACAAGTCTAAGAAACCCTAGTGTGCCCTCCTTGGTTATAAAAGGAGAAGGTGATTTCACTTGAAGGGGTTGAGTTTTGGAAGCAAGCAAACTTGTAATTCTTGGAGTACTTGGAATAAAAGAGAATTTGAGATCAAATTTGTATCTTTGATCTTCATTGTGGATGTCTTATGTGATATTGAGTTTTGCTCTTCCTAGTTGAAGGAGGGTCTTCACAAGGGTTTAAGGTAATGATTTTTGTTTGCTTTGGTTAAGTAAAAAGAAAGTGTAGAATTGTTTAACTACCTTCTTACTTTGATTGTATGAGGATCATTGTATGTGTGGATAGTCTAACCAACCTCCTTCATCTTCATATTTTTACATGATCTTGCTTAACTATTTGCTAACCCCCTTGATGCAAAGTCTACTATAGGATTTGGATGCATGTATTGTCCTTGTTCATTGTAGGATCCCATCAAAGGTTGGAGTAAAGAAGGATCAAAAGCTTGAGCTAGAAAAGGAGAAGGGATTGCTTTTTTGGAACCTCTCAACTCCCTTGAAGCTTACTTGGCCATTACTTGAGGGGGTACTTGACTCCATAAGCCCCATCATATACAAGGCACTAATATTTCTCTTTCTACTTCTCTTGTATTGTAAGATCTCCAAAGCTCACTCCACATCTTTTTTTCCATTTCTAGTTCCCTATTCATGTACTTTGTAACCAAAAGGAAAGATAAGCATTGAGAGACCTTCTTGGGAAAACTCATAGCTTCCTTCAATGTACTTAACTACAAGATTTAACTAAGGAAAAGCTACAGCAAACTCACAAACACCTAAGAAGGTAAAATCAACCCTAAATCCCTAAAAATTACTTGTCCATGGTTGATTTTCTTATGGTTTATTTGGCTATGTTGATTACTTAGTATGTGCATGCTAGTTTATGGTTTTAACTTCAATATCTCTTTAATTTAGTAGCATTTAGCTTGCTTCCTTGTTTATAACAGCAACAAATTTATTATGGTGTGATTGCTTTAAGTGTTGTCTGGCTTTAGTTCACTATTTAGAGCCATAATTGGCTTGCTGCTATGATTTATTTACTACTGCATTTTAATTTCCAGCAAGCTTAGGAAGTGTTGTATGACTTTAGTTCATTGTTTAAAGTCATAATTAGCTTGCTATCGTTTTTACTGCTGTGTTGTATTTTCCAGCAAGCTCATTAAGTGTTGATATGTCTATTATTCACTACCAGCATTGTATACTTTTAATTTGTTAATTTGTTACGCATTTTGGTCACTCCATTCTCATTATTTTACCAAGCTTCTCATTTAAAGGTACATGTTTACTATTGTTGGTTATTAACTCAAAAAAAATTCAACACTTCAACACTTAACTACTTCCAACTCAAGACAAAGAGGAGTCTAGTCTTGACCTTTAGCAAAGGCTTCCTTTGCTCAAGGCCAACACTTGCCTCTTTGCAAGAGAGGAAGATTTAAAGGAGAGACTCCTTGAAGAACTCTCCTAATTCCAAAGTGATCTAATATTCACAAGGAAAATTTCTATGTACCATGGGGACAACCCAAGGGAGCACCTTTAATACTTGTGTTAATCTTATCATTTGGTCTTGGCTATCAACATTGCATGTTGCACATTTGAATTCTAAGTGATATCATTTGATGTTGATGCTATTGTACTCATATATGTGTTGCACTTAAATTTGAGCACTTCTTAATCATAAAAGCTTGGAATAAATCTTTTTCATGTGTTGAGTACTTATGAGTTTAGGGTGCATTATTCTTGATTCAATGTGTTTAATGACTCAATTAAATTTGTCTTGTTACTCAACTCATTGAATTTTCCTTTGTTAACTTCTATAAACTTATTTAGATCATTGGTTAGACAAAACCAAATAGATCTTTGCTAGGACTTCCTATCCTCCTTAGATTGTAATGTCCCCATTTTTGGATTTCCTTGCTTGGCAAGAGGAGATGGCCTTGGGGGTTTGTGTCATCCTGATCCAAGGAGGTTCATTAATTGTTAATGTCACCAAGTCATAAAGTGACTATTGAAAAAATCACTTTATTAAAAGAAGGTCATGAGCATTTTAGATGGTATTGAGCGATCCATTATATTGCCCATGGTATGGAGCTCTAGTGAAAGAATAAAAGGAAAGGCAATGCCTCACCTAGACATGATGTGTTTTGGATTTGATCTCATGTGGAGTAGCCTGCTGTACCAGGGATTTTCGTTAGGGTTTGGAAAAACCCTCCATCACTAGTTTGGTTTCGGTGGTGCAAGATTCCACCCTAGCTAGACGCATAGGGGAATCCAATCAGGGTTTCCGCTCGAGCTTCATTAGTGATTGATCTTCACTTTGTGGTAGAGTTACTGGGTTGGACTGATTTATTGAGTGGCCAAGTATAAGTGTGGAGACTGAAATTCCTTGTTTGATATTACCAAATTCGGTGAAGTCTCCTTCAGAGACAAATTTGTGGTAAACGATTCATTTTTCTTGCACATTGAAGGTCGGGGATATAACTCAGTCTTGAAAGCATTTACACAGTATCTAAGGTTATTGATTTCATATTGTTGGATGTCCCATGATTGAGACCCATGTTTGTATAGGCATATGGTTGAAGGGTTTATTGGTTAATATAATTAGCTATGCGCTATTGTGACTTTCAATCCTTGCTAGCCGTGGACATATGGGAGATTTGGATGCCTATTTCACTGCACATTTACTTTGAAGACATAGTCCCAGTGCAAGGAAGAGTCGGGGTTACTTTCCAAGGAGGGACGAGCTAGCTACGGGAGTAAAAAGGTGGCCGCAACCATTGTTTCATGTCTTTGATGCCTCGGGAAAGCTAGTCACTGTCATTAAAAGACTGTTAAAGGTTTGTAATAAGGAAGTGCTTCCACTTCACCTTAGTCGTGGCCCTTGGACAAGCATTTGGAAGCTATTGGAAGGCACGGGTTTACTCCAAACCCCAGTACAACTCTCCTATCTGTGGTTGTGTGTTATTCCTAGCTACGTGGGGTTCCTTTGGTCGTTATTTCCCCTACACAACTTCAGACATTAGAGTGGGTTGTGAGACAAATCCATGCTTGGCGGATTGTTGTAGAGGGCCAAACCGAATTGTGAGAGGATGAATCCCCTTTGGGAAGAGACAACTCTCCTTAGAGGCCATAATTCTTGTGGGGGACGGTTCTTTTTTAGGAGAACCTAATACAATTGAGTAGGGCATAATTTTCTATGGGGGTCGAGTTCATACAAGAAGCAAAAGTCACTGAAGAGGAATGCAACAGTTGCAACTATTGGCATTAACTCCAGGTTGCATTGTTGTTTATGTTTTGATACATGGTAGTGGATATAAGCAGCCATTAATTACCTGTGTTGTCACCACTTACTATTCATCATAAAAATGCCAATATTATTCCTCCAATCTTGTGTGATCTGAGAATGATCACAATATGTTTGACGAAATGTCTATGAGTTTGCAAATTGCTTAAGAAAGTTATAAATCAATGTAACGCAAAACTATTTGACAAAAGCACACAACCAAATCACAAATTTTGCCTATAATTGCATTGGGGATATTACAGTGATATCAGCGTTGGTTTTCCTGCTAGCCTAAAGGGAAAATTAGTAAGGAGCTATTACAATGGTGTCAGGAAAGATGAAGAAAGAGGTAGATATGGGTGACGGGCGAGATCCTACAAAGAAGAATGTCTTCAGGGTACTAAATCAACTAGTCAAGGGGCAAGAGCAGGCAAATCAGAAACATGAGGAAATGCTTGTTGAGATTTGGGAAGATCTATACATGCTACAATATCAAGAATATCTAGCAATTGTTGGGGAGGCATGTGCAATCATACCTTTTCGAGAATATCACAAAGTCAAGTACAAAAGCTGGCCAAAGTGGGACGAGGATTATCTTAAATGCATAGGGCAGAAATTGAAGAAAGATAAGCATGAAGAACCGAAGAAGAAGCAGGAATCTAGCCATATTGAGGATTTGTACAGAAAGGAAGGCCAAACAGTAGCATATGAGGACAATGACACCAGTATAGTGGGTGGGCATACCTATGATGTAGGGTCCAAATCAGCAGAAGATGAAATTGCAGCAGCTTGTCCTACTTATGATGACTTTAGGGATATGGAGGAGCCAACTTCTTTCCCTATGTATGATGTTGATGATGACATGGATTCCACACCTCATCCTGTTTATGACATGTACGTTGATGCAGACATGATTGTACCCGGATATGACGAGTTCAGAGTGGGTGCACCTAAGCATGATGAGAACTTAGCATGGGATGAGTTACCTTTTGAGGATGATTTCATTTCTTAGGAGGAAGACAATGAAGGGACTAAAGTGGTGGATGAAAACTTGGATGAGGATGACAGTCCACGAGTCCCATCACTGCACGGTGTTGACTAGTGAGACGGTTAATCTTTTGTGTGACAGCCCACACCTTGCTGATGAGATGACATTGCATGATTTGGAGAGCCAACTATTGGTCACAAAGGAGCAGATTGTGAAGGTATTGACGAGAGTAGATGGTGCTCATAAGTTTATTGAAGATCTTATGTGGAAGACCCAGTTGGAGGAGAGGCACAAGGGAGTTGCAGAAGGGGTCACTAGTACCCAATTATGCATCATCAAAGAATATTTAGAACAGATGAAGTCAGATTACTTGCGGTTGTTCATGGATAGGGACCTTGCTCTCTTAAGTTCACTAAAGACAAGGCGATGAAGGTTGAGGAGCTTGGTTACCAGTTGAGTTTGGCACACTCTTCACCATTGATAGCAACAAAGACTCCATCATCTTTAGCAACCGAGACACATGAGGGCATTAGTGGCATTCATGGTTTGAGTGGTGAGCCTTTTGTGATGATTCTGCGCGAGGAGCATTCAGATTTGCGGGTGCCTAAGGAGAGATTTGACACTAAGGGTTTTGACCAGGCACTGGTTTTGCATTATGAGGATCATGAGCCGCCTGTGTGGGAGAGAGGCTTAGCCATGAAGGAGGTAGTTGACCAAATTCCGTGTGGTCCAGCTAGCATGGGAGTATATGCATCCATGGATTGGGTGGACATATATATAGAATCACCCTAGGAGAAAGTTTCATCTTACATCAGTAGAGTGTTGGCTACAGTAGCACATACAGGATACTTGATGGCACAGGATGTCCCAGTTGCATGCAACAGTATATAGGAGGGTACACAGACGCACGGTGGTGTACAGTGGAGCTTTGGAGTGTTTCCTCAGGGGACCCAAGCATCATCTCCAGTTTCAGTCTGGTTCGTTCGATGGAGTATAAGGTCGTTCTGCCATTGCTTGAGGACAAACAATATTTGGAAAGGGAGGACTATAATGTCCCCATCTTTGGATTTCCTTGCTCGACAAGAGGAGATGGCCTTGGGGATTTGCGTCAGTTTGATCCGAGGAGGTTCATTAATTATTAATGTCACCAAGTCATAAAGTGACTACTGAAAAGGTCACTTTATTAAAATTTTGTCACTTTATTAAAATTTTGTCATGAGCGTTTTAGATGGAATTCGGGGATCCATGGTATTGCCCATGGTATGGAGATCCAGTGAAAGAATAAAAGGAAAGGTAATGCCTCACCTAGACATGATGTATTTTGGATTTGATCTCATGTGGAGTAGCTTGGTGTACTAGGGTTCTCTTTAGGGTTTGGAAAAACCCTTCCATCATTTGTTTGGTTTCGATGGTACAATATTCCACCCTGGCTAGACGCATAGGGGACTCCAATCAGGGTTTACGCTCGAGCTCCATTAGTGATTGATCTTCACTTTGTGGTAGAGTTATGGGGTTGGACTAATTTCTTGAGTGGCCAAGTTTATGTGTGGAGACGGAAATTCCTTGTTCGACATTGTTAGAAAGTGGCAACAAGGAAGGTCTTCTATCATTGCATGTGTCCTTGCATGCTAGAAGACATAAAACAGGAAGCCAAATGTATTAATTTAATTTTCCAAAGTTTAGACTTAGGAAAAGTACATTAAGTGATCTAATTATTAATTGACTTAATGGAGTCACTTTTATAAAGTTCAAGTGAAAATAATTTAAGTGATGGCTAATCTAATCTTGGCCATTGATCTCACCAGAGGATCTCATCCATTGATCCATAGTGAGATGTTAGGGTTTTCGCTTAGCCATTGAGTTAAAAGGAGGATTGATTTGGTGGAGAGGACACACAAAGATACAAAGAGATTTCTTACTCATAGCTTTCAGCCGGAAAGTGAGAAAGAGAAGTTTGAAGAAGAAGTTTGCAGAGAAGACGGAGGAGCATTCATCCAGAGGATCGACAGAGTGATCAGGCAGAGAAGAAGGGCGTACGGATTCGCAGAGGGGGAGGTCATACACAGTCGCAGAGGGTCGTACGGATTTCGTACAGGACCGTACGGATTTCATACAGTGACGCAGAGGGCCATACTGTTGCGCAGGAGGGCCGTACGGATTCGTGGGGTTGTCTCAGTGAGTTTCGGTGTTTCGATTTTGCCAGGTTGGGTAAATGGATTTTCTGGATTGTACTTGTTCTATATCTTCATAATAAAATATCTTCTCAGACTGTTGCACCGGTTTTCCTATCTTGGTTTTTTCTGGGGGTTTATACCCAAAAAGATTGGTGTCTCTATTGATGTGATTGATGTTATATTTCTCTCAGTATTTTATTTTCTGCTGCATTGTGAAGAAATACATTTGTGGTTAAAAGTTATATTTGGGTTTAATTAAAATAAACTAGCATACTTTAACTCAAGATTGGATTTTAAGGAAATTTACATGGTATCAGAGCTCTTCTGAGCAGATTTGAGAGAAAGCAGCAATTGTTGGATAGATCAGGGGCATATCTATCCTAGGGTTTACAAGTACACTTCATTATGGTTATCCAGTTGAGAGTTGAGGATAGACTCTAGGGGGCTCGGAACTTTCCTACTTGGAAAGAGAGGATCACCAAGATCCTGGATGTTAGTGATGTTGAGGAGCACACTGACGACCAAAAGGTTGCTCCCACGGATCCAACAGAGTTGGCAAAGTGGAAGAAGGTAGATTCTAGAGCTATGTTGATCATCTTGGATGGGGTGAAGGACCACATAGTCCCTCACCTTTCCGGGAAGAAGACCACATTAGAAATGTGGAAGGATTTGGAAAGCCTTTACCAGAGCAAGAACGAAAAACCGGAAGATGGTGCTACAAGAGAGGTTACGTAGTACCAGGATGGCCAAGTGTGAAGGAGTGGTGCCTTATCTCACAAGGCTCACACATATCAAAGATGAGCTTGGAGTAGTGGGATCTAAGACTGAGGATGAGGAGTTAGTTCATATAGCTCTCAATGGCTTTTCTAAGCCATGGGACGTCTTTGTCAAATGCGTGGTGGCTAGGGAGAAGCTCCTTGACTGGAAGAGATTGTGGGATGACTTCGTACAAGAAGAGATCCGTATTGGTCAAGGTTCAGGTTCATCCAGCGGTGCCCCACAGATCGTGGATGAAGAGGCTCTCACCCTTACAAGCAAAGGAAAGGGGGAGGAAAAGAAGAAGAAGGGTGGTAAGAAGAACATTGACATGTCAAAGGTCAAATGTTTTATCTGCCACAAGCATGGACACTTTACCTCCCAGTGCCCAGAGAAGAAGAACAACAACAACAAACAGATGGCAGGTTCAGCAGAGGTGGATGAGTTCAGCAAGAGTTTTGATGAAGACTTTTGTTTGATAGCTTGCATGGCAAGTTCCAACAACAACATCATCTGGTGCATTGATAGCGGTGCATCTTGTCACATGACAAGACATAGATCTTTCTTCAAGAGCTTGCAGGAGGGTAGAGTAAATCTCCACATTGAGTTGGGAGATAATGCGCGGTATCAGGCGCAAGGAGTTGGTACTGTTTTGTTTCATAGGGAGTTTGGGAATCCCATCATCTTTGCTGATGTATTATATGTTCCGGGGATGACGAAGAATCTCATATCTGTTTCCACACTGGAAGACAAGGGTTTTCTAGTGACTTTCCAGGATAGGAAAGTGTATATCAGGCCCACGGGGTCAGATCAAAGGTTGGATCAGATGATATGGGTCCGCAGCGGAAAGGTTTACAGATTACAGTTTGAGCCTGCAAAGGCTCTGATCAGTAGCAGCAGTAGTGAGAGTGAGTTGTGGCATAGGAGGATGGCACACTTACATCATGGAGCACTGAGGCATCTGAGATAGGCATTTATTGGAGTTCCTCCAGTATAGGAGGAGAAGCATAACCACTGCAAAAAAATCGAAACACTGAAACTCACTGAGACAACCCCACAAATTTGTACGGCCCTCCTGGGCAATAGTACGGCCCTCTACGTCACTGTATAGAATCCGTATGGCCCTTTGCGACTGTGTACGGCCTGCTGCTGTACGACCTCCCCAGGCTTCCCACGCCACCCCCCCCTCCTCCCTGCACCGCGTGCGTCCTCCCCCTTCCCCCGCATCTCCACTCTACTCTCCCGCAGCTCCACGCTCCCCCTATCCTGCACGTCGCCCCTACCCCCTGCTACCCTCTCCCACCAGCCTTCCGCTGCCTCCACGCCGCCATTCACCCCTCCACACTCCCTTCCCCATCAGCCTCCACGCTATCCTCGTCACTGCCTCTAGCTCGCCTCCGCCTCTGCCTCGGTCTGCTCGCAGCCACCAACGCCCTGCAAAACAACAAGTCAATCCAAAGTTAATAAAACAAAAAAAAAACTACCTAATAATAATTTTTATTATTATTATATTTATTAACTTTTTAAAAAAAATAAAAAATATATATATATATAATAATAATCTTATTATATTTTTTTTAAATATATAATTTTATTATATATTATTAAAATTTCCTAATACCCTCCTTAGCCCTACCCACATAAGCCAAAATCGATTCCAAATATTCACCTCCCCGCACCGGGTCAGGAACCATGGCCGAGTTATGAAACCGACTAGAAAAATTAGAAAAAGACCAAATTAGAGATTTAAAAATCCTGGAAGATCTAAACTCCAGAATGGACAAACTTGACAAAATGTTTCAAGAAGATTTAAAGGAAGAAATAAAAAATTCCAATGCAAAGCTGAAAAATGAAATCAGAGTGGAAGTCGTTTCAGTTTTAGAAAAAAGACTAGACGAAAAATTGGAAGAGATGAAGGAAAAACAAGACCAACTGAGCGACACGTTAAACAAGTTCATGGAAAGGATGGGACAAAAGGAGACAAATGATCATTGCAAACCCAAAGACGACTCAGATATGTCGAGTGCTTCAACCAACAATTCTGGATCACCACACAACAAGACAAGAGGCAATCAGTACCAGCATTATGTAGTGTATCCCCCCAAAGCAAAAATAGAAATGTCAAAGTTCAGTGGGAATGACGAACAATGCATTGCGTGGTTAAATAAAGGAGGAATACTTCGATATCTATAACATCACAACAGATGAAGAAAAAGTGAAGTATGCATCTATGCACCTTAAAGGATATGCCTACAACTGGTATATGTGGTGGAAAGGTGACCAATTCGCATACACATGGAATTTGTTCAAAAATGATTTCCTCAAAAGGTTTCAAGGAATCAACAAAGACGAATTTTTCTCAAAGCTTTACCAGGTTACAGCAAAAAGGAAACGTCGAAGAATTCACACACCAATGGGAATCACTCGCTACCATAGTATTTGGGTTATCAGACAAACAACGACTAGAAACTTACTTGGGGGGACTAAAACCCTACATACAAAATGAGTTAAAACTGCATGACATTCCAAATGTCGAGGCAGCAAGATGCAAAGCGAAAGCAGCAGAACTCAAACTAGAAGGAACTCCAAGACAAGAGGGGAAAGAGGGGAACAATGCAGATATTGTGGAGACAATTGGTCACTCGGTCATCAATGCAACACCTCTCAATCATATAGTTATGAAGTTAAGAAAGATTTTGAAGCATACATTGGACGCGCCGACAATAATAATAAGAAGAAGAAGAATACATGTCGTCGATGTGGAGAAGATTGGACTCCTGGCCATAAATGCCAAACCAATCACACAACACACTGCAAAATTATTAAAGGAAAAGAAGTACAGGTACCCGTGGAAGAAACATCTGAGTTTGATGCAGATACAAGCTTATCTGAAGCATCAATAGCGACCATTACCTGTATTCAACAAACTTGTAAGGAAGAGGATCTAGTGGCACCCAAGAATGTTAACACCCAACAAAAAGGAAATCCGTTAATCATAGTGAGCTATATTCCACCGCAGCTAAGAAGTTGCAACAACATTGAAAACAAACAACTCTTATCCCAAGCAACAAAATATACACGACCAAAGAGGTTACAACTTACAAGGTCTATTAAAGATAGGGATATCACAATTTTGGTCGATTCTGGAAGTATCCATAATTTGATCGACATCAATAGGGAAAAGGAACTTAATCTTTTTGTGTTTCCCACAAAAGGGCTTAAAGCCTCCACCATCACGGATCAACACATAGAAGAAGTGGGAAAATGTCATAAGGTGTCATTACACATACAAAACTTACACCTACAACTCAATTGTATTGCGTTACCACTCAAGCAAGTAGACATGGTATTAGGCATCGAATGGTTAGCATCACTAGGTACGTACTCTACCAATCTACAAAAACAGTACATGAGTTTTAAATGGAATGGAAGTAAGTATCGATTGTATGGTCTAAGGAAATCGCCACCCAAACAGAAAGAGTTGCAACATAAGAGGGACCCAGGCCATCATCAAGATAGAAAGACCAGTCCAGATCACTTAGCTCAAATCAAGCATAGACACAAATCAAGGACAAAATATGATGCCAACAAATACATCTTTGAGGACAAAGCTCCATTTAAAGGGGGTGGCAATGCTACGAATATTAAATGATATGTTAAATTAAACAGTAAATTGTTAATTATTTAATTGAAGGGACATAGCCCTTCCTCAAGCACGCTCAAACCTTATAAAAGGCGAGCTCTCTTGTAATACATTCATCATCCAATTATCATTTATTCATTTATTATCACATTATTCTCGAAGATGGAATCTCTTCATTGTTAGCTGGATTCGGTATATTGCAGTAAATCGATTTTCTGGATTGTACTTGTTATATATCTTCATAATAAAATATCTTCTCAGACTGCTGCACCGTTTTTCCCATCTTGGGTTTTTCCAGGGCTTTATACCCAAAAAGATTGGTGTCTCTATTGATGTGATTGATGTCATATTTCTCTCAGTATTTTATTTTCCGCTGCATTGTGAAGAAATCCATTTGTGGTTAAAAGTTATATTTGGGTTTAATTAAAATAAACTGGCATACTTTAATTCAATATTGGATTTTAAGGAAATTTACAGATATTGCCAAGTTCGGTGAAGTCTCCTTTGGAGACAAATTTGTGGTAAACAATTCATTTTTCTTGCACATTGAAGGTCGGGGATATAACTCAGTCTTGAAAGCATTACACAGTGTCTAAGGCTATTGATCTCATATTGTTGGATGTCCCATGATTGAGATCCCTGTTTGTATAGGCGTATGGTTGAAGGGTTTATTCATATTGGTTAATATAATCAGTTTTGCGTTGTTGTGACTTTCAATCCTTTGCTAGCCGTGGACATATGGGAGATTTGGATGCCTATTTCACTGCACATTCAGTTTGAAGACATAGTCCCAGTGCAGGGAAGAGTTGGGGTTACTTTCCAAGGAGGGATGAGCTAGCTACAGGAGTAAAATGGTGGCCGCAGCCATTGTTTCATGTCATTGATTCCTCAGGAAAGCTAGCAACTATCATTAACAGACTATTAAAGGTCTGCAATAAGGAAGTGCTGCCACTTCACCTTAGTCGTGGCCCTTGGACAAGCATTTGGAAGCTATTGGAAGGTGCGAATTTACTCCAAACCCCAGCGCATCTTTCCTATCTGTGGCTGTGTGTTATTCCTAGCTGCATGGGGTTCCCTTGGTCGCTATTTCCCCTACACAACTTCTGACATTAGAGTGGACTGTGAGACAAATTCATGCTTGGCGAATTGCTGCAGTGGGCCAAACTGAATTGTGAGAGGACGAATCCCCTTTGGGAAGAGACAACTCTCCTTAGAGGTCGTAATTCTTGTGGGGGACGGTTCTTTTTTAAGAGAACCAAATACAGTTGAGCAGGGAAGAATTTTCTATTGGGGTCGAGTCCATCCAAGAACTTGAAGTCACTGAAGAGGAACACCGCAGTTGCAGATATTGGCATTAACTCCAGGTTTCGTTGTTGTTTATGTTTTGATACATGGTAGTTGCAATAAGCAGCCATTAGTTACTTGTGTTGTCACCACTTACTATTCATAATAAAAATGCCAATATTGTTCCTCCAATCTTGTGTGTATTGAGAATGATCACAATATGTTTGACGAAATGTCTATGAGTTTGCAAATCGCTTAAGAAAGGTATAAATCAATGTAATGCAAAACTATTTGACAAAAGCACACAACCAAATCACAAATTGTGCCTATAATTGCATTGGGGATATTACATAGATTCATCCTAGCCTAACTAAGGAGCTTGAATTTAACTCTATATATTTGCCTAAGTATCATTAGTCACCTGTCACAAAAATCAACTTGATTGGTATTTGAGAAAGCTAGCTCACGTTGTATTGTCCTCTTTAGGCTTGCAAGTGGAATCTCTAGTTAGTACCCCGGAAAATCTTGTTGGGGACGACTTCTGTGGTTAATCTAGATTTCCTTAGGATATATAGGAGACCTAAAGAGAGGGAGAGCTATCCATGTGACACTTAGGGATAGAACTCTAAGGTTTTGCAGGTCTAGTAGTCGATATTCCTTGCATCATAGGACTGCTAAATCGTGCAACAACGTCACCGATTTCCCTAAGTTAATTAAAAAAATCTTAATTAATGAGTGCTCATTTAATTTTCTTTTTCTATTGTATAATACTAAATTCTTCTACTGTGCATCTTATATAACCGTCTACTCACATACATCTTGGAAAATATGGGCATTACATTTAGGAAGGTTAGAGACGGGCATGCTCTTTTTGCTCAATGATAGAACAGACAATTAAGTGAACATAATCAACGACTTTCCTTGACTCTGCATAAATATATGCTAATCGTTTTGTCAGATTTAAAGATTTACCTTCAAGGGATCGAGATGAAATGCACGACTGATGATTTTTCTGTGCTGTACCCATTTCTCGCCCTCCAAGCCCACGAGGCCCTGCCCAATCAGCTGCTTCGCGAGGGGATTAGGAGGAACTTTAACAAAATGCTCAAACTTGTTGGATAATATCTCCTTGATAAGGTCAGGGTGAGGAACATTCAGCGTGGCTTTCGGCCCAAACCAAAAGATAAAATCTTCACCTATACACATATCATATACAACAACAAACTAATTAAATAAGAGTTGGGTGTATTAATTACTGAATTAGGTAATACTAATTAAAGCATTGGGTGTCCCGGATCCTTCTCTTCTTCCGATACGATTCTAATGGATATCATCCAGCCCATGTAATTACAACAAACCCAACACCTAAATTCAGAAAAACATGAATGCTCGGAAATTATACAACAGCAGAAGCATCAGAGAGTACCATAGGTTTTGGTCCACTGATAATAATGTGGAATAACTCGAGCGACTATGTCATTTGACCATGGCATCGGTGTAGACTTTGCCTGGGTGATCATTCCAGCAATATCAGCAGCATTCCCATAGAGCAGCCTGTATGAAGGCCCTCTGATTCCTTGCGATTCAAAGCACCTTTTGATTTGCAGAGGTTTCCACCATACGAGCGTTGCCATTTTCAGCAGAAGAACTCCTGTGCAAGCAGACAGAGCTGCCAAAACCCAAAACAGCCACTCCATATTGAAACCCAATGGAACTGATATGAAATAGTTTTGTTACAGAGCCTGAGTTTTGAGTATCACTCTGATTTCCCATGTAGAATAGGCTGTAAGAACAGAACGAAATATGTATGGGCTATGTCATGTGCATACCCTGCACGTCTAATTGGATCACCGTTGTTCATGAAATCGCATCAGATCAATTGACATTGCCAATAGTAGGCCAGAGAATTTCCATTAAAATATAAATTTTTGAGTTAGTGCGCGTGCCACTTTCTAACATCAAACAACTACGGAATTTTAAAAATATGGCCTTTTCTTGATTAAAGTTAAAAGCACACAAGGATCAAACAAGTGGCACTATGCAACAGCACACAACGTTTCTCTACATCAACCAAGTTAAAATTTAAAAAATGTTGTCTTTTCTTGGATAAGATTAACCAACTTAAAAATTTAAAAATGCTGTCTTTTCTTGATTATTGTGAGGTATGGTAGTTATTGGAGATATGCGAAACATTCTATTGTTGGGAAACGTTTTTTTTTCACATCGAAAAAACAAATTTTTATTATAAAAAAAGTTGTGTAAAATACATACATCATAAATAACCGAGTCAATATTTTCCGCAGGTCAAGAAAGTTGCTAAGATAAACTGTAATCGGTATGATAAAACAGACCAAAAAGCTACCTACAAATAAGTCTGTTGATAGGGACACAAAGTCTTCATATAAAACACAACACTCGAGTATCAAATAGAGATGCACAAATGGGCGAAGTGTTGAGAATTAGAACAGGATCAAATGACCCAAGTCACATATGGAACTATTCTTGTATTCTTCGAAGTGGATATAGCCATCCATATTTCCCATGGCAAGTTTAGATAAGGAGTCGACTCCCATGTTGTATTCCATGTAGATATGCTTGAATGAGATATGGTGAAACTCTTGAAACAAAGCTCAAGTACGGCGCATCCAAGGATCCAAAATCAGGGAAGTAAGAATGGAGCCTCCCTTAGCCCAGTGGATGACAACCTTTGAATCCCCCACAACACAAAGAGCATTAATATCCCTCCTCCTAGCAAATAGGAGCAGGCCCCATAGAGCTAGGAGCTCTACTCTAGCATTGGTACCCATCCCATCCTTCATCTTTGGTTTAAAAAAGTGGCCAGGATCCAATTTCAAAACCATACCAGCCCCACAAATACAATGTTGTGATGCTCCATCGAAGAATCCAATTGGCAAATTTTGTTCTAGAACCGAGAAACGAGTCCTCCTAGAATGCCTATGGAAATCCACCCTGGAAAAGTCATTGAACTGTGCCTTCACTTTTATGCTAGCTTGATATGGTTTCAAAAGTGATCCTTCAAAAATACCGAAGTTCCTTGCTTCTAGACATGCCAAATGGTAAGTAGAGGGAGATTTGTCCAGGAGATTTATCTCTTATACCAATTGCTTAAGTTGTCTACGAGAGATCTCGCGTCCCAAATGAAAGCAGACTGGAATAACTCACCCAATTCCAACCAAGCCTGTTGAATGAAGATACAATGTCACGCACCCTCCCATCTAGCCAATTCCTGGAAGGGAACATGGCACTAGAATCTGGGGCTTTGCATCAACTCAGCCCCATTCATTAGATTCATACAATTAAAAATAGAGTGTGCAGATGCAAATTAAGCAATCTAAGCACAGCGGAATTAAAACTCATCCACACACACACATTTCATATGCATACAGCATATCAAAAACAGTCATCAATTTAAACATTGCAGAAGTAAATGCATAGATAGATAAACACTTATCTTTATGGTGAAATGGCCCCAAACAACTAGCTATATCGTTGCAACGTTCCACCCAACCATAGGCCAGTTGTGTTCATCAATCTCTCAACACAACTGCCACCCCCGAGCTGGGCATGATTCTTACAAGGAACAGGGACATTCAAGCTCACGCATAGCCAAAGCAATAGGAACCATCTCAACCCCATCATTCTTTCACACACAGCAACTCAAACTGGGCATGGATACACATTTTCAGCAATGGGATCTACAAACACGATGGCCATGGATTTTCCCAAATCGTTGGCACACCAAAAAAAAACGGACTGTGAGAAAGGGCAATTTGACCACATGGAGAAAAACGATTCATCCCACAGATTGTGGGCATTCCAATGGCCAAAACGACCTCCAGGAAACCCCCAAATCGATCCGTTCTCTTCCCCACTGGTAACCAAAGCAAAAACGCCCTTCTCCCAGCTGAGAAACAAGGAAAAACTAGAAAAACATGGCTGGAAAACGCCCAAGAAGCTCCAAACTCGTGGGAGATCAAAACTGGTTGATGGGTAATGGCTTGGGGAGCAATTCATGGTTGTTTTCTTGCCCAAGAAGCAAAACACGTTTTTCCATGAAGGGTGGCTTGCCCATACTCGAATTTGGATAGCCATACCTCTCCATTCCCAAGGCATTAACTACCTCAACCAACTCTCGGAAGAAATGAATGATTGGGTATAAAAGTCAACATGGGTAGTTGAGGGTTTGATGGGTTCTCTCATTGACACTTGGCTTGACTTGATTGACTCAAGGGTTTGAATGTTTTCCCTCCCAATTCCTTGTAAAATCATGCCCCCATTTCTTGTTGCATTGCATAGCTAGCTGTGGGTATTTTATTAAAAATGCATATTTACAATTCCAATGTGCTTGGCTAGCACGTAAACCATATGCATCAATAAATCAATGGCGGGGCCTTGGCCTTGAGCTCCTCACCGTGATTTTATAACAATATTACATTATTTACATTTTAATACAATGGGGTCAAAATCGGGATATTATATACAATCACCAAAAATATGATCCAAAGATTCCTCGCACAAACAGCACAGTATACACCTTCCAGGCCCAGAAAAACCACACCTCTGTAAAACTTCCCATGTTAAAATCTTCCTTCTACAGGCTAACCACAGGAAACATTTAATTTTAAATGGAATATCGGCCTTCCAGAACCACTGTGTCCACCACGGCGAAATTGCAAAGGCCTCGTTCTCCAGGATAAGATTATAAGCCAGGTCAACCTTGACTATCCCACTCTAACTATTATAGTTCCAGACCAGCACATCGGTTGAGTTTGCAATGTAATACCGGAATGATATAGTTTGTTGACAAAACGGTCCCATTCTTCAACCACTTTACCAGTTAGGCCAAACTCCCTGGATGATTTCCAATGCACAGTGGAATCCTTCTGCTCCCTGACAACCTGTTTGATAACGAATACTCCCCGGTGATGTATGGCTTCTAGCAAAGCCAAAGAGAAAGTGAGTTCTCCAAACTCCCTTGATGATTTCCAATGCACAGTGGAATCCTGCTGCTCCCTGACAGCCTGTTTGATGATGAATACTCCCCGGTGATGTATGGCTTCTAGCAAAGTCAAAGAGAAAGTGAAGTTCTCCGTCATCCCAACAATTGGGTCCACCCCTACAAAAAACTTGTATACCCCGCTCCACAGACCATCATAAATGTTTATTGATGATTGGGAAGGATTTTAACAAGCTTCTCCAAATACAAGACCCATATGAAGAAGAATACCCGGAACGTCTTAACCAAGTCACCACATAAATCTGCTTCAAATATTTGTATTTAATCACTCTCCCCCAAAGGCCTTGATCAAATAAAACTCGCCAAAGACTTCGCGCACATAAGGCAGAGTTAAACCAACACAAATTCTTAATTCCCCAACCTCCATAAGACCTTGGAAGTGAGATGCTAGCCCACAAAGTCAAGTGGAATTTGAAAAGGTTTAACCTGTCAGCCCATAAGAAGTGGAACACCAGCCTTCTGATCATGGAGATAGCACCAACCGGTACCTGAAATAAAGAAAACTAGTACATCGGAATGCTCTGGATTACATGTTTAACAAGTATCAATCTTCCTCCAAGAGACAATAATCTGTAAGACCAGGAATTAATCTGCTTTTGAATTTTTTGTATAAGCCAAGTCCTGTCTTTAGTGCAATATGCATTAGGTTTTAAGTAGAAACCCAAGTAACAGATACCCCTATCCAAAGGGTTCATCTTGTAGGGAAAAATCTAGGCAATGTGATTAATAATTAAAGGATCATCACATGAGTAAATAAAAGAAGATTTATGTGTACTAATAATCATGCCCGAAGCGTCACATAAAAGTGATAAGATGGATCGAAAGTGATCCCATTCATTCAATGAGCCTTCCCCGAAAATGAAGACATCATCCACAAAAAGTAGGTGTGAAATGTAGAGGGCACTGACAACCTTGATCCCTTCGATGCCATTAAGTTTTCTAGCATCCTTAATCAAAAGACTCAAACCTTCAATTTCCAGGATAAATAAATATGGAGAGAGGGGACATCCCTGCCTAATCCCCTTATTTCCACAAAAATATTGCGAGGGTGAGCCATTGATCAAGACAGCATACCTAGGAGAAGTTATGTACACCATGATCCAATTGGTGATTTCAAGTATCAAGCCGATCTGAATAAGAATCAACCTTAAATAAGTCCAATCAATGCGGTCATAGGCCTTAATGAGGTCCATCTTTAAGATAAACACCAATAATCTCTTATGCTTGATGGAGTGTTGTCCCTCCTGCGCAATCCCAACATCATCCTGAATCTGACGATTGGGAAGAAAGCCAAATTGTTCCTCAGAAATGGACTATCCCAAAAAAGACTTTATACGTTCAGCAATGATCTTAGTAATAATCTTGTAAAGAAGATTGCAAGTGAAATAGTGCGATAATCATTAAAGGATTCAGGGCGATCAACCATGGGAATAAGTGCAATATAGGTAGAAATCATATTAGGAGGAATCCATCCCTTTCTTCCGGTTTCATCGATCGCTACAGTCAGCTCCTCCCCCGACAAATCAAAGAACTGTAAATAAAACTCAACGATCCACCCATCAGGGCCAGGATTCTTGTCTTCTTATCAATTTCCACACAGTCTTTAGCTCCAAAGAACCTGGAGAAGTTTTTAATTATCTTCAATTTTTTTATCTATAACCAGAGGATGATTACTGGTATAAATATCCTTGAAATGTTCGACAGTCGCACATTTAAGAGAACGAGCATCATAACAGGTCTCATCTCTAGAATTTGTCATCTCCCAAATCGAATTAATCAACCTACGTTGATTAGCATACCTATGAAAAAACTTTGTATTGTTGTCGCCTACTCGCAGCTAAACCGCCCTGCTCTTTTCCCTCCAGGTCTCCTCTAAGAGCCTTAAGAGTTTATGTTTTGTACATTCAAGCTCAATAAGTCTCTCCTTCCTATACTCCGAGAACATATGCTCATCCACATATTGAGATAGTGCTTGTATCTCAGCTTCAATCGCAGAAATTTGTTTGGCATTTATACATTTTTGTTCTTTCTCCCAAACAATAACTGCATCCTTTAATAGCAAAAGCTTCTTAATGAAACTGGAAGCGTTATGGTGATCTCCCTCCTTATCTAATGCATGACATCCATGACTTGAAATTTTAGAAATGTTGTCTTATCTTGATTATTGTCAAGTATGGTAGTTATTGGAGATATGCGAAACATTCAATTGTTGGGAAACATTATGGTGATTTGCCTCCTTAGTTGATGCATGACATCCATGATGAGAAGCACAGATCCAAATTAAACCAAAGCCACAAAGTGGCAATGTCTCTAATATTGCAATTGCAATGGGTGGATTGTGTGATGATGGAGAGCACTATTTTTGTTGTTGTTGTTATGATTGAGTTTTATGTTTAATACATGTTTTATATATCTGATGATAGAAGTTTAAGAAGGTGTTGAAGGTATGGTAATAGAATTGCATTAGCGATAAGGGCTTTGAATATAGTGCAAAAGACAATTTGTATGGAAATTTGCATCTTTTGCAAAGCGATGATGAATTATATGAGTAATAAATTAATGTAGTTTTCTTAGTTTAAGAACATTGTTGAGAATATTTGTTTTTAAAAACAACAATAAAGAGATGTGGAACGTTTTTTGCGGATATAAAAACCAATAAGGATTTATGTGATGCAAAGAGAAATCGTTAGAACCATGTACAGAAGGCCAATGTTTTATTGAATAGCTAGAACGATTGAAAGAAATGTTTTATCTTTAATGTATGGAATGCTTGGGCAATGACTATTTGCATACTTTAGATTTTTTTATTGATTTCTATTTGGTGGGGAGGCATAGACTTTTGTTGTATGTTTGTTCATTACATAGATTCAAATAAAGAATATAGGCTAGATAAACAGATTTTGAAATGTTGAAGTATTTGGTTTAGTGGGAAAATGAACCCAATATGTGTATCAAACGCAGTTGTATGATCGGATAGTTGATTACTATCAACATAGCAAGAAGGTATTCAACTAAGTAAAGGGTTATAATGAGTTAAATGATTCTTAATTTATGACCATAGTAAATATCTTTAAAGAAGTAATTGTTTCGGTTTTTTTTACCGTTATTGCTTCTATCTATATGCAATTCAAAAATGCCTGTGGAAGGTATTTATAATTTTAAACAAAATACTGTTAATGTACTTTTACAATGATATGTTTAGTAGATTAGTTTTCTAGCATGTAACTAGTTCCTAGTGTTTTGAAGAGTTTCCTTATAGGGAAATAGTTTCATAAACAATGTTTTTTAATATCGCATCATTAAACATTAACCAAAACATGTTTATTATTCAGAACCATTTATTTTTACTGGGGCCACTTGAAAGGAAATGTTGTATCAGTGTTGAGAGACTATTTGATGTTGAGTGTATAAAGTGTTTTAGCATTACTGGAAGCTTGGCAGTGTCTATGAGTCTCTCAATAGGGTAGGTAGGACCGAGTTAACAAGGTTCAATTTTCATACCAATTCCTCACCATAGTAAATGGGATATTTGAAGGGCATGAAAATGGTCATGACACACTTGATATACCCATGGTAATTTAAAACCTTAAGAAAATAATATTATATCACTAAAAATTGAAATAATATTACATCTCATTTACTAACTAACTCTAGTGATGGCTTGCAATTGCGTATTGGAGATATTAGAGTGTGCCTAATAGTAACTTGCACAACGAATAAACAACATGCAAGAATGACTTGGTTTAAATCTATCCAAGTCGAATTTCTTATCCATATCATTGATAATTGATTATTATTGTTTGAGCAACAATTGTTTACCCTTCCCATCTATTGGTTGATGATTTCTTGCTTATCCATGGTTTTCCTGTTGAAATTTGGTTGAGCTTTGATCTTTAATTCTTTTAGATGCAAAGACTTGAAGCAATCAGACAATTCAATCCATGAAATTCATACAACCATAACACAAGATGTACCCTGGGGAAAATCCTCAAAATTATGAGAACAAAAACCCAAACAATTCTTCTCAGTATAATATAATAGATAGCAGAGAATGCTTTCTTTTACAACATAGCAGATTGCTTTCGGAAGATAAGAGATCACCAAACTTCTTGGTGAAGATATGCAAGCAATAGAGAAGAGAGATCAATCGGATGTGTGCCCAACACAACAATAACAAGCACGCAAAATACCCTTCACAAAGAGAAGCGCATTGCCTTCAATGGAGAAGAGAATCCGCTTTACACTGGATTCAACAATCCTGTATATCATATTTATACATTCTTCTCTTCTATTTTTAACTTCTAACTTCAAGATAAACTCGCCCTCAAACTGGATGTATTAATCTTATATGGAGTGTCGTGCCCCACTTCTTATGCAGTGCTTCATCTCACTGAGTTGTCACTTAGGATGAACTCGCCTCTTAACTGAAAGCTTGCCCACTTAGTTAGGTGGCTAACTTAAGTGTCGACATGCAAGTGTCACAACTCACGTGTCATATTTTAGTTTAACATAAGTGTCATCATGCAATAACACTTAGTTAAATAGATCTTCTTTGTTGTCACTTAACTCTCTTTAACTGAAGTGTCATCTTTTAGTTTAACTAAAGTGAAAATACTTTAGTTGACTAGTCCCTTTTATTTAACACTTAGTTAACTGAAATCATGCTAGTCCCTTTTATTTAACACTTAGTTAACTGAAATCATGCTGATTGATTTACTTGAAGTGACCACTATGAGTTCTTTAGTTAATTGAGACATATCTTTAACTGATGCTTTAACTGAAGCATTGATACTTAACTGAAGCTTTAATAATTTGAATTCTCTTTAATTAGTTGTAGTGTCTGCATGGGCAATTTCGAATTCTCTTGATCTCTATGCTTTATCTTTTACTGCATGGTCAATATGTGCTAACTTTAATTATCCATCACATTACATTATACTAAGAAGAATTATCGAATGTTGTGATCAGATTATATTATTCCGGACCAAATGATCATATGGTAAAGTAATTCACTTTAAAGGTGATCAATCTCTAAAGGAGACTTAATAGTAATCTGGTGATCATGGTTAATAATATATCACACAACATTAAATGCTTTTAACAAGTAATGCATGACCTTTATACGAAAGTTCCACCTTTATACGGAAGTTCCACCTCTATACGGGAGGTCCATCTCATGGATACCTTTATACGGAAGGTTCACATGATAATCATGACTTGATACACACAAGTCCAGAGTCTTGTCCAACAAGAATTTACAACATCATTACTTTCATCAATTACCTCTATACGAGAGGAATAACCTTTACACGGAAGGCAATCAAAGTGCTCACCTCTATACGGGAGGACCAATCTTGAATACACAATATTGGTTTGGAGAATGTCTCATGATGATGTATATTTAACACTCCCTCTCATTGAGGGAGGCATTATCTCCCATACCAAGCTTGTATCGGAAGTACCTGAACTTCGTCACTGACAGAAGCTTTGTTAACACATCTGCAATCTACTCATCAGTAGCAATGTACTAAAGTTTCACTGTATCTTTCTAGACTATGTCTCAGATGAAGTGATACTTCATTTCAATGTGCTTCGACTTGTCATGAAACATTGGGTTTTCGGAAAGCTTGATGCAACTCCGATTGTCACACCTAATAACTATAGGCTCAAGATTTTCACTGAACAACCCTGCAAGTAGCTTTCTGATCCACACTGCTTCTCGGTAGGAAACAATGGAAGCTATGTATTCTGCTTTGGTAGTGATCTGGGATACGGAGCCCTGCTTCCTGCTGGACCAATATATCATAGCCGATCCTAGGCTATAACAGTAGTTGGATGTGCTCTTACGGTCCACAATGCTTCCTCCTCAGTCTGAGTTTGTATAACCAAGTAACATGACTCCTCCACTGGAAGCATATATGAGTCCATATGAAATTGTACCTCAAAGATACCTAAGCATGTGCTTAGTAGTTGTCTAGTGTCTGTGTCTAGGATAGACATAAATTGACTTAGAATGCTCACAGCATAAATGGTGCTCTTCAATGAGATAAATTGCCTTTAATACTAGTCAATTGTAAGAAAATCAATGGTGAAGATGGTCTATGGTGCTTCTCAATTGGATTTTCTCCAAGCTAGGTATTTTTCTTGCTCAATAGTTTCTACACTCCACCGCAATGATCAATGAGATGATGCCTTTGATGCTCCTCAATTGTAAGACCATCAATGGTGGGGATGGTCAATGGTGCTCCTCAATAGGACAATCTCCAACCTTGGTGTTTTTGTTGTTCAATTGAATCTATACTCCACCACAATTATCAATGAAATATTGCATTTGATGTTCATAAATTGTAATAAATTTAATGGTGGAGAATTGGAGATGGTTTTTCTATTGGACTCTTGAACCTTGTCCAATGTTTTTGGTGCTCCAAGCAATCCTTATAGCACTTGTGATGGAGATGGTCTCAATGAAATACTCAATTTGTGTGAACTTTCTTCCAATGAAAAGAGTGTATGCTATGTCTGTAATCTAAAATTGCGTGCACTGTCTTGCTTCTTCGTGAGCATGTTAGAGTGTCTCTCGAACAACGAAGCGCACTGTCTATACAGGCGCAAAATGCGTATGCGTTTTTCTTGTACAAAACGCGTGCACATTGTGTAGTTATATAACGCGTACGCGTTTTGATCTACTAACAATCAACAACATTTAAGAAGGTAGTTCCACGACTAACACATCATTGAATATTTCCCGCACCCCCTGTGTCTTAACCCCCTAACACCCCCCCTAAATCTTAAATTAACACTCCCCCTAAATCTTAAATTAGTCCCCCCTCTCTCACTTTACATTCAACATCTTTGCTTGTTAATAACAATAATTATATTTTTACATAGAACATCAAACCAAATGGAACAATATACTTGTAGGTAGAGAGAAACACACAACCTTCTCAACTTTTTTTTAATAATCCAAGTTACCCTAACACATTAAAAATCTTCTCTTAGGAACCAAGTAAAGGATTCAATACAAAAATCTTAGAAGCTGCAAAGGAAAAGTTATAGTAAAAAGATAAAACAAATAACATGGCAATCGAGATAATGAACCAACGTAAAACAAAAACATGAAAAACAACTTTTGTAGATTGCAACGGTCCATCAAAAGAATCATTAACTAAATGAAGAATAATTCCATTAAACAATATCACAAAATAGGTTGACTAGATGCTATATTTGGAAATTTGGATTTCCAGTTTCTCAAAATATCATTTTACCTCTTCCTACCCCGCACCCCTCTACACACACATATAGAAACACATCCATATGCCTCCCCCTACCACTAAAACTCCCCCTCCTCTCTCTCTCTCTCCCCCCCCCCACCATCTCCCCCCTAACTCATACTAACCCCCTCTCCCTATGACAATCTGCAAGAAGATCTCACAGCTAGAACAAATCTCACTAATCTCACTCAAGAATTGCAGAGAAGAAAGAAGAATACATGAATCAATAATCACTCATGAACATAGAAAATGGAGAATATCAGTATAATCATACATCAGATGTGAGTTGGCACTGTGAATAACTGAATACAATACAATAACTATCAAGAGAATTTGAAATGAGCTAAGGTCATTCATATCATCCTCAGTGTGTAGCTTGCACAACATTGGAGACATCATCCAATCAATGGTAGTAGTCACAAATAGTCAAAATTAAGTCAAATGAGTCTAACTGAGCCATGTGAGCACAAATCAGGGGATGGAGACTCCAAGGAGGGTGCTTGAGGCTGTCAGAAGGTCAAGTGGCACTCCAAAATAGACAACTGGGAGCTACAGGTAGTTCAACTAAGCAATAAATGCAAGAACTGGTCAATCAATGCTCTAATTGATTGTTAAACTCCTGGTAGGTGAGATAAGGCACATATGTCATCTAGGTGAGGAAAAGAAGGTGCATTAGGTAGGTAGGAGGGCTATTGAGGGCTGAAGGCAGGCTCTAGGGGGATGAAAATAGGCTCTAGGTGCTAGGGAGACCACCATACTGATGACTGGATGCATGCAAATATAAAAAATGATGGTGAGAATATTCCAACACTCCCACTCTCTCTCACTGCCTCCCCCTATCACTAACACTCCCCCTCCTCTCTTTCTCTCTCTCTCTCCCCCCCATCTCCCCCCTAACTCATATTAACCCCCTCTCCCACTCTCTCTCACTCCCCTACTCCACCTACACCTAACCCCGACCCCCCCCTCTCTCTCTCCCCTCCACTCCTTAAACCTTACTAACACCTTCTCTATCTCTCTTTCTCCCTTACAGGATTACCCCCTCCTCTTCTTGCACGGGAGAAAGAGAGTGAGAGAAGGGGTTAGTAAGGGTTAGGGAGATATGGGGTAGAGAGAGAGGTGGGTTGGGGTTAGGTGTAGGTGGAGTAGGGGAGTGACAGAGAGTGGGAGAGGGGGTTAGTATGAGTTAGGGGGAATATGGGTGGGGGGAGAGAGAGAGAAAGAGGAGGGGGAGTGTTAGTGGCAGGGGGAGGCATAGGGATGTGTGTGTGTGTGTGTATGTGTGTGAGAGAGAGAGTGAGAGATAAAGAACCAATGGGGTGGCGGTGTGTTAGGTAGTTGGGGAAGAGATAGGGGGTGGGGGTTAGGTTTCGGGGGATGAGTAGGGGAGTGAGACAGAGTGGGAGATGGTGTTAGTATGATTTAGGGGAAAAATGGGGGGGAGAGAGGAGGGGGTGTGTTAGTGGTAGGGGGAGACATAGGGATCTGTCACTGTGTGTGTGTGTGTGTGTGTGAGAGAGAGAGAGAGAGAGGGAGAGAGAGAGCCAATAGGGCGGTGGTGTGTTATGTGGTTGGGGAAGAGATAAGGGGTGGTGGTTAAGGGTAGGTGGAGGAGCATGCATGTTTGGGTTAGAGAGAGAGAGAGGTAAAGGGAGAGACTTTAGGGGGTGGTAAGGGGTTAGAGGTAGAGACGGAGGGGGATTGTTAAGGGGTTAGAGGTAGAGATAGAGGGGGTGTTAGGATATTGGGGGTAAGTAAGATTTAAAGGGGGAGAGAGATATAGGGGGTTAGTAGGAGAGAGAGAGAGAGAGAGAGAGAGAGAGAGAGAGAGAGATTGGGGGTGGAAAGGAGTAGAGAGAGAGAGAGAGAGAGAGAGGGTTAGGGGTCTAGGGATGAGAAGGGTTATTAGGGAGAAAGTGGGGTGTAGGTGAGGAGCATGAGTGTTTCGTTTAGAGAGAGAGAGAGAGAGGTAAAGGGAGAGACTTTAGGGGGTGGTAAGGGGTTAGAGGTAGAGCCAGAGGGGGATTGTTAATGGGTTAGAGGTAGAGATAGAGGGGGGTGTTAGGAGATTGGAGATAAGTAAGAGTTATGGGGAGAGAGAGATACAGGGGGTTAGTAAGAGTTAGGGATATATATATATATATATATAGAGAGAGAGAGAGAGAGAGAGAGAGAGAGAGATCAGGATGAGAAGGGTGATTAGGGAGAAAGGGGGGTATATGTGAGGAGCATGAGTGTTTGCATTAAGAGAGAGAGAGGTAAAGGGAGAGACTTTAGGGGGTGGTAAGGGGTTAGAGGTAGAGATGGATGGGGATTGTTAAGGGGTTAGAGGTAGAGATAGACGGGGGTGTTAGGAGATTTGGGATAAGTAAGAGTTAGGGGGGTAGAGAGATATATGGTGTTAGTGTGTGTGTGTGTGTGTGTGTGTGAGAGAGAGAGAGAGAGAGAGAGAGAGAGGGTTAGGGGTTTGGGGATGATAAGGGTGATTAGTGATAAAGGGGGGTATAGGTGAGGAGCATGAGTGTTTGGTTTAGAGAGAGAGAGAGAGGTAAAGGGAGAGACTTTAGGGGGTGGTAAGGGGTTAGAGGTAGAGACGGTGGGGTCTTTTGACACCAGTTTCGTCCTACACGGTTCAAGGGGTTCAGGTCCATGAAAGGAGGAGTAGGGCCTCGGTTATCGAATCAAAAGACCCAAGGGATGTCTAATGGGATCTCTGGATATGTATTTGCAGTGTGGGAATGAAATAATCAAAGATCCTATGCTTTAACATTGCTAATGGGGGAGAAATTATAAAGGCCCACTCAATGTTATATAGGGGCACAAATGAAGGGTATAGATCTGTGGCGATGAAGATCGACGGCCATAATCGCCCTTCGTAAATTAAGATGGAGTGGTTTTAGCGGGGGCGGAGTGTGCTAGCCCACGAGCAAATTAGGAATCAGATCAACGGGCATAAAGGCATATCTATGGTCGTCAATTTGTTCGCGATTTCAAAGTGCACGAAAAAACTAACTTTCCAAATCTACGAACTTTTGGTAGGCCCCGCGGATTTCAATAGTGTAGATATGGCGGAGTTAAGATCTACGGTTGAAGATTTATTTGTAGAATGAACATGCATGGAGCATCAGCGTTGTCCAAATCTGCGAACGTGGTAGGTGCTGCACCTTTTGACAGTTAAGATGTGGGTGAGATCGAGATCGACAGCGGATAATGGTTTCATGGATCTAAAGTGCAAGGAAGGAAGCACCTGAAGGAGGAAGGCTACAGAAGGCCCTGAGGGTTAAACACAGACACAAATTCATGGCCATGAGTAGATCTTACAGATGGACGGCTCGAAAAACCTCTTTGCTGCAGAAGATACAAGGATGATAAGGGAACATAAATAATATAAAAATACATGCTGGAAGGGGATCTGGATTACTATTCATCCGGTGCATTGGAAAACGATAGATGACTGTGCATAAGCGGAAAACTCAGCCAGATTCTCAGACCAGTTGTCGACAATCAGGTAGGCCTCCTATCTCCATACTAAACTATTTAAATGGCTGAACCGAGTGAGATAGAACCCCCAGGTTTTGAATATAGGAGGATAGGTGATTTGTTTGAGGATAAGGATGCCGAGATTTATGACACAGTGTTGATAAACAACTCCATTGAGACAACTAAGGACAGGTTGAAGCTGATTAGGGAGAGAAATATTGATGTGCATAAGGTTTACCAGACGTTTTTCAATTTATTTGCAATCAACCAAACCTCAAACTATCCATAGTTTGTCGACCGGTGCACCACCAATTACTCCTCCTCTCAGAGGGTGATTATGGACGCATCCAACTCTAAGATCCTATGCCAAATCAATCCCCTCACTGTTAGAAAGGCCCTGTCAATCCCGAACGAGTTCTGTCAAAAGGCCAAAGAATACAGAGAAGAATCCCTAATTCAACATTTCAGACTTTCCCCAACCGACCTTAAGCAAATTTTATTCTATGCTAGTCTACAGCCAAATGTCTCCTTCTAGAACCAACCTTTCCTTGGTGAAGTCAGTCCATTTACAGAAGAGTCCAAATGTGTCATTACCATGTTAGCCCAGTTCCGAGGTTTAGATACAGACATGCACATCACTGAGCCTTTAATAAGCCTTCTTTTTGTCATGAGCACATGTCCTCTTGAGTCTGATGGGCCTAGTCAGTCCACCTAGTGTGCCTGTCTTTGGTTTGATGAGGCCCTAGCTGAGAATATCCATTCTTAGCTAGTGGAGTTCCCTAAGACTAGGAGCTTCAGGTTTCAGTCATATCTACTGAGGATGTTCCTATCTTTCAATGAAGAGAATTTGCAGATGCCTGGGGGGCTACTCACACAAGAAATGTACACAAGCTGCACCCAATTCATGAACAACCTCATATCAGAGGTTTACCATGTTTTCTTTCAGAAGAAGCTGCCTAGGGTGCTGGAAGAAATGAAGGACATGTTGCAGCCCTCCCCTGAGAAAAGGATTGGAGATTGGTTCCAGTTAGAGCATGGAACAGTGATCATAATTTATGATTTTTCCCATCCACCATATGTATTGCCTGCTTTCTTAAACCCCAAACTATTTACCATGGGGCTGGTCAGACATAAGCTGAAGGTGGAAATCGAACATTTCTTGGATGAGAAGAAGGCCTCAGATATCACTTTTCCACGGGCAGTAGGCCCTTTCATTGTTAAAAACAAGGCTTCCCTCCCAACCGTTGAGCATGTGATGAGGGAAATGGGGTTTCAAACCAAGGAAACCATAAATTATGACCCACACCATACCATTTCAGATAGAAGACAAGAGAGTAGGAGAAAGAGTTTTGAGCATTTCGAGCTTGCAGGTCTAGCTGAGACTACAAATTTGTTAGAATATCCTGGACAAAGTTAGATGGAGGTGGATACACCCGAGGGATCCACCTCCCTGATATCAAAGGTCACTTCCCCAATACCTAGCTCCTCCATCATGGTCCCAACAACTGAAGAAACTGTACCCCTTTCCAGTGGCTTTGGGGAATCCAACTAATTGGAAGGCACTGATCCCATGTATATAGATAAAGACACAGAGAGAGCTTCCAAAAGGCGGAAAATAGAAGAACATGAGTAGTAGTTGGTGGTAGTGACAATAGGTCAAGCCAAAAAGAAGTAGGTGAAGATCCAGATACCTTCCTTTGAGGTCAGGGAATATGTATTCAACCAAACATCCATTGAACCTGCTGCACCAAGCAAGAGTAGACATGAGCTACTAGATGAGTATAAAGAGAGCACAGAGGCAGCCTCAGAGGAGTCTAAACTATATGCAGAGGTGAGGAAAATTTCCAATAAAGAGGTGTCTTTGGTGGCTAGCAGAATCCATTCCCAAAACACCCTGAACTTGGCCTTGGCCACCAAAAACAAAGCAACTAAACTAAATATGAACTAGGAAGACATCCCTGTACCCGATATGATAAATTTGCACAAGGAAACTGGGGAGGTTATCTATGCTAAGTTGCTAAAGGCTGCCCTAGAACTGTTGCAAGTTAATAAGAATAAAGTGGGAAACCAGCTCAAGAAAGAGAGAGTGGAAAACAAAGTCCACAAAGCTCAAATCAAGAAGCTGCAGGCTGACATATTGGTTGCTGAAGGCCAGGCAACCAAAAGAGCTAGCATTCAGAAGCTGCTTAATGAGAAAGATAAGGATATTCAGACATTGAAGAAGAAGTTAAAAATCTCTTCCACCCAACTAATAGAGGCATTTGAGTTGACAGAGCTCGAGGAGAAGAGAGAGGAGATACAAAATGAGTTGACAGAATGTAAGGCCAAATTGCTAAAGTTTGAAGAAAAGGAAAAGCAGTGGCAGGTGGACATAGCTCTTGTGGTGGAGAGTGAGAAAGCTCTAAAGGCCAAGTCTGAAGACCTTGAAAGAAAATTGCAAGAGAAAAGCTAGGAATTGGAGAACATGGCCACACCCTCCTCCATAGAATATGGATACTTCTCCATTGTGGGGGCTATGGCACAGGCAATTCTAAGAGATTTAGATATGGAAAGGTTAAAGAAGCAAAGCACAAATCTGAAAACTATGATGTCAAAGGAAGAGCAGGAAAAGGAGGCTTGTGAAACCAAGTACCAGGAGATGCAGGTCAAAAATGAGGAATTGGTGAAGCAGGCCACAGGTCAGACCTCCTTGCAGGAAGCAAAGAAAGTCATATGGGATGATATTATTGCAGAGGCAGAAAAGCTAAGGCCATATCTTGATTTCATTATGGACAAAGAGGTTGTAATCAAATCAGCCAAGCAAAGTATAACAACAACAAATGAAAAATTGAACAAAAAGCCTGTGGAGCATGTTGAAAATGTCATAGAATTCTTGAATGAGTTGATTGAAGATGAGTTAAAGGAAACCAACATAAAGGATAGAGTGTCCACTATCATTTGGGCTAAGAGAGTGATACATAAGCATCAGCAGGTGAGTGCTATTCAAGCTAGAATTGATGTTATGACACAGTAGGTGAAATTTTTCAGGGATATGTTTGACCCTTTATTCAAGAGGGGACTTCCTCTCTTTTGGGAGGAAGATGGCACCATGAGGAAAAAGGAAGAATATCAGGGCAAGTTATGGGAATGCAGATTGGATAATGAAGGCTTTGCTGACATGAACCAAGCTCTGACAGGAAAAGCAGTGGTGGAAAAGTTAACAAAGGAATTTGAGCTAGTTTGGGTCTTCAGAGAAGCTTGTGCACACTTCAGGAGCTATTCATATAGGTATCACATAGAGCTGCGAGTGTTGTTGAAAGAAGTGGCCATGTCAGAGTTGCCAGCTGATGATTAGTGGAAGCTCGTGGAGAAGTATGGGAAAGCTAAACTAACGCTGCATCCATGAATATTCGAGGATCATGAAGATTTTGGCATGAGAGAAATAGTTACTCTTAAGGAATTTTGTTTATTTACTATAGTTGGTTACTAGCTAGAAGATGCTTAGTGACACTTGTAGAAGGCTGTTTAGCCTATTTTGTTAGCATCTGATTTTCTGTTGTAACTAATCCTTGAGAGGGATAGACCTAGCTGCATAGGTGTCAATAATTTTGTAACAGTTTCTGTAAGTGTGATTTGGGCCCGAGGGCTTAAAGATATCTATATATACATATGTAATCGAGATGAAAAAGGTTGAAACCTATTGGAACCCGTGAGGCTTTTGTGTATTTGAGATGTTCCTTTAATAAAATTGGCAGAGCCGAGAAAGTATTTTGAGCAGAGATTCTTGTGTTATTTGATTTGCAGTCTGTACCTTCCTTTTTCTCTATGTGAATGTTTCCTTGTTATCTACTTCATACTGTTTTCTTTCATGTTTGGATAAGTATATGTTGAGGCAAAATTCATATGTTTATGCTCTGTTTCTTTAATTCCAAGCATCCACAAACCAATTTCTACTAAAGTTAATGCATAATTCATTTAATAATGCTCTGTATTAATGGATTGTTCTTATTCTCTTCCTTATCACCAGACAAACAACTCTTTGACTATAAATGAGTAGCTACCCTACCTCTATTATGAATTTTTTGCAAAGCATTGTCACTTTCTCATCATAAGTGTTTTGACTCCATTGCCCAATGAATGTTCACCTCATTTAACCAATCTACAATTTAATTCTAATTTTAATTCACATATCTGGCCTTAATAAACAATTGGTGAGAGATCCCACTCTGGAAAGGAAGAAGCCAGCTCCCTTTCCTAAAGTGGTTATGTGGTTACCTCAAAGTGTCCTTTCCCACAACCTTGAGGATCATTTTGAGTGATAACAGGGTCTTACCCCCTCCTCTCCTTGCAAGGGAGAAAGAGTGTGAGAGAAGGGGTTAGTAAGGGTTAGGGAAAGGAGGGGAGAGAGAGATAAGGGGGTTCAGAGGATTGTTAAGGGGTTAGAGGTAGTGACAAAGGGGGATTGTTAAGGGGTTAGAGGTAGAGATAGAGGGGGGTGTTAGGAGATTGGGGGTAAGTGGAGCAAGGGATAAAGAGTGAGAGGAGGAGTTAGTAAGGTTTAGAGAGAGAGAGAGAGAGAGGAGGGGGGTCAGTGGTAGGGTGAGGCATATGGATACACGTGTGTGTGTGAGAGACAGAGAAGGTGGTGCTAGTGGGTTGGGGGGTGTTCTATATTAATGTGGGGGTATTTGAGAGTTGTAGGGGGGGTGTATTAGAGGGTTTGGGGGGTTAGTAGCGTAGGTAAAAATAATGCGCACACATTTCTGTTAAAACAAACGTGTACATATTTTGTTTTGAATAAAACACGCACACGTTTTTGTTCACTAAAACATGTACGCGATATTTAACATCACAATTCTTCCGCGATATTTAACATTACAATTTTTTCGCGATATTTAAAATTACACTTTTATCACGATATTTAAACTTACAACTATATTGTTTGGTTTGGTGAAAAATATATTCGAAGGAATTGGGGGGTGGTAAGGGCTTAGAGGTAGAACAAGAGGGGGGGTGTTAAAGGGTTAGAGGTTGAGACATAGGGGGGTTAGTAAGAGTTAGAGAGAGGGATTATAGGTTAGGGGTTAGTAAGGGTTATAGAGAGGAGGGAGAGAGAGAGATAGGGGGGGTGGGGGTTAGGTTGTATTTTAAAATTTGTTTCCCACCCTTATCCTATTTCATGGAGTTCTGCCGATGACATTGTTTGGAGGGATTTATCCCTCTCTTCAAGTGATAAATTCCACATCCATTTTCCATTGGATTGTGTGCATCAAATTAGAAAAATTACAGCCTTTCAAATCATGGGAAACAACATGAAGATTGTCTACTACATCAAGGTGTCTTCAGAAGAATGGAACCAAATAATTAATTGAATACATAAAACCTCCTGCACAAGGTTGTAATTTGATGCCCTAGGTTGGCTATATATGGAATCCGTGGAACACCCCCCCTCTCACTCTACCTCTAACTCCTTACCACCCCCCACTGTATCTCCCTTCACCTCTCTCTCTCTCTCTCTCTCTCTCTCTCTCTCTCTCTCTCTCTCTAGCCCATTAACACCGCCCCCCCCCCCCCTTTCTCTACCTATAACCCCTTGCCACCCCCACCCCCACCCCTTTCTCTACCTCTAACCCCTTACCACCACCCATCCCCCTTTCTCTACCTCTAACCCCTTACCACCTCCCACCCCCTTTTTATACCTCTAACTGTTATGGAAAAATCTTCCCTACAGATAGGTAAGACCTCCCTTGAGTGTGCCTAGAACTGTAGACAAACAATAGGATGATATGCCAATAGTTTCTCCTAAATATATCATGCATTCAATACAAGAAAGGGATGGTGATAGATTACCTTAAACCTGATGGTCGTCCTTCGTAGATCCAAGCCAATGTAGTCCCTAGAGATCTTATACTCCAACCTCTAAACACCTTCTATCCTGCACACAAAGGAACAAAGGAAACACCTTTCTCCAACCTATCAACTATGCATGACATAAAATAGATCCAATTCAATCACAACTAGATCTATGATGTGCAATTGAGAAAAACACCATGAATGGGGGAAACAATCAACATGCATATATATAGCATCATAATCAATACATCACAATGTTTACCTTGAATCAATGATGAGGGAATTTCCTTATCTCCTTGATTCAATATCCTCCTAACCTATATCACCAAAGGTTGGGCTTTCACAATGATGATAGATGAAGGAAGGAAGAGGGTCTCTCTGAAATTGGGAAGCATTTATTTGCTATTTTTTCTTCCCCCCATGATGTCCAGAGGCTAGTGAGATTCCCCCAACATGTTTCAAAGAGGCTAGTGGATTGCCCCCAACAAGATTAAAAGAGGCTAATTGATTACCCCTACTGGGATTAGTAGAGGATAATTGGTTTCCCCCACTAGGATTAGTAGTAGCTAACAATGTGCCCCTACAAGGATTAGTAAAGGCTAGTGGTTTCCCCCCACCGTGATTAGTAGAGGATAATGGTGTGCCTCCACTAGGATTAGCAGAGGCTAATGGCTTGCCCCTAGTAGGATTACTAGAGGCTAGTGACTCCCCCCCACCAGGATTAGTGGAGACTAATGGTTCTCTCCTTCATCTTGTTTTCTTCTTCCTACTCCTACACCTTTTCTTGGTCTTGGAGATGTTTCCCAAGCTCCCAAGTGAAAGCACCTAATGTGTCGCAATGGGAACATGGTTGCCATGAGATGGTACATGATTAAAACATGGAAGCTCATCATGAGTGGATGAGGAAGGAGGAGTAGAAGCATTTGTATGCTCCATGGACAATGATCCCATATGTATCAATGAGCCCGTAGAGATTGAGGATGAGGGCACATAGCAAAGTGGTGGGGAAAGGTTGAATGTGCCTAGAAACATGGAATCTTTAAACATCCCAGGCCCCACACTTGTCATGGTCAAGTTGGAAGAAATTACAAGGGGAATATTTTGACCATTGGAGACCCTTGGATTAGTGGTGCAAAAGTCTAACTGATGAATAGTTACCACTTTTCCTTGACGGGGAAAACAAATGAGTCTGAATATGGAGGAAACTACTACATGCATGGTATAATACCAACTCCATACTAACAAGAGATTGCGATCCAAAGGGAATCAACAACCTCAACATCTATATTCACAATTTTACCAGCTAATTTCACTGGGAATCCCACAATCAATCCCTTTGGTTGAAAAGCGTGACCATCAAAGGGTTGTAACTTTGTAGGAGAAGGAATTAACCTAGGAGAACCTAAATCCTGCCAACATGACACAGACATAACACAGGTGGAGGCTCCTTCGTCAATGACAGTACGGTAAATGGTAACACAATGTGACTTAACTTGAATTTGAAAATCCACTTGGTGGGGGGGGATGAAGGTAATCTGGTCATGGTTGAAGGTAATGGTATTGGAATCATCTGAATAAATGCCACCGATGATGTTCAACAAGGCCTTCTTATTCCCATGAAAACTTTGGAGCACTTCTAAGGTTGACATGGAACAAGGAGATTGGGCCAAGTCTTCAACAATGTTGTAATGTTGGGCAACTCTTGAAAGGAGTTTGGACTTATTCACCAATCCTTTGGGTAGGCGAGGTGGATTACCGAGAGGTGGTTTCTCTATGTGGAGAGAACCATTAGGTTGAATAGGAAGAACTTCACGATTACTGGTTTTTTTCCAGAAGCATAGTATTTCTTGGAGTGGGTTTGGAGATTGACATCTTGGTCACACAAGAAAACAGATGCAATGGATGATGACCCCCCATACTGTTGGTGATCATGAGTGCCCCCTTATGAGGGTGTGGGAGGTGTAGTGATCATTTGCTGCTGGTGTTGAGGGAAGGGGTGGGTAAGAACAACAAGTGGATTTGGATTACCACGTTGTGAACATCCTCCATGAGAGGGCACAGGTGAGTAGGATGATCACCCTTGCAAACTGAGGATGCGTAATAGTTCTTCTTCTTACCCCCTTCCTCATTGGAAGGAGTAGTGGCAGATTGTGTATCTGTCCCTTTCCCATTAGTGTTCTTTTTCCGACGATTTTTTTTCTTTTTACTCCCTTGTTGAGGAGGGTTACCAGTTTGAGTTGGTTGGACAACACTAACTTGGGTTATTTGTGTTAAGGTTATATTCTACTAAAGAGTAAATTCTAACTTCATGAGCATTTAATACATTTTCACAATAGCAACATAAAGAGGATCTCTGAAAGATACACAATCACAAGGTACACAACAATTTATCCTGGGAAACCCTCAAGGGGAAGAAAACCCAGCAATAACTTCCTTAATATAGATTACCAAAGTACAATGCCCAAAAATAAGTCTCACAAAGAAGAGAGACACAAAACCAAACTCTAGAGCCAAGTACAATCCTCCTCCTCCTTCACAATCTTCCTCTCTCCTCTAGTGCGCAATGCTTGAGTGAGTGAATGGTACAAATGAGAGGAACACACTCTCTATTTATACTTTACTTTTCACTTGAATTTTAACCCAACTAGGTCGGCCTCAATAAATTAACTGAGCCGACTTCTCTAGTAAGACTCAATTAATATTTATATTACAGTCTTTTGGGTACTAACGACCCAAATTACAATGGAGGTTTTGCCTCATGAATTTTACATGACCAAATGTAATAATGACATCCCCGAACAGAGGTAAAACATCTCCGACAGAGGTACAATAATAATGTAAAGTACAAGTAGAATATTCTTCGAAGTCACATTAATTCAGCACTCCCCCTTAACAAGAAGGGTATTCTATTGGCAACAACAACAACTGGTGTGGATCTACACATCATCATCGGAAGGAGGGAGGAGGAGGCATCATCAACGACATCATCTAGAACATTGGTCGGTACATCTATAAATCATTGGAAGTTCTTCAACAATATCAATATCAACAACTGGAACAACTTGTTGTAACATCATCAACATCTACAGCACGGAGCTGGAACATCATCATCTGTAGCACGAAGCTAGAACATCATCATCATATTCAGTACATAGCTGAAGTATCATCATCTACATCACTGGAATATAATCATCATCTTCAGTACAGAGATGAAGTATCATCATCTACAGCACTGGAACATCATCATCATCTTCAGTACAGAGCTGAAGTATCATCATCTGCAACACTAGAACATCATCATTTGCAGCACACATTATCCTTCCTTTCAGAACTACGGGATCGAATTCAACATAGGTGATCCTTCCTTTTGGAATTACAGGATCATGGACAATACTCCCTTTCGGAATTACGGGACCCAGTCCATGACTCTGGTGATCCTTCCTTTCAGAATTACGGAATCATGGACAATCCTTCCTTTTGGAATTACGGGACCTAGTCCATCAACTCTGGTGATTCTTCCTTTCGAAATTACGGGATCATGGGCAGTCCTTCCTTTCAGAATTATGGGATCATGGGCAGTCCTTCCTTTCAGAATTACGGGATCATGGACAGTCCTTGCTTTCGAAATTACGGGACCCAGTCCATCAACTCTGGTGGTGCTCAGACAATCCTTCCTTTTGGAATTATGGGACCCAGTCTTTACGGAGCTAGCACTACAGCAGACTTGGATGATCCTTCCTTTCAGAACTACGGTATCATTTTCCACTACACATCTTAGACAATCGTTCCTTTTGGAATTATGAGATTTTAGTCTAAGGATCAACATTTAAGAGTATCCTTCCTTTTGGAATTATGGGATCATTGTCTAGGGATGATCAATTCCAACTGTGCCATCATAGTATCATCAAAACTACTCCCCCTTTCTAGGGAATTCCTTACAGACTACACCAATCTTGTCACGAAAGTGCTCAAACTTCACATGAGACAGAGGCTTAGTCAACACATCTGCAACCTACTCATCGGTGCTCACATATTGGAGCTTTATAGCTCCCTTCTGCACCATATCAAGAATGTAGAAATACCAGATTTCTATGTGTTTCGACTTATCATGGAACACGGGGTTCTCTGTCATCTTTATACAGATCTGGTTATCACATAGAATCATTGTGGTATCTAACTCTAGATCAAATAGACCTGATAACAACTTCTGAATCCATATAACTTCACAACTGGAAGAACAGGCTGCAATATATTCCGTGTCTACAGTGTTGAGAGCAACACTGGATTGCTTCCTGCTTACCCATGAAATCATGGCTGACCCTAGACTGTAACATCCACATGAAGTGCTCTTTCTGTCTGAGACACTTCCTGCCCAATCTGAATCTGTATAACCATACAGTCTGAAGTCATGATCTCTAGTATAATTAAGACCATAGTCTATCGTACCTTTTAGGTACCTCATCACATGCTTTGCAGCTATAAGGTGAACACGTCTGGTGTCAACCAGATACTGACTCAAGGTGTTCACAAAAAACCATATATATGGCCTGCTATTCATCATATACATCAATGACCTAATAATCTGCCTGTATAGTGTCATATCCACTAATTCTGACGAAGTATCAGACAACAACTTCAAATTTGTATCCATGGGTGTAGACATGGCTTTACATTCCATCATATCAAACCTTTTCAGGATTTCTATTGCATACTTCCCTTTGTTAAGGAATATTTCTTTTGGGCTCTGCCATACTTTGAGACCTAGAAAATAATGCATCAAGCCAAGGTATTTCATCTCAAATTCTGCAGCGAGCTTCTTCTTGCACTCTAAGATTTGCTTCTCATTACCTTTTGAAGGTTTCCCTCCTGTAGCTGAAGGAGAGTCATCTATCTGAATGATTGTCTTATCCTTTAAATATTGATAAAAAATGGATCTAGCATTCATTCTCAAATTATTAGTTGGTATTGTATGAGGCCTTCTTCCCAAGAACAGGCACTGCTTCTTCTGTCTTTTATTTCCCTTTGATTTTTGATTGTTAGGGTTTTTAACTGAAGATGATAATTTCTATATTAATAGGATGAATATTCAGCTCTGGTGGGTCTTTGTGAACCTTAGTTTCTGTGCTCGTGGTTTCCTTCTTCCTTATTCTGGTATATACTTTACTAATCTTTGCATTTTATTCACCCCGTATTGCTGCAAAACATGGGCTTTTCTTTGAACCCTTCTTCATTATGTTTAGGCTTTTATATTCTTTGTTTAAAACTTCTACAGAGGAAGAAGACACTTCCTACTGTTTGTTTGAATTATTCTCACCTGGGCCTTCTTTTTCCTTAATTAATTCATGCCTTTTATTTGAAACTAGAGATTGATTTTCTTAAGGTGGAGGAATAGTTCCATTTTTAAAACCACAAAAGAAAAGGAAATGCTCCCATGTCCTTTCTACTTTGTCCAATTCATCTTGTATGATATCTTTGATCAATGCTTGATGAAAAATACTTTGTTGAAGCTTAGGATTTTTCTGTATCTTCTTGGAAATTTTAGTTAGACTCTTCAGAAGGAAATAAGCTAAATTCATCTTGCATTCTCTAGAAAAATGCAGAAGGAAACACATGTGATATAAGAACACAATGTTATACATGCCTTCATTTGTTATGAATTTTTGGATCATTACCAACATCTCTAACCATTCTTCTTTTAACCAAGCTCTGGCGATTCCCTTTCTCCAATTGGGGTTTTGATGTTGGTCATTCAAAAACTGGTTACAATAAGAAATCTTAACTTGTTGCTGCTTAAACAACCTTTCTCCTTCTATAGATAAAAATCAAATGTAGGAAATTGAATCTCCACACACTTTAATTGTTAAACCTCCTTGCACTGCTTGATGTCCGTCAAATACTTCTGCAAAAGCTCTAGCTACTTCTTGGTTATAACAATAAAGACGTTGACATAATTAATAACAGCCGACCTGCTCAAACCTTCTGTTGCATTGGGGATATACATCTAGCAATACACCATCAGGTTCATGATGTACTAAATTTCTACCCTGATTAGATGCCATAGCTAAAACCTATGCTGAGATAACTGAAGAATAGAAACTGAATCAGGCGCTGTAGAATTTAAATTAGATATGGAGGAAAGGTTATATGAAAAGAGAAATTGACCTCATTTAAAATTAGAAATGAAATCATTTTCTAAATTGAACATCCATCATTAAATTTCCTTATTTGGTCAGGCTTGAATTCAAAAAAGTGACACGTGTAAAAAGTATCTTGGTTCATGGTGGCACAACGATCAACTTGACAATGATCCTGCAAGGCATAATTTTCATATTTGAATCGAGTCCATCTCCACACGATCATGTTAATAATAAAGAACCCTCTATACTGATGATCTGACAGGATAAAGGCTGACAATGGTAGATAACCGACTTAAAAGGAGGCAGTGAAAAGCTTGGCTGCTACACGTGTCCTCAATATTTGACAGGATTATGCAACATCTTGATATTAACCATATTAAACTTTCATTGCAGAATGAAACCTGATTCTTCAACGCCTTTTCTCGCTACATAATGGAAGCTGATTCTTCAACGCCTTTTCTCGCTAGATTCTTCAACACCTTTTCTTGCTACAAAATGGAAGCTGATTCTTCAACACATTTTCTTGCTACATAATGGAATCTGATTCTTCAATGCCTTATCTGAAAGAGTATTAAAAACATTCGTTGAAGAATGACCACTCGTTCTGTAGCGCTGATACACTAGAAACCTTAACATTTCCCTGGAGAATCATGAAAATTTTGTCATTTGAAGTAACAATCCCTCCTTAGGGAAACCATCCTGTGAATGATCATAAAATAACAAAAGAGCCTAACAGACTGAAAAAACTTCAAATTCATGGAATCAATCAATTAATCAAACAAAAAAAACTAAAGGCAAATATTTGCAAATCGTGCAATAAATTGAGATAAAATTGGAAATAAGAAAATCAAAACTTTGATTTTTGAAATGGCCTCTAAGGGATTTTGTTATCAATACGAATAAAGATTTAGGTATAGTTTTTAGTCTTAACAACTTCATGATTTAGATGTAGTAGATTTTTTCATTATATTTATTTCCACCTATCCATATTCATACTCAAATCTTGCTACTATGGTTTAAATGATCGAAATTATAGAGCGAGTGTCACTCTGTACTATCAAACAAGTTTGTTGCGAGTGCCACTTTCTAAAATCAAATGATATAACATTTTAATACAAAAAATGTTGCAAAGTTTCTCAATTAATTCTAATGGGGTGGTTATGGAAGGTGGGTCATTTGTGGTGAGAGGATAGGGTTAAAGTTATTCATCATTATCATTTTTTTTTGTTTAGTTTTGTTAAATATGAGTGTTATTGACCTTGGGGGGTTTTATATTCATTAAGTTAAAAGGTGTTGGCTACTTGAGATCAGTGGATATTTATCATTTGTTGCTAAGAGGATGGATTTTTTTTTTTTTTTTGGGGGGGGGGTCATTTGACATTGGTTGATATTTGTTGTTGATTTTGGAAACCTTGTTTTTCCACTATAGTCTTCCACATGTCCTATGGCAATAGATAATTTCAGGTGCGAAAATTATCCCATGGGCTAATTTTGGAGGTTTTTTTTCCAAAAAAACCTTCACCATTTTCCATTTTCACTAATTTATGAAATGACAAATAATTATTTAACTAACATAGTTACCTTTAAAATCTTGTGCAAAGGATTTGTTTTCAAAATTTGTTTCATAGAATCGTCGCGATGCGACATTGTCAGTTTAAAATATGATTTGCCCAAATTCCATCTAGAATTAATTTTTTTTTCTCTAAAATCACCAAAATTGTCCAAAAACTATACAAAACCCTTAGAAATTTGAATATTTTTTAAAAAATATCACCAAACATTTTATGGTTTGAAATTTGATAATTTGTAAGATTTGCCAAGGTTTCTACACTTTAAAAAATATGGATCCTTAAAATTTTCCTTGCCTATGGGGCTAGCCTAAGATTCATGATCAACTCGATTCCTTTGACTTGTAACATCCCCACATTTGTTGACCTTTCTTGTAATGCCCTCTTCACCACCATCCCTTCTTGTATTGCCACAAATCATTGGTAGAGATACATGAGACTTATCATTTACTCCCAACTGTACTTTGTCGTATCATTCAAGACCAGTCTGTTCTTGATAGAGCCCAGTAGGCGTGTTGCTGATAAAGCCTCAAATTGCAATCAATTTAAGGCTCATTAAAGCATTGTTAAAGGAAATGGACTAGAGCATATATTGTAGGGGATTGTTAGGATGTGAGCCCCTATAAAATCACAAATTCCTAGATCACCTCTTTATGAGTTGTTATCCTTATCTATTGATGAGGATCCTTATCCTTTGATGAGTTGTCAATATGAGAGAAAATCTAGATTTAGAGGTGTTTATATCCATGTTCTAGATATTTGTGTATTCGATATGAATATAGATTGAATGACTTATTCTCTCATCTGCTTGTGACTCATTGAATATTAACAAGTTTCACCAAACCAAATGCACATTGTGATAATACTAGCGATTATTATCTCAATAACAATGTTAAATTGTGTTATCCTTTTAGAGGCTTCACCTATCATTATTTTTAGCCAAATTTTCACAAACTTGAAAATGTCTACATTAGGAAGATGACTAAGGTATATCGATTTGTAAAGGGGCATATTAGGAAAAAACTTGATCCCATCTAATGCAGTCAATAGAAACAAGTTTTAAATGTATCTTAATATGGTTTGAGAAAAGGCTAACCTTTTTGATGGTGTAGGATCGACACAAGGCAATGTTATTCTTCTAAGAAAATATGGAAACACACATAATACTTCCTTCTTAAAATTTTCAAAAAAATATATAACTATTGAAAGATATATTAGATATAATTTATACTTGAATACATAACACATATAAATCTAACACAATGACATCATTAAATACCAAAGATCCATTTTCACTCAACAACTTATATGATTATGCAAATTTTTTATAAGTGACTATTAGTGTTGGTGTTTGATCATGAACATGTGCTAAAAACCACTCGCTTAAGGGATGTGTTGCTTAAAATAAGCAAATAGATAAATCTAGACAAAAAGAGTTATGAAAATAAAGTGCATTATACTCTATTATATATGATGCAAGTAAATAAATTTACCAAAGACTACAAGCACACTATATAACAACAAATGAATAAATTTTTATTAATCAACAAAGAGAAAAGTAGATTACAACACCTTGATATTAGTTGATGAAAATGAACTCCACAACTAACCTAAGGGAGGATTCTTCTCCTCTAGTGTTCCACTCTAAGTTGTTGATGGTGTAGTATGGACTCCTATTATAGAAAGACGAGGATGCATATGGATATGGAATCTCTCTCTCTCTCTCTCTCTCTCATAGAAATCCAACAACATAAGCTTACTTGTGTTAAGCGATTGTGAATGACCATGAAGGATTTATTTATATGAAATGATGTGGACACCTCTTAGAACTAGCTCTAATGTGAACAATCCCATTTCATTATGAAGTAGTGAACAATCCGATTTCAACCACTACACCTTTTTGGAAGGTGAAAAATATTAATGAATTAACCATTTTTCTATTTTAGGATCACTTGATGGTTTTTAGGGAAAACATGCAAAGCGCTAGCAAATTTTTGGACAAATTCTACGAGCTAATTTTTTGGTTAAAATTAGCTTTTAGATCAGTTTTTGGTCACAATAATGAAGACATATGATGATGGAGATGATCGAAATGGGGCTAATGATGTTCATAAAAAAGTGACGATGCTCAAAATAAAGCAAGGGAGTAAAATTAGGCTATTAACAACTATGCAGTGTAAACTCCTAGTATATCAAGGATCATGCACTTCTATTTATCTATCCTAAACTATTTCAGAGTTGGATTTTCCACTAGAGGTACATGCCTTTTTATGCAATGCATTAATATATTTCAGTTTATTCTAATTAGGAGGGGTCAAAAATGAGATCAATGAGTTTCTGATATCCACTTTTTTGTTAGCAAATTTATGGATGGTTTATTCTTGTAACTATGCTTCAAATACCATGATAGAAAATAGATTCATACTTTCCTTGCAAAGCAAGATCCAATGGTATAAGAGTGGATTTTAGTTCCTAGTTACCAAACACAAGCTCCCAAAAATATTATTTCAAGAATGACTTAAAAATTTACTTTGTAAAATATGAAAAGAGACACTATTGCCAAAAAAATATTGAAAACAAATTCATTCATTTGAAAGAAAAATTTCCACTTACCTTTGCCTCAATGTACTTTTGATGATACTCAAGAAAAAATACTTCAAAACTTTATAATCCTTTGCAACACTTCTTTATTGTTGTCGACAAATGATTACGAAGCTTAAAAGCCACAACTCATCCTTGAATCAACATAGATCCATCTTAACTATGGATTTATCAAACACCAAGAGGAATCAAATCTCTTGAGTTGCCAACCTTTCCTCAAGTTTGCACTCTAAAAATGGTTTCCTCTCAACACTAGATAGATTCATACTTATGATGAATATATGTTGGTTTATTTTATTATAGTGATCTTGTTTTTAATTTTTTTCATTTTATTAAGGCCTTTTTTATTTAATTTATTGACTTTATATTCAAAACACATGGTTGTAAATGCACCTATTTTCTTTTCATGCAATTCCCAAGTCTTACAAATTTATTGACTAGAAATAACAAACAAAATAAAATTATGAATAAGATTCTAATATTATTATTATTACTTTATTTTTAGTTTTGTAAAATGTCACGTCACCCTCTTGACCCTATTGCATTAAAATCGTAAATGATGTAAATATAGTTATTAAATCATGGTGAGGAGCTCAAGGCCAAGGCCCCACCATCGATTTAGCATTTTATGTATCAGCAATTAAAAATAGATGCCTATGGTTCTTGTGCTAGATAGGCACAATGTAAATTAAGATATCATGTAAATATGAATTTTAATGAAATACCCACAACTAGCTATGCAATGCAACAAAGAGATGGGGGCATGATTTTTACAAGGAATAGGGAGGAAAATTATTCAAACCCTTGAGCCAATGGTGTTAATCCAAATGTCATTGAAAGAACCCATAAACCATCAACTACCCATTTTGACTTATGCACCCAATCATTTAATTCTTCCAAGAGTTGGTTGAGGTAGTTAATGCCTTGGGAATGGAAAGGTATGGCAACCAATTTCATGTATGGGCAAGCCATCAATCTGGAAAATCGTATTTTTGCTTCTTGGGCAAGAAAATTCCCATGAAATGGTGCCCAAAGCCATTCTTCACCCATGGACTTTGCTCTCTCACGCAGTTTGAGCTAGTTGGGGCTTTCTCCTTCACGTTTTCCATGATTTTCCTGCATTTTCCATAGCTGGGAACCCTTTTTTTTATTGCACAGTGGCTAGGAGGAAGGGAGTCACGATTTGGGGGTTTATGGAGGCCATTTCTGTTCCTTGAATACCCATAAACGTTTTCTGAACTTGATTTTCCCTCCCATGGTTGAAATCCCCATCTACCAATTCATTTTTGGTTGCCCACGTTTTTTCTGAAACTAATGGAAACCCCATTTTGGGCATCCCATTGTAAAAACATTTTCCTTCATTCCCAACACTGGTGATTTTGTTGTTATGTGCATCCCTGTCTTGGTTTGAACTTGTGAGCAAGAAATTTGGAGTGGAAGTGGACCAGAATTGGTTTGATAAACCTAGTGAGGAGGTAACCTCTCAAGAGGATAAAAAGGGTTCGCTACTCTTCTATGCACACTTGGAAGAACACTAGAATGGGAGGTATGGCCTGAGGGACTGTGCAGTAGTGAAGGGAATACTTCCTTGTGCCGGGTGTGCAAGTATTGTGGGGACCAAGCTAGATAGATCTTGTAGAGGGCATCCATATCCATGTGGTTGAGCTCACTAGCTTAGCAATTCTTCCTTTCCATGTTGCCTTAGCAGCCTGATAAATCGAACTGTGGATTGGCTTGGTTGATTTTGGTGTATTTTAGCCATGTGTGAATTTGTTGTTCCCTTTTTCCTTGTAGAGATCATGCCCAGCTCGGGGGTGGCCCTTGTGTTGAGAGATTGATGAGCACAACTGGCCTATGGTTGGGTGGAACATTGCAGTTGCATAGCCAGTTGCTTGGGACTACTTCGTTTCAAGATAAGTACTCTCTTTTATAAATTCTGCAATGTCTTTATTTAACGGCTGTCATGAAAATGTTGAATGTATGTTAGATATTTAGGTGATTTTAATTCCGTTGTGTTTCTACAATATGCATATGTATGTGTCTTTTATTATCAATGAGTTTTACTTAATAATCATGGGGCTAGATGCTTGGTTTTAGCCTCACGTTCTCTCCATCGCATTGGTATGATGGGAGGGGACGTGACATAAAATGTTATATTAGGCCAACATATGGAGATGTATGTTACAATCTCTTTAATATTGTGTTGTAAAATTAAAATGGATATCTATTTATAAAATTTAATATGTATCTCTTTTTATTAATTTTAATTATGAACACATTATATTTATTTATTTGTATTAAATAATTTTTTTTATCTAACATGTATTGAGGATGATCTAATTTCAAATATGATGTGATCAAATGATAAAGTTTGCAAAGATACAAAACACGAGCGAAAACACAAAAGGCATATTGATTGCAAAGACACAGAACAAGAGCAAAAACACAAAGGAAAATGGACATCACATGATATCCCACAGTAAAATGGACAACACATGATAAAGTTTGCAAAGACACAGAACAAGAGCGAAAACACAAAGGGCATATTGATTGGTTTACCTGACTGCTTTTCAGTCAATGCTTTGAACTCTTTAAATTTGGAGAAAGCATCTGACTTATTTCTGCGAAAGTAGATCCAAAATTTCTTGCTATAGTCATCAATAAATGTTAGGAAATGGAGACTACCTCCTATAGACTAGGTTATACTAGACATAAACATTTATTGATGACTATAGCAAGAAAGTCTGGATCTACTTTCTCAAAAATAAGTCAGATGCTTTCTCCAAATTCAAAGAGTTCAAAGCATTGATTGAAAAACAGTCAAATAAACCAATCAATATGCCTGTTGTGTTTTTGCTCTTGTTCTGTGTCTTTGCAAACTTTATCATGGTATTAGAGCATGGAATTAGTAAAGGATGCACAATGGGTACAAGCTGCATTAGTGTAGCGACAGTAAAATGAACAACACATGATAAAGTTTATGAGACAAAGCATGTCCTTGTACAATTTCTTAATCTTTAACCTTTATGCTTCTGAGATAAGTTAATTAATTTGTGTAGTTGTGTGGCATATCATGCATTTTCATGTAAGAGATAAACACTTAATCATTTTTCATGAGTTTAATATATGAAAAGTATTTAAACAAATTAAAGATGCATTGTGATTTTCACTCTGCAGTGAACGTATCCGTTCACTAAGTTAACCGTGTCCGGTTAAGAGTTAAGAAGCGAGACTGTCTTCCATATTTGAGATAAATGATAATAATATATTGATAGATGATGATAACGTTACAATAAGTTCGCCTTTATAGGGCTTGAGCAAGAATAGTGAAGGGTTACACCCTTTCGCTTATTAACCTAATAATCTATTTAATATATAAATAATAATATTAATTAAATATTCACAGCATTGCCTTCCCCTTTTGGAAAGCTTTGTCCTCAAAGCTTGAGTATTTTCCTAATGTCGTCCTTCATTCAGATTCAGTGTCAGTATTAGAATTGGACGTGATTTCTTGTGTAGAGACTTGCACTTCCTTTCCATTGATAATTTTGCACTGTATTGTCTGATTGTTCCTACATTTATGGCCTGGGATCCAATCATCACCGCATTGACGACATATGTTTTTCTTCTTTTTTCTATTATTAGAGTAACTGTTAGATGACTTTGATCTATTTTCCATTTCATAGGCATATGATTGAGGTTTGTGGCATTGATGGCCAAGTGACCAAGTATCTGCACAGTACCTACATTGTGTCTCTTTTTCTTGTCGATAATGGTTATCATCTCTTGTTTTTATTCCTTCCAGTTTGCGTTCTGCGGCTTCTGCTTTATGTCTTGCTACCTCTACGTTAGGTATGTCATGTAACTTTAACTCTTTTTGGAGGTATGGTTTAAGACCTCCTAAATAGGTTTCGAGTCTTTGTTTATCCGACAACCCAAATACTCGTTCGATAAGGATTCCCATTGATGTGTGAATTCCTCAACGCTTCCAACCTGTTGTAATTTGGTAAGTTTACTTAAAAATTCATCTTCTTTGATACCTTGAAACCTATTAAAAAAATCATTTTTGAACAAATTCCAGGTGTAGGCAAAATTGTCTCTCTTCCACCATAAGTACCAATTATAGGCATACCCTTCCATATGCATTGATGCATATTTCACCTTCTCCTCGTCAGATTGAATATTGTAAATGTCAAAGTATTCTTCTGCTTTGTTTAGCCAAGCAACGCGTTTGTCTTCACTTCCATTGTATTTTGACAACTCTATTTTTGCCTTAGGTAAGTACATTATGTAAGGGTGATATTGATTCCCTTTTGCTTTATGGTTTGATGGTGGATCGAAACTACTGGACGATGTAAGTGACATATTTGAACTGCTTCGTTGTTGGTGGTGATTTTTATCTTTTTTATTCTCTACTATCTTACTGATAGCTTCTATTTGGTTGTTTAATGGTGCCTCCATATCTGGCAGTACTTTTGTTTCTATCTCTTGCTTAAGTGTCACATTGTTAATCTTTATTTCTTTTTGCAATTCTTCTTGATTCTTGGCAAGTGCTTCCTGTGTGAAAATATGAAATGAGGCATCTAGCATGTCTAGACTGCTGACTTGGTCTGTCTTAGGCATTAGTCTTTGTAACACCTCCATTAATATATTATGGTCTTGCATCATGGTGCTCAAGTTTTGGGTTATGGTGTTTATGTTTTGAGTCATAGCACTCATTTTGTCATCCAAGTATTTTTGTTTTTCGTTTAGAGTGTCAAAATTTTCACTCAACCTTCTTTCTAGTACCAGAACAACTTCATCTTTGATTTCTTTTTTAAGCATAGCATTGTTATTTTTCATCTCTTCCTTTAAATCTTCTCGAAACACTTTCTCAAGTTCGTCCATTCTGGAGTTTAGACCTTCGACGATTTTTAAATCTCTAATTTGGTCTTTTTCTAATTTTTCTAGTCGGTGTTGTAACTTGGCCATGGTTCTTGACCTGGTGTGGGGAGGTGAATATTTGGAATCAATCTTGGAGTAAGGATAAGAGTTAGGGCTAGGGATAAAATAATACAATAAATATTATTAAATTATAATAATAATTTATTATATATATATATTAAAAATAATAATACAATAATTATTATTTAAATTATAATAATTTTATTATGTATGAAAAAAAATATAATAATAAAAATTTATTATTAATTTTTTTGTGTTTTGAATGTATGTAGGTCGTTGGGAATGGCGGGAAGTGATAGTGGGGTGGAAGAGTGCAGAGGGGAATGGAGAGGGAGGGAGGTAGGGACAACACAATAATGGGAGGGACGGCGTTGGTGGGGAGAGGAGCGCCGACAGAGAGGAGGGGAGGGCGCGGGGTTGAGCGGAAGAGAGGGCATGGGGAGGAGCAGAGGTGGAGGGGCGTGGAGATACGGTGTTGGGCGAGCAGGGAAGAGGCGCGAAGGGGCGGACGGGGATGGAAGTGAAGGGCAGCACGGAGGTGGTGGAGCGCGTAGGCAGTGGAATGGGGGCGGTTGGAGGACGCTGATGGATGAGGGTAGCAGCGTGGAAGCTGCACGTGGGGAGAGATGCGGCAGGGAAATGTGAAGTGTGGTGGTGGAGGGAGAGAAGGCTGGGCGAAAGGGAGCAATATCGTGGAGGAGAAGCGGAAGAATATGGGAGTCAAGCAGTTGTGTGGGGAAGAGTGAGGTGCAGGGGTAGAGGTGGGCGAGTGGAGAGGTGAGAATTTCGTGGAGATAAGAAGAATTACGGGAGTGAGTGGAATGGTGGAATGAGGAGCCGAATCTGAGCTCGCTGGAGGAGTTGACGAGCCGAGTCCGAGCTCAGAGTAAGGAGCGAATTCGCTCTGATACCAAATGCAGTGAACGTATCCGTTCACTAAGTTAACCGTGTCCGGTTAAGGCTTAAGAAGTGAGACCGTCTTCCATATTTGAGATAAATGATAATAATATATTGATGGATGATGATAAAGTTACAATAAGCTCGCCTTTATAGGGCTTGAGCAAGAATAGTGAAGAGTTACACCCTTTCGCTTATTAACCTAATAATCTATTTAATATATAAATAATAATATTAATTAAATATTCACAGCACACTCACATTAATTTATAAAAGACATCTAATAAATTGAAAATTTACATGACATTTTATCTTATCATCCTCAATTTCCTTGATAATAAGAGAAAGTTGTATAATAACTACTTTTTGTTATTAATCTAAATATTAATGAATATAAGTATGTGCCAAAAAAACATCTCCCTATCAAAATAAAATATATGACAAAGGAAAATGATTAAAACTCCAACCATAGTCATGTGGCAAATGTAATTGCATATGCAATGTTCTCATACAAGAAAACCTATTTTCATATTTATGAAGGAGAACAAAATCTTAATAACTAATACATAGAATTCAAACATTAATATTTTGGAGCATACATATGAATTCATTCATAAATGAGTGAAAAAATAAATATATATATATTGTGAATCATTGGATGAGTGAAACTAAAGAACATAATATTACATTGTAGGTTAATTCAATTATTTCTTCAACAAAGTGATGCTAAATTTTCTTAATAAGTGTTGATCAATAGTAATGAAGGAATTTATAATTTACAAGTATTTATATGTATATTTATTTAAGAGTTTTATTAATACTTCAAATTTTATTTAATTGAATTAAGTATTTGTTTGTGGTATCCAATGTAAAGCTAATGGTGTCTAATTTCTAAACACTTTATTATGAGAAAATCAAAAGTCTATGACCATCTCTATATTAGGGAGAAATCATATCTAACTCATAATCACTTAAGCTAATTCTCAAAACTAAAATAACAAATTGTTTTATAATCAATTACTCAGTTTATTTACCTTCTTTGAATTTTTCCTATATAGTTCATAATTTAAGATTCCTATAAAGAAAAAAGTATAATCCAACACAAAAATAATTGTTAATGAATATGATACTTAACTCCATATTAACTATTATGAAATATGAAAATTAAAAAAAACCTAAATTTTAAATAATTATATTTAGATATTTTTTTAAAGATAAAATAAAATTTATTCTTAAAAAATATATTGATTCTTAAAATAAAATAATTTAGAAAAAAATATGTTTTCCAATAACAATTAATGATTATAAACCTTAACTCATTAATATGATACAACAAAACATATATGAACATTGCATAAATCCTCTTTGGATTAAAGAAACTCAAATTTAGAAATCACACAGCTCATACATATCAAATCAGATCAAAATAAATAAACTAAATCACTTTTCCCTCTCAAAATTTTATATAAATAAGAAGATTTTTTTTCTATTAAAAATAGTTAAGAAAACATTGATTTTCAATAGTCTCAAAGTAAATTGTTATGTTTTATTTTATTAATTTAAATATCAAATCTTTTCCTTTCAATTATTTTCTCATTATTCAGGTTTTTATGATAGAAGGATCCTTTTATCCAAATACATTAAACTCATTATTATTTTATTTGAAGTAGTTTAAATGTTAAATTTCATTATATAATATTTGGTCAAATTTATTACTTAATTGGGAGGGAGGAACTATCTTTTTCCTGAATGGGGAGTTACTAAATTATAATAGTAATTAACTTGTATTCTGTCAAAAGATTGGGCTGCTATCAAAATTTGAATTTCTCACCTGAAGCCTGGAATATACAACCTAATCATTGAATCGGCTACAAGAACCATTTGTTGGGCCTGCATATTGAAGATGTCATTTCCCTCTGCATAATTGCTGCCAAATGCTGTGCGAGAAATAGCATCCCCTGTAAGTTTGCGGAACTCCTGAAACACATCAACTTCGTTTTTGCCAGACAAAACCAATTCGCTCCATTCCTCCAACATAGTGGTACTACATTTCACAAATGCTGGAACCATGGCCTGTACTTGTTACAAAAGACAAAGGCATTAATGTTTACAAATAAGTACATTTTACAAAAGACTGCCTTCAATAAGCACACTTCGCAGCACAGCAGGATTTATTTAAATTTTGAATTTCTTAAAGATTTAGATTTATCAATCTTAAATTTATGGAGATACATTTCTCTCTTTGACAAATTAAAAAATATCTATATTATTTTAAAGGAAAATAGCTTTTTTATTTTATTTTTTGATTGATATTAAATTTTGCAAAAATTTAAATAATTGAAGGTTTATCTATTTGGTTTGATAGAACAAATAGATCTGACTGAAAGCTAATCATTATCATCCTTAACAAAAAAATTAAGCATAAAAGAGATATAATCTCATATTCAATATATTTAAAAATTAAATAAAATATTATTAATAATAAAATTAATAGTCATCTTAAATAAAAACTTAAAATAAATTTTAAAAAATCAATATAACATTAGATCTGTTTATTTATTTTTAAAATTTATCTAAATCTTGAAAATATGCATCATCATCATCATCATCATCATCTTTAATTTTTGAGATTTAAATTTTTATATTTGTAATATAAATATGCATCATCATCATCATCATCATCATCATCTTCTTCTTCTTTAATTTTTGAAATTTAAATTTTTATATTTTTAATATAAATAAATTAATATATAGAATGAAATCATTAAAAAATTAAACATTAAATTTTTATTATTAAATATATTTAATAAATTGTTTAAAATACATCTATATTCATATTTATAAAAATAAAAGTATTTTATATATTTTAAAACAAATAATTTGAATTAAATATGATATAAATTAAGTGTTTCTACTTTATAATATTTTATAACAAACATTTTAAATTAAATATTATATGACTTGAGTGTTTCAAGAGAAAACAAAATTTCAGAAAAGAAAACATTTAGAATTGGATCTCTTTTACAGTTTAGAATTGCTATAAAATAAAATTAGTAATATTAAAATAAATTACAACTTTAAATTTAAAATCAACTTAAACCTATTTTAATTACAACTTTAAATTTAAAATCAACTTAAACCTATTTTAATTTCATATTATTTAATTAAATTTAAATTCATTTTACTCAAAGCAAAAATTTGAAAGATCATGTCCTAGAAAATGTAAAAGCTCTTAAAACTATCTATATTCATGAGATAATTAATCTCTTTAAAGATTTAATAAATTTAAGATTAAAATAAATTTAAATTATTTTTGAAAAACTTTCTAAAACTGAAATAGATAAATGCAGACATCGGTTTAATGAGTTGGAATGTACTCTTACCATCTTTTCTCAAAGTTATGGAGTCATTTTTCGGGGTTTTACTATTTTAGGAGACTGCATTTTTTAACTTAAAAAAATAAATGATAATAACATTTAGTTGAGGCATAGACAATAGATAATCCTCCAAATTCCAAGATATTTCTAAATTAAAATCTCAATAATAATTGGCTTTGGCATTTAAACAATTGGTTGGTGAGAAAGTTAGAGGAGGGAGGGAGGGATAGAGCCTTTCCAATTGCCATGAAAAGGTGGCGATTCAGGGATAGAGCCTTTCCAATTGCCATGAAAAGGTGGCCATTCAGGGATAGAGCCTTTCCAATTGCCATGAAAAGGTGGTGATCAATATCCAGCCTGCTGCAAGCCATTTAATGCGGCAACAGGCCCCTTGGTCGTTGGATTTCAAACCAACCTGTTGCCCCGGCATTAAATGACCTGCAACAAGCTAAATAAAGTTTACTATTAAAGGTTATCCCTTTGCTCTTGCCATGAAAAGGTTATCCCTATGCTCGGAGGGACGGATAGTCTGAAAATATAAGATCAACCATTTCTTAAGCATCGAAACTGTACAAGTCATTCCCACCTATAGAGTACAGGGTAGGGAATCTATCAAAACACTACAAATGAGAAGAGATAAAGCGTAGGGAATCTATCAAAATACTGCAAATGAGAAGAGATAAAGGGTAGGTATCAATCTATCAAAAAACTTGCAGGAAGAACTTCACCAAAAGAGCAAGGTTCATTTGAACTAGGAAGGTTCGATGCAAGAGGAGCAAGCTAATTACTTTACTTGATCTTAGGAAAGCAGCTGGTAATAATGACCAATTATGTTGACAAATTCAACTTTTTTACCTTCAAAGGATCCAAATGAAAAGCAGGAGCGATGATTCTTCTGTGCTGTGCCCATTTCTCGCCTTTCAAGCCCAAAAGTCCCTCTCTAGCCACCTAGTTCGAAAATGGATCTAAAGGAGGTGAGTCGTAATGCCCAAGCTTGTTGGACAATATCTCCTGGATAAGCTCAGGGTTGCGAACATTCAGTCTGGGCTTAGTACCAAACCAGTGAACAAATTCCTCACCTATATGTCACATACAATGTCTCACTAATTAAGGAATAACCGAAGGAACATGGTTAGTGAATGCATTGAAATTATGAGAAGCGTAAGAGATTACCATAGGTTTTAGTCCACACATAATCATGAGGAAGAACTCGAGCGACTATGTCATGTGACAGCTGAGGCATTGGTTTGGACTTTGCCTGAGCCATCATCTGTCTCATCTCAGGAGCATTTCCAAAGAGCAGCCTGTATGAAGGTCCTCTGATTCCTTGGGATTCAAAGAACCTCTTTAGCTGCACGGGTTTCCACCATATGACCGTTGCAATTCTCAGGAAAATATAACTTGCCAGTGAACAAACACATAAAGCTGCCTGAACATAAAAAAGCCACTCCATATTGAGATCCAATGAAGCTGAGATGAAATACAGACGACAGTGATGAGTTTTTATGGCAGTCGCCCCGTCTGGATTACTCAATTCGCGTGATGCACGCAATAGACGTTTGATATAAAATACAGTGCCCCACATTATTAATTTCATTTTCCATATGTAGCGGGTGTTTGTCCTCTCTTCCCTATATGTAAGCTTGTTTTGATTCTCTTCCCTATATGCAAGCTTCTTTTGCTTGGAGGTTGCATCCGACTGTTGTTCACTTTGTCATGGAATCTCCCAATATAAATAAAAATGTCATCTCTTCTCTTTGTTAGTTGTGAAGCCCTTTCCTATGATACTAAGATGTACGAAATTTCTATTAAAAATAAAGATATATTCTTATTATAATATAGGAAGAGAGTCTTTGAAAAAATCTTAAATGTACATAACAAACTTTCTAATAAAAATAAAGATATCTTCTTATTATAATATAAGAAGAGAATCTCGAAAAAAAATCTTAAAACAACAATATTCAAGTATTGTTTGCTTACTTAGTCATTATTTAAATGTATATAAATTTTAAGTAAATAATATTGCGAAATAAAATATATTTGAATATAGAAACCATGCATTTACTATAATTGTGAACATAGTCATTGTAAATTATAACTAGTTTACAAGTCACGATCTAAAGTTAGTTGGTTTATCAGGCAAACTTTTTCAAAGATGAAAAGTTTTTATGCAGAAATTGACACAATTTCTTTCTAATCAAGGACAAAATGATAAAGGACTAAGTCTAAACTATTTGCCAGAAGAATCATTTATAGATTATTAGATTTACGATACTAAGTTTAAACTATTTGCTAGAAGAATTATTTATAGATTATTAAATTTATGATATTAGAATTTATATATTATTTATAGATTATTAAATTTACGAAATTAAGTTTAAACTATTTGCTAGAAGAATTATTTATAGATTATTAAATTTATGATATTAGAATTTATATATTTTGAATCAATAATTTTTTTTGAGTAAAATGAATCATTTCAAATATATGTAAAATTCTAATATTTGCATACAAAACCTTATATAATTTGTAATGTTTTCATTGGCATTGTAAATTTTAATCTAATTAAACATAGATTTTGTGACTAAGTAGCATATAATCAATGTGTAACCATAACAACATATAAACAACATATAAGCATTTTGTAATAGCATCAAATAACTTAGAATTTTTAAAATTTTATTGGTGATTCACACAACATAAATTAACATCATAAATCATGTAGCAATAGCATCATATGAGAAGTTTACAACAACATATAAACAATTTAAAATCACTAGAAAAATACCTCGTTATAAGAATGGTGGCGGAGTCCAAACTGAGCAAGCTTCTCTCTTCTCCTTGAGTTGCTTCCATCTTCATTGCCCAAAGCGGGACCACGGTTTTACCTCCCAGCCAACTAGGGGCCTAGCCGGCTCCCTAGCTGTCACCTACCCAAATTTTGAGGGTATTTATTTTATTTACAAAATACTTTATGTTAAATTATAATTACAAAGTTTTGTAATTATGACCAAAGCTGGTCAAAGATAATTGTAATGACTCATTATTATTATTTAATAAATTAAAATAGGAGACAAACACTCAAGAAAGCTGTTACAAGAGTGTTCACTAACCCACTAGGAGGAATGAAGGCTGATAGAAGGCATGGGACAGATGGCAGCATTTGCACTCCACCACTAGCTGTTGGTTATGGGACAACTACCCCTAAAATTGTGGCATTATGCCCTAGGTGGGGGGAGGTGAGAAGGCAACTCATTAATGACCAGATAATCACTAAAAGGCCTAGGCAACCTATATAAGGCAATTCGAATTGAGCAGGAAGCTCTTACAATATTTTCTGTAGAAATATTCCTCAAGTGCATCAGGTGATGACTGAGAGATTCGAATAGGGAGGCTATGTGAGAGTGCAATTGTAAGTCTGCAAATTATTTTCTGTAGAAATGTTCCTCAAGTGCATCAGGTGATGACTGAGAGATTCGAATAGGGAGGCTATGTGAGAGTGCAATTGTAAGTCTGCAAATTATTCTGAGAATGAAAACCAGAGGTGCTGGTGCAGGTCTCTTGGACTGCTAAGTCTTTAAGACTGGATAAACTAATTGCTGCTACAAGTGGAAGACCTAAGCTTCTAAAGTTTCTTCCTCTTGGTGGTTCAGTGAACAAGCTCAAGGGTCCTAAGACAGGCATCTTGGCTGTTTTCTGGAGCAGGTTGGGAGTAACAGGCTTCTTGGGTGATTTGTTGTCCTACAAATTATCAGGTTCTACATTTTGTTATCATTTCAGTAAAGTAAGTTTTGTAATGATTAGTAGAGAAAGAATTTAGTTAAATGCATGCAATGGGATTTGTTTTACTTTCTGACCTAAAATGCCTTCTGATTTAGAATGAATTCAATAGATGCTCTGAATGATTAAAAGACCTGCTCTGCATTTTTCCACATGCTGGTCTTGCACCGTACTCTATTACAAAGAGGTATTAATTAGTGGAGATGATAATGATCAGATCAATATTTGGATGAATAGAGTAATACTGTATAAATGCACTTCATGGATTTCAATGTTAAATGCAAGTACTTAAGCTCGGGTTTCAGTAGTATCATATCAGAATTAGTATAAAAATAACCATCTTTACTGGGTCCTGAAAATAGACATTCTGCCTTAAACTAAGATTCGCTTTCATACACAGTTACTATTGAAAATGATTACCGTTTCTGTTATTCATCAACAATTTTCCATACTCCTGTATATTAAAGTATTTAGTCGTTAGAATCAACTGAACCTGTACAGAAAAATTCATAAATATAAAATTGCCATCATTTTCTGACAAAATGTACTGTTTTTCTTTTATCCTTTCGCTTCCAGTTCCAAGCTAAAACTGAAACCTCTGCTCACGATTTCATTATTAAAATAGTAGTTGAAAACCTAGATTTAAATTCTAGACAACTATCGAAAACCCTAAAATATAAATCCATTAAGATAACACTTCTTTCGCACATTTAGTAGTACTCAAATTCACGTTTGCAATCAACACAGATTCACGGCTAAACAACCTTTTATTCATTCAAACTAATTCTTATACTTCCAAGTTTTAGAAATCCATTATTATCATCGTTCTGTTCCAGAACCAAAATTTAGTTTTCATCTCAGACCCTTATTCTTTTCTTAATCATAAGACCAACGACCATTGAAATCGAGCAACCTAAATAGATAGCTATTAATTGAAAGACGAAGACGCAACACAGTAATACATTGAATTTTTGGTAGTTTCCCAATTAAAGACCTAAATCGCACAGTACCTTGAATCTATTCACAGAAGCAATTAAATATTAAACACACTCTCTGCCTGAGATGGTTGTTCGTTCATCATCGTCGAAGCTAGAGTTTAAAAACATTAACTTTAATACTGTAAGTTTTCATTTAAAATACGACCGAGGCATTACACAGAAACCCTTTTTAGTGTTGTTGTTGTCCCATTCAAAATTCCAATTCGCACCGCACAGCTAATTACAGAGATGAAGCATCTTCAACCATGCATTACGATTCAAACAATTGCTTTTTATCATCGAATAAGAAGTTTGAAAACAGGAAACATTTAATACTATAAGATCCCATTTACAAATGACGAGGGTTTATCCCTATCAAGTCACCCGCAACAAGGTACTGCCAACTATAAATTTCAGGAAGAAATTACATCCACTACGCAAGCTAGAGCCTCAGCGGTAGGATCCATTAATATTCCAAAAGTTGCAGGTTGGGCGAAAGCCATTGCCAAAAAAAATCAAACCCTCTCAAAACTCAGCCAACATTCGCAACTGTCGACCAAAAAAGGATTCCAGGAGAACCTCGAGGAAGGGTACCACTGGTGCTTACTAGTGGTTAAGCTGAATCTCCTCCACCATCGTTTTCCCGGTAGTAAACCCCTCGTCGAAGAGCCAACCTAGCATTCAAACACATTCCGGGTTAAAACAATGTCCAAGAAAATGTTAATTTCTGCATAAAAACAAACTTATGACTATTCATTTGACACATTACCTGCGAATGACGAAGCTGTCCAGCCACTGTTGAAGGAGAAGGACCCAGTTCTGAGAAGCGGTATTGATACCACTGTTGCTTTGGAGTTTTCAGCCCAGACACTTCCACTAAAACCCTAGACAAGTACTCACTCAACACAAAAGAATTTACACAGGGATGCGACCCTCTAGACCCTACAACTACTGTAACGCCACCGAAGGATCCACCCTTATTACATTAACTTTCATTTGCAGGTCTATTACATACAGGTCTCAGGTTCGCACCAAACCCCTACCATCGAATTGGATTCCAAGAAAGCGTTTCACCACCATGTAGGTTACGATTAGGTTTTCATTGCAATCTCAAGAAACATCGAATTGACAGTGGAGAATTGCTACCTAGCAGGCACGTTGTCAAATTGCAACCACTACATTAATATGCCTCCATTAATTGTCACAGCTACTACAATTGCCAACTCAGTACACTCGAGGTCGAGGTTAATACAACTTGACGTTCTTAAGGACTGTTGCTAAACCCTTTTTCGTGCTACATATCCATGCGAGCATCCACGTAGGATTGATCATCACCATGAACTGGAGGCTTGAAAGCTTAGGACATGCATCACCACGTTGCCAGCAAACTCGTACCCTTGTCATTATTTCACCATTATATCAATCTGCCAACCGTAGAAGCAACATGTATTACATTCACAATTCTATGTTATCAAAGTCAGAAAATATATATATTATATGGTTGTATTCATAACATAGGCTGTAATTGTTAAATTGACATAAGTCGCATTTAATGCTTAGGGTATGGATAGGTCCCGCCTTGGCATATGTTAAAGTTCTTCAAATATATTCCATGTTATAAAAAAATATATGTTTCATATTATAAAAATTCGTAGGTTGAAAGGGGTACTCCCTATAGTTTGCAATTGGCCATTTAGAACTAATATGAATTACAATGATAGGATAATAGTGAATATCACATTATTAATGTGTTTGTTTAGGTAATAAAAGACTTACACACACTATTATTGCACTTACTTTTTGGTTGCATTGGACCATGTTTCAAATGCACTAGGTATTTCACAAGTCGACATATAAAGGATCATACCAAGTCTCAAATCGATCACGAATTAATAACAAGGAAAAATAAACTAATAATCTCGTAGATGTAGAAATATAATAACATTAATACTTAGAATTTACGATTCTGCAGGATTTAATCTAGTCAAGTTAATTCATTCAGAAAATGAAAAGAAACCAAACTTGAAGCATGGGAGTACCAGCAGTGACGGTTATTAAATACTCTTGATTTGACGGTTTCTCTTATCTGCGCATCTGCGTATGAAGGACGGGTACAAATGCTTTAGCTTGAGTAGCTAAGTAAGCCTCGGGGCACCTCGAGGGACCCCTTTCACCATCATCCAGAAATTTAAAACCGTTAGTACCTTGTCAAGGATAACTCTGTCTCATAATTGTTTTGGAATTTCAGTTAATACAAACAAAATTAAACTAATGTCAAAATCTTTTATTTTATGACATATCATTGACACAAAACATCATTAGTAAAAAGGACACAATAGTCAAGTTGTTTTCCTGCATTTATGACTTATTTATTAAACGCTGCCTTTATAAGCATCTATTAATTCCGCATTTACAATTATTAACATTTAAGGCTGGTTTAATTTTTTTTTAATTTTTATGAAAATTTTGGGATGTTACATGTGGTATCAGAGCTCATGTTCGAACTCTAGGCCTAAAAAGGCCCACGAAACACGCAACAGAAATTTTCTGACTGCAAATTTCTAACTCAGGTTACATTATTGTTATATACATAAAATTGCTTTAAGTTACAGGTATGGAAGGATCAGCTAAACATATGGAGGACAGATTTCCACCAAACAGCCATAGCACGTGACTGCAATTTGAAGGAGAATTCCATGAAAATATGAATGACAATTCATCAGAATTGTTATGTGCTTTTCAAGAATTGAAAGCAGAGATAAGATCAATAAAGCAGGACAATGAGAGAATTCTGAGAACACAAGAGGAATTGAAGCAAGTACTGTTCGATCAATACCCAACAGATGAACAGGATAGAGAAGTTGAATATACTTCCAAAACTGAAGACTTACCTTATGAGGGAAAGAGTAAGCAAGTGAAAACAAATGATGTAAACAACAGCTCCACATCATCAGGAACTACCAAACATCCACGTAAAAAGAAACGTGACTATTCTAGTGATAGCAGTGAAGGAGGTTTCAAGCCAAAGAGAAAAAGCAATAAATAGTATGAACATATATCTGGGGAGTTCAAGAAAATCAAACCCCCAACTTTCAATGGTGAAACGGAGAGAGGAGAGACAGCTGAAGCATGGCAGTCCGGCATGAAAAAGTATTTCCAGATATATGATTACTCAGAATCCTTAAAGGAAAAAATGGCAATTTATAATCTAACCGGGAAGGCAGATATTTGGTGGCAAGACCTCAAACGAGTAAAGAGCATAAATGACAGAGATGTGAGTTGGAGTACTTTTAAAAGATACTTCAAAAATAAGTTCTTATCTGAACAGTATTATGAAGAAAAATCCAAAGAATTTTATGATCTAAAACTGGGAACGATGAACATGAAAGAACTGAACATCAAGTTTTTAAATTTGTTAAGGTATGTGCCATACCTGGTGAAAGAAAAACCGAAGGTTCAAAGATACCTGAGTTTCCTACCCTTCAACATCAAGGACAGAATAAAGTACGATAACCCAAAAATGTTAGAAGAATCCATGAGGAAAGAAACTTTTTGCTTTGATTAGAACAGGAAAAGAGAAGGAGTATCTAACTGGAAAAACAATAAACCCAGTAACTTTGAGCAGAAAAAGAAAAATTTCAGGTTTAGTGGCAATTCTGGTTTCCAAAAGAAAAATTTTCAGAATCGTAATTTTCAAGAGAACAGTTCTAGAAATAATTAGCAGTAGAAATTTACAGCTCCCAGAAATGTTCCCAATGTTGCCAAAACCAATGATCAGAAGCTACCTATAAAATGTTTTGAGTGTCAAGGTCCTCATTATGCTTCAGATTGTCCCCTTAGGAAGCGGAGAGCTAACCATATTCACTCCATACAATCTGAAGCAACTGTAGGAGATTTGGCAAGAGAAGTACCCAGAATTAATGCAGCTTTAGACAATCAGAAAGCAGAACACCAAGTCTCAATGGTAGAGGTTGAAGGTTTGCTACAAAACTATCCAGTTTCTATTTTGATTGATCCAGGTGCTAGTCTGAGTTATATATCATCAGATATTGTAGAAAGTTGTAAGTTGAAAACATAAAAATTCAATAAATCCTGGTTAGTTAGACTAGCAACAGGAACAAAAAGAAAGGTTTCTGATTTCGTGGACAGTTGCATTTTATCTATGAATCAGCTAACAACACAGATCAAGTTAAATATTTTACCTTTAGGATCATATGACATCTTAATTGGAATGGACTGGTTAGAAGCCCATCATGTCATTCTGAAATGTTACGAGAAAAGTTTCACGTGCTTAGATGATGAAGGAAAGACAATCAAAGTGAAGGGTATTCCTAGAAAGACGTCCCTCAGACAGATTTTAGCTATGCAAGTAAAGAAAGCAATTAGAAAGGGATGTCAAATGTTTGCAGTAAATGTGGTAAATGATGAGTTAAGTACTACAGAAGTAAAACTGAAATTAGAAGACATACCGGGCTTCAATGATTTCCAAGATGTTTTTCCTGAAGAGATTCCAGGATTACCTCCAAAAAGAGATCTAGATTTTACTATTGAGTTAACACCAGGTGCAGTCCCAAATTCTAAAGCTCCATACCAAATGAATATACTAGATTTAAATGAGTTAAAATCTCAGTTGAAAGAACTGATTGATAAAAAGTATATAAGACCCAACGTGTCTCCTAAGGGGGCACCGGTCATTTTTGTTAAAAAGAAAGATGGAACCCTAAGGCTTTGCATAGATTATCGTCAACTGAATAAAATGACGATCAAGAATAGATATCTGTTACCTCGCATTGATGATCTATTTGATTAGCTACGCGGAGCAACGATATTCTCAAATATTGATTTACGGTCAGGATATCATCAGGTTCGTGTGAAGGATGAAGACATTTTCAAAACAACCTTTAGAACTCGATATGGACATTATGAGTTTGTGGTCATGCTGTTTGGGTTGACTAATGCCCCAGCAGTATTTATGTGCCTAATGAATAAAATTCTGCAGAAATACTTGGATAAATTTGCCATTGTGTTTATCGATGACATTTTAGTATATTCTAAGAGCAAGGAAGAGCATGATGAACATCTCCGTATCATTCTGCAAGTTTTGAGTGATCACCAGTTATATGCTAAGTTCAGTAAGTGCGATTTTTACAAAGACAAGATTCAATACTTAGGACACATAATCTCTAAGGAAGAAATTTCAGTTGACCCTGCTAAGATAAAAGCCATTAATGAATGGCCGGTTCCTAAAGATGTGTCAGATGTACGATCATTTATGGGTATTACTGGATATTACAGAAAATTCATTGAAGGGTTTTCAAAGATTGCGAACCCCATAACGTCCTTGTAGAAGAAAAGAAAGAAGTTTGTATGGGATCAAAAGTGTGCGGACAGTTTTAAAAGGTTGAAGGAATTACTAACTACAACACCTATTTTGAGGATTTCAGATCCTAGTAAGGATTTTATAGTTTGTACAGACACCTGTAATGACGGGCTTGGAGGAGTCCTAACACAAGAAGGACATGTTGTTGCATACGAGTCTAGAAAGCCAAAAATACATGAGAAAAATTACTCTACTTATGATCTGAAATTATTAGCAGTAATTCACGCTTTGAAAATGTGGTGTCACCATCTTATTGACAGAAAATTTACCTTAATGACAGATAACATGGGGCTGAAGTATTTACTAGATCAGACGAATCTGAATGCTAGACAAGCTAGATGGCTAACTTTTCTAAGTGAGTATGATTTTGAAATTCAACACATTAAAGGGAAAGAGAACAAGGTTGCTGATGCGTTAAGTCGTAATGCAAGGATAAATTTTATTTCAGCCGTAAGCACATACACAACATATTTGGAAAATCAGGTTTTTGAAGGGACTAAGATTGATGAAGAGTACAGAAAACTACATGAAAGGGCAGTAGAAAACAGTTCTGAAAATACTATGACAGATTACAGTTTGAAGGAAAATGGATTGCTGTTGTACAAAAACAGATTGTATGTACCCAACATACCAACAGTAAAAATTCTGATTTTGGATGAGATGCACAAAAGCCACTACTCTTGCCATCCAGGTTATCAGAAAACCATCACTATGCTACGAAAAGAGTACTATTGGCCCATAATGAAGGATGAAGTAGCATAATATATAGCTAAGTGTTTTGACTGTCAAAAGGTGAAGGTGGAACATCAACATCCTGCTAGATTGCTACAGCCATTTCCTATACCTAGCTGGAAATGGGAAATCATAAGTATAGATTTTATCACTGGGTTACCAAAGAATCAGAAACATAATGATTCCATCACGGTGGTAGTGGATAAACTTAGCAAAGTAGCCCATTTTATTCCTGTAAAAACTACTCATAAGGCTTCGGACATTGCAGAAATTTTTATGAAGCAGATTTTTTGACTGCATGGGATACTAAAGGTAATAGTTTCGGACCGTGATTCAAAGTTTACAGGAAATTTTTGGAGGTCCTTGTTTAAAGGGTTGAATACAACTTTAAATTTTAGCACCGCATTTCATCCTCAAACAGATGGACAGACAGAAAGGGTGAATCAGATTTTGGAAGACATGCTAAGGATGTATGTTAAGGATCAGCCTGGTAAGTGGGAGGACTATTTGCATTTAGCAGAATTTGCGTATAACAATCATTACCATGCATCAGCCAGGCTTAGCCCGTTTGAAATCCTTTATGGTAGGAAATGTAACACACCAGTTTCTTGGGGAGACCTAGTTAACAGGGTTATTTTAGGACTTGAATTGTTGCGGGAGTTAGAGCTAATTGTGAAATAGGTACAAAGAAATCTTAAAGCTGCCCAAGATAGGCAGAAAAGTCAAGCAGACCTTAGAAGAACTCATAAAGAGTTCCAGGTTGGTGAGCATGTTTTTCTTAAGGTAAGGTCGAAAAAGAGTTCCTTGAAATTGGGAAGCTGTGCCAAACTGGAACCCAGGTATTGTGGTCCTTTCGAAATTTTGTCAAGGGTTGGACCCGTGGCATATCAATTGGCCTTGCCCTCAAATCTCAAAATACATAATGTTTTTTATGTTTCACTTTTAAAGAAATATGTGCACGATGCTACTCATGTTGTAAATTGGAATGATGTTCACGTGGAACAAGACGACAATTTTCCGGTGGAACTGGACTGTATCCTTGGAAGGAAGGAAACTTTACTCCGGAATCGCACCATTGGGCAGGTAAAGGTGCAATGGAAGCACCTCAGCCCAGCAGAGGCAACCTGGGAGTTGGAAAGTAGTATGCAGGCAGCATACCCAACTCTGTTTCAAGATCACTCAGAGAGTGTATAAAACAACATCGAGGACGATGTTGAGACTTAAGGGGGGGTGTATGTCACCTACCCAAATTTTGAGGGTATTTATTTTATTTGCAAAATACTTTATGTTAAATTATAATTACAAAGTTTTGTAATTATGACCAAAGATGGTCAAAGATAATTGTAATGACTCATTATTATTATTTAATAAATTAAAATAGGAGACAGACACTAAAGAAAGCTATTAAAAGAGTGTTCACTGACCCACTAGGAGGAATGAAGGCTGATAGAAGGCATGGGACAGATGGCAGCATTTGCACTCCACCACTAGCTGTTGGTTATGGGACAACTACCCCTAAAATTGTGGCATTATCCCCCAGGTGGGGGGAGGTGAGCAGGCAGCTCATTAATGACCAGATAATCACTAAAAGGCCTAAGCAACTACTATATAAGGCAATTCGAATTGAGCAGGAAGCTCTTACAATATTTTCTGCAGAAATATTCCTCAAGTGCATCCGGTGATGACTGAGAGATTCAAATAGGGAGGCTATGTGAGAGTGCAATTGTAAGTTTGCAAATTATTCTGAGAAGGAAAACCAGAGGTGCTAGTGCAGGTCTCTTGGACTGCCAAGTCTTTAAGACTGGATAAACTAATTGTTGCTACAAGTGGAAGACCTAAGCTTCTAAAGTTTCTTCCTCTTGGTGGTTCAGTGAACAAGCTCGGGGGTCCTAAGACAGGCATCTTGGCTGTTTTCTGGAGTAGGTTGGGAGGAACACGCTTCTTGGGTGATTTGTTGTCCTACAAATTATCAGGTTCTACATTCTGTTATCATTTCAGTCAAGTAGGTTTTGTAATGATCAGTAGAGAAAGAATTTAATTAAATGCATGCAGTGGGATTTGTTTTACTTTCTGACCTAAAATGCCTTCTGATTTAGAATGAATTCGATAGATGCTTTGAATGATTAAAAGACCTGCTCTGTATTTTTCCACACGCTGGTCTTACACCGTACTCTAGTACAGAGAGGTATTAATTAGTGGAGATAATAATGATCAGATCAATATTTGGATGAATAGAGTAATACTGTATAAATGCACTTCAAGGATTTCAATGTTAAATGAAAGTACTTAAGCTCGGGTTTTAGTAGTATCATATCAGAATTAGTATAAAAATAACCATCTTTATTGGGTCCTAAAAATAGACATTCTGCCTTAAACTAAGATTCGCTTTCATACACAGTTACTATTGAAAATGATTATCCTGTCTTCTATTCATCTACAATTTTCCATACTCCTGTCTATTAAAGTATTTAGTCGTTAGAATCAACTGAACCTGTACAGAAAAATTCATAAATATAAAATTGCCATCATTTTCTGACAAAATGTACTGTTTTTCTTTTATCCTTTCACTTCCAGTTCCAAGCTAAAACTGAAACCTTTGATCACGATTTCATTATTAAAATAGTAGTTGAAAACCTAGATTTAAATTCTAGACAGCTATCGAAAACCCTAAAATATAAATCCATTAAGATAACACTTCTTTCGTACATTTAGTAGTACTCAAATTTACGTTTGCAATCAACATAGATTCACGACTAAACAACCTTTTATTCATTCAAACTAATTCTTATACTTCCAAGTTTTAGAAATCCATTATTATCATCGTTCTGTTCCAGAACCAAAATTTTGTTTTCATCTCAGACCCTTATTCTTTTCTTAATCATAAGACCAACGACCATTGAAATCGAGCAACCTAAATAGATAGCTATTAATTGAAAGACGAATATGCAACACAGTAATACATTGAAGTTTTGGTAGTTTCCCAATTAAAGACCTAAATTGCACAGTACCTTGAATCTATTCATAGAAGCAATTAAATGTTAAACACACTCTCTGCCTAAGATGGGTGTTCGTTCATCATCGTCGAAGCTAGATTTTAAAAACATTAACTTTAATACTGCAAGTTTTCATTTAAAATACGACTGAGCCATCACATAGAAACCCTTTTTAGTGTTGTTGTTGTCCCATTCAAAATTCCAATTCGCACCGCACAGCTAATTATAGAGACGAAGCATCTTCAACCATGCATTACGGTTCAAACAGTTGCTTTTTATCATCGAATAAGAAGATTGAAAACAAGAAACATTTAATACTGTAAGATCCCATTTACAAACGACGAGGGTTTATCCCTATCAAGTCACCCGCAACAAGGTACTGCCAACTATAAATTTCAGGAAGAAATTACATCCACTACACAAGCTAGAGCCTCAGCGGTATGATCCATTAATGTTCCAAAAGTTGCAGGCTGGGCAAAAGCCATTGCCCAAAAAAATTCAAACCCTCTCAAAACTCAGCCAACATTCGCAACTGTCGACCAAAAAATGATTCCAGTAGAACCTCGAGGAGCACCGACGTTTGCTGGTGGTTAAGCTGAAGCTCCTCCACCATCTTTTTCCTGGTAGTAAACCCCTCGTCGAAGAGCCAACCTAGCATTCAAACGCATTCCGGGTTAAGACAATGTCCAAGAAAATGTTAATTTCTGCATAAAAACAAACTTATGACTATTCATTTGACACATTACATGCGAATGACGAAGCTTCCTAGCCATTGTTGAAGGAGAAGGACCCAGTTCTGAGAAGTGTTATTGATACCACTGTTGCTTCGGAGTTTTCTGCCCAGGCACTTCCACTAAAACCCTAGACAAGTACTCACTCAACACAAAAGAATTTACACAGGGATGCGACACTCCAGACCCTACAGCTACTGTAACACCACCGAAGGATCCACCCTTTTTACATTAACTTTAATTTGCAGGTCTATTACATACATGTCTCAGGTTCGAGCTTGAGGAAGGCTAAAAACACCAAACCCTAGCACCTTTCGGCCAGTTAGCCTCACTCTAAACCCCTACCATCGAGTTGGATGCCAAGAAAGTGTTTCAATGCCATGTAGATTACGATTAGGTTTTCGTTGCAATCTCAAGAAACATCGAATCGACGGTGGAGAATTGCTACCTAGCAGGCACGTTGTTAATTTGCAACCACTACATTAATATGCCTCCATTAATTGTCACAGCTACTACAATTGCCAACTCAGTACACTCAGGGTCGAGGTTAATACAGCTCGACGTTCTTAAGGACTGTTGCTAAACCCTTTTTCGTGCTACATATCCATGCGAGCATCCACGTAGGACTGATCATCACCGTGAACTGGAGGCTTGAAAACTTAGGACATGCATCACCACGTTGCCAGGAAACTCGTACCCTTGTCATTATTTCACCATTATATCAATCTACCAACCGCAGAAGCGACATGTATTACATTCACAATTATATGTTATCAAAGTCAGAAAATATATATATTATATGGTTGTATTCATAACATAGGCTGTAATTGTTAAATTGACATAAGTCGCATTTAATGCTTAGGGTATGGATAGGTACCCGCCTTGGCATATGTTAAAGTTCTTCAAATATATTCCATGTTATAAAAAAATATATGTTTCATATTATAAAAATTCGTAGGTTGAAAGGGGTTACTCCCTATAGTTTGCAATTGGCCATTTAGAACTAATATGGATTACAACGATAGGGTAATAGTGAATATCACATTATTAATGTGTTTGTTTAGGTAATAAAAGACTTAGAAACACTATTATTGCACTTACTTTTTGGTTGCATTGGACCATGTTTCAAATGCGCTAGGTATTTCACAAGTCGACATAGAAATGATCATACCAAGTCGCAAATCAATCACGAATTAATAACAAGGAAAAACAAACTAATAAGCCCGTATATGTAGAAATATAATAATATTAATACTCAGAATTTATGATTCTGCAGGATGTAATCTAGTCAAGTTAATTCATTCAGAAAATGAAAAGAAACCAAACTTGAAGCATGGGAGTACCAGCAGTGACGGTTATTAAATACTCTTGATTTGATGCTTTCTCTTACCTGCGTATCTGCGCATGAAGGACGGGTACAAATGCTTTAGCTTGAGTAGCTAAGTAAGCCTCGGGGCACCTCGAGGGACCCCTTTCACCATCATCCAGAAATTTAAAACCGTCAGTACCTTGTCAAGGATAACTCTGGAATTTCAGTTAATACAAACAAAATTAAACTAATGTCAAAATATTTTATTTTATGGCATGTCACTGACACAAAACATCATTAGTAAAAAGGACACAATAGTCAAGTTGTTTTCCTGCATTTATGACTTATTTATTAAACGCTGCCTTTATAAGCATCTATTAATTCCGCATTTACAATTATTAACATTTAAGGCTGGTTTAATTTTTTTAAAATTTTTTATGAAAATTTTGGGATGTTACACTAGCCCCAGGAAACCATTGAACGGTCCCATCCAAATGGCCTCCTGGTCCTCTGTGCCCGAGACCCCCAAAGAACAGAACATTGATGCACTAGTAGGCTATGTATCAAATCTTCCAAGAGTTCTCAAACTCTTTCAACTCTTCCCAACTTCTCATACCCCAAATTATCCAAAATACCTCTTCCTATCAAAATTCTTACCAAAATATCGTTCCAGAGAAAAGACTCCCCTTCTCCATCTCATGTCTCCTATTTATATCCCAAGTCCTCATCCTCCTCCTCATCCATCAATAAATTCCCATAAAATAATAGTCAATAATCAATAAATTCATTTTCTAAAAAAATAGCAATTTGATTTGAATAAATAAAATATTAATAAACATGGTTGCAAAGTCTCACTTGTCATGCTTCTATCTTAAATGCAACTATGACATCTCTTTCCTAAAAAAATGTGCAATCCTATCTATATGCATTTATTTATATTATCCTCTTATACATAAGTCAAATAAGTTATTTTTCATCTACTATATTATACTGTGACATATATTATATGTATATAATTATATATGGAATTCAATAATCCAATCAATTTATCTAAATTTAAAACATATTTAAACAAGTCAACAAACTCATACTTTTAGCACACAAGTAATGCTTTCAACAATTCATCAACCAAGTTACTAATAGCTAATATAATCATATTAATGTATTCATCGATCGACCAATCATAGTAATGTACTTAGGAATTGACATATGCATGGCCAGTGCACATATCTTAAGCGTGGGTACTAATAATCACTTTTAATGCTCCTAATATATCATTATTACATTGTTTGAAAACAACATATAGAAGGACAATTAAACAATGCATCATTCATCATTCATAATCATTCATACATAAGCAATAAAACATAATTAGTTAAACATAATGATGAAATTGAGCATATAATCATGATGGGTAATAACAACCAAGAACACCATCCATCCATCCCATCAGTACTCCAACCATCTAATCACCACTACTTCCAACTTCTGACCTCACCATCCCATCCTCTGCTGGAATATACCATGGAATCTCGACTACATGTATGACCATGTATAGAACCCGTAAGCGAAAGTGTCGATCAACCACATCGACCAAGCTTCCCCAACAGGCACCCACTAGTCATCATCCCACATCCACGGGAGCGTGTTCAGCACAGCCCTTCCACGACTCTGGGTTTCAGAGGTTCGACGGTGGGAAATGCCTCCACCCCTCCTGATAGTACTAGGGTCAACGCCCTACATCAACCATACTGTGCCATCACTGATCTAAGGGGTCCCGTCATTGAACAACCACTTTGGGCAAGTCACAATTCCTGTCAAAACTCACACTCACCCACAAGTCATAGAAATATTGGAATTCCCAATTAAATAGCATGCTATCTGATATAACATCATTATACTCATGATATTCAAGACATCTTGTGCCCCTTGGCAATATAGGAATCTGCCTATCTCATAGCCAATCAACATGTGGAATAGTTCATCATTAACATGAAACATATATATATATAGCCATACGCAACTCTTTCAAGTGTTAATCCATATCACTAAAACGACATTTACATATAATCGTGTAAGTTCTTTTTGCAAACAACTAAATTAGCATTCCACATATGGATATTTTATATTCAATTTTGCATGTTCCAATGAAATAACATATTCATTGTCATTAATAAATTAAAACAATATATTCCATTTACCGTCCACACATAGGGAGTCCATATGTTCACATAACAATAGTCTTAATCATCTTAGATGAGTCTAACATATAATAAACAAATGAAAATGTTAAGTTAATTCACATTAGAGTTTCAATTACTAAGTGTGCAAATATGGGGCATTACATAGCTATAGTTTCAACAATGACAATGTTTTGATCCAATCCCTTGATGCTTAGAAAGAAATTCAAAATTAAAATCTTATTTTGTTTTTTAATACAATAATATTATTGCATGACTCAAACCTTGATTTTAATGATAGTAAATACAATAAAATATAACTTAATTTGATTTGGAAAAGCTTGTTTATATATATGTGAGAAACACACACATGTATGCTAAGAATTGCAAAGCCAAAACCTCCCACCGGAGAAGAGGTGATCTATTGATCTTCATTGACTTAAAATACATGAGAGAGTCCTCAATTTATAGGATTGAGGAGGCCCAATAAACACCTAAGATTAGGTGGGCAGTTGAAAGAATCTACATGAGCTTAACTCACACAAGATGTCACGTGTTAAGAAAAATATACATTTTAAACAAACACACTAACACCCCCCCAATAAGTGACACGTAGGGAGGAACAAAGAAGAAGAAAGATGGGTCCCGACAACAAACCCTGATAAGGTACCCATATACAAACTCTCATAACCAGAGGAAATGAGCTAAATCCACAGGGAAAAACTCCTCCCAAAAAGAAAGAATACATCATAAACACAAAGTGAAGGTAGGAGGACTCAAGATGACCCCTGTTAACAACCACAAGTCTTCATTCTAGAAAGAGTTACTGATAAATAGATTCAGAAAAATAAAGGTCAAAGCCTATAAGTGGGAGAGTTAAGAGATATGACCAAGGGATATGACCATGCGACAAATCAAAAGGTGCTGGCGAAGGTGGGTCCAACAAATTAAACGTCAATGATAAGACATACAATTTTAACTAAATATATGGATTTATTATTCTGGAAGGACATGTTTGTTGCAGGGACCGATACCATTTCGACAATAGTTGAATGGGAAATGGCCGAGCTTCTCAGAAACCCATCACTAATAAAGAAAGGCCCAAGCAGAGCTGGATGAAGTTGTTGGTCAAGAAAGGAAAATGGAGGAATCAGACATAGGAAAGCTTCCATATTTATAGGCAATAGTGAAGGAGGATCTCAGATTGCACCCCCCAACACCATTGACATTGTGGTCCAATTCCTCGAATATCAGATAGCTCTTCCGAAATTGCTGGATATGTTGTCCCAGAGAACACACAGGTGTTTGTGAATGTTTGGGGCATCGGAAGAGATCCCAATGTCTGGAAGGAACCTATGAAATTCAATCCGGAAAGGTTCTTAGAGTGTAATACTGACTACAGACGCCAGGATTTTGAACTAATACCATTTGGCGTAGGAAGAAGGATTTGCATTGGACTTCCTCTGGCACATATAATGCTTCATTTTGTTTTGGGATATCGGCTTCATGCTTTCAATTGGTCCATTCCTAAAGTTAATAAGGATGAATATTTTGATGTTGATATGGCTGAGAAGTTTGGGATAGCTCTACAAAAAGCAGTACCTCTGGTAGCAGTTCCCACCCAAAGATTGCCTGTAAACCTTTACTAAAAAGAGCATTGTATGAGCAGTGTGTATGTGAGAAAAGAAAATGGTGAAGCAGGGATCAATGGTAAGACAACTGCAATGATAAGACAGCTGCAATGATAATTAAACGTCAATGATACCATTGAGATCCTCTATTCGACAGATCGCAAAGATCAAAGGTAGAACATCAAGCAAAGGGTTTCCATCTCATCATAAGTTGATGAAGAGGCAATATAGACTGTTAAATAGCTGCCCACATTTAGAGTTTTGCTGTCAGCAGACCGCTCAGTTTTCAAGGAAGAGGATATTTATATAGAACGTTGAGCTTGATACTCAAAATAAACATAAATATATTGCCACATCTCATATATTTTAGCCATAAGAGGAAATCGTGGAGCTAATATGGTGTCTACACAAATGAGATCTACGCCGATGAGGATCAGTTGAGAATCTATCAACGCATTAAACATGAGTAAAAAAAACGTCAAAGAAGGCTACCAAATTGCTGCATGGAGATTTTATGAGATAGTTGAAGTTTCCACAAATCTATACGGTTTATTGAAAGCATGATGACGCATGAAAACATGAGCCAGATTTAATTAAATAATGCCATCAGATCGTTGGATGAGCTGTCTTCATCCCATCAAAATCCAGTTGCAGTCATGATATACTTCAACAATCGGCATTGAAGACACGAATGAAACCCCAAAATCTTGCTCCATATTTAGTTTTTAATATACTCAGTAAATTCAGGATTCTTTAATGGATTTCAAGCCTTCATAGAAGAAGATCACGTGCATTTTTTGTTATGAATCTAGATTAGAATGGAGGGAATATTGCACGAGAAGGAACATAAATGAAAAGGCATGTGCGCCATCTCAACAAACGGAAGCGAATATGTTGGAGAGCGTTTTGAGAAATTTATGCAGCATGAAGAAAGCTAGAATTTCGTTCTACCAGCTGTAGTAGAATCAGGAATTCGTTATTGGTCTTCATGGCTTATATAAACAACACAAAATTGACTCCTGAGGTGGGATGGAAATTATTTTCCAGAGTTCTATTTTGTTTCTCCAATGAAGTTCAAGGAAAGTTATGAAGAAATGCTAAGAGGAGCCGCCAGTAGTGTATACTATCAGTGCTGTTGAATTGATTCATTGTCCATCTTTATCATATTACAATGCTTCTGTGCTGGTATTGTCTGATCTTGTTTTTGGATATTTTAAAGACTCATGTTACTTCTTTATACAAATATATTTTCAATGCATATATCTTTTATGATTATGTTCTGAAGTTCGTTATCCTTGAACACATGCTATTTTGATTATGTTCTGAAGTTCGTTATCCTTGAACACATGCTATTTTTAATTATGTTCTAATGATCATGAATTTCATATGATAGAAAAATTATTTTTCATTACTTTGAATTATATGATTAGTATTTTTAATGTGTTATGTTTAAATCTTAAATTTGTTTTAGATTTATGCACATGTATATTCATCTCTTATTCATAATTAAATATAGCATTTTTAGTTCTCAAATTGCTCTCAGCTGAGATAGTATGAAGTAGACATAATTTAGTTGTATAATTAGAATTACAGTTTTATTTCGTAGCAGAAACCTACAGATTTTTTAGCAGCTACTAAACTGTTGTTTACAGTTTAATAGCTACTAAATTTCTGTGTTATGATTAGGTTAGAGTAGATCTTTGCTAACAATCTAGTTTAGTTCATTTTCATTTAGTTTGAATAGGTAGGAACTAACAAAACGGCTAACACAAATAGATTTGAGACTCTCTTGTTGAGAGAAAACCTTTAAAGGTACTCAGGGCCTTAATCCTGTGAAAAGTAGCCATCCCAAACAGCAAGGGACTGCAGTAAGAACCTTGTTTGGGCTCTTTTTCTTTAGTTGGCCGGAGGACACTTTTCCCGGACAACAATGTCTATTCTCAATTTCTAATTTTGCTAGCTTATAGGACATGTTCTTCAAAAGTTTTGCCATTTCATCAATCCTATCTCATTGAGGTGATGAACTAGAAGTTGAGGGCTTGAAATCTTCCTTCTATTTCTTTATTTCCTTTTCAGATCTAGAATTAAGTTTCTCTGTTGCCAATATATTGGATTTGACTTCAATAGCTACTTCTTGCATGTTGGCCAAATAAATTGATCTCCTTTCTCTAAGCAACAATGAAAATTCCGAGTCAAAAGCATTTGCATAAGTAATCTTGGCAGATGTTTTTGTGGGCTTGATTTCATCAGGTATTTTACTATACATCTTATTAAATCTCCTAGTAAAATCTGAAACTGACTCACCTGCCTTTCTTTTAAGAGATCTAAATTCTGTTATATAAAATAAATAGCCTTTCTTATCCCCCCATTGTTTAATAAAGACATCATTTAAAGAATCTATATCAAGAATATATCTTGGGATTTCTTTAAACCATTTTCTAACTTCTCCATCCAGTTTCTGAACAAAAACCCTCATCTAGACATCGACATACTCAATGTTGTGATTGTTAGCAAAACTGTAAAAATATGTAAGATGTTCCTCAACAGTAGTATCCCCTTCCCCATTAAATCTTGGAAGATATTTCAAATAGTCTCAAGCTTGAAAATCATGGAGATCTCGGGGTAATACTAATGACGCATACCTGGATGCAATAATTCTGTCCATTCTATTGGGTTGAGCCCCTCCTCCACCTACTACTCTTGCCATCTATTGTATTGTATATATTTGAGTTTGAGAAGAAGTTGAAGATGTTAATTGCGAGGTTTAAATAGATGTCTAAGGAGTAGGAGTTTTAATTTCAGAAGGTTTAACAAGATATTCCAAAAATTGTTCTACAACAATAGGATTAACCAAAGTCTTAAATTCAGATGTGTTTTCTTTAGAAGTATTTGATTGAGGGCTAGGCAAGGGTGTACTCAATATCTCTTGTTTAATTTTTTCAGAAATATTTGGCAAAATTTTTAATGGTGTACCTAAAAGGTAACTTACTCTTCCTCTTGAAGATAAGGAGAATGAAGAATTTTAGGAAGATCTGAAGGAGTGGAACTCGATTTATGGGAAATAATAAGTTCAGGAGGCTTTTGAAAACCAATCAAATTAGAATATATTGTAGCTTCATGAAAGATTTTAGGTTGTTTCAGGAGTTTTTCTAGATCAGATACTGCAAAGACCTTAGGTGATTCAGGATTAGCCATAATCCCTTTCTTTTTGGGAGCTAAAATGAAAAGATCAAATCAAAAGGTGAAATTTACATTCAAACCTGTATCTAAATCCTATTCACCTTCAAGAGCTAGTTCTATTCGATGTCGTATAGCCCAGGGAAAAATAACTTTGTTTCTCCGTTCCTTGGAAATGATGCCAAAAAATGTTAGCGTTAGAAGATATCTTATGGTTTTAAATAGGACATGCCTATCACATTTTCAGTTTGTAAGGATGTTGGTGAAAAAGTTTCTTTAGAATTTGAGTAGGATTGGTTGGGAAGGTTACAAGGATATATAAACTTCCAGATTTTGAGTTTATACATATCAAATATTTAAGGTAAAGTTTCAAATTTCTTAGGCATTTAACTGAGAAAACAAACTAAACAGTAAAGGAAAGAAACAAAGCGAGTGAACAAAAGGTAAGGCATCTGTCGGCACACAAACCACGCTTAAATCCAATACATCATTCACAGATCTGGAGATAAATGTATTCAAATACAACCTTTAAGTCTAGGTAAGAAATAGGAAACTATAATTGTTCTTAATCTGAAAGAGAAAGGATCACCAATTGCATTGCAATAGTTTTTTTGTAATGAATAAAATAAAGAAAGCATAAATGAAAATATTTCGTTCTGCATAATAAGTAAATGATCATTGAACATAAAACTTCACCATTATATTAGACATTGAGCCCAAATAGATATCAAAAGTATCTCCCTATAATCCTTGTAATATCCCTCTCAAACCCCTTTGTTCATTTTCCTTTCTGTCTTTATAGACATTCATTGATAGCAAAATAGGGCATAAGATCCTGAAAATTGGGATCGAATTCTGACCATGATCCTCAACAATTTTACATTGATTACAACATTGGATTTTAAATCCATTTTTATAGGGATATTACAACTAACTTGGCTTTGAATTAAGATTCGAATTTGGAATACCAAAGACCTAATAAGAGTTTACATATTGTCCAAAATTACATTTAAAAAATATTACATGTATAGACTCTTTTAAAGGATGAAAACATTAAAACCCAAAATGAAAACATGACACTATAGGTCATTCTTCAACAACATGTTGATACTCTGCTACCATTAGTGTTGTAGAATCCCCATTCTGTAGCGTTACACCGTCCAATCAATTTCTTCCAAAATATCAAGTTTATGGGCTTTTGGTTCATTCTGCTATTAATTTTTCAATTGTTGTTGAATAGTTTGTGTACAGTGTTATTCTATTTACTATTGAATTTCTTCCTTATCTGAGTCTTCCTCAATGTCAGAGTAGGGTAAATTTAAATTGTTCTTAAATTTGGGCTTTCCAATTGAAATAACAGGTTGTGGAATTTCTGGATTCGTTTGTTGTGGTGATATAGGCCTATGAAGCTCCATTTGCTCTGATTCTTGTCCCGAGTCCATTCTAAATACTAAATTAGGTTTTGCAATTTTTGGCTTCTCGACTTCCTTATTTTTGGAGATTGTTTGACCTTTCTTATTTCTCTGAGATTTCTTAGATGACTGACCTTTTGAAGGTTTCCCTTCTGTAGCTGAAGGAGATTCATCTATCTAAATGATTGTCTTATCCGTTAAATATTGATAAAAAATGGCTCTAGCATTCATTCTCAACTTATTAGTTGGTATTGTATGAGGCCTTCTTCACAAGAACGAGCACTGCTTCTTCTGTCTTTTATTTCCCTTCGATTTCTTATTGTCAGGGTTTTTAACTGAAGATGATAATTTATTTGTATTAACAAGATGAATATTCAGCTCTGGTGGGTCTTTGTGAACCTCAGTTTCCGTGCTCGTGGTTTCCTTCTTCCTTCTTCTAGTATATACTTTACTAATCTCTACATTTTATTCACCCTGTATTGCTGTAAAACATGGCTTTTTCTTTGAACCTTTCTTCATTATATTTATGCTTTTATCTTCTTTGTTTAAAAATTTTGCAGAGGAAGAAGACACTTCCCGTTGTTTGTTTGAATTATTCTCACCTGAGCCTTCTTTTTCCTTAATTAATTCATTCCTTTTATTTGAAACTGGAGATTGATTTTCTTGAGGTGGAGGAATAGTTCCATTTTTAAAACCAGAGAAGAAAAGGAAATGCTCCCATGTCCTTTCTACTTTGTCCAATTCATCTTGTATGATATATTTTATCAATGCTTGATGAAAAATACTTTGTTGAAGCTTAGGTTTTTTTGTATCTTCTTGGAAATCAGAAGGAAATAAACTAAATTCATCTTGCATTCTCCATAAAAATGTAGAAGGAAACACATGTGATATAAGAACACAATGTTATACCTGCCTTCCTTTGTTATGAATTTTTGGATCATTACCAACATCTCTACCCATTCTTATTTTAACCAAGATTTGGGGACACCCTTTCTCCAATTGGGGTTTTGATGTTGGTCACTCAGGAACTGGTTACAATCAGAAATCTTAACTCTTTTTTTCTTAAACCACCTTTCTCCTTCTATATATAAAAATAAAATGCGGGCAATTGAATCTTCGGACACTTTAATTGCTAAACCTCCTAACACTGCTTGATGTCCGTCAAATACTTCTGCAAAAGCTCGAGCTACTTCTTGGTTATAACACTAAATATGTTGAAAAAATTCATAACAACCAGCCTGCTCAAACCTTCTTTTACATTGGGGATATACATCTAGCAATACACCATCAGGTTCATGATGTACTAAATGTCTGCCATGATTAGATGCCATAGCTAAAACCTATGCTGAGATAACTGAAGAATAGAAACTGAACCAAGCACTGCATAATTTAAATTAGATATGGAGGCAAGGTTATATGAAAAGAGAAATTGACCTCATTTAAAATTAGAAATGAAATCATTTTCTAAATTAACATCCATCATTAAATTTCCTTATTTGTTCAGGCTTGAATTCAGAAAAGTGACGTGTAAAAAGTATCTTGGTTCACGGTGGCACATCAATCAACTTGACAACGATCCTGCAAGGCATAATTTTCACATTTGAATCAGGTCCATCTCCACACGATAGTGTTAATAATAACAAACCCTCTATATTGATGATCTGACAGGATAAAGGTTGACAATGGTAGATAACCGACTTAAAAGGAGGCGATGAAAAGCTTGGCTACTGCACGTGTCCTCAAGATTTGATAGGATTATGCATCATGTTGATATTAACCATATTAAACTTTCAATTCAGAATGAAACCTAATTCTTCAATGCCTTTTCTTGCTACATAACAAAAGCTGATTCTTCAACGCCTTTTCTCGCTAGAGAATGGAAGTTGATTCTTCAACACCTTTTCTTGCTACAAAATGGAAGCTGATTCTTCAACACATTTTCTCACTACATAATGGAAGATGATTCTTTAATGCCTTATCTGAAAGAGTATTAAACATTCGCTGAAGAATGACCACTCGTTCTGTAGCACCGATACTCTGGAAACTTTAACATTTCCTTGGAGAATCATGAATTGTTTTTCATTTGAAGTAAAAATCATTCCTTAGGGAAACCATCTTGCGAATGATCATAAAATAACAAAAGATCCTAACAGACTAAAAAAACTTCAAATTCATGCAATCAATCAATTAATCAAACAAAAAAAACAAAAGGCAAATATTTGCAATTCGAGCAATAAGTTGATATAAAATTGGAAATCCGGCTATAAGAAAATCAAAGCTTTGATTTTTGAAATAGCCTCTAAGGGATTTTGTTATCAAGACAAATAAATATTTAGGTAATAGTTTTCAATCCTAACACTGTCATGATTTAAATGTAGTAGATTTTTTCATTACATTTATTTCCACATATCCATATTCATTCTCGAATCTTGCTACTATGGTTTAAATGATCAAAATTATAGAGCGAGTGTCAGTCTGTACTTTCAAACAAGTTTGTTGCGAGTGCCACTTTCTAAAATAAAATCATATAACATTTTAATACAAAAAATGCAAATTTTCTTGATTAAGTCTAATGGGGTGGTTATGGAAGGTCGGTCATTTGTGGTGAGAGGATAGGGTTAAAGTTATTCATCATTATCAATTTTTTTTGTTTAGTTTTGTTAAATATGAGTGTTATTGACCTTGGGGGTTTTTATATTCATTAAGTTAAAAGGTGTTGGCTACTCGAGATTAGTGGATATTTATTGTTTGTTGCTAAGAGGATGGATTTTTTTTTTGGGGGGGGGGAGGTCGTTTGACATTGATTGATATTTATTGTTGATTTTGGAAACCTTGTTTTTCCACTATATTCTTCCACATGTCCTATGGGAATAGATAATTTTAGGGGAAAAACTTATCTCATGGGCTAATTTTGAAGGTTTTTTTCCAAAAAAACCTTCACCATTTTCCATTTTCACTAATTTCTGAAATGACAAATAATTATTTAACTAACATAGTTACCTTTCAAATCTTGTGTAAAGGATTTGTTTTCAAAAGTTGTTTCATAGAATCGTTGCAATGCGACATTGTCAATTTATAATATGATTCGCCCAAATTCCATCTAGGATTAAAATTTTTTACTCTAAAATCACCAAAATTGTCCAAAAACTATATAAAACACTTAGAAATTTGAATATTTTTTAAAAAATATCGCCAGATGTTTTATGGTTTGAAATTTGATAATTTGTAAGATTTGCCAAGGTTTCTACACTTTAAAAAATATGGATCCTTAAAATTTTCCCTGCCTATGGGGCTAGGCCAAGATTCATGAGCAACTTGATTCATTTGACTTGTAACATTCCCACATTTGTTGACCTTTCTTGTAATTCCCTCTTCACCACCATCCCTTCTTGTATTTCCACAAATCATTGGTATAGATACATGAGACTTATCATTTACTCCCAATTGTACTTTGTCGTATCATTCAAGACCAGTCCATTGTTGATAGATCCCACTAGGTTTGTTGCCGATAAAGCCTCAAATTGCAATCAATAAGGCTCATTAAAGCATTGTTAAAGGAAATGGACTAGAACATATATTGTAGGGGATTGTTAGGATGTGAGCCCCTATAAAATCACAAATTCCTAGATCACATCTTTATGAGTTGTTATCCTTATCCATTGACGAGGATCCTTATCCTTTGATGAGTTGTCAATATGAGAGAAAATCTAGATTTAGAGGTTTTTATATCCATGTTCTAGATATTTGTGTCTTTGGTATGAATATAGATTGAATGACTTATTCCCTTTTCACTCATCTGCTTGTGACTCATTGAATATTAACAAGTTTCACCAAACCAAATGCCCACTGTGATAATGCTAGCTATTATTATCTCAATAGCAATTTTAAATTGTGTTAAATCCTTTTAAAGGCTTCACCTATCATGATTTTTAACCAAATTTTCATAAACTTGAAAATTTCTACATTAGGAGGATGACTAAGGTATATCAATTTGTAAAGGGGCATACTAGGCAAAAACTCTTGACCCCATCTAATGCAATCAATAGACACAAGTTTTAAATGTATCTTAATGTGGTTTGAGCAAAGGCTAACCTTTTTGATGGTGTAGGATCGACATAAGGAAATGTTATTCTTCTAGAAGCAAATATGGAAACACACAGAATACTTCGTTAAAATTTTCAAAAAAAATATATATATCTATTGAAATTTATATTAGATATAATTTATACCTGAATGTAACAAATACAAATCTAACACAATGACATCATTAAATACCGAAGATCCATTTTCACTCAACAAATTATATGATTATGCAAACATTTTATAAGTGACTATTAGTGTTGGTGTTTGATCATGAACATGTGCTAAAAACCACTTGGTTAAGGGATGTGTTGCTTAAAATAAACAAATAGATAAATCTAGACAAAAAGAGTTATGGAAATAAAGTGCATTATACTCTATTATATATGATGTAAGTAAATAAATTTACCAAAGCCTACAAGCACGCTATATAACAACAAATGATTAAATTTTTATTAATCAACAAAGAAAAAAGTAGATTACAACACCTTGATATTAGTTGGTGAAAATGAACTCCACAACTAATTTAAGGTAGGGTTCTTCTCCTCTAGTGTTCCACTCTAAGTTGTTTATGGTGTAGTATGGACTCCTATTATAGAAAGAAGAGGGCGCATATGGAATCTCTCTCTCTCTCATAGAAATCCAACAACAAAACCTTACTTAATGTGTTAAGTGATTGTGAATGACCATGAAGGATTTATTTATACGAAATGATGTGGACACCTCTTAGAACTAGCTCTAATGTGAACAATCCCATTTCATTATGAATTAGTGAACAATCCGCTTTCAACCACTACACCTTTTTGGAAGGTGAAAAATATTAATGAATTAACCATTTTTCTATTTCAGGACTACTTTATGGTTTTTACAGAAAACATGCAAAGCGCTAGCAATTTTTAGGACAAATTGTACGAACTAACTTTTGTGGTTAAAATTAGCTTTTAGATCAATTTTTGGTCACAATAATGAGGACATACATGATGATGGAGATGATGGAAATGGGGCTAATGATGTTCATAAAAAAGGGACGATGCTCAAAACAAAGCGAGGGAGTAAAATTAGGCTATTAACAACTATGTAGTGTAAACTCCTAGTAATATCAAGTTCCATGCACTTCTATTTATCTATCCTAAACTATTTCATAGTTGGAGTTTCCACTAGAGGTACATGCCATTTTATGCAATGCATTAAATATATTTCAGTTCTAATTAGGAGGGGTCAAAGAGGAGATCAATGAGTTTCTGATATCCACTTTTGTGTTAGAAAATTTATGGATGGTTTATTCTTGTAACTATGCTTCAAATACCATGATAGAAAACAGATTCATACTTTCCTTGAAAAGCAAGATCCAATGGTATAAGAGTGGATTTTAGTTCCTAATTACCAAACGCAAGCTCCCAAAAGATTATTTCAAGAATGACTTAAAACTTTACTTTGTAAAATATGAAAAGAGACACTATTACCAAAAAAATATTGAAAACAAATTCATTCATTTGAAAGAGCAATTTCCACTTACCTTTACCTCAATGTACTTTTAATGATCTACTCAAGAAAAATTACTTCAAAACTGCATAATCCTTTGCAACACTTCTTTATTGCTGTCGACAAATTATTACGAAGTTTAAGAGCCACAATTCATTCTTGAATCAACATAGATCCATCTTAACTATGGATTTATCAAACATCAAGAGGAATAAAATCTCTTGAGTTGCCAACCTTTCCTCAAATTTGCACTCTAAAAATGGTTTCCTCTCAACACTAGATAGATTCATAGTTATGATGAATATACATTCTGTAATTTACAATCATGGTCTTTGATTTAGAACTCTGTCTATGAACGCACTATGTTCAAATAATGTAATTGCAGTCTATGTATATTAATTTCACAGTAACTCTTTGGCTTAACAAAAAAACAGAACAATAAGATGTTGTGTTTTCGATTCTTTGAGATAATTTGTGAAGTAAGGAGTACAAAGCCTACGCAGAGATTTGCTTCGCGACATTCGGTGAGTGGGTGTGACAGTGAACGGCTAAATTTGTTTGTATTATCTCGTTTTGATCGTGTTCGAGTTAACGCTTATGGCTGGTCATAAAATCTCATATACACTATTAATAATAATAATAAAAACTTATATAATGTAGCACTATATTTATCATGTTTTATAAATAAAAAAATATATTTAGTTTATACGTTTGCTCCCTGTCTTGCTTACTTTTGCTCCCTTTTGGAATCGACAAAACCACCTTATCCCTCTTAGCCATAGCCGGTAGGGAGTGGGTTTTTCAAAACTAAATTAAATCGGCTATCCGTACCACCTTATTCCTCCATCATGATAGGTATGATAGGTATGGGTATTGGTCTTTTTTTACCATCACTATATGCATGGATGCCGTATGTACTTCTTATATTTTTAATAAAGTATAGTGTTTTTCATGTGAAAAAAAAAGTTAAATCGGATAATATTGTTTCTCTAAAAATAAGAACTGGGTAGGTTTTTTAAAATTAAATTAAATTGAGTGAGAATAAAGAGAAGAGAACTAACTCAAAATATTATGTTATTCATTTTTTTAATTTATAAATATCTAATAAATTATATAAAATTATATAAAACTTTTATGAGAGTATCATAAATATATATATTATAGAATTTTTAATAAAATAATTAAAAAAGATTTTATAACATGTATTTATTAAAGATAAAGTAATAACCCAAGGAAAAAAAGATAAAGTAATATTTAATAAAGTTTTAAATATCAAATAAATTATATAAATTTTTTTATCATAGTATCATAAATATGTATATTATAGGATTTTTAATAAAATATTTAAACTAAAGATCTTATAACATACATGCATGTATTTATTAAAGATAAAGTAATATTTAATAACGTTTTAAATGTATTTATGTATTTATTAAATGTTCTTATAATATAATATAATATAAATAGATTCTTTTTATTTATCTATTTTTTAAAATAATTAATAAATATAATAAGAAAATATAATTAAAAAATTATTATAGAACTAAAACATTTTTAAGTTGCTTTTAAAATGAGCTTATATGAGCTCACATTTAATTGTTGGTTGCAAAATGAGCTTATTCACAATATAATTGTTGGTTGCAAAATGAGCTTAAATGTTCATATGATATTTCAATTATTTTCAAATGAATTACCAATAACATAGGCTCAATTACTAAAATTGTTAGTGTTACAAAAGAAATTGTAGGTGTTCAATCCAAAGGATGCCTAAAAGTTGTAGAGAATATATAAACAAACATAGAAAGAACTTTACTACATTTGGAAGGCATGAACCTTTAATGTCATGTCCTCTTATAGATCAATCATTTCAATGGTTTGTTGATGGCCATGATACATCAAAACATGAAATGGTGAAAATAACATCAAAATTATTTCAAGAAAATAAAAATAAAACTTCAAAGGTATAACAAATTTAGGTTTTGTTTGGGCCAAACTATTGGAATAATTAACTCATATTTGATTTTGAGTTGGTTATTGTATCTATATGAATATTCTTCTTGAATGGTTTTAGAATTTTGTTTGATGAGTTGGTTATTATTGAACGGTTTTGTCGCATGTTAAGTTTGTGTTGTTCAGCTTGGTTGACTTATGTTGACTTAGTACAATAGGATGTGGCACTAATAGATCAATCACTTCAACGGGTTGTTGATGGCCATGATGCGCATCAAAACATGAAATGGTGAAACTAACATCAAAATTATTTGAAGAAAATCAAAAGAAAACTTCAAAGGTATAAAAAAATTAATTTTTTTTGGGCCAAGCTATTGGAATAATTAACTCAAATTTGATTTTGAATTGGTTATTGTATCTACATTCAAATATTCTTCTTGAATGGTTTTAGAATTATGTTTGATGAGTTAGTTATTATTGAATGGTTTTGTCACATTATGATGTTAAGTAAGAGTAATGTTAGATTGCAACGTTCATGAATGCTTAATTTTTTAATTTACAATCACATTAATAAATGAAGAGGATGTAGTACTAATAGGTTTATAATGTTATATATCTATTGTGTTGTTCATCTTGGTTGACTTATGTTGACTTAGTACAAGAGGATGTGGCACTAATAGATTTGATTTAGCACATTCCTCAATGGTCATGCTTTGTTGTGGTTACCTTCCTCAACAGTGGTGTTATAAAGGGCTATGTCGCATTGCGACAATGCCCAAGATGTGAAATCAAGGTTTATGTCGCATTATGATGTTTATCAAGGGTTACGTTGCATTGTGGCGTTCATCAAGGGTTATGTCGCATTGCGAAAATGCCCAATATGTGACACATATGCCGACAGAACCCAAGATGCGACATATTCACAATGTGAAATTTGACATTCATTAAGGTAGGTTTGCATTGTGGCATTCATCAAGAGTTATGTCGCATTGCGACAATGCCCAAGATGTGAAATTTGACGTTCATCAAAGTTTATGTCACATTGTGATGTTTATCAAGGCTTATGTTGCATTGTGGCATTCATCAAGGGTTAGATGCGACATATTCACAATGTGAAATTTGGCGTTCATCAAGGTTTATGTTGCATTGTGATGTTTATCAAGGGTTACGTTACATTGTGGCGTTGATCAAGGGTTATGTCGCACTGCGACAATGCCCATGAGGTGAAATTTGACGGCAACAATGCCCAAGACGTGACACATTAATAACGTGACATTTGAAATTCGTCAAGCGCTATCTCACATTGTGATGTATATCAAGTGTTATGTTGCATTGCAGCGTTCAACAAGGGTTATGTCGCATTGCGACATTGAACAAGGGTTATATGTTCATCAAGGGTTAGATGCGACATATTCACAATGTGAAATTTGGCATTCATCAAGATTTATGTCACATTGTGATGTTTATCAAGGGTTACATTGCATTGTGGTGTTCATCAAGGGTTATGTTGCATTGAGACAATGCTCAATATGTGACACATATGGCGACACAACCCAAGATGCGACATATTCACAATGTGAAATGTGTGTGAAATTTGACGTTTATTAAGGTTTGGGTCGAATTGTGATGCTTATCAAGGCTTACATTGCATTGTGACATTCATCAAGGGTTATGTCGCATTGCGACAATGCCCAGGATGTGAAATTTGACGTTCATCAAGGTTTATGTCGCATTGTGATGTTTATCAAGGGTTACGCTGCATTGTGGCGTTCATCAAGGGTTATGTCACATTGCGACAATGCTCAATATGTGACACATATGGTGACAAAACCCAAGATGCGACATATTCACAATGTGAAACCCAAGATGCGACATATTAAGGTTTGTGTCGCATTGTGATGCTTATCAAGGCTTATGTTGCATTATGGTGTTCATCAAGGGTTATGTCGCATTGCGACAATGTCCAAGATGTGAAATTTGACGTTCATCAAGGTTTATGTCACATTGTGGTGTTTATCAAGGGTTACGTTGCATTGTGGCATTCATCAAGGGTTATGTCGTATTGCGACAATGCCCAATTTGTGCCGAATATGCCGACACAACCCAATACGCGACATATTCACAATGTGAAATTTGACGTTCATTAAGGTTTGCATTGTGGCATTCATCAAGAGTTATGTCTCATTGCGACAATGCCCAAGATGTGAAATTTGACGTTCATTAAGGTTTATGTCGCATTGTGATGTTTATCAAGGCTTATGTTGCATTGTGGCACTCATCAAGGGTTAGATTTGACATATTCACAATGCAAAATTTGACGTTCATCAAGGTTTATATTGCATTGTGATGTTTATCAAGGGTTACGTTGCATTGTGGCATTCATCAAGGGTTATGTCGCATTGCGACAATGCCCATGATGTGAAATTTGACGTTCATCAAGGTTTATGTCGCATTGTGATGTTTATCAAGGGTTATGTTGCATTGTGGCATTCATCAAGGATTAGATGCGACATATTCAGAATGTGAAATTTGACGTTCATCAAGGTTTATGTCGCATTGTGATGTTTATGAAGGCTTACGTTGCGTTGTGGCGTTCATCAAAGGTTATGTCGCATTGCAAGAATGCCCAATATGTGCAACATATGCCGACAAAACCCAAGATGCGACATATTCACAATGTGAAATTTGACGTTCATTAAGGTTTGTGTCGCATTGTGATGTTTATCAAGGCTTATGTTGCATTGTGGCGTTCATCAAGGGTTATGTCGCATTGCGACAATGACTAAGATGTGAAATTTGATGTTCATCAAGGTTTATGTCACATTGTGATGCTTATCAAGGGTTACGTTGCATTGTGACGTTCATCAAGGGTTAGATGCGACATATTCACAATGTGAAATTTGACGTTCATCAAATTTTATGTCGCATTATGATGTTTATCGATGGTTACATTAAATTTGATGTTCATCAAGTTTTATAATTTAATATTGAATAGTTTTATATTAAATTTTATAACATGATAGATTATATATATTGCTTTAATATAATATTTTATATAAATAAAAGTTAAATAATAATAATAATAATATTGGAATATTATTGATATTTAGTTGTTTTTTTTGTTTTTTTTTTAATATATAAATTAAATTTAGTTTAAAATTTTATATAAATTAATTAAAATAGAAGCTAAATTTACACTTTAATAAGAATTTTAGGTTTTATATTTAATATAAAATGTTTGTAATATTTAATTATACTTAGGATTGTTCATGGGGTAGCTCAAGTGGTAAAGATGAGAATTTGTAATCAGTTGTAAATGGAAGGTCATGTGTTCGAATCCCTCCAAAACTTACCCATGCGTCATGGTTCAGGCCTTGTGGATGCACCTATAGTGGTAGGGAGATTGGATCCCTGGACCCCGTGTCAGACGAGTACCAACCCAACTCTAGTTGCCGATTAGGGCCATGCTAATCCAACAACACCACTTTTTAGTATTTTGGAGTTTGGTATTTTGCCCAATATTTATTTTTATATGAAACACCTAGCAATACCACGTGGTTATTAACAATATCCAATTTCAACCACAACTTGTTCCTGATTGACATGAGAATACCCCTCAAACCACATCTCCTCATTGAGAGGAATTTCACAGAGCCTAATCGAACAATCATACAAAATGCAATAATCCAAGTGACATCTTTCAAATTTCTATGCTTATGCAATAATCCAAGTGACATTTTTAATTATTTTCCATAATAAATTTTTTTAATTATTAAGTTTATTTTTATAAATTTATGTAGAGATAATGATTCTTTATATCGCAAAAATTCCATACACCAATTCACACTTTAGTTATGATCATTCAACATTCAGTTAAATCATAGTTTAAAAATTAAATTATTATTATAAATATCATATCAACCATATTAAAAATTTAAAACACTAACACAATATAAAATTAATTTGATTTCAATTCAATTCCATATAGTATGATATAAATATCCAAAAATAAAGTGTCATTTGGACAAGTTAAGTGTAAATTGTATGGTTTAATAAATTGATTTAAAAGAAGCAAAATTTACATAATATATCAAATTATTATAAAATTTATTACTTAAAATGTATCACTTTCATGCTATTATGAAGAATCAAAGAAAGCTTGAAATACAATCATTACAATAGGACTCAACAAGAGTATCTTGTCACTTATAAGAATTGAATCTGGGTGGAGAGGGCAACAATCTTTCCTCTCAACCACCCAAGCTACAACCAATGGACAAAAGCTACTGCATTTTATTTAGCTACATAGACACCACTTTTAAATCACTGCATTTATTTGACTAGATAGGCACCTAAATAGGTTATTTGCATTTTATTTAGCTAGATAGGTACCTAAATGAGGCATTACAATTAAATCATTTGAAGGGTCACCTGAGCTCCGTGTTGCGGTTGCAGGGTGAATAGGAAGGCAGGTGCATGGGTATAAGATGGTGAAGTGACAAAAGAAAATCTTTGCAGAACCATGGCCAATACCACCTTTGCTTCCATGACTGCAAAGTTCTGACCCACGCATATTCTTGGACCAGATCCAAAGGGCAGAAATGCGAAGGGCTGCTTGGCAGCCTTGGCGATTCCCTCACTAAATCGCCCTGGGTTAAATTCATTTGCATCATTTCCCCATAAAGCTGGATCATGGTGCATTCCAAGGATTGATATGAAAAGTTGCGTGCCCCCAGGAATTGAAAGTTTTCCAAGCTTCACGGGCTTGACAGCTTGACGTAGCGTACCCACTGCTGGTGGATAAAGTCTCAGCGTCTCATTTATAATCATTCCCACCTGTAAACGTCCACGTAATAATTTTAGTGACAAAATTTCTGCTTTCAAAGGAGAATGGAAAATATTTGTAAAATGTACTCTCAAGGCCATCTACACCTACTTGTTTTTTATCATTTCCTACTGCTCTGTGAAGCAATTTTGTTAAGATACTAAATTGAAATTTAACTTTTATTCTTTCTGGGAGTTAGTTTTTGGAATTAACTATGTGTGAATGTTAAGATTCCCAATGTTAAGAGTCCCAGTTTCAGGATGGACACTCCATCTATCTTCAGAGAACACAAAAAAACTCAAAATAAATCTTTCTTACATTCCCAAAAACGGATGGAGTGTCCATCCCAAACTTACAACTCTGAACTTTTACACACAGTTAATTCCAATAAGGAACTGTAGAAATCTACATTCCCTTATTCTTTATTCTTCTTTTTCATCCATATAAATATTCTGCATTTCAATATCCTAATTTAACCCATATAAATATAATATATGTCTATTGAAATTTAGTGAGACAAAAAGGTTTTTGAGAAATGGCCATTACTATCTTAAGGCGATTTAAGCTATCTGCATTTGGATAAACATCCTTTCCAAATACTTCGAACACCTCATTGCGTCCACGTTCTTGCCAGTCTTGATTCATTCCCAGTAATATTATGGCCCATGTCAGCAGGTTTGATGTACCTGCATGGCCAGCAAGGTACATTGTCTTGCATTCAGCAACAAGTTCCTCATTGGTCAAGCGTACATCTTGCAGCTTGCCCCCCACCCGTTGCTTTTTGGTAGACAGCATTAGACCTAGCAGGTCATTACCATAGGTGCCTGACTTTTCTATGGCATCACTCCTTTCCCTGCATTCAATGACCTCCTTCACACCTCTTCTGATCTCTTTCTCCAACTTCCAAAGTTGCCTGTTCCCTCTCGTAGGCACAAATCTGTTAAGGAGGCCACTCTCACACGAGTTGCAGAAGCCAATGCCAAATGTTAGAAAAATTTCTCAGTCATGGCACCCTAGAAGATATTTTGAGGACCAAGAACATACCCTACTGAAATCCTTAGAACAATATACAGAAAGACTCATACCAGCCAATGCAACGTATGTATATTTCTTCGAAAATAAAATTCATGCTAATCAGGGACCAAAGGAACCAAAACTACAGAATTAGAACTTTATTAAACAAACGGAACACCCTAAAGCTATATGGAATTGTATTACAAAGATTTATTTTATAATTTTAGTTTAAATTTCAAAGAAACAATTATATATATATATATAGTAACTAGAGCATCTAGATAAGTTACCTCAATTAATGATATTTAACTCGTAGTCTGTCAAAAGATTGGGCTGCTATCAAAATTTGAATTTCTCACCTGAAGCCTGGAATATACAACTTAGTAACTGATTCGGATGCAAGAACCATTTGTTGGGCCTGCATATTGAAGATGTGATTTCCCTGTGCATAATTGCTGCCAAATGCTGTGCGAGAAATAGCATCTACTGTAAGTTTGCGGAACTCGTCAAACACATCAACTTCCTTTTTGCCAGACAAAACCAATTCGCTCCATTCCTCCAACATAGTGGTAGTACATTTCACAAATGCTGGAACCATGGCCTATACTTGTTACAAAAGACAAAGGCATTAATGTTTACAAATAAGTACATTTTACAAAAGACTGCCTTCGATAAGCACACTTCGCAGCACAGCAGGATTTATTTAAATTTTGAATTTCTTAAAGATTTAGATTTATCAATCTTAAATTTATGGAAATAAATTTTTCTCTTTGACAAATTAAAACAAATATATTATTTTAAAGAAAAATAGCTTTTTTTATTTTTTTGATTGATGATTAAATTTGAAAAAAAATTAAATAATTGAAAGTTTGATAAACCAAATGGATCTCACTTGAAGTTAATCATCATCATCTTTAACAAAAATTTAAGCATAAAAAAGATATATAATCTTATATTCAATATATTTAAAAATAAAATAAAATATTAATAATAATAAAATTAATACTCATCTTAAATAAAAACTTAAAATAAACTTAAAATTTATTCAATATAACATTAAATCTGTTCATTTATAATTAAAATTTAACCAGATTTTGAAAATATGTATATCTATCTTGAAATTGGATCTATAAAGAAATATAAGAATTATCTCTGGATAGTAACCAGTTCAAAGAATAAAATGAATATAACCAAGATTAGAATGAACTCTCATGAGCTCCATAGTTAAACATGGGGTTGGTCTATTCCCAAAATTCCATGGAAGAAAAGGGCTTTGAGGATGAAAATCACTCTCTTCAAGTGTCGTGCTTACACCCACATTACATATGAGTTTCATAGTATTTGCTACAATACAAACCTTTCCAACCTAATGATCTTGGAAAGATTTTTTATAAACTTTCTAAGTATAGGAGCAAAATTTTAAAACAAACTAAGTAATAAACTTCAACTTTTTTACCTTCAAAAGATCCAAATGAAAAGCAGGAGCGATGATTCTTCTGTGCTGTGCCCATTTCTCGCCTTTCAAGCCCAAAAGTCCCTCTCTAGCCACCTGGCTCGAAAATGGATCTAAAGAAGGTGAGTCATAATGCCCAAGCTTGTTCGACAGTATCTCCTGGATAAGCTCAGGGTTGCGAACATTCAGCCTGGGCTTAGTACCAAACAAGTAAACAAATTCCTCACCTATATGTCACATACAATGTGTCACTAATTAAGGAATGACCGAAGAAACATGGTTAGTGAATGCATTGAAATTATGAGAAGCGTAAGAGATTACCATAGGCTTTAGTCCACACATAATCATGAGGAAGAACTCGAGCGATTATGTCATGTGACAGCTGAGGCATTGGTGTGGACTTTGCCTGAGCCATCATCTGTCTCATCTCAGCAGCATTTCCAAAGAGCAGCCTGTATGGAGGTCCTCTGATTCCTTGGGATTCAAAGAACCTCTTTAGTTGCACAGGTTTCCACCATATGGCCGTTGCAATTCTCAGGAAAATATAAGTTGCTGAACAAACACATAAAGCTGCCTGAACATAAAAAAGCCACTCCATATTGAGACCCAATGAAGCTGAGATGAAATACAGACGACAGTGATGAGTTTTTATGGCAGTCGCCCCGTCTTATATGAATCACGTTGTGTAGGGATTACGCAATTGATCCTATTTTTTTGACAATCCATGTGCGTCGCGATCCCCTCTTCCCTATATGATGACGAACGCAGTGACGCACGCAATACAAGTTTGATATAAAATACAGTGCAGCGGGGTGTTTGTCCGCTCTTCCCTATATGTAAGCTTGTTTTGATTGGAGGTTGCATCGTGGGGTAACGTTAATTGTCAACTATGTGTTCACGTTGACATAAGAATTTCCAAACAGAAATAAGAATGTCAATGTCTTCTCATATTTAGATATTGTTAGTTGTGAAGTCCTTTCTTATGATATTAAGATGTATGGAATTTCTATTAAAAGTAAATATCTTATTATGTCCTGCGTAGCAGGATATATATGGATCGCTCGGACCCTATTATCACCTACCTAGTCTACCTAGTTTAGCTTGTACTTGAGTGCAATTTTTTTTTTTGCTATATGGTTTTACATAGTTGCAATGTTTTTTTTATTAAACTAAATTTTATAAAAATTATTTATTTCAAAGCTCATTGGCTCTGAAATGGTGACGTAAGTCTTGGAATCTGCATCCCAAGAGCCGGCGGCGCGATGCCGTCAGCGTCTGCTCGTTTGTTTAATGCATGACAGGATGTTGAAGCCTCGTTTGTTTAATGCATGACAGGGTGTTGAAGCCAAGTTGTAGAGGGCGTTGAAGCCACGTTGAGTGGTGACGTAAGTCTTGAAATGGGGGCGGTGCGGGTCTGGTCGTTTGTTTAATGCATGGCAGGTTGACATGACAGGGAGCAGCAGGTTGAAGCCATGTTGAAGCCAACATTCGAGGCATAAAGTCTTGAGCGGGTATGAAAGACACCTGCTAGCTCATAGCGTATTTTAGTTTGTGAGTATTGAAATGAATTGTTAAGGTTTGGCTTGTGCCAGGGTGACGGTCCTCCCATGGTTTCATCTTGGTTGGGCGGAGGAGGTATTCGTCTGCGTTTGTTGCCTTGGTTCAGGTAGATTCAGGGTTTGTTAGCTGTTTGTGCACGGAGAGAGGAGCAGCAGCAGCAGAAGGAGAAGTCCAACGTCGCGGATCGTCTATTCGTCTGCGTTTGTTGCCTTAGTTCAGGTAGATTCAGGGTTTATTTATCTACGAACCTGTGCATATATGCTCATTGTCTGTTTGTATACGTCTATGCTTTGTTTTCATGTTTTTAGTTTCGTATTCTGTCTGAAAAGGCTTTGTCCCTGTGCATACATAGTGTTTTTTTCGTATGGCTATTTATGTAATAACTTTGTTGTGGATAAATTCTGTGCTAAGGTCTCGGGGCCGAAGAAAAGGATTACGTCTATGCTCATTGTTTACGAACCTGTGTATATATGCTCATTCTCTGTGTGTATAAGTCTATGGTTTGTTTACATGTTTTTATTTAATATACAATACTCGTTTCAGTTAAAAAAAATATACAAGGTACATTGTTTTATACTGTAATCCATTATGATTTCGGAAAATAGTCATTATGTTTTCCCAATCTCATTATGCACCCAATTTTTTCCTTCATTGTGCAAGAAGTTCTAATAGAAAATTCCAAGCCCCTTGACGAATACAAGGGCCACGCTGACAACTTCATTTTCCCTCTTCTGCCCAGAACACCATCTTCGCAGGCGCAGTACACACCAGGCTAAGTTTCCTGAGCATTAACAATACTCGTTTTTCTGTATCCACCTTATAAATTTCATGGCATTATCTAGCCACGGCGGCCGAGCATACTCGATTGCTTTGGTTTGTACAGATCATAAAGTTAATGCTAAGTTCATTGATTTGCTGTTTGGCAGGTGGACTACTCTTAGACCTTTTAGATCTGTTATTTATGTCATCAATGTTCTGGCGCAACTATATCTCATAAAAAATACCTAGTATTGATATTCTTAGGTCTTTGTTTGGCTGAGTAGTTTTTATGTTTAATGGTTTGATTCATGAATCTGGTTGCTTTTCATCATGCTAGCTTACTTCTATTCTATAGCTATCGAAAACCATTGAAATCCAATTTGTTCATTGCTGAAGTATATGTTGCTCCTAATTGGAGGTTTGCTTAGTGAGTTAAATTGTCCGGGAGGTAAGCTGCCAATTTATCTTATCTTACATTGCCTGTACACTAAGAGAAACAAAAAAAAAGGCCTAGAATCGCGTTAATAATTGGTGATTTAGGCAAAGAAAATGGTTTTTCTTTTAAAAAACAAAAAAAAAGCTCACTAACATTCTATGCCTTTTGTTACTTTTACAATTTAATGGCACAATCTCCAAATAAAACGTGGCCTTCCATATGCAATCGTGACAACAATAAACAAACTTTATTAAAATCCTCTAAAAGAGAACCAAATTGAAATAAAATTTAAACAAAAGCAATCAAAGTTTGGGGATCGATTCATACAATTCGACGTTGGTTATTGCATTCTCCATGTGGCATTTGTTTCATTCAATCTGTTGATTGAAACTTATACAATCTGGAGCACAATCTTCCTTTTATTATACAAATCTTCAAATCTTGTAATTAACCAACACTTTGCAGCATTTCTCCAGAAGTCTGCTCCATCTTTTATGGAGAATCAAATTATAGATTGATCAAGCTGGCAGATTGTCTTTTATATGGCTCTTGATTAAAATATTTTGTTATTTATGATAGTTTAATCCTCTCGTTGGTTGCATGCAGTGACCTTCATGTTGATAAAGTAATTGGAATTCACAGTGACTATCTCACTTACATCTAAGTTGGTGTGTATCCTCTATGAAAATACAAATTTATAGAGTGTCGTGCTTAATTAGTTCATCCAAAAACGAGCATCTAAAATATTTGTATTTCCATCTTCCTCATTTGTATTTTCTAAAAAATAAGCAAAGCAAAAGCTATTAATTCATTAATATAATAAATTGTGCTTTTCAGTAAACTTGTGTTAATAAATTCTACTTTTCACTCCCTTGTACACTTTAAACACAAAGCTACATATTCCTTGCTAAATCCGTTGTATGATATATGCTAATTGAGCACAGAGAATGAGCATTGAACCTCTCCATTAACATAAGAATGCATAGTTATTTTCTTTTTCCGGCCCAAATCTATTGAGCACAGAGAATGAGCGCTGAACCTCAATGCATAGTTACTTACTTTTTTTCAGCCCATTTCCCATAAAATTGTGCCAAAAAGAAAACCAGAGGAAAGGCTTGCCAATTTCATGAATTAATGCAAGATTTTATGGGATGATTCTGACCCAGTCTGATCTGCAGTCCAATTACGATTCAAATTCCTGTTATGAGGGACAAAAAGAAAACCACGAGAAAGGCTTGCCAATTTCATAAATTAATGCAAGATTTTATGGGATGATTCTAACCCAGTCTGATATGCAGTCCAATTACGGTTCAAATTCCTGTTACGAGGGACAAAGTATGGCATGGTATTTTACCTTTTGTCTTATGCAGGTCTTCCAACTTGTAAGTCAATATATGAAAAAGACTATGTTATCTTATATTCACTAAATTTTATCGTGCAGGGTTGCGAGGGCTTTTGAGGGTCGTTGATAGATTAAAGAGGAAGTCAGGGAAAGCTTGTAGTGTTGTGTCATGTGCTGTCATTTTGGCAATGGCTACTAATCGTAAATTCATATCACATTTTTTTTTTTTCAAAAGTTCTCGGCACATCAATGATCAAAGTTTATGTCTCTAATTATGGAGAGATATACACAACCATAAATGTAGAAACAAACAATCACTTTGATGTCTCAGTTTAGAGCTGTACTTATTTTTCTCTTTACCCTTGTAATGTTTCTTTTGTTACTTATTCAGAGAGTTGTTTGGGATATAAGCATTACTGTCTTTTGACATATTAAATATTTCTAAAGTTTTGTTTTTACTATATCGTGTCAAGGTTCGTATTTGCTTTCTCTCTATATATAATTGTTTTAGAGTTGAAATACGAATGATGTTTGATTTTTCATCTTTCATCGTACCCATATAAATAATATAAATGCAAACGATTATACATGACCTTGTGATTATAAATACAAACGATAATACATGACCCTATGAGGAATTCAGTTTTTGTTTATGGAAATATTTACAAGTATTTCTATACATGTCAATCAAATGACTCTCTCAGGGCATATTGGTTTCATTACTGTCCATTTTTTTGTATATTCATATTGTTATATTTACAATCTTATCTTAAAAAACATTTTCTACATAAGATTCTTATTGAGTTTCCATTATAATGAAGTGATATGACTTTATTATGTTGGTCTTTATTTCATTTTTTAATGTTGCAATTTTTGTGATATAAAAATATTACAATTTTGATTGATCTATTTTCAATATGATAACATGAACTCTCATTTTCCCACTCATATTGCATGAAAAATGAATTGGGGATGAGAATACTATGCCATTTCAGTCACTAGTATTAATTATAATTATTTTAATGTCCTCAACTGCATTACCATATGGTGTGTTGAAAAAGCGGGGTGATAATTATACAAAATTTCAAAATAATTTTAATTTAATGGTAAATATAGACAATCTCCACACTCAATCTTTAACCACAAAGTTTTGTCTCTAGCAAATTTCAAAAAACTAATTTGCAATGACAAAAACTAATTTGCAATGAAGCAGGACATTGCCACTTTGTGGCTCTTGTTATAATATAGGAACAGAATCTTTGAAAAAATCTTAAATGTACATAACAAATTTTCTAATAAAAATAAAGATATCTTAAAATCTTGAAAAAAATCTTAAAACAACAATATTAGTATTGTTTACTTTGTTATTATTTAAATGTATATAATTTTTAAGTAAATAATATTGCAAAATTAAATCTATTTTAATATAGAAACTATGCATTTACTATATTTGTGAACACAATCATTGTAAGTTTTACATAACTAGTTTATAAGTCATTATCTAAAGTTAGTTAGTTTACAAGGCAAACTTTTTCAAAGATTGAAAAGTTTTATGTAGAAATTAAGACAATTTTTTTCTAAGCAAGGACAAAATGATAAAAGGCTAAGTCTAAATTATTTGCTAGAAGAATTATAAAGGGCTAAGTCTAAACTATTTGCTAAAAGAATTATTTATAGATTATTAGATTTATGATATTAGAATCTCTATATTTTGAATCAATAATTTTTTGAGTAGAATGAATCATTTCAAACATATGTAAAATCCTATTATTTGCATACACATGAACATATGTAAAACCTTACATAGTTATAGTTTCAACAATGACAATGTTTTGATCCAATCCCTCAATACTTAGAAAGAAATTCAAAATTAAAATCTTATTTTGTTTTTTAATACAACAATATTATTGCATGACTCAAACCTTGATTTTAATGATAGTAAATACAATAAAATAAGTTAATTTGATTTGGAAAAGCTCATTTATATATACGTGAGAAAAGAACACAGGTATGCTAAGAACTGCAAAAAAACCTCTTACAGGAGAAGAGGTGATCTATTGAACTTCATTGAATTAATATACATGAGAGAGTCCTTAATTTATAGGATTGAGGAGGCCCAATAAACACCTAAGATTAGGTGGGAAGTTGAAAGAATCTACATGAGCTTAACTCACACAAGATGTCACGTGTTTAGAAAAAGATACATTTTAAACAAAGACACTAACAGCCCCCCAATAAGTGACACATAGGGAGGAACAAAGAAGAAGAAAGATGGGTCCCGACAACAAAGCCCGATAAGGTACCCATATACAAACTCTCATAACCGGAGAAAAGGAGGAAAACCCATAGGAACAAAATCCTCCCAAAAAGAGAGAATACATCATAAACACAAAGTGAAGGTACGAGGACTATAGATGACCCCTATTAACAACCACAAGTCTTCATTCCAGAAGGAGTTAGTGAAAAATAAATTCAGAAAAATAAACGTCAAAGCCTATAAGTGGGAGAGTTAAGAGATATGACCAAGGGCTATGACCATGCGACAAATCAAAAGGTGCTTGATCCGAAAATGACAGGATCTTTATAACCATTATTTGCATGTAAAAGTTTGAATGCTTAAATCCATTAAAATTGCTTTAAATGACAAAATTAAATAGCATAATTGAAGCACATAAAACACATAAAATTTGTAGGAAATAACTGATAACGGAGTTCACCCTTCTTGGGCTACGTCTCCAGGCCACTTCTAATAAGAAGACTGATCTTATTAACTCTTCAAAGGTTACAAATGAGAGTTTCTGGGAACACTTCTATTTTCTATCAGTCACCAGCAAAAACAGATAGCAGCACTGCGATCCTCTCAAAATTTCGAGAAAAATGAGTATAAACTCGACTACCTTTGCCTGAGGCCTCCTCTGGCACACAAATTGAGAAATTCTTCCTGCATAAAAGACAAAACAGTACGGACTGTATAGATTCCTACCTTGGGATACGAGCCCATTAATGACTGTACAGACCTCAGGAACTATGCAAAAATGACTTGGGAATTGTTCCAAACTGCCTTGAGAACTGTGCCAAAACCACCTTGGGATCTGTGCCCATATTGCTCCTCAAACTTTGTGAAAAACTGTTTCTTTTTCCTCCTCGGGAACTGTGCAAAACATGGTTTTTATAAGGTTTTTGGAGTGATTTTGGGGCACAGGAAAGGGGGCCACGCGCCCATTTTTTCCCAAAAATATGCATGCAACTTATAACCAATAAGCGCCATAACCCACCAAATGTGGCGGCCATGGCGTAGTGGTTAAGGCACCTGGCAAAGGAGGAGGAGGTCACGAGTTCAAACCCGCAAACCTCTCCCCACAATATGGTTTTGTTGGCATGCAATGTGGTTCGGTGGCATTGTTCGCCGAACCTCCCATTTTCAAAACAAACAACCTTGCAACTTTAAGTACAAGTTCTCACCTATATACATGTCAAAAAACAATGTGTGGAGCTTTGGCTAGGCAACCTTGGTGAAGGCTTGGGTGGACTTGGAGGTCTTGGGTTTGATCCCCATAGACTCCACCAAATTTTTATACAACATTACATTAACCATTTTTCCCAAATACCCATTTTTGACATTTTTAACCAAATTGCCGAAACTTCAAACCTTCATATCTCCTACATCTGGAGGTCGTTTCACGCGACACAAGAATTTTCAGAAAGCTATTGATGAGCTCTTTACCACTGTAATATTTATTTTAATTTTTGAAGAATTCTATAATGATCAATATTTGAAGATATTCCTGGATCAAACCTTCCCACTGAGAAGATTTTGGACCACCAAAAGCCTGAATCATTCAAAACTAAAGTGAGGACATGTTCGTCTCACTTGTCCTGTATCACTTGTACATTCTTCTTGGAACCTGGACATTTGACTCATCATAATAATAATCAACATTGCACTGAAATTGTTAAGTACATTAATCCCTTTTTCAACCAAATCTACATTCAATATTGTCGGAATCAACCATATACTGCTGATCAGTAGAGAGTTGAATATCAAAATTGAACATATGAAAGAGATTCTACCCATATCATGCTTATGTTTGATCATAGTAACACTATCAACCATAATAGGTGCATTGTGGTGAAATGACACTTCCTTTTCATGCTTAGGATTCTTTTCTTCCTTAACTTGCATAGATATAAGTGCCAAATTCCGAATTGCATTAACAACCCTTTTCAATTGTTGTGTAGTTCCCAATGATCAATCATTTTTGAATGAATGTGAATGTCCTATGTACTCAATTCCTTCCTTAAACAAATGATACTAATTATGTTCTATATAGAAAATTGCCTTTCGATATATAAGTACGGGATACCCAACACAATTCCATAAATATCTAGTGGAACCACATCAAATTCAACTTCATCTAAAAACATGGATGTTATTGCAAACTTTAGATCACATTGCCTTGTTACTTGTAATCTTTTATCTTTGCATACCCAACCTAATGGATAAGGTTTCCCGCATGGTTTTGTTTTTAATCCCAATTGATTAACTACTTCTTCTTAAATGAGATTAGCTTGGGATCCACTATCTATGAGTGTGTTGATCTTATTTTGTTTTGTAATTACCCTTATATGAAACAATGCATTCCTTTTTCTATCCTTAGAACCATCATGATCTTTTGAAGTAGAAGCACATGAACAACCACTGTTAGAATCATTACCAACAATAGATTTACTTTTCACACATACGATTGATATCTTTGTTTCGTCCTCAAAATCTGATTCAAGGTCCTCAACGATAACCGTGGCCTTTTGCTTCCCTTTCTGATCCTTAAACCACTTCGGTTTCAACTCTAGGCATATCTTCCAACAATGTTCTACATCATGTCCATCTCTCTGACAATGAGAACATGAAAGTTTTGTATCCCCTTTCTTCACAGTAGCTATATACTTGCTCTTCCCTTTGCCCTTTCCTTCTTTCGACTGGATGGATTCAATTGAGGAAAAGTTATCATGAACATTCTTCCCTTTAGATTCAATATGTTTGGCTTGAACACACACTTCATCCAGGTTAGTAGGATTAAACATAAGTATTGTATGACGCAAATAAATATGTAATCCTCCAATAAACTTGACAATATTTTTTTGAGTGTAGAGAGGTATACCCAAAATCAAGGCTCTCTTTCTAAATTCCTGAGTGTATTCTGGTACATTTTGACATTTACCTTGCCTTAGGTTTTGCCAATCCATCATGGCTTGCTGTATGTATCCTAATGGATAAAATTGCTTCTTTAACGCAGCAGTAAATTCATACCATGAAGAAATAATTTTACCTTTTATAAGGAGGTCTTCCTATGTCTTACTCTCCCACCAGATGAGTGCAGTGCCTCCAAGACGGAGAGTAGCCAACTTGATCTTTGCACTATCATTTGCAAGATTATGGATCTTGCAATACACTTCAATCTTCTTGATCTAATCATCCAGCTTTTCTACTTTAAGTTCACCATTCAAACTTAAAATCAAGTTTCAAATATTAAGGTAAATCAGACTTAGTCTTCTCAGTTTGTTTCTTTGAATTTGAAGAAGCAGTACTGGAACTTTTAGAAGAGGAAGAAGAAGATAGAGAAGAAGGTTTAGAAGGGTCTCCTCCTTTTCCTGAAGCATTATCCTCTGCTTTCTCCTTCCCTATTTTCTTCTTTTCCAACCTCTCTTGATAATCCACAAACAACTTTTCTACTCTATTTTCCATCTGATAGAAAGCTTTGCAGAAAGCCTTTTCATCTTCTTCTCGATAGTCTTCATCTGCCATTTTCTTTCTTCTTCTTGAACCAATTTATGGATCGAACTCTTCAAGTTCTCCTTCACCACATTTAAGCCTTGATCTTGTTAACATTCACACTCTGCAATTCCCTGGTTATCCTGCTCTAATACCCAACTTGATCCGAAAATGATAGGATCTTTATAACCATTATTTGCATGTGAAAGTCTGAATGCTTAAATCCATTAAAAATGATTTAAATGACAAAATTAAAGAGAATAATTGAAGCACATAAAACACATAAAATAGATTCAATCCATGAAATTTGTAGGCAAGAACTGATAAAAGAGTTCACCCTTCTTGGGCTACGTCTTTGGGCCACTTCTAATGAGAAGGACGATCTTATTATGTCTTCAAAGCTTACAAATATGAGTTTTTGGGAATACTTCTATTTTCTGTCAGTCATCAGCAAAAAAAGACAGTACCATTGCGATCCTCTCGAAATTTCGACAAAAAATGAGGGTAAACTCGACTACCTTTGCCTGAGGCCTCCTCTGGTACGTAAATCGAGAAACTCTGTCTGCATAAAAGACAAAATAGTACATATTGTACAAATTACCACCTTGGAATTCGATCCCATTAATGAATGTACATACCTCGGGAACCATGCCAAAAATCCTTGAGAACTGTGCCAAAACTGCCTTGGGAACTGTGCCAAAACCACCTTGGGATCTGTGCCCATACTGCACCTCAAACTCTGTGCAAAATTGTGTCTTTTCCCTCCTCGGGAACTTTGCAAAAACATGGTTTTTATAAGGTTTCTGGAGTGGTTTTGGGGCACGGGCAAGGGGGCCACGCACCCACTTTGGCCCAAAAATCCGCCTGCAACTTATAACCAATAAGCGCCATATACCATCAAATGTGGCGGCCATGGCATAATGGTTAAGGCACTTGGAAAAGGGGGAGGAGGTCACGGGTTCAATCCCGCGGACCTCTCCCCACAATATGGTTTTGTTGGCATGGAATGTGGTTCGGTGGCATTGTTCATTGGCATATAGTTTGGTGCTTTGACATATGGTTTGCTACAAATATTACGATAAATGGGGCCTTGGTGTTGGCATATGGTTTGAGGGTTTATCCCTCAACCCGCCCATTTTCCAAACAAACAACCTTACAACTTTAAGTACAAGTTGCAACTTTAAGTACATGTTCTCACCTATACATGTTAAGAAACAATGCATGGAGCTGTCTTGGGTTCGATCCCCATAGAATCCACAGAGTTTTTATATAACATTACATTGACCATTTTTCCCAAATACCCATTTTTTGCCATTTTTAACCAAATTGCCTAAACTTCAAACTTTGTTATCTCCTACATATGGAGGTCATTTCACACGCAACAAGCGTTAACATAAAGTTATTGATGAGATATTTACCACTGTAAGCTTTATTTTACTGTTTGAAGACTTCTATACTGATCGATATTTGAAGATCCTCTTAGACCAGTGTTGGCGAGGGTGGGTCCAACAAATTAAACGTCAATGATAAGACAGTTGCAACAGAACTCTAATCAATGGAGCGTGATCTTCCCATGAAAAAATTAACGGTTTGTATCTATTTCGCACTTGAAGAGTTGCATGTTGTTTAATTGAGGAAAGTGGTGTGGGATATTTACTGCTCAAACATGTGGTCACTTGAGGTTATTTCGCATTCGAAATAATTGGAAAGGGAAACCACTTAGCTTATGTTCCGAAACTGCTTTAAAGTTTTTTAAAAAAGGGATGTGTTATGTAAAGAATTTTTATCATTTCAAATTCAAACGGTTCATTACCAACAGTCCGCTAACTCACTCAGAGATCAAGCAATTATAAATATCGAGGTCATCCATACTAGAGTCAATTTCGTAGCATCTCGCCGCTAGGTAACTACCAAAGACATTTTTTCCTTATCTTTTCTAAAGGGAGAAACTTCAGAGATCATTAGTTCTCTGTAAACATCTAGATGAAATGGAGAAGTTTATAGCTGACAGAGAAGGAAATGTTTACGATACTATCTTGTCTGGGGGGACTATTTATTAGTCCAAAGAAAAAATAAAACAGTTAGAGTCAAAAGGGTTAGGGTTTTTAGATGTCCCGGGGTTAGTCCTCAGTCACTTTTGTTTCGAACATGCCCCATATTTCCCATAATTAGTAATTTGGTGTTCAATAAATTATTCAAAAACTGAGAAAGTCATAATGAACACTAGTGCATCCAAAATTTTGTGCAAGATAAATCCTCAGATAGTCAAAGAGTCGTTGAGTATACCTGAGTCCATTTCTCACAGTTTCGAGTTCTTTGTCGAAGAAAATTTGATTAGGGTTTACAGATATTGTTCTCTCGAAGTAAAAAATGAGTTTCTATAAAAACTCCTTAGACCCGAAATATCAGTTGATAGTTTGGTTTTACCTTTTGATATTGATATCTTTCAAGAAGAAGTCCAATCACTTTTGTCTTTGTTGAGACAAGTTCTAGGTATTGACAGTGATAAGTCTGTTTCTAAGGTCATGCTAGGGTGTCTTCTGAAAGATTATGAGTCAAAGTCCAGTCCAAGTTTTTGTCTTAAATTTGATGAACTCCTAGCTGAGGAAATCCATGCCCAATTAGTGAGTTTCCAAATTTTGAGACACTTCAAGTACTAGACTTATTTGTTAAACATGGTTGTATTTTCAAATAAATTTGAGCTAAAGTTTTTGAACTTTATGACTACCGTGGATCCTTCCAAGCAAATCACCATGTTTAATTACATCAACAGTGTTATGTTAGAGATATACATATTCATTTTTTTGCTCAATTGCCTAGGGTCACAGAAGAAATGAAAGGAATGTTAAAATTTGCTCATAATGAGAGGACAAGTGATTAGTTTCTTCATGAATATCATACAGTGGTAAGAGTTTATGGATTTACAAAGAACCCCTACAAATTGCCATCTTTTTTGACTTCAAGAGTTTTTGCTTTGGAATTTGTTAGGCAAAGGCCGTTTTCTGATAATGAGAATTTTGTAGATGCCAAAAAGACTTCTATGCTTAAATTTCCTTTTAAAGTTGTCCCATTTGTTATAAAAAGTAGAGCATCTCTCCCAATTATAGAAAAAATAACACCAATTTCATTAAATTGGACTTATTAGGAAATATTTGGATTAAGAAAGTGTGAATTTAGACTTTGAAAGTGTCAGTATCAACCTTTCTAATTGCGCGCCCCTCAACTCATCGTACGCAACCAAGTCGTTGTGGCCTCGCTCGTACGACACACACTTCCTCGGGTGAGATGAACCGACTTCCGACCCATGCGTGGAGTGCTATTTCAGGGTCGACAGTCCGTCGTCATACCCCTATTTATGTTTCCTGTTCTTACGATCCCTGTTTTTCCATTGTGATTCAGTCGGTAAATCGTGTTACTTGCTACCGCACACACTCAAAGCGCACATTAGTAGCACTGCACGATAAAATCTTTTCATCATTCATCATAATATCTCAATCAGTCGAGCATATCTATCATTCAATCATTTCCAATCATTTTTCATTTTATAATATTTCAGTCAGTCGAGCATATCCATCATTCAATCTTTTTCAATCATTTTCATTTCATAATATTTCAGTCAGTTGAGCATATACAACCTTCAATTATCATTCATTTTGTAAATCTGCTAATCATTAAGCAACACAAGCATTTCGTTCATAAACATCATAATATCGCTAATCATTAAGCAAAGCATTCATTCATTTATTATTTTTAAGCAAAGTATCTATTTCTATAACTGTCGTTCATTGCATCATTTTCATTTATCAATTGTCGTCATGCAAATCATCATGTGTTTCTCAGTCGTTCAAACATTTCAAATATTCAAAGGACCATTTTACTAAAGTTTATTCGGCCAGGTCACTTTGGCAAGCGTCCTCAAGTCTATGGTTAGTCAATGTAATGGGGCGAGCGTTACATACACCCCCTCTTATATAGAACTTCGTCTCGAAGTTATGTCTTATTGTACTTCCATGGTGAGTCTCACTTTCTTTTCACATTCATTTATTTTTCCGTCATCTTCCAATTTCATCGGTAATTTTATGTACTGTAATCTAGTAATATATTTCCCAATAATTGTTGCCTCTGAATTTGGTTTCTCACGTAGATCTTTAATTTTCCAAAGGGGTCCATGATATCCAATTAAACTATAATCTTGATCCATCAATAGCCACACATCTAGTACCCAATCAATTTTTAATTAAGAATTCCAATCTATTTGGCTATCCTCTTCCATGAGGTGAAAGATAAACATCAAACATCCTTGAGTACGATATCAGTGGTAGTTAGTTACGAGTTACTGGTTCCAGGGAGACTATCTATCCTTACTAATCAATGCATAAATAATTCAATATCCTCATAAGATTTCTTCCAATTTCATGATTGCTAACAAAATTGATTCTCAATTTGATAGGAAAGTGTCGTAACTTAATGATTTAGTCGAACACATTAAACTTTAACTCCTAGTCCTTTCATAACTAACATTATGTCTAGGCCAATGAACTTATCATGTTCTTACCTTATTTCATCATTCTTGTTGTCATAGGACCACTTCGACATACTCATCGAGTCTCATAATCTAATAATCATGTGACCCAATATTTTGCATTATCACATAGTTTATAAAAGCTGGGACTTTAACTTCTAACTATGTACCAATTTAATAATCCAACATTCCTACACATTCTTTGAGGCTTTAAACATTTTTTTTTTAGTATAATCTAGGCAATTTATAATTCAAATGCATGTAGGAGAGAGTCTTGCTAGTACTTAAATTACCTAAGTGTTCATTTCAATCTCCCACCTAATCTACAAGAATAGTTATATGCAAACATCCTTCTATTGCACTATACTTTGCATAACTATGATAAGACTCACTATATATATTACCCACTTCTATAATATTAAGTACCGCTTACTCTTAGATATACATATATCCTAAAATTCCAACATATTAGACACATACTATTCAACCACAATTGAAGTGCCACATATATATATAATTCCTTAGATTTAATGTACATCTCTTTTTCTTTTTTTTTTAAAGCACATATCGATATACCTTAAAATCCTTACAATTTGGCTTGAGAACATAATTAACATTTTACACAATAAATTAAATGTCATCTATATCTACAAATCTTTAGCTTTTAATTTACATCATTCTTTCCAAAAGAACATATAAAACACTACTATTATATAATTCAAAACATCATAAATATATAATTCCTTATACTAAATACTTTACATCGTTCTTTCCAAGAAACATATAAAATACTATGAAATCTTATTCTACTTGAAAGGAGATGAATGTGTGCAAAATACAAATATACAATAATTCAACATTATAAATATATAAATCCTTAGACTTTTCTTTACATCATTCTTCCAAAAAAAACATATAAAACAATATTATTGTAAAATTCAACATCATAACATATAATTCCTTGACTTGACTTTACAACCTTCATTTCCAAGAAACATATAAATTAGTACGAAATATTACTCTACTTAAAAGGAGATGGATGCGTGCAAAATAATTATACAACAATTCAACATTATAAATATATGAATCCTTAGACTTTTGTTTACATCATCCTTCCAAAGAAACATATAAAACAACATTATTGTAAAATTCAACATAATAACATATAATTCCTTGACTTTACTCTACATCATTACTTTCCAAGAAACATATAAAATACTACAAAATCTTACTCTACTTAAAGGAGATGGATGCGTGCAAAATACAATTATACAAGTCATTTATTAAATATATCTAATATTCAATACAATTTATATTTACGAATTCTTTTAATTTAAGAAGGGATCTTGATTAAATTAGACCCGTAACTCGAGAAAGAGGTAGATGGGGTTCTTTCTAAAATGCAGAGGTAAAAAAAAAAAAATCTGGATTCACATTCAAACGTGAATGTGCGTGAAATATATATGTGATTAGATATTTCAATATTAAGTGACTCTGCCCCAATTCTCAGAGAGTAGAAAAGGAGTAGATCGGTACCTAAATAATTCGTCCGGAACTGATTTTCCCAAATCGCAGCGGAGAAGAAAATATATAGATCTGTGTATAAATAATTAACTGTAAATGATTCTTTTCCAAATCGCGGAGAAGGAGAAAATTTATAGATCTGTAATTCAATAGTTAACCGTAAATGATTCATCATTCTTCCCCAAATCGCAGATAAGGAGAAAATATATAGATCTGTAATTAAGCGTTTAGGCTGAAAACACGATACTACTCATGTTGCATAAATTTGAGTATGATAGCTTGGAAATGAATATTTCGATGGCTAAATTACGTATTATCTAGGTCGTATGGAAAAAGGCACTGAGAATACACATACAACTTAACATCAAGTGTTATGAATCTGTATAAATTTCTGCCTCATAAAATATATCCAGAACTTCGATAATATTTGCCATTATGAATCTGTAGAAAAAATAAATTTATGTTTATTTAAATTATAACCAGAAATTTAATAATATCTATCATTTCAAATCTTAATACTTTACTGTCTATAAAATATAACCAAAATTTATCTACCATCTTAAAATTTGAGTCCGGTGCCCTCAAGGTTACCAAATGTAGGGACCCCTCTTCAGGGTCCTACTCAAAACAATTTCTATTAAAGCTTAAAAACATAAAATAATCTTTTTTTGCATGATCGATAATAAATATCAATAATTTAAGAATTTACAAGTAAACAAATAACATAGAACCTGTACTGTAGGTTGAATATGTTGTTGGAGGACGAGTCATTGTTGTCCGATCAACTCCGAGCCTTTGACGATTTACCGAAGACCTCTCGGTTGACCTCCCTACCGTATCGGGGGTACTCTTCTTTCCCCCGAACCCCCGAGCGATTTGGGGTTGTAAGAATATACAATGCCATGGATTTCCGTTGGGATCTCCCAATCTCCGGTCAAGCTGTCAACCCAACTCCAAGAAATCACACTTAATCCAAAATCTCTATTACGGTGCTCGTCCAGCACTAGGGAGCAAAGAGAGATCCTCTCCTTCTCCTCCCTTTCTTTTATAACCAAAACTTCCATGACATGTGTCCTTCCATGGAAAAATAAACTTTAATTTAATAATTCCTTTGATATTTAATCTCATGCAACAAGTGTCACTCTCACATGAGTGTGCACCTAAACCCCTTAATTATCTCTTTGTTGTCTCCCTAGTCATTTTTCTAATCCCTAATTTAGTGGGTGCATGTGGGGTTGACTACTTAATAAATCCTAGTCTATCTTTTGCTCCATATTTATTTATTCTCAATTATTTAATTATAAATAGTCATTTCATGCACAATCAATCTAGTGCAATTTCTATTTGCCAAATACATAATCACAAATAGTCTTTTCATGCATAATTAATTTAATGCAATTCTATATGCCAAGTACACAATTACAATTTGTTCCTTCATGCATAACTAATTTAATGCAATTTCTATATGCCAAATACATAATCACCAATAGTCTTTTCATGCATAATTAATTTAATGCAATTTTATATGCCAAGTAGATAATTACAATTTGTTCCTTCATGCATAACTAATTTAATGCAATTTCTATATGACAAATACATGGGTGTTCGTTTGATTTTCTTTTCTTTATTCGTCTTGGTACTACATCGTCGGGTCCTTCTGACTTTCTTTCCTTAATTGTCTAGGTACCACATCATCGGGTCCTTTTGAATTTCTTTCCTTAATTGTCTAGGTACTACATTGTCGGGTCCTTCTGACTTTCTTTCCTTAATTGTCTAGGTACCACATCGTCAGGTCTTTCCGACAACCTCCTTTTCCTCTAGTGGGGAGTGCTGTGTACAGATTAGGGAATCGTTACCGCGATCTCTCGACTACACTTCCTTGGAGACTAAGGGAGGATGAGGGATAAGTCTCTCCTTATCGCGCGCCCCTCAACTCATCGTACGTGACCAAGTCATTGTGGCCTCGCCCGTACAGCACATGCTTCCCCAGGTGAGCTAAACCGGCTTCCGACCCATGTGTGGAGTGCTATTTCAGGGTCGACAGTTCTTCATCATACCCCTATGTATGTTTCTCGTTCTTACGACCCCTGTTTTTCTATTATGAGTCAGTCGGTAAATCGTTTTACCTGCTACTGCATACACTCAAAGTGCACATTAGTAGCACTACACCATCAAATATTTTCATCATTCAACATAATATCTCAGTCAGTCGAGCATATCTATCATTCAATCATTTCCAATCATTTTCATTTTATAATCTTTCAGTCAGTCGAGGATATCCATCATTCAATCTTTTTCAATCATTTTTATTTCATAATCTTTCAGTCAGTTGAGCATATACAACCTTCAATTATCATTCATTTCATAAATATGCTAATCATTAAGCAACACAAGAATTTCGTTCATACACATCATAATATCGCTAATCATTAAGCAGAGCATTCATTCAGTTATTATTTTTAAGCAAAGTATCTATTTCTACAAGTGTCGTTCATTGTGTCGTTTTTGTTTATCAATTGTTGTCATGCAAATCATCATGTGTTTCTCAGTCGTTTAAACATTTCAAATATTCAAAGGACCATTTTACTAAAGTTTATTCGGCCTGTTCACTTTGGCAAGCGCCCTCAAGTCTATGGTCAGTTAATGTACTGGGGCGGGCATTACAGGTCAGAACAACACGAAAAGTAGGTCACTCATTAAAATTGTGGATAGGTTGCAGGCATAATAGGAAACAACTGCCCAATTTCCTAGGGAAAATGGAGGGCCCTTCAGTAGCCAGAGAAGATATGAGGTCACACATCTCGTCTACAATGACCAATTGTTCAAGGCCCAAACAGACTTCCTTGAACAAATTAAGGCACCTTTCTTTCATATGCGCGACACAAATTTGGCTATGCTAGAAATCCCCCATGGCCAGGTAGGCCATCACTGACTTATATTCACCTAACAATTCTTTAGGCAAATCGTGGTCAGAAGAGTGGTCAGAGCACAAATTTGGTTACACTGGAAATTCTACAACAAGAATAGTGGTTGAAGCACTATTCAATAGTGCCCCACTATGTAACAACCCCAAGTTTCACCACTGAATAACAATCCCAAATTATACGAAAATGTGGGAAGTTTAAAAACTTGATGATAATTACCATAATTAGAATTTTACTTGAATCAATGCATATGACGTATAATATATATATATATATATTCAGTAAAAGTCTTACATAATTCTCAAAGATTTTTCTCCATAATATACACAACTTTTTCCCTCTATATATGTATCCATGGATGAACTTTTATATTACATCCTAATCAAATGTAATAAAAATATAATCGTAACCCTAATATTTCTAGAGCTACCAAGTATGGAAACATTGTCAATTAACTACCTCACTATAGGATTGATGTGCCTAACCCAGTGCGGCCTTGATTTAGCATAACACGTGCGAGCGGAAAAAATAACAAAAGAGGTTGGAAAAACAATGACTATACTAGAGTTATAAACATGACATGGATAGCTAACACACACACCCATATCGGAATGAGCTATGTCGAACGGTTGGTTGAAAACTCCGAGGGGTAAGGAACAAAAATCAACACGTCTCTTGGACAGGACCAAAACCATGACTTACATTGATCAACATCATGTAAATTAGAGATCTAGACAGGTTGTAAATCAATGACTTAAAAAGAGAACGCATGCCAATAAAGAAATGGTAACTATATCATAACCACCATCGGGATTATATACATTAATTTTAGTTTATAAATTCAAATCGGTTCCATCAAAATGTTCTGAACTCTGTATTCACTCTTGATTTCATATAATAGTAAAAGAACGATCTACGGATGAGTAAACTGATCTGATTTGTCTTGTTTTCAAAACTCTACCTAATCCCCAAGCTACTAAAATATTTAACAAAGACAGATCCATAGCTATGGCGTAAACAGAATATCATGCAATTTTGCAAAAAATATATTCATCTTAAGTACAAGTTTTATTCTTACAATATATACATATATATTTACTTGGATGTTTTCAAAATATCCACACATTTCCATGCTTTAGCACTCAGGCATTCAACTATAACTTCTATGATGTAAAAGAATAGAGTATAGCAGAGTCACACTATTTCATTATATTCCATTCATACAATATACTCGTTATGGATAAAATATTTATACCATGAGATCCCACAACATCAAATAACTAGATTCAACTTGCATAAGAGGGAGTTACCATTGAGATAAAATCAAGGATTGATTTTCTTCTTTTTAACAGAGTTTATGCTATCAAAATGAACAGATTAGATATTTAACACAAAAGGAAGGAAATAAACCGAATTCCTTGGTATTGCCGAACTTCGCAGGAATAAGAAACAAGACTGATACCCATCCGACCATTATTTATCATGCTTTGAATAGAGTGTGAAAAGAAAAGTATGACATTCGTAATAGAAGACAACGGTAAGACATTTTTTTCCTTTACAATATATTTAAAAAAGATATAAAACTAATACCTATTGTCGACATGACCACTCGCATACTTTAGAGGGAATGAAATAACAATCATTCGAAATAGAAAGAAGACAATTTTGAGAACCATTCATAATATCATAAATTATATGACCAAAGGATACTTACTTGGTAATAATGAAACTGGCTGCTTAGAGAATCAACTCCTCCCAACCAAAGGAGAGAGCAACTCAACTATTTCCCATCTCCACCTCCAAGCTGGATCACCACCATGCACTAGAACGAAAAGAAATCACTTCCATGTGGAACTCTCTCTCTCATAGTTTGTAACAAGCAATGATGGACTTATAAAAATAGAGAACACTCAACTCAGTTCATCTATGCACAACATGGTGTCCCATGCTATATCAGTGCACTATTATATATAGTTTTGCCCAGGTCTTATGCCATCCCAATCAAATCTTCAATCAATCCACCAATATCTATGATTTAGGATATTTCCTGGTAGTTGATTTTTAGATTGGATTTGATTGGTAAAGATCTCTCTTTCTTGCTTACACATGTTCTCTGTGCCATGGAGGTGTCCCCTCATTTAGCTGAACTCTCCAAGTGCCTTTTTATTTTTATTAAATAATAAAAATAGTTTGTTGTACAAAGTGTCACTTTATGTTTTTGAGTTTTAAATAACTCTTACATAAAAATAATTGTTACAAATATTAAATCAAAATAAAATAAGTAATAATGTTTTAGGGTATCACATTTCTCCCCCCCTTATTCTTAACACTGTCCTCGATGTTCTTTATTCTGACCTCTCTTCCTCATTCTAGAACATGGAGGGATATGCCTCTCTTATTTTTTCCTCCATTTCCCAAGTTGCCGCTTTAGGGATGAAGTGCTTCCATTGCACTTTTATTTGAATGATGGCTCGATTCTGTAGCATATGTTCCTTCCTGTCTAGGTTGCGGAAAAGTTCGGTCTAGAACTCGCCTTCGGGTCCTAGTCGAATCACATTCCAGACAATTACATGAGTAGCATCATGCACATATTTTTTTAACAATGAAACATGAAATACATCATGCACTTTTATATTAGGGGGAAGTGCAAGCTGATAGGCTACCGAACCTATATTAGCTAACACTTCAAAAGGTCCACAATACCTAGGTGCCAACTTGGAACACCTTCCCAGGCTCAAGGCACTCTTCTTTGGCTATACCTTTAGATATATGTGATCACCAATGTTGAACTCTCTTGGAGTTATTTTTAAATCTGCATAACTCTTCTGCTAATCCTTGGAAACCTTTAAGTTTTGTTGCACTTATTTCACCATCTGTTCCATCTCCTTTAACATGTAAGGTCCTAGAACAATCATATCAACAGGGTTATCCCAAGAAACGAGAGTGTGGCATTTTTGTCCGTGCAAGACTTCAAATTGACTCATTTTTAATTAATCCCGATGCCCATTATTATAAGCAAATTCTACTAAATGCAAATACTCTTCTTCCCATTTACTTGGTTTATCCATTACATACATGAACACAACATATCTTCTAACACTTGATTAGTTCTTTCAGTTTGCCCATCCATTTGAGAATGATAAGCAGTAATGAAATTTAGTTGTGTATCTAGACCTTTAAACAATAACTTCCAAAATTTACTTGTAAATTTTGCATCTCTATCAGAAATCACAATTTTCGAAATACCATGTCAACAAAATATTTCTTTCATTAAAATATTAGCTATGTTAATTGCTTTAAAGGTAGATTTCGTAGGTATGAAGTGTGCAACTTTACTTAACTTATCAACAACTACCATTATTGATTCATGTTGTTTATTCTTTTTAGGTAATCCTGTTATAAATTCCATGCTTATTATGTCCCACTTCCATTCTGGAATAGGTAAGGGTTGAAGTAACCCGGTAGGATGTTGATGTTTTGTTTTTACTTGTTTACATACAATGCATCTAGCTAGGTAATTTGCGGCATCATTTTTCATGTTAGGCCAATAATAACTTCTTCTTAGCTTTGTTATCATCTTTTGGTATCCCGGATTTCCGGAATACGGTTTCTTATGTAACTCAATCAAGATTAGTTGCTTAACTTCTTCATAATTAGGTATGTATAATCGATTTTATAGACTAATAAGTATTCTAATATTATGGAGTAAGCTAAGGAATCGTATCCATTAACATCATTTTCTATTTTTTCTTTATTTTTTAGGTATTACTCATCATTTTTAGCTGCATATTTTCTCAAATCTTCAAGGTTTGTCTTATATTTGCTAAAAGTAGTCGAACAATGTGGAATGGCATTCCTACTCAGGGAATCCACTACCTTGTTCTTTTTTCCTTTAATGTGTTTTATTTCAAAATCATACTCGCTCAAGAAGGCTAACCACCTTGCTTGACACACATTTAAAATTTGTTAATCAAATAAATATTTTAAGCTTATATTATCGCACATTAAAGTGAATTTTCTTCCTTTTAAGTAATGTCTCCACATTCTTAATGCATGCATTATAACAGCTAGTTCTAATTCATATGTCGCATAGTTACGTTCATGTTGTTTAAGTTTTCTTGACTCATAGCTTATTACATAATCCTCTTGCAATAACACGCAACCTAATCCCTCTAAGCAGACATCTGTACATACAATGAAGTCCTTGTATGGATCCACTATTTTCAAAATAGGCGCGGTGGTCAGCAAGTGTTTAATCTTTTCAAAGCTTTCTTGACATTTATTAGACCATATGAACTTAGATCATTTCTTTTGAAGTGAAGTTATCAGGTAAGCAATTATGGAGAACCCCTCAATGAACCTACGGTAGTAACCCGTGATCCCCATAAAGGATCAAATCCCGGTTACATCCTTAGGAACTGACCAATCAATGATCGCCTTGATTTTATCTGGGTCTACAGAAATGCCTTTCTTAGATATTACATCACCTAGGTATTGAATTTTATCTTGAAAGAAATCACATTTACTAAACTTTGCATAAAGTTTATGTTCTCTTAGGGTTTGTAATACTAACTTTAAATGTTCTTGGTGTTCTTCCTCATTTTTAGAATATATTAAGATGTCACCAATAAACACTATTACAAACTTATCTAAGTATTTGTGGATATTGTTGTTCATTAAACATATGAACGTGGTCGGAGCATTGGTCAAGCCAAATGGTACAACCAAGAACTCGTAATGCCCGTACCTTGTTCTAAAAATTGTTTTATGAACATCCTCATCCTTAATTCTTACTTGATGGTACGCGGACCTTAAATCAATATTAGAGAATACCGCCGCTCTCCGTACTTGATCGAACATGTCATTGATACAGGGGATAGGGTATCTATTTTTAATTGTCATTTTATTTAATTGTCTGTAATTAAGGAAAATCCTTAGTGTGCCATCTTTCTTTTTAACAAACAAAACTGGTGCTCCCCACAAAGACACACTCGGTATTATATATTCTTTATCTATTAATTCTTACAATTGTAATTTTAATTCCACCAACTTAGGTGTGTTCATTCGACACAGAGCCTTTGAGGTAGGTACTGCTCCTGGTACCAACTCAATGGTAAATTCAATATCCCTCCTTAAAGGTAGTCCAGGTATCTCTTCTAGAAAGACATTGTTAAATTCATTTAAAAGAGGAAAATCCTCCAAACTAGGTTTTATTTCATCATCATTAGTTTCGATGATCTGCACAAAAAACAACCTACATCATTTCCTAAAACACTTTTTCAATTTCAAAGAAGATATTTTCCTAGTAAGAACCTTTTTTGGAATCCCTCTAATAATTTTTCTTTCACCATTTTCATCAATACAATTAAAAGTTTTCTCAAAGCAATTTAGCACAAATCTATGTTTTTCTAGCCAATCCATGCCAATTAATACATCAGAAGATCCTAATGGAAAAATGTTCAAATCTACTTTTGTAATCAAATCTTGCATTTGAACTTCACAACTAGAAATAAAGCTAGTTAACTTTCTTTTTGTCCCTGTGGCTAATTGTACTAACCACAACTTTTCAAAATCATATCTTTTTATTTTACATAAATCTACTAGCTTAGGAGAAATGTAACTTAAATTAGAACCACAATCAATTAATATAGAAATAGGTTTGTCAAAGGTCTTACCATCTACCTCGATCATGGAAGGTCGATAATCTGCTTGATGATTGTCCAAGGCTGCGTTTATCTGTGGTACGTTCCGAGCAACCTCTCCAACTGCGGCTGCTTCCCAGACAATGTGAATATTCTAATTATCCTTCTTATCAGGACAATCCCGATAGAAATGATTCTCCCCACGGCCCCAACACTGCAATGGTTCTCTTTTTATTTCTTCTTTCTTTTTATTAGAGAGATTATATTTATACTCAACAATTCTCATTGGTTGTTTATAATCAATGCTTATTTTTTGTCAAGTCTACCCTTAAAAGTATTTATCTAGAAATTCTTAAGTTTATTGAAAGGTTTGAATTCTCTTCTTTTAAAATTACCCCCTTCTCTTTTCTTGAAATTATAAGTATTTTCATTCTTACTCTTTGGTTGGTCATAAGTTAATTTTTCCTTCCTGATTGCTTCATATAAATTTTTTTGTTTATCAAACTCTAATTTATCTTTATAAAAGCTAGTAAGCAACCTAAGAATCTCTGAATTTTAGGTTTTTCTTTGTTTAGGTAAGGCACATATCTTAACAAGGATAAAAAATTTGTATAGAAGTCATGCATAGACATTGATCCCAGTCTTAGTTCATAAAACTCATTTTCCTTCCCCTCATAGTAATACTCTGAGAGGTATTCATTTTTAATTTTATTTTAAAAACCAGTTCCAACTTACTTTTCTATCATTGATTCTTTTTGCTCTTTTTAAGTACTGCTACCAAATCTCAGCCTTCTCGACTAGATTGAAGATGGTCATTTTTCCCTTCATAGAGTTGGAATAATTGTACATAGTAAAGTACTTCTTCATCCTAGATAGCCAAGCCTCAGCTTCTTCTCCATTTTTGACTTCCTCGTCAAAGGTAGGAAGTTTTATTTTTTTAAATTCTCTTATTATCTCATCTTTATATTTTCTCTTCTTCCTTCGCCTTCCATCAAAGCTATCACTAGAATCTTCTGATTCACTAGATATAGGGATTTCGTCAGAAGAGGGGCAGCCAGAGGATGAGTTTTCTCGTTTACGTTTCTTTTTATTTTTATCATTAGTTATCTCATTCAGTTTAGATAGTAAGGCTTCATTTAATTTTTCCTGGGTTGTTGGTACTCTTTCATGTTCAGTCTTAAAGTTCATCAATTTGAATTTTAAGTCCCTTACTATTTGCAAAATCTCATTATTAACATTTTTATTCTCATCATTAAGTTCAACCCAAACATGTGGGGTAGGGGATCGTCTTCCGGCCATTTCTTCCTATAGTTTAGTAAAACAAAAAATTTCTTCTATGCACGCAAGAACACCATTTAAAAAAAATTAGTTTTCCCATAATAACATAATGGACACCATAAAGCCAAGTGTCGTAATCTAAACTCTCATACCACAATGTAACAACCTCAGTTTTCATCACCAAATAACAATCCCAAATCATACTAAAATGTGGAAATTTTAAAAACTTGATGATAATTACCATAATTAGAATTTTACTTAAATCAATACATATGACACAATGCTTATGACACATAATATATATATATATATATATGAAAAGTTTAAAAATTTATGATAATTACCATAATTAAAATTTTACTTGAATTAATGCATATAGCGCAATGCTTATGAGGCATTTATATATATATATATATATATATATTTTCAATAAAAAAACTTACATAATTTTCAAAGATTTTTCAACATAATATACACAACTTTTTCCCTCTATATATGTATGCATGAATGAACTTCCATATTACGTCCTAATCTAATGTACTGAAAGTATAATCGTAACCCTAGTGCATCATAATAAATTCATTATAGGTATACATCATAAATGCACTTTCAAAATATATATTTATATGCAACTTCAACTTCAAATTCATTATATACCAGCCCTTAAAATAAAAAGTATAAGTTAATTCCATTACCAAATATCTATTTGTATATAAAATATATTAAACCTTTTTATATATATATATATATATATATATATATATATATAACCATCCATCTACTCCCATAATCGACCTTGATCTTACTTAGTGATATATAAAATGTGTAGTTGCCAACTTCATGTAAATCAAAACAATTAAACATTAAACATTATTAAACTGCACTTAAGTATGTGGTTAATAACCACTCATGAACTAGATCTCTCAATCCTTACGTTTGATTATGCATGTATTATAATAACATTAAAATAAAACAACACTTATAGATTTAGCACTACCAAATCAATTATGCAACTTGAGTATATAGCGACATCTTCTCTAGACAACCGGAACCTATAGATAGACACCTACGCGTTTAACTATAGGGAACCATGATCGATCAGTCTACATGTAGCGAATATCTCCAGGATTTTAGGCACGATGGAAGAGCTGCCAAGTATGGAAATGCATGGAAATGCGGGCGTCAATGAACTTGATGGATCTACTCACATGTGAAGGTTTTTAGCATAGAATTCAAGTGAGGAATCAGTTAGCGCACAAGGTGATATCTATCTTGATTTTAGTTTACTAACCTTCTAGACGGTGTCGGTGAAAGTGTTGTCAACTGCACTCTTGAGCTAGTTTACCACACGACAAGCAATCACTTTCATATGACACTCTCTCTCTCTGAGAGTCCATAACAAGTAATGATGGACTTATAAAAAGATAGAACACTCAACTCATTCCCCTATGTACAACATGGTGTCTCATGCTATCTTAGTGCACTATTTTATATATTTTTGCCCAGTTTTAGTTTTAGATTGGATTTGATTGGTAAAGATCTCTTTTGTTTGCTTACACGTGTTCTTTGTGCCATGGTGGTGTCCCTTCATTTAGTTGAACTCTCCAAAGTGTCTTTTTCTTTTTATTTCTTAATAAAAATAATTTGTTGTGCAAAGTGTCACTTTGTGTTTTTGAGTTTTAAATAACTTTTACATAAAAATAATTGTTACAAATATTAAATCAAAATAAAATAAATAATAATGTTTTTGCTTATTCTCTCCGTAAACAAGTTCTCTTTTTCCTTATTTTTAAATTATGAAAATTCAAACCACTATTCCGGATTTATGTCCCATAAAAAGTGCACTACACCAATAAAAAAATAGAATTATTGAATTTTAAAAATTATTATATATTTATTTTAACTCTTTGTGTGAATGCAAATTAATGACTTTTGACTAATCAATCAATTAATATATCTCTGTCTTGATAAGAAATAATAAAACTTATAATTTAACAAAAAAAAATTATGTTTTCTTTTAATCATAGTAATAAATCAACTTACATTTACCAATAACAACAATTAATGATAGTGATATCTTTAAATTACATTCATAAACCTAAACAATTAACTTAAACCATTAACATAGCTACAAATAATGCATAAATCCTCCACTCAAATTTAGAAATCTCATACAAACATTATACATCTCAATTCAAATTGGAATAAAGAAAAGAAACCTCTTTTCCCTATCAAATAAACATCTTCAAATATTTATATTAGTTTTTTGAAAATGTCAAATCAAATTGGAATAGAGAAAATAAATCTTTTTTCTTTATTGAATAAATATCTTCAAATATTTATATTATTTTTTTGTTTTTTTAGCTGAAATATCATCTTTATGTTATTTCGAAGGAATCAAAGAAAGCTAATCAATACATAGGGGCTCAACAAGAGCATCATGTCACTTACAAAAATTGAACCTAATGGAGAGAGTAACAATCATTCCTCCGAATCACCCAACCTATTTACAATATACAATCTCAATATATATTCACAATTTCAATAATTCTTCTCAATCTTTGACCAAATTCAAACCATAAAGATCTAGATAAACGGCGAGCACTAAGATAGACGATCGCTGTTGTACTCGCCATTAGATCTTAAGCAGCATCAGATCTAATGGCCAGCACAGCAGGGGCGGCAGCATGCGTAGCAAGCTGCCTAGTGCTAGCCGAGATGGACCACTGCATTTTATTTAGCTACCCTAAATGAGATATTTAGACTACTACATTTTATTTAGCTAGAGAGGCACCTAAATGTGTTATTTGCATTTTATTTAGCTAGAGAGGCACCTAAATGTGTTATTTGCATTTTATTTAACTAGATAGATACCTAAATGGCTTAAATCATTTGGAGGATCACCTGAGCTCCGTGCTGTGGCTGCAGGGTGAATACGAAAGCAGGTGCATGGATATAAGATGGTGAAGTGACAAAAGAAAATCGTTGCAGAACCATGGCCAATACCACCTTTGCTTCCGTGACTGCAAAGTTCTGACCCACGCATATTCTTGGACCAAATCCAAAGGGCAGAAATGCGAAGGGATGCTTGGCAGCCTTGGCGATTCCCTCACTAAATCGCCCTGGGTTAAATTCTCTTGCATCATTTCCCCATAAAGCTGGATCATGGTGCATTCCAAGGATTGGAATGAGAAGTTGGGTGCCCCCAGGAATTGAAAGTTTTCCAAGCTTCACGGGCTTAACAGCTTGACGTAGTATAGCCACTACTGGTGGATAAAGTCTCAGGGCCTCATTTAGAATCATTCCCACCTGCAAACGTCCACGTAATAATTTTAGTACTTTTCTGGACAAAATTTCTGCTTTCAAAAGAGAATGGAAGATATCTGTAAAATGTACTCTCAAGCCCATCTACACCTACTTGTTTTCTATAATTTTCTTAATTTTGTTAAGATACTAAACTAAAATTTCAACCTTTATTCTTACTTTTCATCCATCTAAATATTCTACATTTCAATATCCTAATTTAACCCCATATATGTCTATTGAAATTTACGAAGACAAAAAGGGTTTTCAGAAATGGCCATTACTATCTTGAGGCGATTTAAGCCATCCGCATCTGGATAAACATCCTTTCCAAATACGTCGAACACCTCATTGCGTGCTCGTTCTTGCCAGTCTTGATTCATTCCCAGTAATATGATGGCCCATGTCAGCAGGTTTGATGTAGTTGCATGACCAGCAAGGTACATAGTCTTGCATTCAGCAACAAGTTCCTCATTGGTCATTCGTACATCTTGCAGCTTGCCCCCCACCCGTTGCTTTTTGGTAGACAGCATTAGACCTAGCAGATCATTACCATAGCTGCCTGACTCTTCTATGACAGCACTCCTTTCCCTGCGTTTAACGACCTCCATCACATCTCTTTCGATCTCTTTCTTCAACTTCCAAAGTTGCATGTTCCCTCTCGTAGGCACAAATCTGTTAAGGAGACCACTGTCACGAGGTGCAGAAGTCAATGCCAGATATTAGAAAAAATTCTCAGTCATGGCATACTACAAGGTATTTTGAGACCAAGAACATACCCCACTAAAATCCCAAAAACAATATTTACAAAAAGCCATACCAGCCAATGCAACATACAAATGTAAATTCCATGCAACAAAAACGACAGAATTATAACTTTATTAAACAAACAGAACACTGAATTAAGATTGAAGAGGAATGATATATAAATGTAGCAGTAAATCCCATATCGTGTATATCCAAAATGGTTATATATGGGTATATCCAAAATGAAAGATTGCGCTGCAATCGAAATTCGAATTTCTCACCCGAAGCCTGGAATATAAAAGCTATTAATTAATTCGGCTGTAAGAACCATTTGTTGGGCCTGCATATTGAAGATGTGATTTCCCTCTGTATAATTGCTGCCAAATGCTGTGCGAGAAATAGCATCTCCTGTAAGTTTGCGGAACTCCTCAAACACATCAACTTCCTTTTTATCAGACAACACCACTTCGCTCCATTCCTCCAACATAGTGCTTGTACTTTTCACAAATGTTGGAACCATGGCCTGTACTTTTTACAGAATACAAAGGCAAAGGCATTAATGTTTACAAATATGTACTTTTTACAAAAGACAGAGACACCGTTTTCTTCATAATGATTCAATGAATAGTATTAACCTAATTTACAAAAGACATATTTTTCCTCTTCATAAAATAATGAATGGTATTAATTTAATAAAATTTAGAAATCCTTTCCATTCATACTAGGGTCCTGTTTCCATGAAATTCATGAGAGTGAGTTTTTATGATTTTTTTTCTTAAAATTTTCAAACCTATCTACATTCACAAGATAATTGACCTCTTTATAAATTCAAATTCAAGATTAACATAATCTAAACTACTTTTAAAAAACTCTCAGTAGTGAAATAGGTAAACATGCAAATTCAAAATTAAAATAATATAAACTACTTTTAAAAAACTCTCACTAGTGAAATAGGTAAACATGCAGAGATCTGCTTAATGGGCTGGAATATACTCTTAAAATCACCCCTTCTCTCACAATCACCCCTTCTCTCACAGTGATACAGGCATTTTTTCAGTGGTACACCGCCTTAGCAGACCGTACGTTTTCACCATTGTCAACATGAGGAACAGTTAGTTCAGTCAGATGATCGTCACTAAATTCTAAGTTATTTCTGTATTGAAATCTCAGAAGTAATGGGCTTTGCCATTTAACTAGCTTAGATCCAAATCTTAGGCTCTATCAAGAGTCGAAAGGGATCAAATCTCCTGAAGTGCAAACCTCTTCTCAGGTATTGCAGTCAAGGAGATTAAACATGGATAAAAGTTACAAGATCTCCCTCATATTATTACTTTTTATTATTACGTTCAATTAATGGATGACAATAATATGGACAAACATGGACAAACATTACAAGATCTCCCTCATATTATTACTTTTTACTTTTTATTATTACATTTTATCACTGGCCAACAATAATATAGACAAACATGGACAAACTTTACAAGATCTCCCTCATACTGAACTGTAGAGCGTCTTTCGATACAATAAATTGATTGGTGAGAAGAATACCGGAGAGATGGATAGAACCCTTTCCCATTGCCATGAAAAGGTTATCCCTTTGCTCGGAGGGATGGAAAGCCTTTAATATAAGATCAACCATTTCTCAAGCATAGGAAACTGTACAAGTCTTCCTATTCATAGACTACAACTTTCTTGATGTATGTGACGATATGAACCCGTTAAAAGTAGGGATATGAGAAGAGATAAAGGGTAGGGCATCGATCAAAACACTGCTGGAGTATGCAAATGAGAAGAGATAAAGGGTAGGGATCAATCTATCAAAACACTGCTGTTCATCTTGAACAGCCCAAGTCTGTCATTCCTTCGTAACATAGGAGCATGTACTCTATCGTCTGTGCGCAGGGATTGAACTCTATTAGATGAAAATGGTGAATCCGTCACTTGGGAAATTCATTGCAATGTCTAGTCCGAACCAAAACAATATCAACAGTTGATTCAGTGATGGTTATGGAGGTTGAATTAGAAAACTTACAGAAGACTTGCAGGAAGAACTTCACCAAAATAGGAAGTTTCATTTCAACTAGCTGGAAGGTTTGATGCAAGGGAGCAAGCTAACTTTAATTAGAAAGTATGTAATAATGACCAATTATGTAGAGAAATTCAACGTTTTTACCTTCAAAAGATCCAAATGAAAAGCAGGAGCGATGATCCTTCTGTGCTGTGCCCATTTCTCGCCTTTCAAGCCCAATATGCCTTGTCTAGCCAACTGGTCCGAAAATGGATCTAAAGGAGGTGAGTCATAATGCCCAAGCTTGTTGGCCAATATCTCCTGGATAAGCTCAGGGTTGCGAACATTCAGCTTGGGCTTAGTACCAGACCAATAAACAATATGCTCACCTATATGTCACATACAATCTTTCACTAGTTAAGGAATAACCGGAGGAACGGGGTTAGTGAAAGCTTTGAAATTATGAGAAGGGTAAGAGATTACCATAGATTTTAGTCCATGCATCATAATGAGGAAGAACTCGAGCGACTATGTCATGTGACAGACGCATGGGTTTGGACTTTGCTTGAGCCATCATCCGTCCTATCTCAGGAGCATTCCCAAAGAGCAGCCTGTATGGAGGTCCTCTGATTCCTTGGGATTCAAAGAACTTCTTTAGTTGCACGGGTTTCCACCATATGGCCGTTGCAATTCTCAGGAAAATATAACTTGCTGAACAAACACATAAAGCTGCCTGAACATAAAAAAGCCACTCCATATTGAGACCCAATGAAGCTGAGATGAAATACAGACGACAGTGATGAGTTTTTATGGCAGTCGCCCCGTCTTATATGAATCACGTCGTGTAGGGATTACGCAATTGATCCTATTTTTTTGGCAATCCATGTGCGTCGGGATCCCCTCTTCCCTATTTGACGACGAACGCAGTGACGCACGCAATACAAGTTTGATATAAAATACAGTGCAGCGGGGTTTTTTGTCCTCTGTTCCCTATATGTAAGCTTGTTTTGATTGGAGGTTGCATCGTGGGGTAACGTTAATTGTCAACTATGTGTTCACGTTGACATAAGAATTTCCAAATAGAAATAAGAATGTCATCTCTTCTCATATTTAGATATTGTTAGTTGTGAAGTCCTTTCTTATGATACTAAGATGGATGGAATTTCTATTAAAAATAAAGATGTCTTCTTATTATAATATAGGAATAGAATCTTTGAAAAAATCTTAAATGTATATAGCAAATTTTCTAATAAAAATAAAGATATCTTAAAATCTTGAAAAAAAATCTTAAAACAACAATATTAGTATTGTTTGCTCACTTAGTTATTATTTAAATGTTTATAATTTTTAAGTAAATAATATTGTGAAATTAAATCTATTTTAATATTGAAACTATACATTTACTATAATTGTGAACAAAGTGATTGTAAATTATAACTAGTTTACAAGTCACTATTTAAAGTTAGTTAGTTTACAAGGAAATCTTTTCCAAAGATGAAAACTTTTTATGTAAAAATTGAGACAATTTCTTTCTAAGCAAGAACAAAATGATAAAGGACTAAGTCTAAACTATTTGCTACAAGAATTATTTATAGATTATTAGATTTATGATATTAAAATCCATATATTTTAAATCAATAATTTTTTGAGTAGAATGAATCATCTTAAACATATGTAAAATCCTAATGTTTGCGTACACATGAACATATGTAAAATCCTAATGTTTGCGTACACATGAACATATGTAAAACTTTACATAGTTATAGTTTCAAGAATGACAATGTTTTGATCCAACCCCTCAATACTTAGAAAAGAAATTCAAAATTAAAATCTTATTTTGTTTTTTAATACAATAATATTATTCCATGATTCAAACCTTGATTTTAATGATAGTAAATACAATAAAATAAGTTAATTTGATTTGGAAAAGCTTGTTTTTATATATGTGAGAAAAGCACACGAGTATGCTAAGAACTGCAAAGTCGAAACCTCCTATGGGAGAAGAGGTGATCTATTGATATTCATTGACTTAAAATACATGAGAGAATCCTCAATTTATAGGATTGAGGTGGCCTAATAAACACCTAAGATTAGGTGTGTAGTTGAAAGAATCTACATGAGCTTAACTCACACAAGATGTCACGAAAATACATTTTAAACAAACACACTAACACCCCCCCCATAAGTGACACGTAGGGAGGAACAAAGAAGAATAAAGATGGGTCCCGACAACAAAGCCTAATAAGGTACCCATATACAAACTCTCATAACCGGAGAAAAAGAGGAAAACCCTTGGGAAAAAACTCCTCCCAAAAAGAGAGAATACATCATAAACACAAAGTGAAGGTAGGAGGACTCAAGATGACCCCCCAGAGATAACTTCCTTCACCCCAAGAATCGATTGTAACTAAAGAAAATGAGGGTGTGCTAAAGGTTTAGTGAATATTTCAGCAACCCACTCTTTAGTAACCAAGTACTCTAAGCGAAGAACACCATCCTAGATGAGATGTCGAATAAAGTGCATCTAAATATCAATGTGCTTTGTCCTTTGATGCTCAATTGGGTTGCAAGAGATGTGAATGACACTCTAATTATCACACCAAAGAGTAGTGGGATAATCCCATGAAATGCCAAACTCTATTAATAGTTCTTGAATCCAAAGGACTTCTTGACTAATAATAATAACAACACGATACTTAGACTCTGTAGATGATAATGCAATTGTTAGTTTATTTTTACAAGACCAAGTAATAGGAGCAGACCTAAGGTGATAAACAAAGCCAGAAGTGGACTTCCAATCATAAATGGAGCCAGCCCAATTAGAATCAGTGAAACCCTCAAGCTGAGAAGCACTCTAGGTGTACTAAATTACAAACTTAGTTGAGCCTTGAATGTACTTGAAAATGCATATATCTACCTTCCAGTGACTCTCATGAGGATATTGAGCGAACTGAGATATAATCCTACTTATAAAACAGATGTCGAGATGTGTATGAGTCAAATATAGTAGACTCCCAACCAATTGTCGATACAATGACAGATTGACTTGTGGTGAAGAGAAACTGGTAGAAAGAGTGATGCCTAACTGGAATGGAGTAGGTACTGACTTACAATCAACCATGCGAAAGTGTTGAATTCATGTGAATAATTTTGCTGAAAAATAAAGATTCCTTCTAAAGACCGAACAACTTACAGACCATGAAAATACTGCGGAAGACCAAGATCTATCATATCAAACTATTCCATCAATCCTTATTGAACATTTTGAATCAAGGATGAATAAATCACTATGATAATTAAGTCATCCACATATAAAACCAGAATCAGGAGATCAGTTCCCTACCTTCTATTGTAAACAGTAGGATCAAAATGACAATGTTGGAACCCTAAAGTGATAGGAAAATTGTCCATCTTCTCACATCAAGATTGGGGAGCTTGTTTGAGACCATACAATGAACGTTAAATCTTCCATACAATCTAGAAGTTTCATGCACAAAACCAGGAGGCTTCGCCATGTAGATTTCCTCTTGTGAATCTCCATCCAAAAAAACACTTTTCACATCCATATGGTAAACTAACCAACCTTGAGAGGAAGCAAAAGAAAGCACGAGATGTATGTAATTCATTTTGGAAACATAAGAAAAAGTCTCAGAATAATCAATCCCTTCAACCTGTGAAAATCCCTTGGCCAGTAGTCATACCTTATATTTGTCAATAGAACCATCTGCAGCATATTTGGTTCTATAGACCTATTTGCAACGAACTACTTTTCATCTCTTAGGAAGATGAATGTGATTCCATTTGTTATTCTTCATCAAGGAAGAATACTCCTCTTTCATGGAAGCATCCCATTTACGTTTACCAAAAACATTAAAGAATTGTTGGGGATCATCTGAAATGGCATGAATCGAAAGAGAGATACATGTCGTCTATGGCTAAATGTTGCAAGGAGTAGGAGAAAAATAATTGAAATCTGTTGGATCATGACCATATTGATCATGTATATTTGCTCTTGAAATATCCTCCTCAATTGTTGTCCCTGATCAAGTTGTTCCTGTGTAGGATGCTCAATTATTGTTGGATGATTTTTGACTTATTGATTTTACTCATCTGTAGTTGTATGATGTTCCCAATATTCTTGTTCTTCATAAACAAAACTGTCAACATGATCTACACCGTAATTGCGATTTATGGAAAGAGCAAGGTTAGATGAGTGTTTGAAGTGCTCATCAAAATGGACAACCCTACAAAAGAAGACATCACTAGTAATAAGATCAAATAACCTATATGCCTCCATGTCTTCAGAGTATCCATGTAACATCTCCATCCCTCATTCTGACCAGTAGGAGGGGACATTAGCTGAATCTAGGGCCTCAAAATTTCACCCCAACCATAATTATGAATTCTTAACAGTTAAAATGCATATGCATACATGAAAATAAAACACATAGCGAAAATAAAATTGAGCCACACACACATAACATGCAATTTACATGCATAATTATCACATGAATACAAATAAAATCAGTGCACATCAAATACATAAGAAATACTTATCTTTAAACAAAGAAGATCCAAGCAACTGGTTGTGTAAGAGCAATTTTCCATCCAGCCATAGGCACTCTGTCCAACATATACTCTTTCTGCTGAGAGTCCACCCCCAAGCTGGGATATGAGGCCACCAAGGCGAAAGGAAACACTTACAGGCTTCTATCTCTCATACCACAACCCATTCTGCTCACTGTGCTTAGCCAAATATCTCAACCAGAGCTCTACATGAGTCTCACTAAGACTTCACATCCATGGCACTCCTTCCAACTTCCCCACACAACAAAAGGAAGGAATTTCCCTTCATTGATCCACGATTCCCTAAGGAAATGCAACCCTTACAGTGCTTACCAGTGTGTGCAGTAAGAGTCCAACCTGTTGTAAGCTATTGGAGAACCTCCTGCAACATTAATCCATGGCTTCTCAATCATCCAAAGGTAGCATAAATAAATGGGTAAATGTCCCTATCTTTCCCAACCTCTATGCTCACCTACAACCATCTATTTCCCTTCCAAATATACAACTCTGTCTCCAAATTCGAATTTCTAGTTCACAAGACAGCTTGGTAATGGTCATGAACAACAATAAAAAACTCTACATAGTGTAGTAACATGCATGAGAAAATGATCAAAAGAGTGTTGACTCCAAGGATATGAGGTAAGGGTGAAAAGACAACTGACATAGTTTCTGACCATAGAAGAAATAGGACTAATGACAACTGACATAACTGTCACAACCCCCATGCTTCAATAACTACATGAAGTGACCTTTCCCACCAACCTCACATATGCATTCAATGATTGGGTTTAAAATAGTCAAGAGAAGATAATTGGATCTTTTAATACACATGGTAGATTTTGGGTGAGTTTTAAGGTTGAAACATGGAAACATAGGATTTGGTTTCCCATAGATCCCCCTTCCTCTTCCCCTATGGTGGAATCATAGCCGCTCTAGTGCTCTTTACACAGTCATCTTGGACCATTTTATTAATTTCCCACATAATATTTACATACATTTCGAATTGGCATGATAAACCAATCATATGGTCCAAATAAAAATATATAGATCATACATGCTTAGTCATTCACTAGTTGGGCCTTGGCCTTGAGCTCCACACTAGGAATCCATACTAGCATATTTACATCATTTACATGGTTTTGATTAAATACATTCCAAGTCAAAACTGGGGGTATTAGAATCCAACAAATATCAGTGCTTGGCTCTTATTCTCTGTAACTTTTCACTTTTCATTTGGAGGTAATGCCCAAACCGCACCGTCGAATACTCTAAAAGTAGAGAAATTTGACTTAACATGACTCCAAGATTCCTTTGGAATCATATGCAACACTGCTTTATGACACATCCGATTATGAATGTAATTTGCACAGTTCACTGCTTCAACCTAGAAGGAGGATGACATGTTCTTGTATTGAATCATGCAATTCACCATTTCTTACAATGTCATGTTGTATCTTTCAACAATGCCATTTTGCTAAGGGGTGTAGGGAACCAAATGTTGATGTAGAATACCAAATGTGTTCTATATAAAAATATTTGAATGTTTGACTAACATACTCCCCCCAATTATTTGTGCGCAAATTCTTGTAGAATGAGAAGACTACTTCTCAACAAAAGCCTTAAAGATATTGAGAGTGGTAAAGACCTATCAAAGAAGGTTTGGACATATAAATTTTGTGTTGTTGCATGGATTTATTCAATGCCTCAAGACTCTTTCAATATTTTTATTCTGGATTCCCTGGACCACCACAAAAGTTGCAAGTTTCATCTTATTTTTTCTTCTTTGTCTTGGAGGAATACTCACTAGACTTGGAACGTGGAGATGATTTTGTTTTCTGCTCGGGTGTGGAGGGAGTCTCACTACCCTATCTAGAATATTTATTGTTTTTATATTAGGATTTGTGATTACCTTTGGAGGAATGGGCCACACATGCTTGATTTTTAGAGTTTGAAAGGGCATCAAATTGCATAAGCTTGGATTGTTCCCTTGTGAGGCACTAAAAAAAGATTAAAAATTGCATTTTAAATTCAGCTCCTAGTGCATCCATCATAGATTAAAATGTAGAATAAAATGCTTGATAAGGACCTTTCGATTTGGATAGAATTAGGAAAATGCAATCATCATCAGATTTGGATTTTCCAAACCCTTTCGGTTGTGCCACCAATGAACTGAATTTGGTAAGATAATCTTCAATATATGCATGCTCATCAAGCACAAGTGATGGCAATTTTGCTTCTAATTGTAAATATCGGAATTCATTGACTTTTCCAAATAAGAAAGCCAACTTGTCCCAACATGTGTTTGGGGTTTTATGGCCGTCATGATGAAACACCAAACTAGTTTGTAGAATTTTACAAGTTGTTGCAAGTATAATAGAGACCGAGTAAAGATTAGTTTGCAGACTTTTGCAAGTTGTTGCAAAGAAAAAATTACCACTTTCATTCTTAATGAGAAAATTGTATTGTAAAGAGTAGCAAAGATAGATATATTTGCATGATTTGGTTTCTGGACTTTCAGGTTTGTTGCAGTAGATTGTATTGTAGAGTTTGATGACTGGAAATTATTGTAGATATTGTTAATGTAAAGAGAAGAAATTGTTTTGCAAAGAGCTGCTTGTAGCATAAATTTGTTGATTTCTGATTTGTGTATAGAGTCTTGTGTGTTTTAGTGGCCTTGGCACCATAATTGAGAATCATTAAAGAAACCAGGGCATTCAAGTCCAGATAGTAGTTGAATAAGCATGGTTTCAGCCTACTTGTGATTACAGAGGCTTAAATTTCTGCAAAGTTAAGCCATTCATCAATGCAACATTTTGTGTAACTTGGAAATTGTCATTTTTTTAAGTTCACTTTGTACTTGTAACTGTTTTTTGTGAGTTGAGTTGGACTGTAATCGAGTGCATTTTCGGTAGATATGATACCCTTTGATTTTATGAGTTGGAGTGTTAGTTTTTTATTATGTTTGTAAAAGGGTGTAGTTACAAGAAGCCCTTGTTTATTTGAGTAAGTCTCTAGTCACAATTTATCAATGAATCAAATCAATGGTTTAGTAGAGTTACTGAACACTCGACTTTTGTCTTTTATTGACAACACTGTCATGCTCAACAAGAAAACTATCACTCATATTATAAATTGTGTACAAGATTCATAAGACACACTTGAGTTATTACATATTGAGTCATGATTCCAACAAGAAGAAATACATTTTGAACTTGTTCATGATTCAGAACAATCTTCTTTGTGATTCTTTAAAGCAACTTGCACATAATGGTGCCACTTTGAAAAGCACATAATAAAATTAGTGGCTCCACTTCATAATCAAAATAAAAATAAGATGATGTTTTCCATACACATGTCCAACTTGTTCTTTCCAATCCCATCGACAGACCTTAGGAATAAATTATACACAAAAAGCACAAAACTAGTCTTGGATACAACAAGGAAGTGACATTTCACATTCTTGGTTACTCCGCATGCCACAGTTCTTTCCTTCTTGTAATCCTATTTCATCACAGTTCCATATATGGGTTGGACCATAGGAGTGTTTTTCATAGGTGCACGACATAGTGTCATAGAACTTGGTCGCAACTGTAGGCCTCAAATTCATAGATCTGTCTCTGTTTAGGCCCTCCTATGTTCGCAAGACAAGTTGTGGGTTTCTGCCCTTGAAATCTTCCCACCATGATTTACCAGGAAACCCATCTCTGAATGGATTTAGCCTTGAGTGGAATATTTGTGCCACATTTTATTTAAGTTATATTAACTCCATCCCATGGCCCATTTCGACCATCTCCTTACACCAAACAACCACTTCCTCTTCGTCCTGTTTAGTCAGCATTGTAAGAGGCCCTATCCTCTTTGCATGAGTCAGACCATTCAACCAATAAAGCAAAGACATAGGTCCAATCCCAAATTTCCTTGCAGTTGCTCTCACCGAATACCCATTGAATTCTATGTCATTAATTTCTTTCAACATGTCCTCTTTTGTCCAACCTTTGATAGAATTGATCTTCTTACTTGAACCAACTCCATACACTTTGGTTGGTGGTGTAGCAACATCGACTGACTCTGATTGGGGGTGGTTCTTGTTGGAATACATTTTATATTCCTTGGAAGGTAATAATGTCTTTGTATTATGTCGGAAGATATCCACAATCTTATGTAAAAGAGTAATACATTATATCCCATATTTATTATGGTAAAATATACTCTTGATATTCATTATTATATAAAGAGATGTTATTATGAAGAATTATATTATCCCACATGTAATATGTGAGAGTAATTCCTCTTCATCTCTTAGTATATAATAGATTCAAGGGAGTCATATCACTCATCATGATCTTTACTTATTCACACAAGTATTGCTATATTGTATTGGGGTTATTGGCATTGCTCTCTTATAAGATTGAGGGAGATATTCTGGAGATAACCATGTATATCTAGTGTACTCTTTTCTCTTGTTCTCTTTTTTGTACTTATTGTTGATATATTATTGTTTTGCATAGATAGGTAAGCTAGTTTAGCTAGATCCATATCTCTGACATGGTATCAGAGCTTGTTGCTATGATCTAGCACCTTCTATTGCTTTCAAACAATATTTTATCATTTGGGCATTGTTTATTTCTTATAGATTAGCTTTCTATCTGGTAGCCATTAGGCTTCTCTTCAGATCTGGGCATGTTTCTGTAGTTCTTTACTTCTAACCCTAACCTTGTTGTGTAGATTTTTGTAGAAATTTTTCAAGGGTTTCTTGATGTTATTTTTGTAAATCTATATGTTTTTTGGATTCTCCTCAAGGAGATCTATCTTCCAGTTGTCAAAACAACAGTTTTCGTCCAAGTTTAGTAGACTTTGTGCAGGTTTCCTTTTTCGGCATAATTGACACTGTTTTTGGCCTTAAACTGGACACTCGCGACTTTTCTTCGTAGAACTTGCGGTTAACCGCGATTGTTCCTACTGCGAACTCGCAAATACACTGTAGAATCGCGGCCTCTTAGTGTGCAGACCTGCGTATGCTTCGGCATACTCGCGACTTGGCATTATCACACTAAAATAAATAACTTATGAAGGTCAAATGGATATTTGGCAAGATAGTTCTAGATGAATACAATCCAACTAGGGTTAAAAGATGCACTTGTTGAAGTTTGGAATACGTACATCTCAGAGTTGAGGTATGGACACATAAGACCCAAAGAGGAACCATCTAAACTAATTTGGAATATAAATAATATAGGTGGGACTTACTTTGCTAACTTAGGTTATGAAGTCATAATGTCTCGTGCAAAGGGAAGGTTGTTGGTGGTAGAGACAGATATGGAAGTTGGGAGCACACATGAAGGAAAAATTATTCATGTGGCTAGTTATGAAGAATAAGATCTACCTACTTTGGATATCCTACAAAGGAAGAATTAACATGGGATATTTGATATTTATACAAAAATGAGGATGAAAATGTTCTACATTTGTTTTCCTTGTGCCCTTTCTCGTTATAGGTCTAGAAATACATTTAAGTTAGTTGGTTAGAGTTAACAATATGTGGAATGGGGGATCTACATTGATGAGAGTCTCAAACAATATTTTGAAAGATGAGAACTAAAGAACTTCTTAATGTTCTTTTTTTAAAACTTTCTGGGCCTTTTTCCTAATCCACAATTCAAGATTATTTGAGGATAGAACAATGCAAACCTTGCAAGTTTCCCCTCAGATTTGCGCTAATGGTTAGGATTACAAAACTGCTGCAAAAAAAGCTGTTAAGTCTCAAAGATAAGACATATTGGTGAATTAATTGTAGATAGATCCCATCCCTGGGGATTTTTTGATGGGGCCTGCCAAAGCGATGAATGTTTATATGGAATTGGGGGTGTATTATATTTGCATGAACAACACTTGATACATTTTAGTGCCTTCGTGGGTCATGAGACAAACAACTACTCTTAAATTTTAGCATGAAGAGCACTTAAACAACTATCAAGTATAAGAATCTTATTCATTTACAGGCCTTTGGAGACTTTGTGTTGATGGTCAACTAGATAAAATATAATTGGGTCATACAAGATATAACTTTCCAAACATTATTTTAGTTCCTTTATGGGTCATGGCAGAAATAACTACTCTAAAATTTTAGCAAGAAGAGAACAATAACTATTGAGCAAGAAGAGCACTCATTTGCAAGTCTTTGGAGACTCTGTGTACTCATTTGCAAGTCTTTGGAGACTCTGTGTTGGTGGTCAACTAGATGAAATATTATTGAGTCGTGTATGATATAACTTTCCAAACCTGAACTATAGAAATTAAGATGATAACTATATAGAGAGATGAATATTAGAAAAAAATCATTATCAAATTATGTTTTGAATCATAGCTCAAGGAGTTCAAAAAAGGGTCACAAACATAAATTACTTTTGATATCTGAAATTGCTTCATATGTGATAAGGGAGGGTGTTTAATTCTTGATGTGAAGATAATAGAAATTAGTAATATAAAAATATAATTTGTTTTGAGAGTTTGTAACTTTATATATTATGATGGACTATAAGAATATTAGTACTTGATATTGAGGATTTCTTTGTAAAGTTTTTCTAAAATCTACTTATTACAATTTCAAATTTTCATTTACAAGTATTTATGATAGGATATTTATTCATTCAAATATATTAAATAAAAAATATTATTTTGAAGGTTTGTAGTTTAGATTATGTACAATTTGAATTTTTTATTATATTTTTTTGAATAAATTGCATTTTTGAATGCATAAATAGATTCAACATCCTCAAATAAGCATATTATATCTATATTGTACAATCTCAACAACTTATATTTACAATCACTCAAATCATAAAATTTAATCTTTGATCAAGATGCATTTTCATTATTTAAATTACATTTTTGAATGCATAAATGAATTCAACATACTCAAATACCCCTCTTACATCCACATTATGCAATCTTAACAATTATATTTACAATTCTAACCATTATTATCAATCTTTAACCAAATTTCAAACCAACAAAATCAATCTTTATAATTATATTTATATTTGCAATTCCAGCCATTATTATCAATCTTTGACCAAGTTTCTGAAAAAAAAAAATCAATCTTAACAATTATATTTGTAATTCCAACTATTTTATCAAATCTTTAATCTTTAATGAAATTTCAAACAAGACAGTCAATCTTAACACTTATATTTGTAATTCCAACCATTATTATCAATCTGTAACCCATACCAAAAAAGTCATAAAAGCACACCATAAAAATCCAAATCTTAGCTATCTTAGAGTACTACATTACATTTAGATCCAAATCCAGCTACTGCATTTTATTTAGCTAGAAAAGTGCCTAAATGGGTTATTAAAATTAAACCATTTGGAGGGTCACCTGAGCTCCTGCATGTTGTGGCTGCAGGGTGAATACGAGGGTAGGTGCATGAGCATAAGATGGTGAAGTGACAAAAGAAAATCGTTGCAGAAGCATGGCCAATACCACCTTTGCTTCCATGACTGCAAAGTTCTGACCTACGCATATTCTTGGACCAAATCCAAAAGGCAGAAATGCGAAGGGATGCTTGGCAGCCTGGGCAATTCCCGCACTAAATCGCCCTGGGTTAAATTCATTTGCATCATTTCCCCATAAAGCTGGATCATGCTGCATTCCAAGGATTGGAATGAAAAGTTGGGTGCCCCCAGGAATTGAAAGTTTTCCAAGCTTCACGGGTTTGACAGTTTGACGTAGAGCCACTACTGGTGGATAAAGTCTCAGGGCCTCATTTATAATCATTCCCACCTCCAAATGTCCACGTAATAATTTTAGTATTTTTTGGACAAAATTTCTGCTTCAGAGGAGAATGGAAAATATCTGTAAGAGACAAAAAGGTTTTTCAGAAATGGCCATTACTATCTTAAGACGATTTAAGCCATCCGCAGGATAAACATCCTTTCCAAATACTTCCAACACCTCATTGCGTCCTCGTTCTTGCCAGTCTTGATTTATTCCCAGTAATATGATGGCCCATGTCAGCAGGTTTGATGTAGTTTCATGGCCAGCAAGGTACATATTCTTGCATTCAGCAACCATTTCCTCATTGGTCATTCTTACATCTTGCAACTTGCCCCCCACCTGTAGCTTTTTGGGAGTCATCATTAAACCTAGCAGATCATTACCATAGTTGCCTGACTTTTCTATGACAACACTCCTTTCCCTGCGTTTAATGACCTCCATCACAGCTGTTCTGATCTCTTTCTTCACGTTCCAAAGTTGCCTATTCCCTCTCGTAGGCACAAATCTGTTAAGGAGGCCACTCTCACGAGTTGCAGAAGCCAATGCCAGATATTAGAAAATTTTCTCAGTCATGGCATACTTCAAGGTGTTTTGAGGACCAAGAACCCAAAAACAATATTCAGAAAAAGCCATACGGCCCAAAGGTATGGATAACGGGCAGGCAGATTCGAATTTCTTACCTGAAGCCTGGAATATAAAAGCTAGTAACTAATTAGGCTGTAAGAAGCATTTGTTGGGTCATCAGATCGAAGATGTGCTTTCCCTCTGCATAATTGCTTCCAAATGCTGCGCGAGAAATAGCATCTCCCGTAAGTTTGCGGAACTCCTCCAACACATCAACTTCTCTTTTACCAGACAACACGGTCAATTCGCTCCATTCCTCCAACATGGTGGTAGTACTTTTCACAAATGTTGGAACAATCGCCTGTACTTGTGACAGACGACAAAGGCATTAATGCTTACAAATATGTACATACTTTACAAAAGACAAAGACACATTTTTCTTCATAAATAATGAATGGTATTAAAATAATTCACGATTTAGAGTTATCGTAATCTTAAATTTATCGATCTTGTGGGGAGATTAAATTTCCGTCTTAAATTTATCGAGATTGTGGGGAGATTAAATTTATCGAGATTGTAAAGAGATTATATTTTTTTGATAAACTAAATCGTTTATTTTAAGGATAACAGATTTTCAATTATATTGATTTTTATAACTTCTTATAATTAAGTTTAAAAGAGATATGTAATACTATGATGATGATCTTAGACCGAATTTTAAGTAGGGTTTTACTTGGTTTGCTTTCTGGGTTCACTATAGTTTTGGCAAGTTAGGAGGTTAGAAATGTTTGTATTGTAGCAAGATTTAATGTGGGTGTAAACATGGCACTCTAAGAGAAAGTGATTTTCATCCTCAACGCTTATAGACTCACAAAGATGGCAAACCCTTTCCACCTACGGAGTTTTAGGAATAGACCAATGCCCTATTTCGTTATGGAGCTCATGAGAGTTTGTTCTAATCTTCACTATATTAATTTTCTTCCTTGAATTAAGTACTACTGAGATACTTCTGATCTTCCAAATTAGGGTTAATAACCTTCTTATAGTATCTTAATTTTCTCTTAACCGCTAAATTTTCCTTGCACTACAATTTCTCTTTAAACTTAGAAGTAATAATATTTTTGACATTATCGATTTTTTGGAAAGTATCATTTTCATCAATACCCCAATGGTTTAACCAAGCCATAGTATCTTTACACCAACCCCGCTTCAGGCATAGTTGGTTTTGACTTGACTTTAAAGCAATTTTAGGAAGTCTCTCATTTCCCATGTTATTTATCTTGTGCTTGTACATCAAGTACCTAGTCATATCCATGCTCTCGATGGGGGAAAGACCCACTTCTATGAGGAGAATAGGATAAGGCATATTGCTTTTAATTTTGAGGTTATAAGTTATAAACCGCTTCTGGATTTGCTCAATCTTCCTCCAAGATTCTCTAGAAATGTTGCACCCCTATACTTTACAACAATACAAGATAATGGGGATGGAAAGAGTTTCAAAGATGAACTTATTTTTATCCCACATGCCCAGGTTGGACGATTTACAATTATTTTCAAGACCAAAATAAGCTTTCCACTCTCCATTAATCATTTTCTCAATGCTATAGTTCCAATTGAGCTTGTGATGAATATCAATTCGGAGATATTTGTAAGAAGTCACTTCCTCCAGTTTTCTATTATCATAAATAAAATTGGTATAGGTGTTTTTCCTAGATTTTATAATCATAACTTTTGTCTTGTTGGTGTTAACAATCATACCCATGTTTGAGCAGAAAGCTTTGATAATTCTTAATTTCTTATCGAGATTAGAGGGACACCTTGCTTATCAGCATAAAGTAGTCGGAGGATGATAACTATCCCAGCCAAGATCGCATCGTCGCAGCGCCAAGATCGCATCGTCGCAACCTGCTTCTTCTAAACATTATTTTAGTTTTATTGATGTAAATGCCAAAAAGGGTAAGGGAGAAGGAGCAGCGTTGCTTAACTCCAATAGTATAGTTTATATCTATTGACCACCCCTCATTATTCTTAAACTTGGCAATGACCTTTTCTTATAACCTTATCATGGCAGCTCTCAACTCAAAGGAACCTTAAGCTCCTTTAGCCTATTCCACAAGTTATTCTAGACACCGTATCAAAATCTTTCTAAAATCCACAAAGCAACACAAAATGCCAGACTTATTATTATACCATTTCTCTGCAATGATCCTAAGCGTAACGAGGTGGTCCGTGGTTGAATGATGCCTTCTAAAACCTGCTTGGCCTTTAGCCCACTTACCTTCCATTTCTAGCCATTTGTTGATCTTCTTTTCTAAGATAATACAATATAACTTAGCTAAGAGAGGACTAATCATAATGGTTTGATAATTAGGGGGTTATTTTTATCGCCACTTTCTTATAAAAGATATATGTAATTCTATATTTAATATTTTTAAAAATAAAATAAAATATTAATAACAAAAAATAATATTCATCTTAAACAAACATTTAAAATATATTTTAAAAATTCAATTAGATATATGTAATCCTATATTTAATATATTTAAAAGTAAAATAAAAAATTAATAACAAAAAATAATGTTCATCTTAAACAAACATTTTTTTGTTTTTTTAAATTCAATTAATTAAGAATCAAAATCAAAATAATATATAATTAAATGGTAAGTAAATATTGTGAGAATTAAAATGTAAAATATTTATTGTTCATTTATTTTTAAAATTTAAATAAATATTCAAAATATTAAAATAAGTATATTGGATCTACAAAGGGATTTAATTTTTTGAGATTTAAATTTATATTATTTAATATAAATAAATTAATATATAAGATAGAATTATTAAAATGTTAAATTTTTAAAAATTCATTTATTAAAGATATTTAATAAATTGTTTAAAAGAAGTTATATTAATATTTATAAAAATAAAAATATTTTATATATTTTAAAGCAAATTATTGGAATTAAATACTATTAAATAAGATAAATTGAATAGTTATTATAAAAGTATTTATATATTTCAAAACAAACCATTGGAAATAAATAGAAGATGGTTTTTCTGATGGAAAAAATAGAAGATGGTTTTATGTTATAGGATTTTATAACAAATAATTTGAATAAAATACTATATAAGTGTTTCTATTCGAATTAAATGATATATAAATGTTTTAAGTGAGAAGAAGATAAGTTGAGTGGTTTTATTTTATAGGATTTTTTAACAAATAATTTGAATTAAATATTATAGGAATGTTTTAAATGGAAAGAGAACAAAATTTGAAAAAAAAACATTTAAAATTGAATCTTTTTTACCGTTTGAAAGTTGAGATAAATTAAAATTTGTAATATTAAAATAATTTATAAATTCAAATTTTAAATCAATTTAAATTTATATTAATTTCTGATTTTTTAATTATTTATATTCATTTTAATCTTTGGAAATTAAGATAAATTAAAAATTTTAATATTAAAATTATTTACAAATGCAAATTTTAAATCAATTTAAATTTATATTAATTTCTGATTTTTTAATTATTTATATTCACTCTAACCTTGAAGTGATCAAATCTTTCTTTTTAACCAAACCTAAAATCTGAGACAAACTTTTAAAGCTATCTACATTTACAAGATAAATGACCTCTTTAAAGATTTGATAAATTCAAGATTTACATTTTAAAAACTCTCTAGTAAATTCAAGATGTAAATAAATCTAAATTACTTTTAAAAAACTCTCAAATAATGAAATAGATAAAAATGCATAGATCTGCTAAATGGGTTGGAATGTATTTTACAGTTGGAATGTAGTTTATAATCACTCTTCTCAAAGTTGCAATCATTTTTTCAGGGTTCTACCATCTAATTATCTTCTCATACTATATTTTTTCACCTTTGTCAATATATGAGGAATTATTGGATGATTGTCCAAATTTTACAGGGGATTCACCTTGTTGACCAATATCTTCTCAAGTTTATTCATAAAAAAGACTTTAATTGTGAAAAATAAAGTCAATATATTGTAGGCACCGAACATGGATACTAGGATATGAAAGTTTATAGATATTAAGATATAAAAAAGAAAATATAACTCAGAAGTTATGACATAATATTGAGTAAATACCTGGTACCAAATTCCAAGTTATTTATGAATTAAAATCTTAGTAGCAATAGGCTTTAGCATTTAATCAATTGGTTTGTGAGAAGAATACAGGAGGGATGGAGTCCTTTTCCATTGCCATGAAAAGGTTAACCCTTTGCTCGAATAGCGTGAAAATATAAGATCAACCATTGCTTAAGCATAAGAAATTGTACAAGTCATTTCCACCCATAGAGTACAACTTTCTTGATGTATGTGAGGATATGAACACGTAGAGCCATGTTAAAAGTATGCATATGAGAAGAGATAAAGGGTAGGGATCAATCTATCAAAACGATGTTTTGATTTTGAACAGCCTATGACTTTCATTCCTACATAACATAGGAGCATGTACTCTTATCATTTGTGTGGGCAGATTGGTCTTTATTAGATGAAAATGGTGAAACCGTCACTGGATCAGGATCAAAACAATGTGGATAGTGGATTTAGTGATGGTTATTACATTAATGGTTATTATTAATGGTTATTATATCGATGTATTTATATTTTAGAATTTGGTGTGAAGTAATAAGTGTGTTTTTCTTATATTGTATGAGGATAAGAGATGTTTACTAATCAGATTGCTGATACATGGATAATTGTAATTGAGGCATACATAAAAGACAAAAAACAGCTGACCTTAGGAAAGCAGTTAATAATGACCAATTATGCAGAGAAATTCAACGTTTTTACCTTCAAAAGATCCAAACGAAAAGCAGGAGCGATGATTTTTCTGTGCTGTGCCCATTTCTCGCCTCTCAAGCCCACAGGTCCCTGTCTAACCACCTGGTTCGAAAATGGATCCAAGGGAGGTGAGTCATAATGCCCAAGCTTGTTGGACAATATCTCCTGGATAAGCTCAGGGTTGCGAACATTCAGCCTGGGCTTAGTACCAAACCAGTAAACAATATCCTCACCTATATGTCACATACAATCTCTCATTAGTTAAGGAATAACAGGAGGAACGGGGTTAGTGAAAGCAATGAAATTATGGGAAGGGTAAGAGATTACCATAGGTTTTAGTCCACAGATCATAATGAGGAAGAACTCGACCGACTATGTCATGTGACAGAGGCATGGGTGTGGACTTTGCCTGAGACATCATCCGTCCTATCTCAGGAGCATTTCCATATAGCAGCCTGTATGGAGGTCCTCTGATTCCTTGGGATTCAAAGAACCTCTTTAGTTGCACAGGTTTCCACCATATGGCCATTGCAATTCTCAGCAAAATACTTGCTGAACAAACACACAAAGCTGCCTGAACATAAAAAAGCCACTCCATATTGAGACCCAATGAAGCTGAGATGAAATACAGAGTACAGTGGTGAGTTTTTATGGCAGTGAAAACTCAACTCCCAGTCGCCTGTTGGAGGGCGCAGCGGAGCAACCAGTGGGCAAATGACCCCCCAAACCATTACCATTTCAATAAAACTTTATGTTTAAATAAAACTCTAAAGCAGTAATTTCAACTGCGACGTGGTTGGTTGATTAGTAAACTGTTGTTAAACCATTACCATTTCAATAAAACTTTATGTTTAAATAAAACTTTAGGGCAGTAATTTCAACTGCGACGTGGTTGGTTGATTAGTAAAGTGTTGTTACTGTTTGAAGTTCAAATTTACTATATTAGTAGTAATTGCTCTAAATAGGTACAAAGTCTAAGCTTATTTTAAGATAACATAGTGTACAGAATCATTGTGACGTTGTTCATTTTACTTATGAAACTACAATTTTACATAAGTATTAAAATATTAAAATGACAAGAAGATCTATCATATGGTATTTATTTGAATAATTAAAGATATATATAAATGAATCAAAACAATTTGAAATGTTTTTTTTTAAGTTTTTAAATCTAATAATTTTTTTTTGAGAATTGCTTAGATTTTATATTTGTAAACCTAGTAAATTCTTAAACTGAAGCAAAAATTTTAAATGCAAGGAATTATGAATAAGATTAAAAAAAAGAATATATTGATATTTGTCTTTGATGGTGCTGAAAAAACTTTAGAAAAATATCATGTAATGAAATTAAAATTTTAAAATATATATATATATATAGCATATTGATATTAATAGATGGTTGTGTTGGATTGTTTTTTATTTTTATTTTTATTTTTTATATCAATAAATGGTTGTGTTGGATTGTGTTTTATTTTTATTTTTTAGAAATAAGAAAATTATATTTTTATTAAATTTTAAGATATGTGTGAGGACAAAATTTTAGTCAATAATGTTTTTAAGTTTTGGTTTATTTGTGGAAAATGAATTCTTAATCAATTAAAGCCACTTTACAAGTGCAATCCAAGACTATTTCACCTTTTCACTAGTATCTAATAAATATTAACATAATTATCAATGATTAATAAAGTTTCCATAGAGTGGTCATGTAATATCCAAAAGTATCTAATCATTAACCCTCTACTTAAAGTTGCTAAATTTTTTTAACATTATTAACAAAAATTAACAAATATCTTCACACTAATTTTAATGAATGCTTTTTAATATATATATATATACAAATTTTATAAATTAAATATATGTTAAATATTTTATTAAATTTGACATTTCAAAATTGATCCAAATATTTGAGTGCAATATTTCCATAAGTTTGAATGCCATGTATGAAGTTCAAAATAATAATAATAATAATAAATTCAATAAGAATAGTACAATTTAAATTAATTTATTATTAATATGTATGTTTATGAATAAATGTGAGAAGAAGAATCGTTTTTTTTTATTATTATTAAAAAAATTATAAATAAAAAATAAAATTGATTTAAATTTAATTTAAAAAATATATAAATAAAATAGATAAAGATTGAATAAGTATAGAATTTATTATGAAAATGAATAGATTGATATTTGGAGATATGTCTTAATAATTAAGGTTGAATCTAAAAGTAGTTGGTTTGAAGTCCAATTTTTTTATATTATTATTATCATAGTTGGTTTGAACTTGAACATATATATATTAATTAACAGAAATAGGGGAAAGTTATATATAGATAAAAGGCTGTGCACAGCTATTCATTACACAATTTGAAACCAGCATTCTGCTTCTGAGAGAGGAAAATTGCAGAATTTGAGAATGTTTGTATCACTGTAAACTTTGCATCTATACTTCCTGTAACTTCTTCTAATAGCATTGGGATAAACCCTTACAAACTGATTACATAATAGCAGACAAAAATACATTCAAAAGATGTAATTCAAGGAGAACCTGTTGGGAAGAAAGAAATTAACCAAAATTCTGCTATTGAACCAAGGCAGCATCCACCATTTCCTGATTGATAGTAGGGGCATCCTGAACATGACTGTTTTTCGATTTGCTTATGAGAACAAAAATATCTTCCTTGATTAAGTCCACTTTACCCAGTAATTCAATGAGATTTCGCTCCAAATCGTCCATTCTGGAGTCCTGGCAAGAGAGCTGAGAGAGAATGTATTTATTTTCAACTGCCAATTCCTCATTCTGTCGAACATTGGTGCAGACCGCAGAATAAGTCCTGCACATATACGTCTTCACCTCAGCAGTGAGCTGACTAAGCGTGGCAATGGCTTCTCTAACCCCGTCCATAATGCAGGAAGAAGACGGAGCAATGGAGGTTGCACCAGCGTCTGAGAGCATCCAAGTATTGTGCTCAGGGTCAAAAATACAAAGCTGCCTGAGCGCAGACAGGAAAACTTGAGAATTGGGGGAACGATCCATCGTTTGAACTATTAACCCGCAGCGAGCCTGGGGCATTAAATGCCAAAGCATGTGAACTAGGAGAGCCATGTGAAGATTACATGGAGGGTGGCCTGTCAGCCACGAAAATGCATGAATGAGACCAACCATACTTCCAATGTGGGGGGTGTGCCAATTCAATGTGAACCTTAGGGGAGTTATAGAATCCACGATCATTGAAACCATTAGGGGATGAAAAGATAACCACTTACATTGTTATGTTTAACTTGACCTACTTTCAAAGAGACTCCTTTGTTTGCCAAGGTATCTGCTAAAGGGTTGAGCTCTCTCAAGACGTGGAAGTATTGTATGTCATTGGGGAGAGAGAGATACTTGATTCTTCTTCGAATTCTTTGACTCTTAGAGCCTCTTAAGATGGTTCCATTCCTCATAGCCTGAATGACGTGCCTTGAATCTCCATAAACCTGTAATTTCTCCATATTGAGAGTGGATGCTATTTCAAGGGAGTGATACATAGCCAACCACTCGGCTTCATTATTTGTTTTAATGCCTAATCCCCATGAGAATTCTGCTACTTTATTTCCTCCGGGATAAAAAATGATCCCCCGCACCTGCCTCCCCTGTTGAACTTATATATATATATATATATAATTAATTGGTTTCAAAAAACTTTTAATAATAAAGATTATATATATATATATATATATATATATATATATGAATGGTATATAAAAGATATATATAAACACATAAAATTAATAAAAAAATTAAGTAGTGAATCATTATATTAATGTCTTTACATTTTCTAAATATTTAAACATAAATATAATTGGTTTCAAAAAACTTTTAATAATAAAAATATTATATTAGTAATATTATAGAATATATAAATGACTTTTTATAATATATACAGGAGTAGTCTCATGTATTTTAAGGAACTTTTAATAATATATTTTTATGTACTATTTGATTATAATGGAATATTAATGATATGGTTTTGGACTTTACAAAAATATATATATATATATAAACACATAAATTTAATAAAAAAATTATTTAAATAAAAATATAAACCACTATATTAATGTTTTTACATTATCTAAATATTATTAATAAAAAAATTACATGTTGAACCTGAACCATACATTATCTAAATATTTAAACAAATTTATATCAACAAGTTAAAATAGATTTAAGTTATATATATATTTATATATAAAAATAAAATAAACTAATTTTATAATATAGTTTAATACTTTAATTTATTATTATTATTATTATAAATAATAAATAATATTTCAAATATTAAATTTAGCATATGCTAGAATTATACTTTGTTAAAACAGTTTTCAATTTTCTTAGTAAACTGTATCTTCGTTAACATGAAATAAAAATAATATATGAAATGCAATAACAAAAAAATACATATAAAGATATATATATTAAATACATAAATTTAATACAATATATAGATTAATTGAATATAAAGATATAAACTTATATATATATATATATATATATATATATATATATATATATATATAATTAATTGGTTTAAATGAACTTTTAATTATATATATATATATATTAGTTGTATATATAAACACATAAAGTTAATAAAAAATTACTTGAATAAAAATAAAAACCACTATATTAATGTTTTTACATTATCTAAATATTATTAATAAAAAAATTACATAGTAAACCATTATATTAATGTCTTTACATTTTATATATATATATATATATATGAGATTGGTTTCAAAGAATTTTTAATAATAAAAATATTATATCAATAATATTATAGAATATATAATGTTAAAGGAATTTTAATAATAAATAGAGGAGTAGTCTCATGTAAACTTTTAATAATATATTTTTATGTACTATTTGATCTAATGGAATATCAATAATATGGTTTTTTTTAATTGAAAAATATGTATATAGGAGTAGTCTATTTATTATATTTTTCGATTTTACTGTATTTGGAATCACGTAATTCTTTTTGGTAAAATTCAAATTTGTACCTATTTAAATTGTATTTTTGAATCTATAAATAAATTCAACACCCTTAGATACCCCATGACACCCAAATTATACAAAATATACTCGAGGAAAAAGTTGAAAGTAAAATAGTTAAACTCTATATATATTAAAGATAAAGATATATATAAACATATAAAATTAATAAAAAAATTACTTAAATAAACATATAAACCATTATATTAATATTTTTACATTATCTAAATATTATTAATAAAAAAATTACATATTGAATCATTATATTAACGTCTTTACATGATCTAAATACTTAAACAAGTTTATATATATATATAACATAAACTAATTTTATAATATAGTTTAATAATTTAATTTATTATTATTATTGTAATTAATAAATAATATTTCAAATATTAAATTTAGCATATACTAGAATTATACTTTGTTAAAATAGTTTTCAGTTTTCTTAGTAAACTTTATCTTCGTTAACATGAAATAAGAATAATATATGAAATGCAATAACAAAAAAATACATATAAAAATATATATATTAAATACATAAAGTTAATACAATTATATATAGATTCATTGAATATAAAGATATATATAAATACATAAAGTTTAAAAAAAAATATTTGAAGAAAAGCATAAATAAATACATATTGTCTATGACAAACAAGAGCTGCGTGCATCTTAGTCCTTGCCTTTTAGATTAAAAAAATATAAAAAAGTAAAGAAAAGTTAGTCAACTTCATTAATGCTACAAAATTGCAACATCAAATTTCATTAATGCCTTTTAGGTTAAAAAAATATTAAAAATTAAAGAAAAAGATAGTCAACTTCATTAAAGCTACAACATATGCACATCAAATTTCATTAATGCATGAACTTGAAAAACAATTAATATTCAATGAATCATATGAAAGTACCAATCTAACAAAGTTATTATGAACTAATATCACAAAATCAAAATTTTAAATTATTGTCATCCATCATTATGATTAAGAGAGCAAAACGAAAACCAAAATTATGTCTATAGAAGAAATCAAAGTTTTTAAAGAATGAAAATATGATTCAGAGACATACAATAACAAGAATGGGATTGTTTTTGGATATAACTGGGATAATAATATTTATGAATCTCACCTCAAGGGAAAAGATGGACAAAATCCTTTCAGGTAATGATACCCAAAAACAATACAACAAACATGAAACTCACATTCACAAGCTCACATATGCCAATCAATATAGATGGGAAAATACAACAAACATGAAACTCACATTCACAAACTCACATATGCCAATCAATATAGATGGGAAAATCAAATATGACATGTTTATGTCATGTTTATTATCACTGGAAAAAAGTTAAAATGCACACATTGCTTTGATTTCTCAATAGTTTTTTCCACAAATCTTGGCAAGCTCATACATAACTCTCAAATTCAACAATAATGAGTCGATTTTAATCAAATGGTTTCACTAGAATGTCAATTGGCATTGCCAAAGCTTGCAAGAGAGCACATGAAAAGAATGTTTTTATCCAAAACAATAATTAGATTAATAATGAGACTAGTTTGTAACAAATATATTACTAACATAATAATGAAGTATATGGACTTAAACTTAATCCAGGATAACCTAAAACAAAATATTGCATATTAATACAACATTAAAATTAATGTAGATTACTAGATATTATTGAAAGATTGAAACATACTGAAATTAAAACTTCATCATATATTCAATAATGTAAGTTTAAAGCAATTAATCTTCCTCGTTGTTTTTAAGACAATAAACAAAATATTACATATTAATATAAGATTGAACTAATTATGTAGATTACTCCAAAGATTGAAGCATATTGAAATTAAAAGTTCATCATATATTCAATAATGTAAGTTTGAAGTAATTGATTATTTTCATGTCTTTTTAAGACAATAAAAAAACGATGATGATTGTAGAGAGCAATTTTTTTTTTTAAATTTCAAAATTAAGCTAACAAATACAAGCAATTTATGACCCTATCAAAATTAAAGCATTTAATAAATTCCTACACGAAGACAAAATTGTTATCCATTCCAAAAAAAAATCAAATTTAAAAAAAAAAGACTTCATAAACTACAAATTTAAGCCCCCACCTAAACACTCTATAAAAAAAATGATTATTATTTATTTATATTTTTAATTATAACTAATAAGTTTGAAATGATTATTATTTATTTATATTTTTAATTATAATATGTTTCTTAAAGTAATGTTAATATATAAAATAACTAGTAATTAAATTGTTTTTAATATTATTATAAATTTGGTTTTGTTTAAAGTTTTATAATTAGAATTAGAATGAATTAATAGTAATATATAATTTAATATCCTTTGTGAATTTATTATTTAGTATATTTATTATTATTTAATATATTTTGTGATTTATAAAGATTTTTATAAATCTTCTACTTAAATACTCAATATTTTTTATGAATTTATAGTTTTTGGAAGACAAAGTTCTATATTTAAACATAAAGATATTTTCAAGGTTTTATTTAAACATTAATAATCCTTCATTTAAATAAAGGGGAAAAAATTAATTATTAATTATTTAGATTTTTAATTATAATTAACATGTTTGAAATATTTTTTCTCATTATTAAGATATAATAATGTTAATAAAAAATTGATAATTAAATTGTTTTTAATATTATTTTAAATTTAGTTTTGTTTTAAATTTTATAATTACAATTAAAATTAATAATAAATATATAATTTAATATTTTTTATAAACTTTTATTTTAAAAACAAAATTTTATTTTAAACATAAATATTTTTACAATAAATAATATATATATTCATAATTATAAAAATATATAAATCTTAAAAAATAATATCAATATATATTTTTACTTAATATAATATATAAAATAATATAACATTTCCTATGGGAATCAATATATTTATTCCTATGTAATCAATTACCTTTAACCCCAAGTGATATATTATCATAAACTTCCAATTTTTTTTAGAGATATTCAAACTTACATATTTTAAGTCTATTCAATTTATTAAAAGGTTAGTTTTATTTATAAGTAAAACATGCAAAAGAGATAGTTAGATATAATCCAAAATACTATGTAAAAATTATGTAAAAACTAGATAAATAGATATAGAATGTGTATAACTAATATATGTATTTAATATATTTAAAATTAATTAAAATATTTTATTTAAGCATTATACATCAAATAATTTAATTTTTCTAATTTTTTTTTGAGTATTCAATTCTAAAATTTTAAATAAAATTAAATCAATCAAATTTAAATTCCAAACCTAATTCTTTATGGATTTGTTCAATCGTGATCTAAATTGTTTTGGGTAGGTCGATGGAATCCATGTGTATCAAATCTATCCACAACACAATAATGTCCTATTTCAACTAACACCAAGATCAAGAGGCTCTCTATGCAAACGTAACCATAAGGAAATAAATAAATATTTCAATCAATAGTATCATGTGAAGGAGAGCTCGAACACCTACCCAGTCAATGAAACAGATGCCCGAGATATGCAGTTGCTTACAAAAATAGAGATCAATTCCTATGAGGGTGTCTTTTAACGCAGTGGACCATTTCATAAATTTTGTTGTAGTGGAAATCCACTTGAATATTTGTCAATAAATAATCAATAAATTATTGACCAAGAATATTTTTGGGAAAAACGGTGTGACAAGACTAGGTTTATTCCTTTTAATTTTATATAAAAATTATTTTCTTTTTTATTTGCAATTATGGGTTTAATGTATTTCTTTTCTTTTATTTCAAATATTTTTATCAATAAATTTAACAACCAATGTGAAGTTACAACAACAGCAATGAGAAATATTTTTTTTAATCTATTAGAAATATTCATAGATAAATATTAATATTACCAAGTATGAAGAAGATGAATCATATTAACTAAAGGAAATTTAAATAATACATATAAAGAATGAATGAAATCAATGAAGACTAATAGATTTTCAACATTGGTGGAATTTTGAAGTAGAATAATGATGTAACCAATAAACTTGACAAATGGGGTAATTTTTTTTATGTAAACAATATCAATATGTAGACGGTTGAATGGAAGATGATGATAATGGCTGCCAGGAAATAAGTCCATAAGAAAATCACATAAAGTTCTTGTTGCCCCACATTGAATAATGGTGCCATTCTTCTTGTATCAATACAAATTCACACATTCCAGACACAAGCATGCATATTGCACCCTAAACACTCAACAATTAAAAATATATGTATTGGCCAAACTGGAATTATTTGCATGAGAGAAGTTGTTTGATTTGGGAGTAACTCGATAATTCTGAGTCACACATGTAAGTAAGGTTAATTCTGACGTTTATGTTTCAATTAAAAGATTCTTGCTTGCGTCTACTTGTAATTTGATTTCCTTCTTACCAGTTATGAAAAATGGTCACGCTTACTATGGAAAAACTCTTATGAATGTACAATAATATAAGTTAGTAGGGGTCCCTCGGGCCCCCTTGGCCTTACTTAGCTCCATGAGCTAAAACATGTGAATGGTTGTAATATGCAAGTGGGGAGCTAAAGGATGTAAAGTGTTGAGAAGGGATAACCTTGTGATAACCTACCAAGTCCTAACCGATGATTTTTGATATGTGGTGAGGTCCTAGCACAAGATAAAATATTAGCAATGTTCCAACGATGAACATGGTGTTTCATACACTCTAAACCCTTTATTTTAAAACAATGACGGAGGAACTATGCAAAGGTGGAAAACGTATACATAAAATCAACTTGACTTGATGTTGGTAGATGGTGCAATTAAGTTTCCCATGTGAAGGCGTGGATAGTGGAATTCCACGTCAAGACGTGGGGAAAAGAACCCCCGATACAAACCCTCACTTGTCTCTTTACTCTGCATTGTCTGAAGTCGTGGTTATGAGAGAGTGCTACGGGTTTCATCGTCTGATGAGGGTTCTCTGGTTCTGTTACCAGTCTGCACGTTATTACGCCGAGGTAATGTGCTCGAGCCTTCTGCTCCGATAATAAATAGAGCAAGTTCTTTTGTTTTGAGGTTATAGATAATCAAGTTTAACGATTTTACATTATGGTTTGTGTGACAGGGAAAACTGCACAACGGCTGGAGTGCATACTCCGGAGGTGACATCTATTCTGATAAAATCAACAATGCTATGGACCTTGTTAAGGCCTGGGGTCCCGGGCACACTTCTATTGGGTGTAAATATTGTTTTATGTTTTGTAGAGTTTTGAAAAGATAAGGGTAATGTTTAGAGGTCGAATTGGTTTGGGAGGAAAACGGAAATGACCCGTACTAAGCTACCCACTCGTCGGTGTCTTCTATTTTTATTGATGGTCAACTGTAAGATTTAGAAAGAAAATGACAGTCCTAGCTACTTTGGTAAAAAAAATACTTCTAGATGCTTGAAGCTTTTAAGGTTTCGTTGGACGATTCTTTTGATGCCTGGAGGTCTTACTCCATTTTTAAATAGCTGCATTTATACGAACTATTGATGCCACAGATTTTAAGTGGCTTAAATCAGGATCTGTTGAAAGTTTAAAGATTACTTGTTTTGTCTGTCCAAAAGTGGGAAATGTGTTTTGAAGACTGAGTTTTCCTATTGTACAGGAAGACGAAAATATAGGACTCAATTATTGTTTAAAGAATTGCTTGTTTGTTGTAAGAAGAATTGCACTATCGTTGCTCTATCATTTCTACATCGTTTAATTGTTTTTATAGAGCAATTTGTAAAGGAAAAATAGAATGGAAAGAATGATTAAATCCCTTATCGTGAATGCTGGAAGGTTCAGTTTATTTGCATGTAAAAAGGGTTGATAAAATAATGGTGATCCTTTCGCTCTTAGAGTTCTGTTGCCCACAATGCTCATAGGGTTTTAAAAAGGAAGGTAGTTTGATTTTTAAACTGATAGTAACTACGGCCTATGATAGTTGTTTTCTAAATGGGGTTTCGATATCTAACAAATATTCAAAAAATAAACAAAAGTAGAGAGGCGTTTTGGGCAGATATCAAATCTTGAAACCCTGATTAAAGATTTCATGTTTCGATTTCTTTCTTTCTTTCTTCCTGTTTTAATTTGCTTCAAGACAAACATGTGGCCCTACAGTAAAACAAACGGGCTTCTGTGCATAGTTCCAAGTATCGTTTACTTGTGGAAAATGTATGGTTCCTGTCTTGGGTTTTTAAATTATGGAAATGTCTTTGCAAGAATATTCATCTTAGTGAAATGTGTGGTCGTTTCCAAAATGATTAAAAAAAAAAATCTATCATAGATCTAATTATGTTTTAATGTTGATCCTATAATGTAGAAACCTATTTTAAACAATGATTATCTCATCCTCAGCTAGGTTTTACCAGTTACTAAAATGCATATAAAACATGGAAAAATAGAAACAATGGGGAAGAAAACCCTGCGTTTATCATTCGCATTAGTATTGACAGAAGCAAATACAAATCAACAATACATTTCACAGATCTATGTCTCTCAGATATTAATAATATTTAGCAAACATCAAAGATCCCGCCTATCATTATATACCTGCATTGTTAAAACAAGATTAACTTAACGGTTTCAGATCTAGGTTGTAATAGATAAAAGACCACGAATCTGTATGCATATATGTATATAATTAATATTCCAACCGAGGATATCGAGTTTCAACCTTTCAAATCCTAATCTGTATGATACAGTAATTAGATCTGCACTTACCTTAAGCAATAGTTAATTAATAGAATATGATCTAATCATATGTTAGCCACTTATTAAAATCAATAGATCTATGACTAACTACTGCAGAAAATTATTCAAATCATATTATTTAGAAAAATAGCGAATATAGAGATAAGGAAAATTGCAAAACATCAAATTTAAATACTTATCAGAAATTTACTGCAGACTAACTGACTAAGGAGCTTCCACATTCCTCCCAACCTTAGACCGCGATTCGTTCCTGGATCGTTCCACTGGTCACCCCCGAGCTAAGCTGAGCTTTAACAAGAACCTAGACCGACCTAGGGTAATTCTCTATTCGCTATAGCAGAGTGTCCACAAGGTTCGTTTATCAGCCTATTTGGTGTGAGTCCTTCTGCATGATATTTTTTCCTGCAAAAATAATAATGCAGTCCTCCACGACAGTCCTTTATTGGACACACCAGGTTTCAGTACCTTGGTGTTTGAGCGCTCAGACTCACGATTGGACCCTCTTAAGTGAACTTGGAACCACATGCCCAACAACGTTTTCCTTCTCTGCTATTTATAATTTTTGGGGCAGGGCTGCTAGGTATTTGGGTCTGACAACACTCAGTTCTCTAACTGACACCTAGCATTTTCAGTTATTAATTTTTAATTAATATATTTTTATTTTAATCCTCACACATTATTTTAAATCTTTAACTTTAATAAATTAGACTTTTACTCTCCTATTGGATAGTTACGACATTACTTGGGGGAATAAAGACATGTCTAGGTTCTTGCATGCTTAGCTTCTCTTTGAGTGGTTTCCCCAGTCAGTTCGAAAGAATAAAATAGAAATAATCATTAGTTCACTTGATGCTCCAGAGCCTCTAGCTCAACATCAGTTATTTAGTTCGAGTCGAAGTGCTCCAAAGCTTCTTAGCTCAACACTCACTCAACTATTTTTTTTCTCTGAGCCCCCTTGGCTCATGCACGTGTCGTGCATCATCAAATTTATTACAATGTAAACAAATAAAATAGCATTAGAAAATAATAAAATAATAGAGTAGTCTTTTCTTGGGATGTTACATCCCTCCCCGCTTAAAACAACACTGCCCCGGTGTTAGGGCTTGAACCGAGACCATGAAACAAGGACGGGTAGGCCTCTTTCATGCCGGTCTCGTTCTCCCAAGTAGCCTCTTCAGGTCTGAAATGTTTCCACTGTACCTTCAGCTGGACGATGGTTCACTTTCTGAGCAATACCTCTCTCTTGTCCAGTATGTGAAGTGGTTCAGGAACAAACTCCCCTTCGGGTTCTGCCTGTAACAAAGACCAATCAATCACATGTTTAGAATCATAAACATATTTCTTAAGTAAGGATATATGGAAAACATTATGCACTCTTATATGTGTATGTAGAGCCAATTCATAGGCCACAGGTCCTCTCTTGGCCAATATTTCGAATGGCCCACAGAAACGTGGAGCTAATTTGTCCCATTTTCCTAGACTTAGAGAACTCCTTTTTGCTTTGACTTTTAAATACACATGTTTGCCAACTTGATAGTCCTTGTACTGTCGTTTTCTGTCTGCATAACTTTTCTTCCTATCCTGTGCCTCTTTTAAATTTTGTTGCACCTTTACAACCAGCTGTTCCAGATCTTTCAATAGGTCTGGTCCTAACATAAGTTGATTCACTGGGCTGTCCCAGGTGACCGGGGTCTTGCATTTCCTGCCATATAGTATTTCAAACGAGCTCATTCTAGCCGAGGCTTGAAAACCGTTATTGTATGAAAATTATGCTAAGTGTAAGTACTCCTCCCATTTGTTGGGATTGTTCATGACATACATCCTGAGCATGTCCTCAAGGATTTGGTTGACCTGCTCTGTTTGTCCATCTGTTTGCGGATGGTAGGCACTGCTAAATTGTAATTGTGTTTCTAGGCCAGAAAATAAGGCTCTCCAAAAATTACTTGTAAATTTCGTGTCCCTGTCGGAGATGATGGCCTTAGGTATGCCATGCAGTCTAAAAATCTCCTTTAAAAATATATCTGCAATATTAACAGCCTTATGAGTGGACTTAACAGGAATAAAATGCGCGGATTTAGACAACTTATCTACCACCACCATAATTGAATCATTTTGTTTCTTGCTTTTTGGAAAACCTGTAATGAAGTCCATGCTGATTACTTCCCATTTCCACTCCGGAATGGGTAAAGGTTGCAGCAGTCCTGATGTATACTGATGTTCAACCTTCACCAATTGGAATTCATGGCACTTGGCGATAATCAGTGCGATATCAGATTTTAATTTTGGCCAAAAATAAAATTTCTTAACGGCGGATATCATTTTCTGATATCCTGGGTGCCCAAAATAAGGTTTCTGGTGAAATTCAGTTAATATACCAGACCTTATATTTTCACTATCGGGAACGTATAATTTGTCTTTTGACCAAAGTAGTCCCGTGTCGTCAATTTTGTAGTCTTTCTACTGTACAAACAGTCTGTCTTCTTGTATTTTATGCGCTATTTCGATGTAAAATGGATCATTTCTGCATGCTGTCTTGATTTTATTAAACAGGTCAGAGCTGGTTTGACTTACTGTTACGTTGTGTAATAGGTGAATCCTGCGGCTAAGTGCATCTGCAATTTTATTTTCCTTTCCTTTGATGTGTTTCAGCTCAAAGTTGTACTCACTTAGGAACGCCAACCATCTAGCTTGTCTAGCATTTAAATCAGGTTGATAAAAAAGGTACTTAAAGCTCATGTTATCTGTTTTAAGAAGGAATTTCTTTCCCATCAAATAGTGTCTCCACATTTTTAGTGCATGGATGATGGCAGCTAGTTCGAGGTCATGGGTTGGGTAATTCTTTTCATGATCCTTCAGTTTTCGTGACTCGTAACAGATTACGTAGTCATTTTGAAGGAGGACTCCTCCCAACCCTTCCTTACTTGCGTCAGTGCAGGCAAAAAAGTCTCCATCCGGATCTGCTATCCTTAATATGGGTGCAGTTGTTAATAGCAGTTTCAGCTTCTGGAAGATTTCTTCACATTTGTCTGTCCACAGAAACTTGCTTTCTTTTCTCTGTAGAGAGGTCATAGGACAAGCTATTCTAGAAAAAATTTCGATAATATCCAGCAAGCCCTAAAAAGGATCTAATATCCATGACATTTGCTGGGGTTGGCCACTCCTTGATGGCCTTAATCTTTTTCGGATCTACAGCTATCCCTTTTTCGGAGATAATATGCCCAAGATATTGGATTTGATCTCTATAGAAATTGCATTTGCTGGACTTGGCATAGAGTTGATGTTCCCTTAAAATTTGCAAGATAGTTTTAAGGTGCTCCTGATGTTCTGCTTCATTCTTGGAGTAAATAAGGATGTCATCTATGAACACTAGTACGAACTTATCTAAGTACTTACTGAAAATACTGTTCATCATACACATAAAATTTGTGGGTGCGTTTGTCAGCCTGAAGGGCATTACCACAAATTCATAGTGTTCGTACCGTGTCCTAAAAGCAATTTTGCTTATGTCGTCATCTCAAATTCTTACCTGGTGGTACCCGGAGCGCAAGTCAATTTTGGAAAACACTTTTGCTCCCCCAACTTGGTCAAACAGGTCATCTATCCTCGGAAGAGGGTATCTGTTTTTAATTGTCAATTTATTTAACTATCTATAATCAATGCACATCCGTAAGGTTCCATCTTTCTTCCTGACAAAGAGGATGGTTGCTCCCCATGGGGACACACTAGGATGAATGTACCCTTTGTCTATCAGTTCTTGTCGTTGAAGTTTTAGCTCTACTAACTCGGGAGTACTCATCCGATATGGTGCTTTTGAGGCAGGCACAGATCCCGGTAGTAACTCTATTGAAAAATCCAGATCCCTTTTGGGTGGAAACCCGGGAATCTCATCTGGAAATACATCTCGAAAATCTGCTAGCACAGGGAAATATTCAATCTGAAGTTCGTTTTCTGTCTCAAGGTTATGAATGTTAACAGCATACAATTTGCAGCCCTTTCGTGCACATTTCTTTACCTGTAGCGCTGAGATCTGTTGGATTTGGACCTTCCAGGGTATACCTTGTACTTTACTCTGGGTCCCATGCTGGTATGTGCATGTAAATCTTTTGTTTAGATAGTCCAGCATAACCTGATGTTGTTCTAACCAATCCATACCTATCAGCAGATCATAGGCTCCTAAAGGCAGGATATTTAAGTCTGTTTCAGTTTGTAAGCCATTCATATTCAGCTGGCAGCTTTTAACCAGCTCCGTTATCTTTATTTTTGTACCGGTGGCTAGCTAGACTAGCCAGGGTTTGATATGTTTTTCTTTGTTCAATTTACAAGTTTTGACAATTTTTGGAGAGACATAACTTCGGCAAGCTCCTGGGTCAATTAAAATAGTACATGTATATTCAAAATCTTACCTTCGATTTCGATCATGGTGGATTGGTAGTCCGCTTGTCTACCTTCTAAGGCAGCACACATCCGGGGTGTTCTTGCTAGATCTTCCATAGTTGCTTCTTCTTGTAGGTTGTTGAGAACCTTTACATTCTTATTGTTTGGGCAATCCTGGTAATAATGGGGTCCCTGACACCCCCAGCATTTTCCTGGTGTAGTGGCTGATTTAAACCCTCTGTCAAAAGTGGGCTTATTAACAATTTGCTCTAAGTTGTTGGGCTGAATTGCAGTCTTGGGAAAAAATCTGTTCGGCGAAAAACTGTTATTCTGCTTTCTGTATGGTGGGGGTCTAAACCCTTTCTTTCGGCTGTCGAAGGATGGTCTCATATTATCCTTCTTTTTATTCAGAAGGTCAGTTCAGTGTTGATTATGTTCGTAATAGAGTCGGGCCTTGTGCAAGGCCATCTTTAGAGTCTTAGGTGCATCGAACTCGACTTTGTTTCTGTAGTACATAGGAAGACAGCCTAGAAACTGCTGGATTTTTACCTTTTCATCTTTCACGTATGGTACGTAGTGTAACAGTTCTAAGAATCTGTTAATGAGTGCATCCATAGTGAGAGATTTTAGTTGCAGCTCGTGAAATTCTTTAATCTTTCTGTCAAAAAAACCGTTCTGACATGTATTTTTCTTAAAAAAGCATTTAAAATCCTTCCAACCTATTTCTACTCTTTTAATATCTTTGGTGTGTTTTAAATCTTGCCACCACCTTGCATCCTTACCATTTAAATTGTAAATTGCCAAGCGGGCTTTCATATGGCTGGTGTAGTGGTGTACCTGGAAATACTTATTCATCCCTAATAGCCACTCTTCAGCTTTTTCTCCTGAATCGAGGTCTCCTTTAAAGGTAGCGGCTTTAATTTTTTTGAATTCCCCTTAAAGGTTGTCCTCCTTATACTTTTTCTTGCGAGGGAAGGGAACATAGGAATAAGAAGAATATTCAGAGTCATCGTCAAGGGAGCTGGAAGAATTCGACTGTTCGGAGGATTCCTCAAGCTTCCTAAAATCTGGGCTATAGCTTCTCTCTCTATAGTGATGTTTAGGTACTTTCTTAGTTGCTGAATGGGTAGTTTTCTTATGTTTCTTCTTCCCGGATAACTTCTGTAATATGGCCTCATTAACCTCATGTTGTTGCCTTCTTTCGTTGAGATTATCATCTTTGAAATTTCAAAATTCAGCCTGCAGATTCTGTACTGTTTTTAGCAAATCGGAAGTTTTGTCAGGTCCATCACTGTCATTAAGTTCTACTACTATTTCCTATTCCCTAGGAATCGAATTCAAGTTACCGTGTTGAGTGTCTTCTCTTTCAGCGTTCATAATGTTTATTATTTCTTGAACAATGCTCCAATGTGTAGCAAACAAAATTTTTAGTTAGTTTTGCAGTAGTAGGCTCATAGGCCTCGAGTTTCTGAACCTGTTGCTCTGATACCACTTGTAATATCCCAAGTAAATCCAAAAAAAATTTAACAAGTCAGTAAAGTATCTAACTTATGGTTTAGCCGGACAACAACCAACAACCATGTGGTTGAAAAATTCACCCTAGTAAAAAGGTTGTGAAACTGGAAGTGCTTCAATGTTCAGATTATAAGAGTCACACATGTAAGTAAGGTTAATTCTGATGTTTATGTTTCAATTAAAAGATTCTTGCTTGCGTCTACTTGTAATTTGCTTTCCTTCTTAGCAGTTATGAAAAATGGTCACGCTTACTATGGAAAAACTCTTATGAATGTACAATAATATAAGTTAGTAGGGGTCCCTCGGGCCCCCCCCGGCCTTACTTAGATCCATGAGCTAAAACATGTGAATGGTTGTAATATGCAGGTGGGGAGCTAAAGGATGTAAAGTGTTGAGAAGGGATAACCTTATGATAACCTACCAAGTCCTAACCGATGATTGTTGATGTGTGGTGAGGTCCTAGCACAAGATAAAATGTTAGCAATGTTCCAACAATGAACATGGTGTTTCATACACTCTAAACCCTTTATTTTAAAAAAATGACGAAGGAACTATGCAAAGGTGGAAAATGTATACATAAAATCAACTTGACTTGACGTTGGCAGATGGCGCAATTAAGTTTCCCGTGTGAAGGTGTGGATAGTGGAATTCCACGTCAAGACATGGGGAAAAGAACCCCCGATACAAACCCTCACTTGTCTCTTTACTCTGCATTGTCTGAAGTCGTGGTTATGAGAGAGTGCTACGGCTTTCATCGTCTGATGAGGGTTCTCTGGTTCTGTTACCAGTCTACACGTTACTACGCCGAGGTAATGTGCCCAAGCCTTCTGCTTCGATAATACATAAAGCAAGTTCATTTTTTTTTAAGTTATAGATAATCAAGTTTAACGATTTTACGTTATGGTTTGTGTGACAGGGAAAACTATGCAGTAGCTGGAGTGCATACTCCGGAGGTGACATCTATTCTAATAAAATCAACAATGCTATGGACCCTGGTAAGGCCTGGGGTCCCTGGCACACTTCTATTGGGTGTAAATATTGTTTTATGTTTTGTAGAATTTTGAAAAGAGAAGGGTAATATTTAGAGGTCGAACTGGTTTGGGAGGTACAGGGAAATGAACCATACTAAGCTACCCACTCCTCGGTGTCTTCTATTTTTATTGATGGTCAACTGTAAGATTTGGAAAGAAAATGACAGTCCTAGCTACTTTGGTAAAAAAAATATACTTCTAGATGCTTGAAGCTTTTAAGGTTTCATTGGACGATTCTTTTGATGCCTGGAGGTCTTACTCCATTTTTAAATAGCTGCATTTATACAAACTGTTGATGCCACAGATTTTTAAGTGGCTTAAATCAGGATTTGTTGAAAGCTTAAAGCTCACTTGTTTTGCTTGCTCTGTCCAAAAGCAGGAAATGTGTTTTGAAGACTGAGTTTGCCTATTGTACAGGAAGACGAAAATATAGGACTTAATTATTGTTTAAAGAATTGCTTGTTTGTTGTAAGAAGAATTGCACTATCGTTGCTCTATCGTTTCTACATCGTTTAATTGTTTTCAAAGAGCAATTTGTAAAGGAAAAATAGAATGGAAAGAATGCTTAAAACCCTTAGTGTGAATGCTGGAACGTTCGGTTTATTTGCATGTAAAAAGGGTTGATAAAATAATGCTGGTGATCCTTTCGCTCTTAGAGTTCTGTTGCCCACAATGTTCATAGGGTTTTAAAAAGGAAGGTAGTTTGATTTTTAAACTGATAGTAACTACGGCCTATGATAGTTGTTTTCTAAATGGGGTTTCAATATCTAACAAATATTCCGAAAATAAACAAAAGTAGGGAGGCGTTTTGGGCAGATATCAAATCTTGAAACCCTGATTAAAGATTTCATGTTTCGATTTATTTCTTTCTTTCTTCCTGTTGTTATTTGCTTCAAGACAAACGTGTGGCCCTACAGTCAAACAAACGGGCTTCTGTGCATAGTTCCATGTATCGTTTACTTGTGGAAAATGTATGGTTTTGTCTTGGGTTTTTAAATGATGGAAATGTCTTTGCAAGAATATTCATCTTAGTGAAATGTGTGGTCATTTCCAGAATGATAAAAAAATAAATATCTATCATAGATCTAATTATGTTTTAATGTTGAGCCTGTAATGTAGAAACCTATTTTAAACAATGATTATCTCATTCTCAGCTAGGTTTTACCAGTTACTAAAATGCATATAAAACATGGAAAAATAGAAATGATGGGGAAGAAAACCCTGTGTTTATCATTCGCATTAGTATTGACAGAAGCAAATACAAATCAACAATACATTTCGCAGATCTATGTCTCTCAGATATTAATAATATTTAGCAAACATCAAAGATCCCGCCTATCATTATATACCTGCATTGTTAAAACAAGATTAACTTAACGGTTTCAGATCTAAGTTGTAACAGATAAAAGACCACGAAGCTGTATGCATATATGTATATAATTAATATTCCAACTTAGGATATCGAGTTTCAACCTTTCAAATCCTAATCTGTATGATACAATAATTAGATCTGCACTTACCTTAAGCAATAGTTAATTAATAGAATCTAATCTAATCATATGTTAGCCACTTATTAAAATCAATAGATCTATGACTAACTACTGCAGAAAATTATTCAAATCATATTATTTAGAAAAATAGCGAATACAGAGATAAGAAAAATTGCAGAACATCAAATTTAAATACTTATCAGAAATTTACTGCAAACTAACTGACTGAGGAGTTTCCACGTTCCTCCCAACCTTAGACCGCAATTCGTTCCTGGATCGTTCCACCGGTCACCCCCGAGCTAAGCTGAGCTTTAACAAGAACCTAGACCAACCTAGGGTAATTCTCTATTCGCTACAGCAGAGTGTCCACAATGTTCGTTTATCAGCCTATTTGGTGTGAGTCCTTCTGCATGATATTTTTCCCTGCAAAAATAATAATGTAGTCCTCCACGACAGTCCTTTATTGGACACACTAGGTTTCAGTACCTTGATGTTTGAGCGCTCAAACTCACGACTGGACCCTCTTCAGTGAACTTGGAACCATGTGCCCAGCAACGTTTTCCTTCTCTGCTATTTATAATTTTTGGGGCAGGGCTACTAGATATTTGGGTCTGACAACACTCAGTTCTCTAACGGACACCTAGCATTTTCAGTTATTAATTTTTAATTAATATATTTTTATTTTAATCCTCACACATTATTTTAAATCTTTAACTTTAATAAATTAGACTTTTACTCTCCTATTGGATAGTTACGACATTACTTGGGGGACTAAAGACCTGTCTAGGTTCTTGCATGCTCAGCTTCTCTTTGAGTGGTTGCCCCAGTCAGTTCGAAAGAATAAAATAGCAATAATCATTAGTTCACTTGATGCTCCAGAGCCTCTAGCTCAACATCAGTTATTTAGTTCGAGTCGAAGTGCTCCAGAGCTTCTTAGCTCAACACTCACTCAACTATTTGTTTTCTCCGAGCCCCCTTGGCTCATGCACGTTTCGTGCATCGTCAAATTTATTACAACGTAAACAAATAAAATAACATTCAAAAATAATAAAATAATAGAGTAGTCTTTTCTCGAGATGTTACATCCATTCATCAAAGCACTTAAGATTTTCAAACATCTTAGGATCTATTCTTCAAACCAAATCTAGATATATTAAGGCTTACTGCATTCCTACATAATTGGAAATTTGGAACAACTCCACAACAAGGTTGAATTAATTAAGACAATCACGTAGAAAAATATCAACCACCGCTAAAGATACCCGTATGCTTCCCAGCCGCGGATCTCATGCTTTCTTCGGTACGAGTACTACTCAAGTCCAACTGGGAAGTACCAGCCCTATGTCTTGAGAGTTATGGATGACCAAAGGTTCTTTTTGGGGTCTTCTTTATTAACTGTTTCCTGTTTGTTGTAATCAGAAGCTCTATGGTTGTTATTCTGTTGTTCGAGTTACCTGACTGCAGCAAGCTAGTTCTTCCACTGGCTAACGGGCTCACGACTTATTTAACAACGCTTGTCGTAACAAGAGAAAGAAGAGCGACACAAGGTAGCTTGAATGCTTGCATGGAATTGTGATAATGTTCATGCAGGGGAGTGGACCCAGTGCAGTACATGGCTTAGGAATATTAATGGAGTCTTTGGAGGATGAATGAAGAAGGTAATCTTGCAATTGAAATGAAGAATGCAAAGTAAAATCTCATAATCAATGGAAGTAATATGAGCTTCACACATATAAACACAGGTCTCAGCTTTGAAGAGCTCAAACTTGCAAAGATTATAGCCATGCATTGGATTAAATACATCATTTCAAAATGAAAATACAATTAAGAAAACATATTATTGTTCATCATAACACATTATTAGAGCAACAAATTTAAAACAATTCATGCATAGATTAAACAACAATACTACATATTATATAAAAACATCTTCAAGTCGGATGTAGACCACCTTTTGACTAAATTTCCTCCCATTAAGTCCCCCTAATTTCCAAAAGGACTACATTTTGTATGTGTCAGCCTTACATTTTGTTGTTGCCAGCGTTCTAGTATAAGAGGTCGATGATCGGTCTAAAATTATCATCTAATACGTCAGTAAGAACCCTCCTGGTCTTGCTTTATCTTACAATCATTAGGATAAGTTGGCTCTTTCTTTGGTGCTTGGGATGTTCCATCTTTGCACCAAAGATATAAAGACAATAGAAAATTTAGTTACATGTAAGTTCTTAATTCTATTCTAGCATTTCATATTGGTTCCAACAAACAATTATCAATTAATTATGAAATGGTCAATAAGGTATAGAGTTGAGGGGAAAAAATGAGAAAAAATAAACTAAGATGATTGAAGAATTGGTTTCTTATATACATTCAAGCATGAATTGTCAAAGGTAGCAACAACATTGTTCGCTAATGATGATTACAAATATCATATACAAGGAATACTAAATTTTCATTATATAGATGCATACCTCAATAAAGACAACGAGTCTTGAATCAGTTGAAGAAGAAAAGATACACCAACAAGTAAAGCCTTTACTTGTGGGATTCCTCCAGCAATAAATCCTACAACCTATAAGAATCAATAGAATATTAGACTAGAACACAAATGCATGAATAAAATTTTACTTGAAATCGGAGATATCTAGAATCCTAAGTTCTAACTCCATCAAGTTCTTTGTTTAACAAAGGATAACCTGCAATAATCAATAGAATATTAGAATAGAACACAAATGCATGAATAAAATTTTACTTGGAATTCAGATATCTAAATTAATCCTAATTCCACCAAGTTCTTTGTTTAACAAAGGATAACCTGCAATAATCAATAGAATATTAGAATAGAACACAAATGCATGAATAAACTTTTACTTGAAATGCAGATATCTAGATTAATCCTAACTCCAGCAAGTTCTATGGTTAACAAAGGCTACGAGAGAGATATTGCAACTTCACTTGTGCCCAATTATGTTGAATGTTGGGACTTTCCTTGCATGGGCTCTCTCTCATGAACCCAACATGAATATTGCTTGGTTTTTAAAGACTGTATACTATAGAGTGTGCATGGAGTTGTTGAGGACTACCTCACAATTTTAGAGCTGGAGACTATTTGTGGAATATCTTAACCCTAATCTGTGAAGACATGGGAATGTGTTTTGAATAGATGCATTGAAAAGTGTGGTGCGCCACTTGTTTGACTGGTGGAAACCTTAAACTCGTTGCTTGGTGATTGTTCGAGGTATTTACTTTAGAAAACCAAATGTTATTGTAAAAATGAAAAGGGTGTTTGTATGGGAGGTCTATCCCACTTTCGAGATCGATCACATTGCTACATATATAAATGTGGACAAAGTATAAAGTCTTAGACAGAAACCCTTATATACTCCTACGAAGTGGATTCATTGATCTCTATTCGTGAAGGCTGCGTGGATTCAAGCTTGGTTTTATAAGTGTTGTCCATATATAAAACATGTTGGTCCATTCACTGAATTGAACTTCAATTGAGGTTACCTATGACTATGACTAGAGGTTACCTACACACAGCGGCATAATGGTGCATCTGTTAAGAGCTCAAACCCTCAACACGTAGATTAGAGGAGGTTGTGATTATATGGTGAAAAAGGTAGTTTGAGGTGCAATTTGTTTTATATATTGCTTTGAAGATAGTCTCACCTATTCCATATGATGTGAATGATGTTAATTTGGTAGTTCAATTTTTTTTAGAGATTATTATTATTGTATTGTTTTGAAAAGCACCACAAACTATTGTGGAGACTTAGAACTGCATAAAGTTTATTGAAGTAGAGGTTATCATTTTTTATTATACAGGACTATAAACAATGCAAGGATCTCAAATATCGCTTGAACAGTGGCATTTTGAAGCTAGTTGTTGCTAATCAATGCTTCTAATCAATACAAGGTATGTATCCTATCATGAATAGGTGAAGATTTTTGGATAGACTACACAATGGAGTTGCCCCTTCTCCTTAGCAAGTATTGTTGGTGAAATCCCTGTGGCGCTGCATATTGCCTCCACAAAATTGCATTGTTGATTGTTGCAACATATTATGAAATATTGAAGCTCTCTACATTTTTTTTTTCCTTTCATTGTGAAAGTTCCAGTTGGTTGATAGTATTGAACTTCCAGAGAAATTTTGGGAGTAGTTTGGTCCAAGCAGGTTTGCAGTTGTTTCTACAACTGCTCCAAAAGAAGAAGTTGCAGAAGTAGATCGTCATCACACAAGAACTCAGGTATAGCAGATTCATCAATTCAACAATCATAATTGTAACTTGCGAGTAATTGTTTTTTGCAAGTTCTAGTGCATTTTTTATACTTGCATGTGTTTTCTGTAAGTATCAAATTGAAAAAAAGTTGAATTGCATTGTATTTGGGTGCATTCTCGGATGAGACCGACACCCTTCACTTTTAAGTTTGAGTCTGTTGAGTCTTGTTTAGGGTAGAGTTGCAAGAAGACTTTAGTTTTTTTATTGAGTCTACTTGGTCCTTCCTACACAAGGGGGCCTCACACAGTCCACACAATTTCTCAAACTAAATAAATCTAATAGTTGTTGAACACTCTAAGACTTATTGTTGTAGACGAATCAATCACAATCAAAACAAAAAAAAAACTCTCCAAATTGTTATCAATCATCTATAGGATTCAAAATCCAAAGAGGACGATGTTCAACAAAGGAATCAGCATTATGAAATAGTGGTTGTTCAGGACAATCCTCTCTTTGAAGTTGAAGACTCTATTCATATCAGCTACCATCACATAGTGAAATAATGTCAAAATATGTACAACATGTTCAGAGTTCAAGATGCCAACATTGTGATAGATTTGGCCATATGAAATATCATTGTTCTAATATTCATCCTTGTCAACATTCTGGGAATCCTAACCATTATTCAAATAGATGTTCGACACTGAAGAAACCTGCAAGAGTGAAACTTACAGCTGCAATTTTTATTGGTTCTTATCTTATACCTGAAAGGGGGGAACATTATGTTAGGGTTCAATTTTTGAAGCCCTATAATTATGACAACAATAAGTCATGGCCTTCCTCAAGTAAGCCAGAACAAACGAGCATGAGCCATATCCAGTTTTGGAGGCGAGATTCAGAGATGTATCCAGAAGACAAAAGAGAGCCATGCTCCATAGTATTCATGTGTTTGTGGTATTATGTGTCTAGTTTTGACACTCATAACCACCGTGAGAATTTCCACTCCTCATGTTTTTACTAACAGGGGGGAACGATAAACTGTTAGAAACAAACGAGCCAGAACCAGTGAACATGAACCAAGTTGTCGCCATGTTTGACTGAGATCCAAAGTTTGTGGTCAGCCTAAAACTAGACATTTAGCAGAAGACTTCAGCCTATGCTAGATATCATATGGTGGTCCCCAAACCACACTTTTCCAGAAGAACCTCTAAGCCTTTGTGCTGAGTTACAGATAGAACCTCTGAGCCTCCATGCCAATTTCGAGAGTTTATGGTTAACCTTAAACCACCCACTTAATAGTGTTGATTTTGTATCTTTAATTCGGAGCTGCTATAATACTTGAAATCAAATAACAATCATACACATAAGCAATCACATTCAACACATGAATTTAACCTAGGGAAACCCTCTATGACTTGAGGGAGAAAACCCCAACAAAACCTTCCTTATTATATTGATAGATAGCATAGAATGTCTTTTAGATCAAGCACCCCCGGTGCAATTACAGAGCAAGATAAAGATAAAGAAGAGAGACTCTGTATAATATCTTGCATAAAGAGAAGCACATTTCCTTCAGAGAGAAGAAAATTCGCTTCACATTAAATTCATCAATCTTACAGTATAACATATTTATACATTCTTCTCGTGCATTGGATTATATTTTTATCGTCTGACTTCAGGATGAACGCTCCCTCCATCTGGATGCATCAAACTTGCATGAAGAAGTGCGACCCACTTCTCATGCAATGCATTAACTCATTGAACTGTATCTTAGGATGAACTCGCCCCTTAAATGAAAGCTTCCCCACTTATTTAGGTGGATAACTTAAGTGTCTTCATGCAAGTGTCGCAACTCAAGTGTTGTATTTTAGTTTAACACAAGCATCATCTTTTAGTTAAAACATGCGTGACGTCATGCAATAACACTTAGTTAACTAGATCTTATTTGTTATCACTTAGTTAACTCTCTTAACCGATTCTTTCTTGTTAACATCACTGTAGTGATCAATTCGAGTTCTCTTTTGATTTACTAAAGTATCCAGTGAAGTTTAACCATTTGAATTCTCTCTTAATTAATTATTTATATGCAATTCGAATTCTCTCATATCTGATCACATTTTATCTTTATCTCTTGTTTGATCTGCATGGTCCACATGTGCTAACTTAATTATCATATCAAATATAGGAAGGAGATTGTAACATACCCCTTTGCTTAAAAACATTTTATGTTTGAAGAAGACATTATCTTATTTTTTATTGTAAAGTTTTATATTTGGACAAGTGTCCAAGGATGACTGTAATTGCACAATATTATTATTTAAATAAATAAAATAGGAGACACTCACCCAAGGAGAATTGTTGAAAGAGTGTTTACTGACCCACTAGGTGGAATGGAATCTAAGGTAGAAGGCAATGGACAAGTGGCAGCATCATGAGGCAAGTAACTAGCTGTTGGTATGGGACAACTCCCTTGAATTGTGGTCATAGTGCCCTGAAAGATGGGACTAGAGCTTGAGGCTCATTTATTGAAAACTGACCATTAAATACCTAGGCATCTTTATAAAGCCATCGAATTTGGACTGAGGTTCAACACTTTTCTTGACGAGGAAATTTACCTTGTGGTTCTGCTGTATGCACACAAGAGATTCGATGAGGGGAAGTCTAGGTTTTTTATCATGGTGTAAGTCTACCTTGTTTACTGCTGAGTGCAGAGTTTTTACTGCTAAGTGCAGAGTTTCTACTGCTGAGTGCAGAGATTGAGGTTTTTGGGAAGTCTCTATTGATTGTTGGTTATACAAATTGAGTGCCTTGCTTCTACACAGAGTCTTCTACCTAGTGGTTCAGTAAACAGGATCAGGGGTCCAAAGGAGGCAAGTAATTTGGCTGCTTCTTCTGGAGAAGGTTGGGAGGAACAGGCCTCCTTGGGTGTTTGTCCACCCTATCTACAGTTGCAGTTTCTACTTGTTATTTCATTTCCTAAGTAATTATCATTTAATTCTGTAGATGTTGAGTTAGTATCCTTTACTTAAATATTGATAATGCAGAATTAAAAGTTTGAATTTCTGATCTGTTTATGATTCTGTATACTGCTGAATTGAAAATATGAAATGATATAATGAAATATCTTCCCTATATTTTTCCACGTACTGTTTGTGTACCGTACTCTAGTACAGGGAAGGGAAAATTTAAAAATAGATGGATGAATATGCAGAAATTGAATAGACTGAAATTGTTATGTCTTTCTTGAAATATCTCTATTCTAATATATTCTGCAATTTAAATTATCTTACGAACAGTCTCAGAAAAACATAACATCATTCAAATTTTGCAGACATTGTATTATTTCTTTAGCAACCGAAGTAAATATCTTCTATCCTGCACAAAACCTAGGGCTTCGTTGTAGGTTGAATGTTTTCTTACAGTTGATTAATACCTTACACTTTCCTATTATTCTTTTCATATATTCTGGTATTCAAACTGCAATCTAATATTTCATCGACAAATTATGAAATTTTAAACAGCTGTAAAACAAACATAGCAATGTCATTTACATAGATATTATTATTATCTTTACTATTGCAACAATAGAGTAAAATAAGATTTAACCCTTCCATTTTTCTAAACTTTTACAAAAGACAGAAAATATTTTTAGTCCCTTACTATTCTGCATATCCTTTCGAAACTCCTAATAAAACCTTTATTTCATTCTGTATTATAATGATCTAGTATCAAAACAATTACCAACATTCACGATTGAAAGCATCTATCAATACAAACAGAGAAAAAAAGAACTGATAACCTTATATCATTATTACTATAGACCCTTTAGACACATAACAAGTGTGTATTGGATGAAGGTTCTATCATTGACAAAACCCTAGCTTCTGTGTTATAACATTTAGCATTCATTTCAAACTTATCAAATCGAAGAGATTATCCAAGACAGAGTTTGACCTTTTAGAAGGATTTTACATACATAACAGTTATGGGTTCGAAACCCTCATCACCTCTATAATTACAATGTATTAACACTAGTAAACGAAAACCCTTTTTTAAAACATAGAATTTACTAAATAGAGTTTCGACTAAGGCACTATGCCTTATATTTTATATGTTTATGTAGTCACAACCTATACAGATCTTGACACAGAAAAGTTCATTAACGAAAGGGCTTGAACCTTTAAAACATTAAAAAAAACCTTTTCTCGTAGAACGAGCCTAGGGTAATAAACCCAGCTCTTGACAAAACCAAATAGACTTGTCACGGTAGTAAAAGCAACTACATAAACGATAAATTTTCATTTGTACAAACAAATTGGAGCTTGAGGGTTTGAAGTTGCAAAACGAGATAGTTTGGCTCTCAGCCATTAACAAATTACAACAACATTAAAATAACACAGTTTTTACTTCAACCTAAGCATGCATACATTCGGCGCTTGGAGTTTCTATTAAGTTTTTCCATAAGAACTATATATCAAAAACGGGCTTAGCCCTCATCATTTCTTTTTCCAAACATTCACCAGGTTACACCGACTGCCGAGGCTAAAGCTCTCTGGCTCGGTATTTAAAACATAGTTTTCTTTTAAATAAACCTTTCTGATTTTAAACTTAGATATGCAAAAACCCTACTACCAAGTTAACTTAACAACATAACGAAGTATTACAAACTTATGTTTCTTTCATTACGGGCTTGCAAAAATTGTAGCGTGAAAACAAGAAGCAAACAGGTCGAGGGTCATCCTCCCTATGCCATGCCAAATGGCTCAAAAAGAACCTAAGAAAAACTATTGTTTGTATAAACCCCAACATCAAACAGAAGCTCAGACAACCAACACAAACCGACATTTAGCCAAGTTTCCTAGCTTGAAGAACTTCGAAAGGCCACGAGGTGTCGACGAGGCTTACCAGGGTGCCGAGCTACCATCCTGCACTTTCCTCTTCATTACCAAACCAAAGCGAAGGTATCACCTGCATCTACAAACAACAAGTGTTCAGTTCATAAGAAAATTGGAATGCTAAGAATTTAAACATACTTCGCAAACTGTTTAAGGTCTCGCAACTTACCCTTTAAATATTGAACCCTAACGTTGAACTCTCGCACTTGTAATTTGTTGGAGCACTAGAACACTACAACTACTAGCAACGCAACCAAGGAGTGGCTCGGTTCTGCTTAAACACTGAGGAAGACTTTTAAAGTATCAGGTCACAGGTTCGAAACCCGGAAGGGTGCCTCCAAAACCCTTCTATCAAACCCTACAAACTCACAGGGATGTCGGCCCCTCCTCTAAACCACTCTCTGCATAATGAAACCCTAGGTCATGCCTTCCCCGTATTAAGTCTCCAGGTGATAAATGCATTGCCACAACCGAGATTTTTCCCACGTGAAAGATTCGCCACCTTGGATGCCAACGAGATTCCCACTACAAACCACTTTAATGCACTTTAATTTCTCAACCACCACCTTTTGATACCTGTCATCATTTCCATCAATCAAACATTAGATTACCAATCCACACTTGGATATTATTTTACAACATCGTATGTTATAATCCTAACTATCAAAGTTAACGAATATATTATGATATAGTTTAGGTAAAGGTCGTCTAACACCATGTTAAGGTTTTCACAACATTGGTTGGGTTTCCTTTTTCTAGGTCTTTACCATTATATGTCTACCCACTTATTGTAGATTATATCTTCGATCTATCTTTTGTCTAATTGTGAAGACTATTATACTATATAATATTATCATGTAGCTAATCAAACTATCTATAGCGTTGTAATACTCTATCATATAGCTAGTGCATGGGAATGAAAGAAGTATATAGTTCTCAACTATAGGCTTTGTCAAGTCAACACGATAATGCTATCGTTTGAGTTATGCATGTAGTAGCATAAGAATTTAGACATTGATCTATTCATATAAAATACATGCTTACAGGTGATATTTTCTAGAGTAGGATCTAGGACATCTCAGGTTTAATAACAATGTTTTTAGTTTGATACAATTACCTTGGTCTTCAATAGAATAAAGAAAGAACTTAGAATGCTTAATCTTTTAAGATCGTGCATATAACTCATTTATAAACAAAATCAAGCTGAAAGATCTCACCCGGAAACCACTTCAAGGTTAACTTTAAAGACATTGAAGACTAACTGCAGCAAGTAGGAGTCCTTCTTGACACTTCAAAAACATGTTTCTCTTACCTGCGATCTGAAACATAGGAGGTTCACATGCTTTAGCTACATAGCTAAGTAAGCCTTGTGGTGCCCCATAGGACCCCTTCATCATCAACAAGGGAAATTGTTAGCATACTTAAAGAAAATCAGAATCAATAGTTAAATTAATGACGTAATATGTTTCAAATGTTGAAGTGTTTAAGTACAAGCAGTTTAGGTGATTGACATTTTATTACTCCCGCATATCTTTTATAGCATTAAAAGTTACTAAGAAATTTTTTAAAATTTTGTGAATTTTGGGGTTGTTACAGAGATTTCCCAATTATGTGATCATATTGTTCTACTATCATTCCAAGTGGTTATATACTAAATTAATTCACTCTAGAGGTGACCAGTCTCTAGAGGTGACCAGTCTCTAGAGGAGACTTAATAGTTCAACCAAGGTTAGTAGTACATCACACACCATACATGCTTCGACATGCAAAGCATCACCTCAACAAATGAGGCACCACCTCAACACATGAGGATCTTAGCCTTGACTTGCAAGACTCTACAACATCATCACTTTGACATACAAAGCACTTGCCTCAACACATGAAGCTTAACCATTCTTCAGTCCAACTCAAGATTCTTCTCCAAGTTTCCTAAGTCCAACTCAGGCTCCTATAAGGCACTACCTCGACACACGAGGATCAATATTGACAGACAAGATTGACTTGGATAATGACTCGTGATGTTGTAACTTTAACAAGTAGAAGACATCCACTTATGCTAGTCCTTTTGGTTTATGGTCAGCCAAAACCACCACTTCAGAGAGCACTTGTATTTAGTAGGAGATGTCAACTTCTACTAACTTGCTTGGCAAATTTGGATTGTCAAGTTGGAAATGTTCAATAGTTGGTAGTTGTCCACTTCTAGTTATTCAACTCTCTTTTCTTAGACTCACATACACCCCTTCGGATTAAGGCAAAAATTGTTAGAAACCTAAGTGCTTCAATGTGTAAGTGAAGATACTTTATATGAATTTTATCCAAGGAAAACTATTTGGATAATTGATTGATACATATCAAAATAAATTCCCTTAAACTAATTGCATTAAACATTAATTCAAATTTAAAATCAGTGACATAATCTCTTTAAGAATTAATAATAATGATTAACAAAATTTCATTGTAAAATTATGTCTTTGTAAAGACGGTTCAAAAGGGATGCATCAATATCATCAACCGAAGAGGTGGATGCCAACCTAAGGTTTTTGGAATGCGTGAGAATTGAATGCAAGAAAATCCAAAATGAAAGAATATCATTTCTCACGTATAATATATAAAAAACACACCTTAATTAATTTGTATGGTGATTTTTTTGTCATTTTCTCCACTTCATGATTCTCTCTAGACAAACTGTTCAAGATTTTTATATTTTTTTAATCTCATCTCTAACATTTTAAATTACTGGCAGACTTGAGAAGGTTAAGCATGAGAAATGCTTAGTCTTGAAATTGGGGATTCTTCATTCTACGCTAGAGAAAGGCTAAATTATTATATGTTTCCAAAAAAAGTCAAGCAGCTTAGTCTAGAAATTGGGGATTCTTCATTCTAAGATGGAGAAAGGCTAATTTACCAAAAAAAAGTCAAGCAGCTCTTTGCTGTTATCACAGGGAATATTTAATATTTTAATGACGCCAACACCTTCTAACCTGTGAACTGCCAACTTCACTTGAGTTGTCTCACAATTCAAATATAAGAGATCTTCACTTTGAGTTTTCATATACAAAATCTCAGCTTCAGTGGGTCTCAATATGGAGTGGCTTTCTTTGGTTCTGGCAGCCTTGTGTGCCTGTTCAACAGTTTTTCTGTTGAAAATTGCAACGGCGATATGGTGGAAGCCTCGACAAGCTCAGAGATGCTTTGAATCCCAAGGAATCAGAGGACCTCCATACAAACTGTTCTATGGAAATGCTCATGAAGATATTCAGATGTTGACTCAGGCCGCCTCAAAACCCATGCCATGGTCACATGACATAGTCCCTCGAGTATTTCCTCATATTTTTCAACGGACTGAAATCTATGGTATCTATAATACTTAGCTGCATAATTTTGTAGCAGTCATTAAGCCTGTTGTTCTGGATATGGTATTGGGTTGGTGAAATTGCATGGCTTGGGGATACTAACCTAATGTGTTAATTGATATTCTCAATTCATAAACCAGTAAATCCAATTCTGTTTTTTTTAATAGTGATCTTGTATGATATATAGGTGAGGAGTTTGTTTGGTGGGCTGGTACTAAACCCAGGCTGAATGTTCCCCAACTTGAGCTTATCAAGGAGATATTGTACAACAAGTCTGGGCATTATCAACCACCTTCTTTTGATCCCTTTGCTGACCAGCTACTTAGACAGGGCATCCTGGGCTTGAAAGGTGAAAAATGGACACAGCACAGGAAAATCATTGCTCCTGCTTTTTATATGGATGTCTTGAAGGTAAATATTGAATTTCCCTGATGGTTCTAATTTTTTTTGGAAAATGTAATTTTATTTTTTAAACAAAGATATATTCAGTACTACCAAGATTTAAGTTTTATAAATAATCATAAAACATCATCTTGATTTTATATATATATATAGTGTAATTAGTAGTAAATCCTTAATAATACAGTGAGTAATAAAATTTGTTTATATTTGTATTATTTCATATGTTAAATTTTTGACAAATAATGAGTAATAAATAATTTAGAAGCCATTTAAAAGTGGGACAATTGCGTTTGTTTGGCCAAAATTTGGCAGGGTTATTCAAAATCTAAAAAATAAAAATTTGTGTTGATTAAATCGTTTTTCTGAACATCTAGATGAATTCAGCATCCTCTAAAACCCCAGGGCATCCAAATTATGCAGAATTAATACTGTTATTTAGGAATTCTAACAATTCTATCCCAGATTAAAACAAAACGGTATCTGAAAAAGTCATTTTCTCCCAACAAAATTCTAGCAGTTTTAGACTGTGAGAATAATTTATTATAGATATTCACCCACTACAAATTAAATGATTATATTAAATTCTAATACTGATACTACTTTTTATATATATATATAACCCTCACAAAAAACTATGCATTTAAACTGCCATTAAACCTGCACAGACTTTGAAGTATCCATATCTAAATAAATAAGCAACACCAACAGCAATTCAGATAAGCAACATCATCAGCAATTCTAGCGGCCATAAGTAATGAGAAAGAAACATAGAAACTTCCTTAAACGGGGATGGGATGAAGTTCCCATCCATCATGAGATCTCCAGCCTGTCCACTGATAGCTTGCTTTGATAGCTAGTCAGCTTTCGAATTATGATATGGAAATAAGTGATGAAAAGAGATATCAGAAAATTGTAACTCATGTCCATCAAATGAAAATTGTAACTCATGTTTTGCAATCTGAAAGTCCCCATTTACACATGTAATTACCAATTTGGATTCTTCATGGATTTGAAGACTGTTTACATTTTTTCTATCGCCAACCTCAACTGTACGTATAGGGCCAACCACCAACATCAATAGGTTCTGGATTCCCTTGGCTGCGTTTTTTTGTTTTGTTTCACATTATCATAAACCTATGGTTACATGGATAGGTGTTTACATTTAAGATTTTGGGTGGATATATAGAGATGGTAGTGGACACATGGATGACGGAGCCTAATCCCTAAGGACCCACAAACCTATGGTTACATGGATAGGTGTTTACATTTTAGATTTTGGGTGGATATATAGAGATGGTAGTGGATACATGGATGACGGAGCCTAATCCCTAAAGACCCACATATTTGAAGTCACGCCTTGAACAACTAACTTCTAACAACTGAGCTACCCATGGAGGATATTTATATATACCTATCATCACTCAAGATGTATAAATCATTCTCAAATTAAAAACCCGTGACATTCTAAAAAACCAACATCCCAAACTAAAATAGAACATTGATATAATAATAAATTCTAAAAAAATTATATACTTATTATTTTATTTTTTAATTATTTTTTTTATGTAGTAAAGACTAAGCAACTATATCCAATAAAAATTCACTTGCCACTTTTTAATTTGATAAAAAATTAATTAGTGTTTTTTCTATAGCTGTAGTTCCAAATTCAAAATAAACAACTCTCTCTCTCTCTATATATATATATGGATAACTCTTAGTTTATGCATGGATGACAGTTGATGCCTGACATTCTCAAAAACCAACATCCCAAACTAAAATAGAATTTTGATATAATAATAAATTCTAAAAAAATTATATACTTATTATTTTATTTTTTAATTATTTTATTTTATGTAGCAAAGACTAAGCAACTATATCCAATAAAAATTCACTTGCCACATTTTATTTTAAAATTTGGGGTAGACTAGCACCTATGCTTTTCCTAGATTGCATGAGGACGAGACAAGTGTACTATCGAGATTGATTATATGGTAGTAGTTCCAAATTCAAAATAAACAATTTTATATATATATATATATATATATATATATATATATAACTCTTAGTTTATGCATGGATAACAATCACTTGATGGAGAACAAACTCAACATATAACTTATTCATGGCACTTAACTTGTGGACTATCCATCTTCACCAACCACAAATTAAGTAGTTATGCTAGTTTTAATAGAATTATTAATATTTTTGTATTGTTTCATATGCAACGATCGAACGTGCTATGATAGCGGTTTATTGAGTGAAGCCCCCGTGTTAAAATCTTACTTTTGTCTAATATTTATTATATTGTAATTTTGACTATTTTAAAGTAAGGTAAATTTAGTCAAACTTCTTTGGACTTTAGAGTATTCACCACCAATGCACATATAAGTGGATCAAAGCCCACCTCATATCCTTCAAAAACTTTAGCCCACTGAGGTGTAGACCAAGTGGTCATAGAGTGTTATGCTAAGCACTCCTTGCAACCTTACAAGTTCCCTATGCTAACCCATGCACCCCATATCATGCTATTAGATGATAAATATGTATTTCATTAAAATCATTAAACAATATTATTCTATTAATATTTTGGAGATATGTGTATGCGTCCACTTTATTAACAACAACCACATTAATAATATTAATGTATACTTGTGTAAATTGGGTACATACTTTTCATATTATTGTTTTTCCCTATAATATGTGTCCAATTTACTCCTATGCCACATTAATATTATTAATGTGGTTGTTGCTAGTAAAATTTAAAAAAAAAACTGTTAATCAAGTTATTAAGCTGCGAGTCTTGGCAATGGCAAGGTCTACTCCCTTCCTTATCTAGGGGTCTGGTTATTTCTTATAAGATTTCTCCCCTTACACCGGTCTTGGAGACAGAAATAACATTGAATTGGGAGGACGATCCTCCCACTGAGCTAACTGTTACTCAAACCGACAAGGGTGAACAAGTACAGTCTGCTATATTGGTGCTTGAGAGAACCATGTTTGATGAACTCAGCAAAACTGCTGCAAAACATCGGGAGAAGGGGTCACTGTAAGAGTACAATCCAACCCATTTAGAAGAGATCTCTGCTATTGTTTTATCTGCTTAACCAAAACAGCTTTCTGAACATTAATTATCCAGTAATATCTACCTTTCCTATACTAGGGTTGCTAACAAAAGCCAAGTTATTTTTATGCTATCATAAGGATAAAAAACATGGTTCTTCCTCATGGGCTTTTTCCTAATTCCTTGAAACTTCAATGAGTTGTTTGTCTGTACTTCTCTATTCACAGATTTATGTTCAGAGTTGTATAGCAGGAAATGGTGACTCTGTAAATAATTGCATACTTGCCAACAGTAACAATATTATTACTACCACAACAGGGCATGGTTCCAACAATTGTGGAAAGGACTAGCATTATGTTGGAGGAATGGAGCAAATTGGTGTTGTCTGGTGAAGAAGAATTCGAAGTGCTCAAAGATTTCCGCAAACTGACAGGAGATATTATTGCTTGCACAGCATTTGGCAGCAATTATGGTGAGGGAAAGCACATTTTCAATATGCTAAACGAACAAGTCAATCTCACAGTCGAATTACTTACTGCTGTTTATATTCCAGGCTCCAGGTAAGAAATTTGAGTTTCAATGGCAGCACAATCTTTCAACCGCGGTTTAGTTAAAAGTATTTTAGATATAATCACTCTTGGATGTACACAAGTTTTATTCGAAGGTTTTTATTGAACAGTGGTCCGAGAGATATGGAATTGCTGCTGTGTTCAGTTATCATTCTCTTTCAATCTCAACTGCTTATAAGAACTTTAGAGAGTTATGTGTATTAATAATGTTCTTCTGTTGTTTTGGTTCCTTTTTTGCATGAGTTTTATCTTTGAAGAGTTGTACCGGATGCTATGGCTTTTTCTGAATATTATTCAATAGAGTTGAAGGCTTGGCATTTTAGTAGGGCATGTTCTTGGTCTTTAACATACCTTGTAGTGTGCCATGATTTAGAATTTTTGTGCATTGATTTCTGTAAATTGTGAAAGTGGTTTCCTCAACAGATTTCTGCCTACCAGAAAGAACAGGCGACATTGGTATTTAAGGAAAGAAATCAGCAGATGTATGATGCAGGTCATTGAAACCAGAGAAAGGACCGCTGGTAAAGAAGATTCAGGCAGCTATGGCAATGATCTCCTGGGTCTATTGATGTCTGCCAAAATTCAACAGGTGGGGGGCAACCTGCCAGACGTACGCATGACTAGAGACGAAATTGTTGGTGAATGCAGAACTTTCTACTTTGCCGGACATGAAACTACATCAATCCTGTTGACATGGACCATGATATTACTTGGAATGCATCAAGAATGGCAAACACGAGCACGCAGAGAGGTGTTGGAGATATGCGGAAAAAATGTTCATCCAGATGCGGATAGCGTAAATCGCCTGAAGATTGTAATATCTGCTTGTGACAACCCTTATCTTGAGTAAATTCCAGTAGAGTATCATTATTTTAGTAGATGTTAAATGAGTAATGCATTGTAGGATCTCGAAGGAGGTGACCAGCTACTCTAAGAGAATGAAAAAGTGGCCAGTTTAGTCTAGTATCTTAACATAATTGCTTAGCAGAGACTACTGGGAAGCAGTAGGTAGATCCTAAAAGATCCATTTTAACTAACCAAGTAGGTGTAAATGGCCCTAAGAGTACATTTTACAGATATTCTTCATTCTCCTCCAAAGCAGAAATTTTGTTTTAAAATATTACGTGAATGTTTGCAGGTGGGAATGATTCTAAATGAGTCCCTGAGACTTTATCCACCAGCAATGGGTATTCTACGCCAAGCGGAAAAGCCAGTGAAGCTTGGAAGGCTTTCAATTCCTGCAGGCACCCAACTTATGATTTCAATCCTTTCGATACACCATGATCCAGCTTTATGGGGAAATGATGCAAATGAGTTTAACCCAGGTCGATTTAGTGAGGGAATTGCGAAGGCTGCAAAGCATCCATTGGCATTTATGCCATTTGGATTTGGTCCGAGAATATGTGCGGGTCAGAACTTTGCACTGTTGGAAGCAAAAGTGGCACTGGCCATGATTCTGCAACGATTTTCGTTTGTCACTTCCCCATCTTATGCTCATGCACCTATCATTGGTGTCACAATGCAACCCCAACATGGAGCCCAGGTGATCCTGCACATGAACTAATGCTAAAATTGTGTATTTTACAGGAAAAAGATGCACATGGAAAAATAAAAACTTCATAATTTAGATTATACTGATGGAGATAAGTCCTGTAAAGTTCCAAGGTATTGCTTATAATTCTCTCAGATGAGAATGCTTACAAGCTCTATGCTTAAATTTTCAATAATACCAAAGATTTGTGAAATTTTGGCTTTTGTTGGTGGATAAAGATGGAGGTTTTAAGCTTCTGTAGTCTATGGAAGTGATGATTCTTTAGGGGTTTCAAGATATTTTTGAGGAAGAACGGGTTTGGGATGTTATATTGAAAAAGCATGTGCGTTTTTTCTATTATTGTTACTAATCATCGATTGTCGCTATGGTTTAATAGGATATACAGGAGGATGCCTTTTAGAATTAGTAAGATAATTATGTGTTTAAAAATGAATTTGGAGGTATAGAATTGGACACAACCGACATATGCTGCCAGCGTGCTACAAAAAGTCTGGTGCAAATAAGACTATCAATGGTAATTAGAAAATGATTTTAGAGTCACTAAAAGTTGCAGAGTATAATATTTGAGGAAGATGATGTGAAATTCTATGTCACAGCAGATCAAAAGAGTTGAGGATACCTCACAAAGAAAGAAAAAGCAGAAAATTTGAATAAGAGTGAAAACTGCAATAAAAAAGACGGAAGAATAATAATGTAGCAAAACTCAAATAGAAGCATAATAATGTCACACTACTCAATTATCAGTATATGGTCCTAAAATGATGCATGCATGGCTCAGAAGGTGGTAGATGGATCCCGGATGACATCTGCACACCACTAGGGGCAAATGACATCATCAACAACTAGGAAAAATAAATAATGCTAGATAAGACAAAGATAGAATATAGAAATATCCTAACAGATAACATGTTTGATTTGAAAACAATTTGGAAAGTTCCAACAAATGTAGGAAAATAATTTCATTCATATTGTAATTATGTATGCTAAATATAATTATTATTTAATTATGTAGACAAATGCAAATTGCTAGAACAATTATGTAAACAAATGAAAATTGCTAGAACATACTCATATATGAGTGCATATTTGATGTGCAAAAAATGTGGATGTGCAAAACTTCTCTGCATTGTCTAATATTGCAGTGCTTTAAAAGCCCTTCAGAACTTTCAGTACGCTCTACATAATTGAAAATTCCAGAAAAATACAATTGCAAAGATGTTTAAGAGTCTTTTCGGTGAAAAGTTTCAATCGACGTAGGCCTATTACTTACTTATTCTTCTCAATTTTCATTCCATTTTCCCTTAGATGAAATTCAATATTCTTTAAGAATCATGTGCCATGTGCATGATTTATTACAGGGATTTGTTTTTCATTTTGATTCATGGTTGTTTTTGGCATGAACTCAAGGACTTTTACCTTCATAGAACCTATAACATGCCGCCTTTTATAGGCTTTTTAGAACTCAAACTCCCCTTACCTTACTCGGATTATACAGAGCAAGATTATGATTCGAAAGCTCATGATGCAATCAGCGGAGATTACAGAATTGACACGGCATTAAGTCATTTAGACGTACTAAATTACCGGGACCAACCAGTAGCCTAAGCCAGCATTAGTATAAGGTAACCACTCCAACAGATCGTCTTGAGTGTCAGCTGTTTTCGGCAATACTCGCTATCTGGCAGCTCCGACCCCTGACTAATCAAGAAAAAAATTAATTGTATCTCTTAATAGCCATGAAAATTCAAATTTTCCTCTTAACATAGTCACAGTTCTTGTATCTCTTGATAGCCATGAAAATTTAGTGTTCAAATATCCGTAAGCTTAGACTCCAACCCTGGTATGCTCTTTAGCTTCTTACACCTACTTACATTCAACTGCTCCAAAAATATGGCAGCAATCAAGCCAAGATGGCGGTACTTCCAACAAATCTTTACCAATGGAGAGAACTTCCGAATTGCATAGGTTTGCAATACTATGAGCTAATTCCAAGTATAATCTTTCCAAGTACCGTTTGCCTCCCACTTGAAAGGCAATTCTTTATATATCTATATATATATATATATCACTATTTTGATTGGGTTCATTAAAATATCAAGGCATTTATAAAATATCCAGCCATCATAATCTCATATTTAAATGTGTGGATGAAGACCCTCAACACCATTAAGATTTTCCTCACTTCAATGTTCTCCACCTTTAGAAGTAAATTCTATGAACAAACTCAAGGCATGGAGATGGGTTCATCCTTATCCTAGTTTGTAGACAACATCTTTATGGAACATTTTGAAGTCAAGGATTTAAACAATTTTTATCTTAAACCTAAATGTTAGTTCGACTTTGTTGATGACACCATTATGGTTTGACTCGTGGCCACGAGTCCTTCCTAGATTCTTTCCTCAACTACTTAAATAGCATTTTCCCCACATTCAATTCACCATGGAAATCGAGAAGGACAATTTTCAAGGACTAAAGAATCCAACCTATAACCAATAGTTTCAATTTTCCTTGCTTGGTCATGCAGCACTGTCCAAGCTCCACTCCTGGTGACGTGACCAACCCATGTAGGATTGCCAGACTATGCCATCGCGTATATGTATTCTTACTTAGTTGACCATGTTATAACTGGAAGGCACTTAACCAAGACCAAACACAAGAATAACACTATTATGGGTTGGGCATCACCTCAATGGAGTGTGCCAAACATGTATATATAAAAGTGCCAAGTACAATTACAACATTAGGAGGACACCCAAGGCAACCTCTTTGGGAGTACACCCAAAAACGATAGCAACTCCTCTTTATAGAAACCCCCAAAATATTCTAGAACAATACTTCTAGACTTTCGGCAGTCTCCCCCTATTGCACCCACAAGCCTTCCTCCTACAACACTTGTCTCTTGGTCTCCCTTTAACCAACCAAACTTCCAAGTCATGTTCTCTCGTTTCCAAGGCTAGGACTGTGCCCAACTCGCTTTGTTCAGTTGGACCCTTGTCTTGCTTCCACTTCGTTGGATTCATTATGTTCTCTCCACATGCCACGCACTCTTATTTATATGCGCTCTCCATGGCCAAGGGTCATGTCTCCCTAGCGTGCACCCTTCAATCTCTAGCCGACCAATTTGGTAACACTTATATCTGGGCTCCCAAGCCATGCTACTCCATGGGATCCCAAGTCGTGCTATGCCCATGGATCCACCTATCGACGTGCATCCATAGGATCCCAACCTGTGCTACTCCCACTCCCTGGTTGCTTCGCTATGCATTGGCATGGGTGCACTGCCACCACACACCACTCTTTTGGTCTCCCTCGCATGCTCTCACCCACACATCTATCTATCAAGTTGAGCATTCAAGTGTGTCGTCGATGCATCATCAAACCCATCCACATCAACGCATTGATATATACTTCGTGTGCGCCTCGCATTGGCGTGGGCGTTTAGCCTTGTGTCAGGACAGGGGTGTGACATCCTCCCCCACCCAACTTGTTGTCGTCCTAGAAACGTTGTCAAACCTTCTTCGTAGGCACCCAATGAGTCTCATCAAACTCACTAATCTTGTCTTCCTTGCTCTATAGTGGCTCATATATTTCCGAGTTGTTCTCTTCCTCCTCCAAGTCCTTCCAGCTGACGAAGTACTCCTGAGGACTCTTCCTCCCATGTTTGACGTAGGGGTGTACCAACACCTTCCCTACCTAATGTTTTGGTCGATCTACAATCATAGAAAAATATTTGGATGGTAAGTTCCTACTAGATCGTCCTCGTCATATCGAAAGCCCCTCAATTGGCTCACGTGGAAAACACGATGAAAGATGTCCAAGTTCTCGGGTAGCTTCAGCTTGTAGGAAATATTTACCACCTTCTCGAGAATATCAAAGTGTCCTTCAAAACTTCACATCAACAATCTCAACATGCTTAGTGGTGGTTTGAACTTCTCCTTGATGAGTTTGTGAAGCACCCTAACACCAACCTGAAATTCTACTTCTTACCTTCTGTAATATGCCCATATTTTCATCCAATTGATTGCTTCTGTCAATTGGATGCATGTGACCTCCAACATGTCTTGCCATTCCTTCATGAAACTCATCGCCGTTTAGTTCTGTCCATAAGTATCGGTAGCGATGACATGGTGAATTAGTGGTTGTTGCCTCATTTCTAACTCAAAGGGATTGTAACCTGTCGCTAAATTGGTCTGCATGTTGTAATTGTATTAGGTTGCATCCAACATCTCTATCCAATCTTGTTGGTCTGCCTACATGAAGTGTCAAAGGTACTCTCCCAAGGGACTATTGGTTCATTCCATCTACCCATCTTTCTATGGATGGTAGCTCGAACTCATCAAAAACTTAGTCCCAAGCAACCTACACAACTCCGTCCAAAAGCGACCTGTGAACCGGGTTCCCTTTTTTGACCCAATGCTCAAAAGAAGCCCCCAATGCTTTGCAACATGTCTCAAAAACATCTTCACCACATCCTCGGATTTGCATGGCAACTTCATCAAAAATAAGGCACCATACTTCGAAAACATTTCCACCATACCTAGGATCCCATTGTATCTTTGTGAGATTGGAAACTATGTGATGAAGTCCATAGAGACGCTCACCCAAGGTCTCTCTAGTATAGGAAATGACTGGAGTGAACCTACTCACATCTTGGTGTTGGGAATTTTTTATGGAAAACAAGACAAGTCTTGACATACTCCTCAACGGCATGCCTTATGTGCTCCTAGTAATAACCTTGCTCCAAGAAGGCCAAGGTTCTTTGTTGTCTAAGGTGACCTGCCCTAACTAAGTCGTGACACTCTTCCAACAATTCCCTCCTAATTTTAGTTGTTCACAACACATATAAGCAACTACCAAAGTAGAGTAGTCCATCCTCAACCCAAAACCTTCTCATCTTTCCTTCCTTCACTTGTTTCAATATTTTCACAGCAATGTGTTAGTTTTTCAGCATTTAATTCAATCTGATCTAGGATCTTAACTGAGAGAACAACATGTACAGCATATCAAACACAAGAGACAAGAGACACAAATCATTTCACCGGGCAAAACCAAGAAGGTGAAAAACCCCGCAACTTCCTCAGAGATAGAATGAGCACCAATACAAAGATCACAAAGATCAAACCCCAAAACAAGAGATAGTCTCCTAGAAGCAACTCCTCCTCCACTTGTGCGCACTCCTCCTCTCTTTCACTAATGCGAAGTGAGTGAGTGTGTGAATGAATAAATGAGAGAGTCACACTCTTTATTTATACTTTGCTTCACTTGACTTTTAACTCTAACTAGGTCGGCCCCAACTTAACCACTTAACATAATGCTATCTAGGTCGACCCCACTAGGGTGGTCTAATAACCCTTTGACTCACACAACTCATACAGGGCCTACCCCACCAAGGTGGTCTAATAACCCATCAAATATAAGTTGCGATTCTTACAATAATACTTGCAACACTTGCAAATACAAATGACGACACTTCCAATCGGAGGAATGATACATCTCCGTTGGGAATACAATAAAGTACAAATGTAATACATACAATATACAAGTGAATATCTTCTAAAGTTACAAATACATCAACAGTCCCTCTTAACTAGGAAGGTATCCTCTTGACACAATTCATCAATACATATAGACACAAGTCTTCAATACTGGAGCTGGATCATCGTCACTAGATCACGGAGCATCATCGTCACTGCTGTTGTACTCGTCATCTCGATCACTAGGCTATCTCTCAATTCTTCTCGTCATAGGAAGTTCTACAGATCCAGCCCTTTTTCATGCTGGATGTAGGCCTAGCCTCCTGTAGGTCTTCATCATCTCTGCGAGCGAGCCATCCTGTGGAATCCTCAGGACTAATTACGTGCATCAACAAAACCTCGAAAGAGTATCCTAGGATCCTTTATGTTCCTAAGCACGACCGGCAAGATCTCCCAGGGAGCTATTACATGTGACCACCACAAAACCTTAAAAGAGTGTCCCAGGAACGTTTATGTGCATAGCACAACCGGCAAGAACTCTAAAGAGCATCCCAGTATCATTTATGTGCCTTAAGCACGACCGGCAAGATCTCCAGGACTGATTACATGTGGTCTAGCAAAACCTTGAAAGAGCATCCCAGGACTGATTACAAGCATACTGATCAACCTATCGGATCTCATAGGGAAACATTATATGCCACAGGACAAAACCTCGAAAGAGTATCCTAGGATCCTTTATGTGCCTAAGCATGACCGGCAAGATCTCCCAGGGAAATATTATATGTCCTCCCAAGCAAAACCTTGAAAGAGCATTTGCCAGATCTCCCAGGGAGCTATTATATTCCATAGGAAAAACCTTGCAAGATTGTCTGCAAATCTCCCAAGGCAAGATTACATGCTTATCGCACAACCTGTCCATGACCACCTTGTAGCAAAACCTCGAAAGAGTATCTAAGCTCAAACTCTTGGATCTCCAAGGATCTTTTCTATGCTACCAATACAATCTGTCTACGGCCAACCTGTAGAAAAACCTCGAAAGAGTATCCGAGCTTAGACTATCGGATCTCCTAGGATATTTTCTATGCTACCTGCACAATCTGTCTTCGGCCGCGGAGTATGATCTTGATACTCATGATCATACTGATCATCATTATATAATACATCATCCTGATGTACAAAATCTGGAGCATCGAGCTAATGCTCATCACATATGATCGTCATGATCATCATCATAGCATCATCCTGATACATATCATCACATGATCATCCTGATCATCATCACAGCATCGTCTTGATGCTCATCACACATTATCGTCCTCTTCAGATCATCTCATCGTCCACGGAGCACAACCCAAATGCACATCATACATCACTTACACCACCAACATGGGAGAACACATCTACCACCATTCGGGGAAGGCTCCAGCCCTTACTTTTTCACCATGGGAGAGCACATCTACCACAATGTTAAAAATGGCTTCAGCCCTTACATCTACACCATGGGAGAACACATCTACCACCATGTGAGAATGGCTCCAACCCTTACATATGCACCATGGGAGAACATATCTACCACCATGTGAGAATGGCTTAGCAATTACATCACGACCATGGGAGAACACATCTACAACCAAGTCAGAAAAGCCCATGTGAATATGTGTCTTCTGGACTCATCACTTCCCCTTGGAAGGAACCTCTATCTGAAGTACACCAAGCCTCTTTCTAAAGTACTCGAACTTCACTCTAGCTAGTGGTTTGGTCAACACATCTGCAATCTGCTCACCCGTCGCAACGTACAGGAGCTTCACTGCTCCTCTCTGCACCATATCCCTGATATAGTGATATTTGATCTCGATATGCTTTGACTTGTCATGGAACACCGAGTTCTCTGACAACTTCACACAACTCTAGTTGTCACAATAGATACAAGTAGCATCCAACTGGAGCTCAAATAACTCAGACAGTAGCTTCCTTAACCATACTGCCTCCCAACTAGCCGAACAAGCCGTGACATACTCTGCTTCGGCTGTACTTAGTGCTATGTAGGATTGCTTCCTACTAAACCAAGAGATCACACCTGATCCCATACTGAAGCAGCACCTCGAAGTGCTCTTCCTATTTGCGGCATTTCCTGCCCAATCTGAATCAACATAACCCTCCAAGTTTAAACTTTTGATTCGCATCATACTTGAGCCCATACTCAATTGTACCCTTCAGGTACCTCAGAATATGCTTCACAACAATCAAGTGAACATGTCTAGGATCTGTCAGAAACTGGCTCAAGGTGTTCATCGCAAAGCAAATGTCTGGTCTTGTGTTCGTCAGGTACATCAAGGACCTAATCATCTGACGATACATCGTGGAATCAACCGACTCTAATGAAGCATCACTCAATAGCTTTAGGTTCGATGCCATAGGTGTGGCCATGGCCTTGCAGTCCATCATCCCGAACCACTTCAGGATCTCTACTGCATACTTCCCTTGTCCAAGGAAGATTCCATCTGCACTCTGCCACACCTCCATACCTAGAAAGTAATGCATCATACACAAGTCCTTTATCTCGAATTTGGAAGCAAGCTTCCTCTTCGTGTCGACAATCAATCTATCCTTTCTTTCTGGGAGAAGCCACGAGCCACAAACCTTGCCTTGTATTCTTCTATGCTACCATCTGCACCATGCTTGATCTTGTATATCCACTTGGAAGTCACAACAGACTTCCCTTCTGGTCTTGGGACCACATCCAAAACATCATTCTTCATGATCGACTGGTATTTCTTGATCATGGCATTCTTCCATTACTGCATCCCAGATCCTGGGAACTTCAGATTCTTCAATATCTTCAATAGATAGTTTTCTTTGAACTTCGTTGCTGGAACAAAGGTTGTAGTCCTTCTTTTGTAGGTGATGGTACACGGTCTTTCCTACAAGACAAGTTCAATTGCATGATTAGAAACATCTTATATATTTCAGAACAAATTCTTACTCATAGAGACATATGTCATACAATCATGCAATTATCTTAGCCAATGCTTCAATACAACATTTATCCATATCTCGTAACTTTCTAGATGCCTACCATCTCTACCAAAACATTGTTAAGAGTGTGCACAACTCCCAACATGTCAGCAAAGAGGTTTCATTCTAGATAAGTAGCAATGGAATGTTGTATAGTACCATAGGCCACTTACCCATTACTATATTAGTAGTATCGTGTTCATTAATGCAACCTTTTCTAAAATGCATAATATACATCCTAAATCTAGGAACATAAGTATGTACATGACTAAACAAAATCATATATACAAGAGATGACAATTTAAATACTTATCTTTGTTTGCTTGTTGGGTGGACTCCCTCTCAATATTTGCTTCCTTGCAGGAACTACTGGAGTGAGCTCCCTCTCGGTCTTTGCTTCCTTGTAGGAACTACTGGAGTGAGCTCCCTCTTGATCTTTGCTTCCTGGATTATCTATCTTTGAACTTATATCCATCCTAGACCACTATGTATGCTTAAGTGTGCACTAGTGTCATCCTCAAGATCTCATACATAATCATACATGCATTAGTATAATCTCAATACTATCAAAACATTATGATTCTAAATAATCTTAAACATGTACGGTTATGGTCATTTCATACATAGGTAATTTATCACAAGCATTAGTATTCAAGGTTTCAGGGGGTACTTCTTTTACTTATGCATATTCTTATTTGACCATAGGACTCCTTTAGTTTGTCATATCATTAATCAAACTAAGAAGCATAATATGCATAAACCCATGATTACTCAAACTTATAGCTTCATGAATACAAAAGTATACTTATCTAAGATCCTAACACAAAGTAGGATTCTAACTCGATATAGGAAAACATACCTGGATCTCTTCAAGTCATACGTGTCGGGATTGCATGTAGTCTTCTTTTGTAAGGCCTTAGCCTCATCTCCCTCTGGAACTGGAACTTCTGTAGGTGTCCAAATCATTCTCTTCTAGGATTAACCCAATCCACTTGATTAGTTGAATCTGGATCTGGAGCTGGCTAGGGTTTGACAAAGAAACCCTAAAAATCGAAGCTTTGAATTTCAAACTTCTGATTGGATGAAAGGATGCTCCTTGCTGAGCTGATCAAGCTGGCATACTTCAATTTTGAAATCTTCAAAATTTGACCCCTCAAAATTGCCTTTGAAACTTTCAGATCTTCTGGTCAAAATCCTGAACTAGGGTTTGATAATGCCCAGGATTCTTCCCAGCCAAAAAGTTCAATCTTGTGCTCTAAACTTCAATTTTTCTGAGGAGCATCCATCCGTGGTCACAGATTCCAAAAATTTCAACTTTTACAGAAACCCTAATTTTCCACCTTTCCGATCAAAATCCCGAACTACGGTTTGATGATGCCCAGGGTTGTGCCCAACCAAAAAATTCGATCTTGGTATCTAAACTTCAATTTTCTTGAGGAGCATCCATCCGTGGTCTCGAATTCCAAAAATTTCAACTTTCTCTGAAACCCTAATTTCCTGCAGCAGTGACAAACCAAAAATGAAAGTACTCAGAATCCAATTCTGTCTGGACAGAAATATATGCCATATTGTTTCTGATGTATCTCTGAAATTTTGGATCCTTAGGGTCTGAAACTTTGGCCTATGGTAGACTGACCTGTCATCTTTCCAACCCCACAAATCTGAGCTCAAATGGATTCTCTGAGAGAGAGAAATATGCCAAGTGTCGCAACGTGACCTGTTTATGGGATGAAACAATATAGAGAACTTGTACGGTGTGCCACATGTCACTGTTTCAACTTTGGCCTTTGAAACCCGGACCTGTGAAACTAAATTCCGTTCCCTAACTGTCACCTTTTACAGAATTCCATTTGGATCTTCATAGCCCTAGATATGACCTTTTTCCCTAGGTAACCTGTTTAGGATTGCATTCTGGAAGAGGCAGAAACCCTAACTTGTACGGATCATATCTCACAAAGTAAAACGAATCTGAGGCTATCCTTCGGACACAAGGTACATGGACATTTCATATTCTACCTATAGACGTTTCAGATCCTGAACCTTCTCCAAAATGGATTTATAGCGAAATTTCCATGATGAATGGTTTTTACTATACCAAGCCCTAGCTTCCAATTTGTCGCAAGTGCAACAAGTGTCATAAATGCCATACCATGCCTTCCTTCAGGCTAGCTCTGATACCATGTTATTTTTCCATCATTTAATTCAATCTGATCTAGGATCTAACTGAGAGAACAAAATTTAAATCATATCAAACACAAGAGACAAGAGACACAAAGCATTTCACCAGGGAAAACCAAGAAGGTGAAAAACTCCGCAACTTCCTTAGAGATAGAAAGAGAATCAATACAAAGATCACAAAGATAAAACCCCGCAACAAGATATATTCTCCTAGCAGTTGCTCCTCCTCCACTTGTGTGCAATCCTCCTCTCTCTCACTAATGCGAAGTGATTGAGTGTGTGAAATGAATAGATGAGAGAGTCACACTCTCTATTTATAGTTTACTTCACTTGACTTTTAACTCTAACTAGGGCGGCCCCAACTTAACCACTTAATGTAATTCTAACTGGGCTGACCCCACTAGGGTGGTCTAATAACCCTTTGACCCACACAACTCATACAAGGCCGACCCCACCAAGGTGGTCTAATAACCCATCAAATATAAGTTGTGATACTTACAATAATACTTGCGACACTTGCAAATACAAATGACGACACTTCCAATCGGAGGAATGATACATCTCCGTTGGGGATACAATAAAGTGCAAATGTAATACATACAATATACAAGTGAATATCTTCCGAAGTTACAAATACATAAACACAATGGGCTCACTCTCCAACCCCTTCTTGATCCACAGTCACGAGTCTGAGGTAACCTGCGCAATGGGAACCTCCCATTTCTCCTCCTCCTCTAAGGATGCAAGTTGCGGCTTCTAGATCAATGCATCAAATGTTGTGTTAAGTATACCCAGATAGTACTCCAATGTCATATCAAACTCTGCCAATAAATCTTGCCACCATGCCTACTTGGGTGAAAACTTTAGTTGTGTGGAAAAGTAGCTCATTGCCACATTGTATATCTTCACAACAAATGGTTTTCCTCGCAAGTAGTGCCTCCACTCTTGCAGGAAATGCACCATGGTATTCATTTATTTCTCATGAACAAGATATTGTTGTTCATGATCCTATAGCTTCCTACTTTCATAGGCCACCGGATGCCCATCTTGTGACAAAACTCCCCCACTGGCGAAGATTGACTCGTTTGTCTGCACCTCAAACCTTGCTTCAAAGTTTGGCAATTTCAAAATACATGTCATCGCAAATCTACCTTTTAGCTTGCAAAATGATGCCTAACACATCTTTGTCCAACTCCAAGGTCTGTTCCTTTTTAGCAACTTTGTGAGAGGTATGAAGTTCTTAGAATATCCCTCAATGAACCGTCGATAGTATTTTTCCAAACCAAGGAAACTTCTAACCTTTTGAACTGTTTTTGGCTCTTCCCAATCCACAATGTCCTCCACCTTCTTCAAGTCCATGCGAATGCATCCCTATCCAACCCAATGACCAAGGAATGGGATCTCTATCTACCCAAAGACACATTTTGACTTTTTCAACTATATTTTATTATTCTGCAGTTCCTCGAAGACTTCTTCCAAGTGCTTCTTGTGTTATTCCATACTCCTGCTAAGAACCACAATGTCATCTAAGTAGACCACCACTGAATTGTCCAAAATCGGCCTTAGCACATTTTTCTTGAGGGTGTAGAAAGTGGCAGGAGCGTTACACAACCCGAAAGGCATCACAAGAAACTCAAAGCTTCCATTCCTCGTCAAGTAGCTCGTCTTATACTCATTCCCTTCTACAATCCTCGCTTGGTAGAACCCATTTCTCAAGTCCAACTTTGAGAAAACCTTGGCCTTAACCAACTTGTGGAAACAATCATCTACCAATGGTAGTGGATACCTATTATTCAAAGTCTTCTTGTTGAGTGCTTGGTAGTCCAAGCAAAGCCTCAACTCTATTTTCCTTATTCTATTGAAAGACGACAGGTGCACCATATGAGGACCTTGAAGGTTTTGTTGGTTGTGGATCCAGATCTTCTAGTCTCATAGATGATATTGTATCAGCCGTGTTTGTACCCCAGTTTTATATGATATGTAGGTGGACTGTACAGTCACCCCAACGGGGGGGGTGTGGGGGGGCATTGCCCCCCCACGGGGTTCCAGGGGGGACTATCCCCCCTGGCTGGGGGGTCTAAGGGCAGCGCCCCCGAAGAAAAATTTTGGGGCTTTTTTCGCCAGTTGTTTTGCGGGCCCATGGTTTTGGGTATCCCGTGGTATTTTTCCATTGTATTTCCGTTATAAAATAAAGACATTGTAATACAGCTAGGGAGGATGATGTATTAGGTTTTATGCATTGTAAAGATCTCTGAGATCATGAGAGAGACTATGAAACAGAGAAGAGGAAGTGCAGCAGTTGTGTTGTAGGTTGTATCCCTTCACATTGCTAGATGGTAATAATAATAAGGACTGGAAAATTCAGTGTGGACGTAGCCCAAGTTGGGTGAACCACGATATATCTGTGTCTCTCTTGTAATGTGTATGTGTGATTATATTTGCATTTCTGTTTATTGTTATTGCTCTGCGATCCTGTTTTTCTAACAGGTTTGATGAAGCTGACATCAATCAACTTCACCAACTGCTTCCTCAAATCCTCCAACCCTGGTCCTAACAGTCAATAGGGATCTTTTTCCATTGGATTCAACCCCAGTTTAAGAGCTATGCAATGATCCACGATGCATTGAGGTGGGAGCACTTTCGACAAGTTCCCCGACATCAAATCCATGTTTGTGCTTAACACGTAGCTCTGAAGGCACAGGAATCCTCATTTATTCCTATGTTTCTTCGCCAAGTAGTGCTACAACAAACAACCGTGAGTCTAGTCATCAAGCTGATCTCTTCATGCTAAGTGTGGACACCAACCGCACACCTCTGTCCTACTTCCTTGTCATTGTGGGAACAAAAAAAGGTTTCCTCCTATTCAATATCACCAACCTATCCTCAAACGGCGAGAGAATGGCCTAAACCCTTCACACGAATTCTTGCCCATGAATCATATGAATGTCATCTAGTGGCATGACCATGAAGTCTACTCAACTTTCCCATTTCCCCATATTCACATCCACCTTGGAAGCAACTCCTGTCATTGCTTTGGATTGGAAGTTCACGGCCTTGACTACTGCATTGCATGGTTGGCTCCAAATTCCAAGGTCACCTGTCAACTCATTCTTCACAAAGTTGTGTGATGCACTAGAATCAATGACCACCCTCTCCCTTCTTTCGTTCGCAATGAGATCCACAAAACATAGTTGATTCCAATTCTACCCTTGGACACTTTCTAAGGCGCCAATCCGTTGAAACATCTCCGTAAGGTAAGGCACGTACCCATCCTTACTCACTAGAGCCACTTGTCTGCATCACTCCATGTCACCCAATCTGTGAACAACCTATAACCAAGACTCACGTCCATCCAACAGCCCTGTCGTTGGTGAAGTCCCAATGCACCTAAGTTCTTCTTCTCCCAAACCAGAGCTCATCAATAGTACAAATTTAGTCCCTAATTCCAATGTCCTCACACTACCAAAGAGTGTCCGTAATTTCCTAAGAAAGGAGTCACCCAACTCTCTTCCCAAGTTGCGATTGTCATCAAGGTAGGAACATCTCGTTTATCCTCTTGGATCCATCCTCTCAAGGCTTCCAAGCTATGTGCTATCAAAATTTCCTTGGGACGTCGCAGTGGTCAAGTGAACAACAAATTCCATAAAAAAAATTCTCTTGTCACATCTTTCAGTTTACCAAAGTCCATTGACAATGCCCTAATCTCACCCATTCCGGTAGAAACATTGGTGAAGAGAACCAAGTGTTTCATTGTTCTGATACCACCTGTCACGGGCTTAAGGATCCAACTGAAAACCAATAGTTTCATTTCCTTCCTTAGTCATGCAACACTACCCAAGATCCACTCCCAATGGCATGTCCAACACAGGGTGGGCTTTCCATACTATGCCTTCACTTACTTATGTGTATTTGTACTTAGTTAATCATATTATAATCAAAGTGCACTTAACAAAGACCAAACACTAGAATAACACAAGTATGGGTTTGGCATCACCTCAATGGGGTGCGCCAAAAATTTATATATATAAGTTCCAAGTACAAGTACAACAGTACGAGGATGCCCAAGAAAGTCTCTCCGAGAATGCATCCAAAACCAACAAAGACTCATCCTTACATAAACCCCAAAAATATTCCAAAACAAAACTTCTAGACTTTCAGCAGTCTCACCCTGTCACTCTCGCATGCCCGCCTCCTATAGTATTTGTCTCCCAGTCACCCTTTAACCAACCAATATTCCAAGTAATGTTCTCCCTTTGTTGCAGATAGGACTGTGGCCATCTCGCACTATTCACTTGGACTCTTGTCTTTCTTCCACTTCATTGGATTCTTTGTGTTCTCTCCACATGCCACTCACTCTTATTTATATGTGTTCTCCATGGATAAGGGTCACATCTCCCTAGCATGCACCCCTTCCATCTCTAGCAGACCATTTTGGTAACACTTCTACTAGGGTTCCCAAGTTGTGCTACTCTGCAGGCTCCCAAGTCGTACTACACCCATGGGTCCTCCTGTCGATGTGAATATGTGGGATCCTAACCCGTTCTACTCCCACTCAATGGTCGCTTCACTATGCATTGGAGTGGGTGCACCTCCACCACATGCCACTCTTTTGTTTTCCCTCACATGCTCTCATCCACACGTCCATCCTTCATGTTGAGCACCCAAGTGTGGCGTGGGCATGTCATCAAGCCCCTCCACTTTAACGTGTTGGTCTATCCTTTGGGCGCACCTCGCCTTGGTGTGGGCATTTAGCCCTACATTAGGGAAGGGGTGTGACAACAACTCTACTCCCTTCCTAGAAGTTCTCATTAGTCAACAACTTGATGGAACCATTACCCATCATGTATATCACAAAAAGACTCGCACATATCAATACCTTCAAGTTGTTTCCCACCACCACTCTACCCAAAATCTAATATCGTAAAGACCTTTGATCACTCAAGCAATCAAAATCTCTACCCTCAACCTATTTGAAAAGGAAAGAAACCAACTGACTAAAACCCTATTATGCAATGGTTATTACATCTCCCAAATTAATAAAGTCTTTCCACTTTGATAGAACCAAAACCCTTGATTGAATCCCCATTATTCCTCCCTTGAAACATTGAAAATAACTATAATTTAAGCTACTCATGGAAGCCCATTATCCACTCCTTGGTTAGTATTTCCCTATCCCCTCTTTTTCCTTTTCCTCATTATTTACCCCTACTTCCCTTCCTTTTTACCAACCCTCCTCAAGTTTCCTTCATCCTCCTTCCTTATTTGTAATCTAATTATAGCTAACTTCATTATCAATATTAATTTTAATATATTTTTAGCTTATCTAAATATCCCTAATTTGACATTATTTCCGTTTATCCATTTTTACCATTCCCTTCTCACATTTGGATTCATTGTAAAAGAATAAAAAACCTTCATTCATAATGAGATAATAAAAAAAAATCGAATTGGGAACTTTTGTTTTTGAGAATGACAATCACTTATATATGGATTTAAATTATGAATGACACATAAAGCCCGAGTCACACACATGGTTGTTCATGTTTTTTTTTATATATTTGTTGATTATGTGTGTATATACGTTGTTGATTATGCATGCTTATTAGAGTATAAGTCCTATGGGTGGCAGCCAAACGAATATAAAAGGTCCACTAAAGTATTTATGGTGCTAATTATATTATTTGGTAGATTGTAACATTCACGTAGGGTTGTTGTAATAATAATATTTGTAACCAAAGCCAAGTGACATATAACACCATGACACCATGTGTAATTGTAAAGTAAATTCTAAATTACAATCAAGGTATTTACTATGAATTTTCGGTGAACAACAGTAATTAGTTGAACATTTCCATCTTGACATCCCTAGTCACTATGTCTAGGGTTCACATGGATATATAATTTAAAAATGAAAAAGGAGTTGAAACACCAAAATGGCACATTCTTTAAGGTAGTCGTGCACCATCTCAACCTTCCACGCAATTCGCAACTCTAGTGGAGGAGAGCTCGCTCGATGAGGGATGAGTATGGACTATCATAATACGCTAAAACCCAACAATACACGACAGTATTATGGTGCACATGTGGAAAGAGGTAACGTTCAATTTCTAGCAGACAATGTTTAATATTTGGCAGAGTGCAGGACTAAGAATGTAGGAAGATAGACAAAATTAGGAGAACACTTCATCTTCATCTAGACTGGGATATTCATGGGATTCCTTTAACATTCTGGAGCATGCAAATAATATGCCAGAAAAGACAGAGGAAGAGGTAACTAACGGCATAATGCGAGCAAACTAGTAGGAAGAATGGTGCAGAACATATGCCAAAAATATCACTCCATAGAAAAACGCCTTCACAATGGCAGGTTTACAACTATTATGGAAGACTGGATAAAATATGGTAGGTTTAAGAATAAGGTAGAATTCTGAGTGCACAAGCCAGAGGCTCATAAATGCTCTGATACCACTGTAAGGTGCCAGCCAGGGAACATAACCATTAAACTCGAGAAGACAAAAGAGATAGGCATGAAAGCACATTAATTCCATCAACAAATGGTCAATATATACATTGAGATGTCCCTTGGATTCGTCTTCCAAGGAGACTCTTGGTCTCCCTTGCACATTAATATTCCTCACACTGAGGATTAGACTCCAACAAAACTAAAACAAAATTCAAAATTTAGGCTTATGATGATATTAAACAGGTTCCCAAGCAAAAGGCTTCTCAGATTTATTCTTCTAACATGTATGGATGTAATTATCTATGTTAGAAATAGTAATTACTCTTCTTAGCGTTAGCTTTAACTTTTAGCTTTAGTTCTATTTTAGAATTTCAGTTCAGTTGACTTAATAAAGCATGCATGCAAAAGCTAGGTTAGATTTTTACGTTTTCAATAAGTGTTTAAATACATTTTTAGAATTTGATTGTAATTGTATCAGTTGATCTTACGTTTATCTCAATAAATATTGAAGAGTCGTAGCTCATTTTGCATAATCTTTGTGTTTATTTCTGCCTCCAAACTCCAGATTGGTATCAAAGCATAGGAAGAAAATCAATCAGGGCAAGACAGAAGATCTTGAGAGTGCAAGAGAAGCCATAGCTTCGAAGAAATTTGCAAAAAGAATTCAGAAAATTTCTGCGCCCCTCTCCTACATGAAGGCGCGATAATTTATGGCACACTTACTTGTTTGTGCCCCCACCATACTTTTAGCAGGGAATTTTTTCTTGGATTATCGTTCCCATATCCTTGTGAGAGGCGCGAAAAACTGTGTCCAAAAAAAATCCACTCGAACCTTTGTAGGGACTTTTAATTCATGGTTAAACTCATGCTTTATGATCATGTGAATAAGTCCACGTGTGTATTGGACTTTGAAATAATTTTTGTCAAAATAAAAAAAAATAAGCCACTTTGAAGTGTTTTATTTAGAAGACCCTTTATATATAATAAAAGTTTTTTCAAGTTTTTTATTATAAATTTTTTTTATAAAAGCTTTTGGAAAAGGGTGAAGTGAAATTTCTTTAAAAGAGAATTTATTGAAAATAAAGGAGATTTAAAAAAAATTAGTGAAATACTTTGCAACGTTTATGGCTTCTAGTAACAATAATTGGTCTCATATTTCTCCTCTTACGGGGAAAAAAGACTATGATGTTTGGGCCACAAGGATGGCGGTTTATCTCAGATCAGAAGATGTGTGGGAATATGTCGTGCATGTCTATCCGAACCAACAGATGACGCAACTTATCAATCTCTATCAAACGGAGAAAATGATATCATGAGTATTCACGGGAAGAAGGATGTGAAGGCTCCACATCACATAATGAACGGTTTCATTGCACGCCAAAGCAGCATGGGAAAACTTGGAAACCAGTTATCAGGGTATTGGTAAGGTACAAACTACTAAACTCCAAAACCTAAGAAGATATTTTGAATATCTAAAGATGAAATAATCAAACACATTGGAATCTTTCATGACCCGAGTCATGGGGATTGTTAATCGGCTGAATAAATATGGTGAAAATATTGAATACCAAAGAGTGGTTGAAAGGGTTCTGAGATCCCTACCTAGCAAATTTGATCTGAAAGTTGCAACAATTGAAGAAGCAAAGTATCTGAGCACTCTCTCTATAGACGAGTTGACCGAATCGCTACTATCATATGAATCCAGAATCAACAAGAATGAAGATTCCTCTCTGGAGAATGCTTTCAAAGCACAAGTTTCATTCTCAAAAGGCAGAGGAAGAGGTAGAGGTAGAGGACTATCAAGAGGAAGAGGCAGAGGTGGTTGAATTAATGGCAAGGAATATCAAGATCACGATCATAACAATGAAGGAAGGAGTTGCGACAGAAAGAGGTCAGATAAATCTAATGTTAAGTGTTATTATTGCAATAAATTTGGCCATTATCCTAATGAATTTAAAAGAAAAAGTTTGATCAGGCAAAACAGAATGCTAATGTGACTAATACCTCTGAGAACAAAGAAGATATGTTATTTCTTACATGTCATGCTGCACATGAAAGCCCAAAGGGACTTTGGATTTTAGATAGTGGTTGCAGTAACCATATGATAGGTGATAGAGGTCGAATTGCAGACCTAGATGAATCAATGAAGATAGAGGTCAAAGTCGGCATGGATGAGGTAGTTCCAATTCTTGGAAAAGGAGTGGTCAATAATCTGACCAAACAAGGCCAACAGAAGACAATCACAGATGTATATTATGCTCCAGGATTGAAGCATAATCTGCTTGGCATTGGGAAACTTACTGAAAATAAATACATACTTATCTTTGATGGATCATACTATGAAATCTATGACAAACCTCCGAATAGACAATTGATCATCAAAGTACAAGTGACTAGGAACAGGATGTATCCACTAGTCATGAGTTGCAGCAGCAAGGTAAGCTCTTTTGCTCAAAAATCCACATGCATGGATGATTATTGGTTATGGAATTTCAGATATGGAAATCTTCACTTTGGTGGTCTCAAGTTGTTGCAGCAGAAAGAGATGGTAAAAGGATTACCCCCTATGAAGGAGCCATCAAACAGTTGTGAGTCTTGCATCATTACAAAGCATCATAGGGATGCTTCCCTAACAATATGTCTCGAAGGGCATGTGCACCTCTAGAATTTATTCATACTTATTTGTGTGGTCCAATGCAGAGTCAGTCAATTGGTGGAAGCTATTATTTTCTTACATTCATTGATGATTTCAGTAGAAAAAACATGGGTTATTTCGTTCGTCAAAATTCTGAAACTTTTGGCAAGTTCAAGGAATTTAAGGCTCTGGTTGAAAAATAGAGTGGTCAACAACTCAAAGTATTGAGATCATATGGAGTGGGAGAGTATGACTCAAAGGATTTCCATGCTTACTGCAAATATCATGGAATCAAAATGAAATTGACTACAAGAAATACACCTCAGCAGAATGGTGTTGAAGAACGCAAAAATAGAACCATCATGAATATGGCAAGAAGCATGTTGAAAGGAAGAATCTTGTCCCGTGAATCTTGGGGAGACGCAGTGTCTTGTGTTGTTCATGTGTTGAACAGATATCCCACCAAAATTGTGAAGAACATAGTACCAGAGGAAGCGTGGACATGTATGAGTTGTAATTTTTCTCATTTCAAAGTATTTGGTTGCATTGCTTATGATCATGTTCTTAAACAGCTAACAAAAAAGCTAGATGACAGGAGTGAGAAATGTATCTTTCTTGGATACGGTGAAGAATCTAAAGCCTACAAATTGTATAACCATATTAACAAAAATTTTATCATCAACAGAGATGTGTTGTTCAAGGCAGAAGAGTCATGGGATGGAACCATGGACAAGGTTGTGGGAGCTGCAATACCCCAACCAGGAGATGAAGAAGAAGAAGAGTTGATTGGGAAACAAAGTCTAGTAGCATCTTCACCATCATCAAATACTCTAGCAAGGACACCTAGAAACTCAGTTCAAGGTGAAGCATCAAGATCAGCATATTAATATACTCCTAGTCCACAATTAGGTAATGAATATTATCACAATAATAGAAAGACTAGAAGATATTTATGATGAATTGGATGAAAATACCATTTTTTCTTTTATTGCTAGTCAACATGTGTTTTATGAAGAGGTATTAAAAGAAGAGCATTGGGTAAAATATATTGATGAAGAGATAGATTCCATTGAGATAAATGGTAGATGGGATCTAGTTGACCTGCCAAAGGATAAGAAAACTATTGGTGTGAAGTGGTTCTATAAGACCAAACTCAATGAAAAAGGTGAGATTGATAGGTACAAGGCAAGGTTAGTAGCAAAAGGTTTCTCGCAGCAACCAGGAATTGATTTTGGAGAAAATTTTGCACCAGTGGCAAGATTCGACACGGTGAGAGTAGTCCTAGCAATAGCAACCCAGAACAAATGGAAAGTGTATTAGATGGATGTCAAGTCAGCATTCTTTAATGGAATTCTTGAAGAAGAAATTTATGTGGAGCAGCCATAAGGGTATGAAATCCAAGAACATGAAGAGGAATTTTACAAGTTGAAGAAAGCTCTATATGGGCTCAAATAGGCTCCAAGAGCTTGGTACAACATAATTGGTTCTTATCTAATCAGCAAGGGTTTTAGTAGAAGCACCAACGAACCAACTCTTTACACAAAGGTAAATCAACATGGAAAATTTTTAATAGTTTGTTTATATATTGATGATATGATTTTTACATGTGACCTGTCAATAGATGAGTTCAAGGAAGCTATGAAGAAAGAGTTCGAGATGATAGACCTTGGATTAATGAAGTTATTTCTTGGCTTAGAGGTAGAACAGTAAAAAAAAGGTATATTTATGTCTCAAAGTAAATATGCTAATGAAGTGATTAAGCGATTCAGAATGCTTAATTGCAAACCGACACCTACAGCAATGGCAACAGGTACAAAGTTGAGCAAAGAAGATGACAGTCCCAAAGTAGATCCAACACTGTTTAAGAGACTGGTAGGAAGTCTCATGTATCTCACAGCTACGAGACCAAATATTATGTATGTTGTCAGCTTGATTCGCAGGTTCATGGAGTCTCCCAAACACTTGCATTGGAAAGTTGGAAAAAGGGATCTTACGATATGTTGCAGGGAATTCAAGCTATGGAATTTTATACTCAAGCAGTGGGTATGATTTTTTGACAGGTTTCACTGACAGTGATTTTGCAGGAAGTTTGGACAACAGGAGGATCACTTCTGGTCATGTTTTTCATCTTAGATCAGGGGTGATTTCATGGGAATCCAAGAAGCATCCCATTGTGACTACTTCTTCAGTAGAAGGAGAGTATGTAGCAACAACATCAACAACATGTCAAGCAATCTGGTTACACAAAGTTTTGGAAGGTCTTCAACAGAAACAAGAAGGACCAACAAAAATCTATTGTGACAACAATTCAGTGATCGCCCTATCCAAGAACCATGTATTTCACTAGAAGAGCAAGCACATTGATACCAAATATCACTTCATAAGAGAACTTGTGAACAATAGTGAAGTTCTTGTTGAGAATTGTAAATCAATTGATCAATTGGATACATATTCACAAATCCATTGACAAAATATATTTTTGAAACTCATAGAGATAATTTAGGCATTGTAAAACCTGTAGTAGTCAGAACTCGTAATTAAGAGGGGGTGTTAGAAATAGTAATTACTCTTGTTAGCGTTAGCTTTAGATTTTAGCACTAGCTTTAGCTTTTAGCTTTAGTTCTATTTTAGAAGTTTAGTTTAGTTGAGCTAATAAAGCATGCAAGAGCATAAAGCATGCATGCAAAAGCTAGGTTAGATTTTTAGGTTTTGAATAAGTGTTTAAATACACTTTCAGAATTTGATTGTAATTGCATCAGTTGATCTTTCGTTTATCTCAATAAAGATTGATTAGCCGTAGCTCATTCTGAATAACCTTTGTGTTTTTTTTTTCATCCAACCTTCAATCTACAAGCAGCAATTACACATTGAAATTAATTTACTCATTATCAATTTGATACGATAAAAAAATTCAGAAATAAATAGAAATTTACCAGATTCCTATTTTCCTTTCAATTCCCTTTTGCTCATATTCCCCTCTCAAATGCTTCTTATCCTCCTCAATTGCATTCTCTTTATGCCTCCTATCCTCCTTTAAATAGGCTCTAAACCTAATTGAAAACCTAAACCTAATTGCCATATCGAAAACCTAATTGTTGTTATCTATTAGACATTCTTCTAGTTAAAGTGGTTCAACTACGAGTTATCCATGCCTAGCTACAAGTTATCACTTGTCTTCTTGTCGTTATCTGCCATGAACTGCCATTAGCTACCAGTTTTTTTTATATTTATTTTTTTTTATAATTGTTTAGCTATGAGTTATCCATCCCTACTTATATGTTATCACCCAACTTCTTCTAGTTATCTACCATGAACTACTCGATTTATCCATGCATCAATGCATCAACTACAAGCTCTATATATATATATATATATATATATATATATCTTTATTTATTTCAAATTTTGAACGAAGCCCATAAAACCAATCTAGATAGTACACTTGTCCCATCCTCCTGCAATTTAGGAAAAGTATAGATGGTAGTCCACCCCCAAATTCTAAGATATAAACGCCTATCAACATAACTACAATTTGTGGAATACTTTGTGGGGAAAGGACTACAGTTGTTCAGGTAAATACTCTTAATTTTGGTGGTCTTCCTCTCATTTTCATATCGCCCATGGATACACCAATCTCACGCTTGGAGGCACAGCAATGAAAGTGTTAATGAGGAGAGTTTTCAAAAGTGGTGTTTATGTGGCCATGATTGGTGCTCCATTTCCAATTCAAAATCTGGGAGACGCTTCTGCCAAACCAATCTTCAACTACCAATTAGTAACAACGTTTCAATCAAACAGAAAGAGGATCTAATCACACCCCTATTGTTCGGTTTGAAAATAAGATGGTATTCCCACACGAAGAGAGATCGAAGTTGTGGTGCTTATTTGGAGAGTGAGGGTGGTTGTGGTTATGACACCTTGAAACCCGCAACATTTCTTTCTATTGTTCCGATGGAACCTCGCATCCAAAAAAATGCTCTTCCAATGGTATTGGTATGTTTACTAATGGCCTTCTACCAATTTTATTACAAACCCCAATTCTTAAATTACCACTATTTATTTACAGGTGTATTCAATGGCCTTTCCACTTTGCAAGTATTTTTTAACCAAAAATATATTACCATGGGATAAGGGCGTTTATGTCTTACCTTGGTTAAAATTATCTTTAAATTCGATAGGAATTATGAATTATAGTTCCATGGAAAAAAAAAATTTAGATATTTTGGCCAGTTTTAAGGCGATTCAGATCATTTATTTTTCAAAAAAATAACTAAAGAAATGAAACTATGTCTTGTATTCCCAAAACAAACTTGTAAAGATTGATGTCGATACTCATCATAGTTGTTATGGATGCATTGCAGTTCAAAACAAAAATACACTCTCATTGGTATGGTTATGGTTATGGAGGGGATGAGAACAAATTTGGCTACGGTTTATTGGTTGGGGGCTCGAGGGCTCTCAATGTCTCACCAAGGGGTTGGTTATGTGGAGATTTATCCCCCACACGTTGTTTTCCCTCTTTGCTTGTGGAGATAGGGTAAATATTTCAACGCTTATTCGAATCATAGGTATGCTTTCTCCTTTCATCCATCATATCGTTGTGATGATATATTATGCATTAGATCTACTTGTTCATGAAATTGCTCCAAACTTCAAATTTCACAAGCTTTATTACTCCATCAGCATCATATTACAGACTCAAACTCAAAGTGGATCGGCTTCGGAGGGCGAAGCTCATCACCACACACTTGGACTGAGTGCCTAGACACAATGTCATGGGCCCTTTTATCTTTCAGAACTTCTCAGAGAGCATGAACTTACTCGAAGGCTACCTGGGGATTCCGTGACATGCCTACTAGCACACCTTACAGACTCGACATATTTACAGAGTCGAACCTTGGATTTATGATGTTGTGTTATACCATGCAGGGCAACCAACATAGCATACCTTCCTCGGCTCTCACACACCTAAGACTCGCTGAGCTTCCGACTACTGGAACCGCTCGGCTCTAAGACTCGACTTGCAGAGCTCTTAACCAGCTCAATGCTTACAACTCAAATGAATGAAATGAGCCCGGAGCCTTCCTTATATAGGATCTTAGTAGGTCATCCGGTAACCTGAAACTTACACTAGGCAGTCAAAAGCATGGGAATCTGAGGTAATGGTGGGACCGCACCATTATTATCTCGTCCCTTAGAGGCAGTGCCATATGGGGACTCAGATTCGGACACGACATACTGGCCGACAAGAAGGACCAATCAAACCGAAAGCAAATATTCTATGGCCGATAGGCATGGCCGACAAATACAACTGTGGAGCTATTATACCGGCCCACTACGGCTTCCATTAAATTAAAAGCAATATGTACAATATTCGGACCAAGTGGCTTCAATCCTCACCGGATCTACAAACACAAAATAATTCTGGATCGCCAGGTGGACCAACAGGCTGACCACCGCAAGGACAATCAAAGTCTTGATCATAGAGATATTCCTCCAGTTCACGAGCAGCAATAATATCATCAATATTCTGTGAGTCATCAGGAACTATAGAATCCTCGATGTATTCCGGTTCAGGGTACAGCCAGCTACTGAAGCATTCTTCTATATCAGAACCGTGGAGGACTTCCGTCTTCTCGCCAAGAAACTCAGAAGCAAACATAGACTCAACTCTGTAGTTTAAGGGCAGAGTTCTTTTATGAATTTTCGTATCCAACCTGTTACCTTGGCTATCTCTCTTGATGTACTTTTGGGTTACATGAACAGTGTGTTCCAGAGGAGTAAAACGGCCACCATGATATCTTAACAAAAATTTGAACCATAGGTTGTTCTGATCAACAACCTGCATATCTACCTACATGTGCAAAATGAAATTGGCTCGCCTATTCATCCAATCTCTCCTTGGGCAGAATTTATCTAATAAGATCTCAGTTCAACCGGACCAAGTTTTATTTCTGAGATGGTCGGGATCTGCACAGATCACTATAGATGTTTGTTCCTGACAAAATTGCAAAATCAAATTATAGGATGTCCATGTTAATTGGCCTTCACCTATATCAACATACCACATAGGACCATCCCTTTCATCATTGTAGTCTATCCAAAGCTCATGACACTTTCGGAGCTTTTCTTGCGCTTTTGAAAACCCTTGGAAAGCGGTTTTCTCCCATCTTTCTAAAATATGCAGTTTACGGGGGCTTATCTCAATCTGTTTAATCAAAGTCAGACTAAGATATTTTTCGGCTTGATGGTGATCTGCATAGTCTAAAAGCTCTTTTCTTTCTTCAAGGGATAGACTCTCATCCCAGGGCTTCGTGAACAAAGCCCATTTTGGTTGATACCTGATATAGTCAGGTTCTATTCCTTCTGCTGGCGCTGGACCTTTACCTTTATCATTTTTACCAGAACTGGAACCAACAGAAAACATATTTAAACTGACAGCTTTCTCTTCTTTCAGCTGCACAACTTCACAAGTTAGCATGTTAGCCAAACAATTTAAATAACCTGGTTTATATATAATTTCATAATCAAAGTTAGATAACCATATAAACCATTTCAAGATTCTACTACTGTTTTCAACCATCAAATTCTCATTCTTAAAAATTCCAGGCATAATTTTCAAATATGTCCTGATTATAAACTTAACAGGTTTTAAGAACAGAATGAAATGTTGGACAATTTTCTTAACAGCAAGTATTTCCTTGTGGCTACTGGGATAATTCAGTTCTGCAGCTTTAAACGAACTCGAACCATAACCACAAATATTTTCTTTTCCATCCAGCTCTTCAAGCAAAACACCACCCCATGTAGTGTTGGATGCATCTATTTCTATTATCAACTTGCCATTTCCTTGAGGCAGATGCAGAGCTGGGAGATCTTTTACTTTGGCTTTTATTTTCTGGATAGCCAAAGTCATTACATCAGACTAGGTAGGCGGATTTTTCTTTAACCTCTGTTGGAGACAGTGGATATCTGTTGCTTGCCCTCTATAGAAAGGTTTGATATAATTTAAACATCCTAGAAGACGTTGCAGCTGGGTTTTCTCTAGGATTTTATGTGGGAACTGATTAAAAGATTGCAGCACATGCTGCTGCAGCACAACTTTCCCTGCTCTGATATGAAATCCATTTATGTTTTCCCGATTTCCATTTTTGAAGCTGAAAGAACCAAACCATGTTTAAACACAAGCTCATAAAATCTTTGAAGATGTTTCAAATGATCTTGCAGATTTTTGGAGCAAATCAGAATATCATCAATGAATACTATTAACCATGGAATGTCACGAAAGATGTCTTCCATCCGTTTCTGAAATTCAGACGGAGCATTATTTATTCCAAAGGGCATCACTTTCCATTGATATTGTCCATGAGGGACAACAAATGCAGTTTTATATCTATCTTTTGACTCAATACCAATCTGATAAAAACCAAATTTCTGATCGAACTTACTGAACACTGTACATCCTGTTATTTTCTGCAGTAAGCTTGACTTATCAGGTAGTGGATAACGGATTTTCTGAAGAACAACATTTAAAGGCTTGAAATTCACCACTAACCTCGGCTTTCCTCTCTTTTGTTCAGAATGTTTATTTACAACGAAATCTCTACAAGCCCAAGGACTTTTTGATGGTTCAATGAGACCTTTGCTCAGCAACTCTTGAATTTCTTTGGAGCAAAATTCTTTTTCAGATGGGCTCATCAATCTTGCTGAAGCTTTCATAGGCTTGATTTTTTGGAGAGGATCAAAAGGTAGAGAAACAAAATATTTCTCTCTGGTCCAAAAGGCATTAGGACTTTCAGAACAACAGTCCTTCAACAGCTTTTCTTTGATTGTAGCTAAATCCTTTTCACTATGGATCTCTGCATAGGATATGCATCGTTCCATTTTATTTAGAGCACTGACTGACTAAACATGATTGACTGACTTTACAGGAATTGGTTTACATTTTTGTACAAAATTATGACTCAAAGGAATCGACACAGACTTTCCCGAGACTGTACATGAGAAAATCATTTTCTGAGTATCAATTGAAAAGGGACTGACTCTAGTTAAAAAATCAGAACCTAAAACACAATCTTCTCTAACCACATCTAATCTAAACAAAGAAATCTTACTTCTGGTACCTGCTAAAGAAATTGGAAAATCTTCTGCTTTTCCAGTAAGATACACTGGAGACCCTTCTATGGTTGAACCAAACTCTTTAGATTTTTCCCAATAGAATGCTGGAATTGCATTTCCTTTAGCCAAATTGAACTGACAACCAGAATCTACTAGACACTGTACAGAATAATATTTATACTCATCAGGACAAAACTGTAAAGTAACAAATAACTTTGGACCTGAACGAGCACCTAACAAACTGACACTTTGTGACTTGGGAGACGGAGATCTGGGAGGAGTTGAAGATGGGGACTCTTCTTTATCTTCTGGATTGAAGCAAGCTCTTTCAATTTGCTTTGATAGCTCTTCATCTGAAGACTGATCTTTTTCACTTACAATAGTGATGATTGCATTTTTTAAGTCTTCAATTTCTTTAAGAAGTAGTTTGAGCTTACTTTGCTTTTCTTTTAATTGGAATCTCATAAATCTTTCTTTGTCTTCCCTATGCGATTGTCTATCACTGTGACTTCCAGGGTAGTCTTGGTATAGCTCCACAGGGTTATACTGGAGAGATGAGACTTTGCTTTTCCCTTTTTCAGCTCTCATAGTTTCAAGCTGTGACTGTAATCTCTTTTTCTCTTCTCTAAGGTCTGTGCGCTCAATATGTCTGTAGATAGGAATGGAAGATAATTGCAAATCAATATTGATGAGCGGAAAGGGGAGAGGAACGGGAAAGCATATTCAATGAAAAATCAAACTCTGGGCGACTACACCCCCCTAAATGTGCAGCAGTGTCCGACTCTGACTCAGACTCAAAGGAGGAAGAGGAGGAAAACTGGTCACATTTAGCAATAATAGGAATATTAGAATCTGTATAGGAATCAGTAGAATAATCAGAATCAGGTAAATATACAATTTCTTCGGAAGGAGGAGGAGAATCTTTGGAAACTTCATACATATCCCATCAAGCGGGATCTAAATTTGCACAGAGGGCAGCAAGCCTGGGTCTTGACTTTCGTTTTGGGCATTTGGCAGCCCAATGATCTTTCTTGCCACAGATAAAACAAACATTCTTTTTGCCCTTTTCTGTTCTTCTTTTAACAAATCTCTTATACTTATACTTTTTATAGGGCTTCTTATGTCTATACTCTTTAAACTTATGTTTGGATCTGTGGTGATAGGGTTTATCAGGGTGATATCGAGATTCAGATGTATAAAACCCTTTCTTCTTTTTCTTGCATTTGCAAGACTTAGAACCAAAATGTCCTCGATTATGAGCACCGCACCCCCAGTCTGGCATCCCTGCTACTTCTTTACAAAAAGACGCTGAGAACATCTTCTGATGTCTTTTGAAATCTTTGCTCACTTGTCTTTCTAGACAGTGTTCTTGCCAGGTTTCTAAGATATGTGAATGAAGCTGGGCAAGTGACAAAGATCTAAGCTCTATCTTTTTGTCTTTTAGTGCCTGCTCAACAGCATCAGGCACATGTCCGGGATAACTTCTTAGATAGTGCTTTAAGTAAGCAGGATTTCCAGATTTTCCTGAAGAAATTAGCAGTTTTTGCATATAACAAAAATATTCTTCAGCTTTACTCAAATCACATAATCTGGCAGACATAAATAATGACGCCAGGTGGTCATAGTCTTCTCCCTCTTCCGGACCATAGAATTCTCGACCTAGAGAAGACAGGATTTGTTCATCTGCATCATTAGCACTAAGCATTTCATTTCTAGTCTCTTGTGGCAACCATCGCCACCATTCATATGCTAAACCAGATAATCCAGCAATCAACTGGGTACCTAGCATTTGACCTATGAGGTTATGATCCTGTTGATTTTTATACAGAGTCCAGTGTGTAAGCAATTGAATAGCATTTTTCACTTCTTCTCTTGATTGGCACTGTATGTTCAAGACCGGTTGCTCTGGCATCTGGGAGATAAGATTATTCAAAGAATTTATTCCAAAGTTAAAAACTTTGGGAGGAGGAGCAGAAGCAGAAAAGGCATCTGGCATATGGGTGTCATATTGTTCTTGCGGATGAGGAGCAGCTATTTGTCTTTGGTTAGAAGACTCTACCTCTAGTGCATTCAGATCAACAAGATATTTTGGATCAAGTACAGGCTTAAATTTCTTGAACTCACTAATCCACTCTTCAACATCTTGTTTAATTAGATCACTTTCGCCAAAATCCCATTCAGGTTTCTCATCTTCAGGTATAACATTGAATTGACCTAAAGATTTACTCTTGTTATGGCCTTTAGCAGCTTGTCTTAAGACATGGTCTAGAACCATATAATGTTTCTTTTTTAAAGTCTCTGTTTGACTACATAGTTCACTTAAGACAGCAAGTCTTTTCTCAAGCTTTTGAGAAGCTTCTTCAATTGCTCTTTGGATTTGGGTGGTATCATGAAGCAGGTGATCCAACAATTCTAATTTTGTTTGCACTTTTTCTATATGCTCCTTTTGCTCTGCACACTGATGTTTAAGAAGAAAAATATCATTTGCCATATCATCAAGATTTCTTGCAATGTGTACTTGCTGCAAATTACCCCAATTTGCCAATTTTATTTCATTAGAAACAGACTAGTCAACTGCAGAGGATTTAATGGGTAGGAATTCTCTTTTAGTTAGGCCATCTTGAGCATACTGCCTGAAACCAGCTTTTGGTAGATTTCTATCGGGGACAAAGGATTTTTGGCCATTATTATTTACCTCAATGCTTGAGTTTTCACGAGGCGGAGAGAACATTCCTAAAGTAGGATACTCATGCTGTTTCTATTTGTGCAGAAGTTTTTGTTTTATTTTTTGGCATGCCTGACAGGCGGCATGTTGGCCTCTATGTTCAAAATCAGAAAGACCGGAAAAGGATGTTTGTACAGAAGATGATGATGCAGAGGCTTTGGCTTTGGCTTCAGAATCAGCTTGGTTTTCCTTACTCAACTGATCAGACATAGCTTGCAGTTTAGCATTATTTTAAGACGAGATGGAGGCAGATTTGATAAGAGGAGGGCCAAATCTTCTAATGGGTTCTTCAGAGGCTGTACGAAAAGAACTAGATGCTTCGTCAAATATTAAAGGTTTAGGAATGAAAGAAGCTTCTACCTTTTCTCTATTTCTTAATTCCTCATATTTCATTTCCCATGAAGTTGGATAATTTATATCTGTCCAGTTAAATGTAATTGGTGTGGCATTTTTCGATTTTTCCCTTTCCACCACGCTGGTGTCTGCCGAACTCTGATGGACATGAGTTCTAAGTTGGGGAAGGGTATCATTACCAAAGCGCACACACACTCCACCTTTCAACTAAATGATTTTAGATCCACTGGCCATGTCAAAACCTCGGGGAAGAACATAGGCTTTCAACAGATTATAGATATGTGGGTCTTTCAAGCTGATAGAGAATTTAGGATAGACTGTGCCAAAGGCTGGGCCATCATGTAATGGAGCAGTGAATCCACCAATGACTGCATCAGAAAATTTATTATGTCTGGTATCTACTATACAACATAGTGAAGAAACAGCTACACGCGGACGGACTAAAGGACCAAGTCCAAGCTTTATAGCACCAAAGTGTGCATACTTATAATTTTTAGAAATAGCCCAATCTATTTGACTTTTTTCAAGAAGATTAATATGGACTGGTTCTTGCTTATCAGTAAAAGATACATCTATACTGGACACTCTAATAGGTGTGGCTGCTGAAATATTCCACCATGGGAGTTTATAGACTTCTCGAGGCAAGACTTGAGGCAATTGCCAATTCTCAGATGGGTTTTGGTCATTAATGGAGATATATGAAGATGAATCTGATGATGAAGGATTAAAGGATGAATGTCTGTGTTCTGCAAGACAGACTTCAGTATCATTTGAGGAATCACGCTCTAAGTGTGTCAGCTCAACAGTATCCATTGTTGGGTCCATTTTTAAATAAGAGTGAGTGCTGACTTTAAATAGTCTCCGGCAACTCTGTAAACTTACTCCCCTATCCCTTCAGGCCTTACTGCTACTCTGACTTCAGACGACTCTTACACTCTTAATGCCCAACAATCCACTCAGCGGTCGTTTCCACCGCCTACATAATACTATTGTAGAATGCAGATTCACCAAATAGAATACTTGAACAATGATGTTACAGCAGATTTACAGATATATGAAACATTCAACATTCATCAGATTTCAGGACAAAAATTACCAATTAAAAACCAGATACTGGCTCTGATACCAAGATGCTCCAGGATCTCCAAACTTCAAATTTCACAAGCTTTATTACTCCATCAGCATCATGAAATTGTTTTTAGTTAATTTATTATGAATTCTTTATTTTCTAATAAATTTTGTCCTACCCTAAGATCTATGGACTATAGATCTTTCCATAATAATAGATCTATATATATATAGATGGTTTAGATCTAATAGATCTAGATTACATTAGATCTAAAATTAAATTACATAAAAAAGGGTTTTCAATGTTTAAACGATTTGATTCAAATCTGGTTATATTAATGTAATCTGCTAGATCTTTGTTTATTTTTGAAACGTTTTAACTCTGAAACGATTCCAGGTTTAAAGACCCAGAAATTCTTGTCAATTTTTCTCTTAGATATCACTTCGATTTCGAATTTGTGGATGATGTTTCTCTTATTTCTAAGATAGCATTAGACTAATTGTTGTTGTTATTCCATTATAAAATAAGCCAAAATTAGTGCTTGTACTAAGGATTACTTAGCATAATAATCAAATCTCGTATAATTATCCAGCATCGTAAAGATATACTAAGTGTCATAAAATCATTTCACTCACTCGTTTTTACACACACTTTCTGAGATATCATAAACACTATAATACGTTTGGAGAAATTCATCATACTATGTCTCAATCATATACGGGAATTACCTTCGACTCGAGGATTTGATGTTTGGTAGATCAAGGTTGAGTTTTAGTCTTGTTTGATCACCATACTATTCATATAGCTAGCCGATCTGGGAAATGTCGACAAAACCTTTGCGGCCTATATGCATAACTAAGAACTTGTAAGTGTTTGATGAATTCTATATCTTATGCTTCTCTTCAGTAAAATGTTGGCATAAACTATTAGACCTAGCACAAGTCGAGAAGTCATGTGTCGATCACATATTCAAAAATAAAAAAACCTCATTACAACGCACACATGGGCACATGGATTTTTATTTCTTTATGATAGATCAATTTTGAATGCAGAAGACATAGCAAATCTCTTCAATTCAATGCAACTCTTCGATTCAATGAAGGGTTTAGTTTGTCCACAAATCGAATTGTGGTAGTGCTTAGAAACTACAACAAGAGATCTTAGTATTACAACAAGAAAAACATTTGTCCAAATTGATCTATTTGATTTGTGTGTGTGGAGATTATGTAAGCAAATAGTAAGCAATGGTTTAAAAGAAAATCACTCTTTCCTTGAGAATCCAACCATCATGTTTTGTTTGGGACAACACCCTTATACATTTGTTGCTACACTCATGTACACCCACAAAGATAGCAAATCCTTTCTGCAGGTAATAACATTGAATGCCAATAACTCTATGCTATCCATTGTCCATTTTACGCTAAGATTTGAGATCAATGTCTATCATGAGATGGTTGTTGCAATTAATTAGATAAGTTGTTAAATATATCTATGAGGAGTGGCAATTCACTGTTTAATGAGATCTTTGATAGCTAGATTGTCAATCCTCAACAAAATCCATAATCCCTAAGACTGTACACACCTCCCACAACTAACTTATTATCTTCAAAACTCGGTTGGAGGTCATGCATACTCCTTGAGGTTGTATCAGTACGCAAGTTGTACACAACTCTACTAGGATGTTGTTATCCCTTCCTCAAACCTTATGTGTAGATTGGGTTGTCCATGCAGTTGTGTGGATTGTTAATCGGGGGGTTGTATCCCATGAATGGATGACTTAGTTATCCAATAGGCAAAGAATGCTACCACCATTAAGTAATGGATCTTCTATCAATTGATTTTTGCATCTATTGGATTAATACGCAAGTATGGTTATCACTACAAGTGAAGCCTTATACATGGAAAAAATGTACCACGTAAGGATGTGTTAGGTTAACCTTGACTCGGTGAATGAATCATTGAGCTAACCTTCGTTTGAGTCAAAGAAAATGGTATTTGGTGAGTATTTGGTGTCTCATGGTATTCGATGGCCCATGGTATTTGGTGTCCCAATGTATTGCATATAATGAAGCCTATAAATGGCTTGGCATACTCCATTGTAATGTGGCCTGGAGGTGAACCGATGAGCTCACTTGGCCCGGTTGGCTAATTTTGGCATGGGGTTTTCTAGGATAAATGGTGATGTTCAATGTTTTTGTTGCTATGGTTATGAATATGGTTGTTCTCTCATTATTATGTATGCTCATCAAAATCATAAGAACTGGTATCAGAGCATTTGGTTGGTGATCCTTGAGGCAAGATTTTTTTGTACTTGAGTTTTAATTAATATGTTGCGGGGTGCATGTTCGGTGGTACCTTACACCCCTGCAAATTTTGGTTCCTGTTATAATGTGATTTCTCCGGGTGCTTAGAAGCACTGAAAAAAATAATTCTATCCCTCGTATGCATAAAGAAGGGATGTTGCATCAAGTGTGGAATGAACCACTAGGTAGGTACGAGGGTGGTAGTTGTACTCGTAGGCTAGCTTGATGTGGAATTAGAGAGGTTGAGTCTTCGATTACGGGAGGAATGAGAGATGGCTTAATCTCAGTTTTGGGACCAAGATTGATGAACCCTGTAGCTGAAGAGAATTCCTAGATAATTGTGGTTACAACGACTGAGGACCCATGTATTCCGGTAGATGGATTCTTTTAATATGGACATCAATGACAAGTTTGTATGAAGATACAAAATGAGTCATGGAATATGATGAGCATGGAAAAGTGAGAGGACGTAGCAACGGATGGTGATGGTAAAGTCACCATTAGACACATAAACAAAAAAAATTATTATTATAATGGAGTTGAAAATTGTATTACATGTAAATGGGCATATGATTGTAAGACCTAGTTAGGCATGCGTACCCTCGGTTACTTACCGTTAAAGTCATGTCGACCTAGGTGATAAGGGGGGGCATGCGATATTCCTCATTAAAAACTTTGAGGGGGGCTGGTCATTACTCCAAGTCAAGTTTAGAGGGGGGATTGTTAGGTTAACCTTGACTCGGTGAATGAGTCATTGAGATAACCTTGGTTTGGGTCAAAGAAAATGGTATTTGGTGTCCCATAGTATTTGGTGGCCCATGGTATTGGCCAAGGTATTGCATGTAATGAAACCTATAAAAGGATTGGCATACTCCATTGTAATGTGGCCTAGAGGTGAGCAAGTGAGCTCACTTGGCCAGGTTGGTTGGTTTTGGCCAAGGTAATGAAGATCTTCATTGGCTGGTTTTTCCCCTCATGGTGTTTTCCAAGATAAATGGTTGTGTTCAATGTTGTTGTTGTTATGGTTATGATTATGGTTGTTCTTTCATTATTATGTATGCTCATCAAAACCCTAAGAGGATTAGTATGGAAAAATGCAAAATGTATCCAATGGTCAGGCATATCATCTACATGTATCAGTCGTGGGTTGACTTTGACATTCATGTGGAGGATCCTTGGCCTCAATACAGAAATTTACTGCATTTTCAATGCTAGTGTCATTAGGCTTGGATGTTAGCATTCGCATTTAATTGTTGTTGTGGAGTGTTGGAAACCTAATCCTATGGGTTAAGGTAAAAAATGTAAATTATGTTTACTCTTCACTTCAAGTGAATAGGAAGAGTCATTCACGAGTCCAAGAGATCTCTTGGAAGATGAATCCAAGGGTCATTCTCATGTATTATGTTGTACATTTGATCAATGACAATTTAGTGCTTAATGCCTATCTTTTATGTTGTGTGTGTGTAATTCCCTATCTTCCCTAATGGGCACCTAATAGCGGTATCAAAGCTCCATAACTCCTTCCTACATGCCTACCTGCCAATCTACCTCCCATTATCCAGCTTTTAGTTTTCCAAATTCACTGTCCTCTTCTCTTTAGGCCTACCGACTCAGCTTTGGCATATTCCCTCTGCGTCCTCCTATAGATTCTAGTAGATGTTTCAGGAAAAGTAACGGGCATCTGCTCCTCCATTCTATGAGCTTTCTCCCCTTGTTTCAACTTCTTAATCCCTAATTTGAGTTCTATGTTCATTCTATGAGCTTTCTCCCCTTGTTTCAACTTCTTAATCCCTAATTTGAGTTCTATGTTCAGTTCGTTATTTCTATGGGTGCATAAACTCTAATATGTGCTCTATTGCATTCTCCTCTATTGTATTGTGCATGCAAACTAGTGGTAGTTTCGTTCTGTCTGCAAGAAGATACAATAGTATGATTGAGAGACCCAATTCTTATATTATTGTTGCGTTGAAACTCAATTTATGTGTTGGAACCTGCGCGTGAGATACCCGCGAAGAGGAAGTTCCTCCCTCTCCCAATTCTTATATTATTGTTGCGTTGAAACTCAATTTATGTGTTGGAACCTGCGCGTGAGATACCCGCGAAGGGCCTGAACGTACATACTTTTTAAGCTCAGGCCACACACACATGATCCAAATAAAAAAGGAAACCTATCTAAACTAGTTGGAGATACTCTTGGAACACATTCCATAAGTGATAGTCGTTATTCAAAAATCGAGGAAAAATCGAGGGAGGACTGAGTTGTAAGCACTCTCGGGCGTGAGATTTATGCATGCCGAATGCTGGAACTTGCCTTGCATGGGCTCTCTCTCATGAACCCAACATGAATATTTGCTTGGTTTTTAAAGACTGTATACTGTAGAGTGCGCATGGAGTTGTTGAGGACTACCTCACGATTTTGGAGCTGAAGACTGTTTGTGGCATATCTTAACCCTAATCTATGAAGACATGGGAATGTGTTTTGAAGAGATGCGTGGAAAAGTGTGGTGTGCCACTTGTTTGACTGGTGGAAACCTTAAACTCGTTGCTTGGTGATCGTTGGAGGTATTTACTTTAAAACCAAATGTTATTGGAAAAATGAAAAGGGTGTTCCTTGTAGCCTGAGCTTAAGGATGGCCGTGTGTGTGTCCCTCGACCTGTTGGTCTTTTTCGATAAAGGGAGTAGTGACATCATAGATATTTCAAACTCGCTCTTCCTTTCGTGGAATTTAACGAAGAAATGTTGGTTTTGCAATGAAATTTGGGTAAATGACACCAACAATTGCAGTCATTAAACTCATCAATTTTGCTTTTAGTTAATCAGAGATCTCAATGGATCATGTTTAACCAACAATTAGCAATTGCAAAAAGAGACAAACAATACCTTCCCCACAAATTCAACGCAACAAGCATTTGGAAGAGGATTCATTCTTTAAACAACTTCAACGCAACAAATGTTTTCACAATGGTATTCACGCACCACTAAATAGAGTAGTCCATGCACCGGCTTCATGATACTCAACGCAACTCCATGATATTCGCAACACTCAACACCGATGCAAAACTCAATGTAAAGGGATATCGACTTGAATGTTTGAATTACACAACCGTCTTCACTTACACAATAGTATTCAGACATCAACGATCGTAGATGGGAGGAGAGCTCTTCAATGCTCTTCACCAACAAAAGGAGAGATATTCATAGCTACAAAGAGAGCATCACACGACCTTCAGGCAAATGGAGAGGCCTGAGCTTAAAAAGTATGTACGTTCAGGCCATATGTGTTTGTATGGGAGGCCTATCCCACTTTCGAGATTGATCACATTGCTACATATATAAATGTGGACGAAGTCTAAAGTCTTAGACAGAAACCCTTATATATTCCTACGAAGTGGATTCATTGATCTCTAACCGTGAAGGCTGCGTGGATTCAAGCCTGGTTTTGTAAGTGTTGTCTATATATAAAATATGTTGGTCCGTTCACTGAAATGAACTTCAATTAAAACATGTTGGTCCGTTCACTGAAATGAACTTCAATTGAGGTTACCTATGACTGTGACTAGAGGTTACCTACACACAGCGGCATAATGGTGCGTTGCTAAGGGCTCAAAGCCTCAACACGTAGATTAGAGGACCTTGTGACTGTATGGTGAACAAGGTAGTTTGACGTGCAATTTGTTTTACATATATTGCTTGAAGACAGTCACACCTATTCCATATGATGTGAATGATGTTAAGCTGGTAGTGTAATTCTTTTAGGGATTATTATTATTGTATTGTTTTGAAAAGCACCACAAACTATTGTGGAGACTTAGAAATGCATAAAGTTTTATTGTACAGGACTATAAAGTATGCAGGCATCTCAAATATTGCTTGAACAATGTCATTTTTGAAGCTAGTTGTTGCTAATCGATGCTTCTAATCAATACAAGGTCTGTATCCTATCATGAATACGTGAATATTTTTGGATAGACTACACAATGGAGTTGCCCCTTCTCCTTAGCAAGTATTGTTAGTGAAAACCCTGTGGTGCTACATATTATATTGCCTCCACAAAATTGCATTGTTGATTGTTGTAACATAACCTATTGCAACATATAATGAAATATTGAATCTCTCTACATTTTTTTGCCTTGCATTGTGAAAGTTCCTATTGGTTGATAGTATTGAACTTCTAGAGAAAATTTGGGACTAGTTTGGTCCAAGCAGGTTTGCAGTTGTTGCTACAACTGCTCCCAAAGTAGAAGTTGCAGAAGTAGATCGCCATCACACAAGAACTTAGGTACAGAAGATTCATCAATTCAACAATCATAATTGTAACTTGCGAGTAATTCGTTTTTGCAAGTTCTAGTGCATTTTTATACTTGCATGTGTTTTTTGTAAGTATCAAATTGAAAGAAAGTTGAACTGCATTGTATTTGGTTGCATTCTCGGATGAGACTGACACCCTTCACTTTTAAGTTTGAGTCTCTTGAGTCTTGTTTAGGGTAGAGTTGCAAGAATCCTTCAGTTTTTTTATTGAGTCTACTTGGTCCTTCCTACACAAGGGGGCCTCACACAGTCCACACAATTTCTCAAACTGAAGAAATATAATAGTTGTTGAACACTCTAATACTTATAGTTGTAGACGACTCAATCAAAATCAGAAAATAAAATTCTCCAAATTGTTATCAATCATCTATAGGATTCAAAATCTAAAGAGGACAATGCTCAACAAAGGAATCAACATTATGAACTAGTGGTTGTTCAGGACAATCCTCTCTTTGAAGTTGAAGACTCTATTCATATCACCTACCATCACATAGTGAAATAATGTCAGAATATGTACAACATGTTCAGAGTTCCAAATGCCAAGATTGTGATCGAGTTGGCCATATGAAATATCATTGTTCTAATATTCATCCTTGTCAAAATTGTGGGAAGTGTAACCATTCTTTAGATAGATTTTCGACACTGAAGAAACCTACAAGAGTAAAACTTGCAGCTGAAAATTCTATTGTTTCTTATCTTATACCTGAAAGGGGGGAACATTATGTTAGGATTCAAGTTTTGAAGCCCTATAATTCTGACAACAAGAAGTCATGGCCTTCCTCAAGTAAGCCAGAACAAGCGAGCATGAGCCATATCCAGTTTTGGAGGCGAGATTCAGAGATGTATCCAGAAGACAGAAGAGAGCCATGCTCCAGAGTAGTCATGTGTTTGTGATATTATGTGTCTAGTTTTGACACTCATAACCACCGTGAGAATTTCCACTCCTCATGTTGTTCCTGACAGGGGGGAACGATAAACTGTTAAAAACAAACGAGCGAAAAAAAGCGAGACAGAACAAGTGAACCTGAACCAAGTTGCCGCCATGTTTGACTGAGATCCAGAGTTTGTGGTCATCCTAAAACCACACATTTAGCAGAATACTTCAGCCTATGCTAGAAATCATATGGTGGTCCCCAAACCACCATTTTCTAGAAGAATCTATGATCCTTTGTGCCAAGTTACAAATAGAACTTCTGAGCCTCCATGTCAATTTCGAGAGTTTATGGTTAACCTTAAACCACCCACTTAGCAGTGTTGATTTTTTATCTTTAATTCAGAGTTGCTATAATACTTGAAATCAAATAACAATCATACACATAAGCAATCACATTCAACACATGAATTTACCCTAGGGAAACCCTCTATGACTTGAGGGAGAAAACCCGACCAAAACCTTCCTTAGAATATTGATAGATAGCAGAGAATGTCTTTTAGATCAAGCGCCCCCGATGCAATTAAATAGCAATAGAAAGATAAAGAAGAGAGACTCTGAATAATATCTTGCACAAAGAGAAGCGCATTTCCTTCAGAGAGAAGAGAATTCACTTCACATTAAATTCATCAATCTTGTATAGCATATTTATACATTCTTATCATGCATTGGACTCTATTTTTATCTTCTGACTTCAGGATGAACGCGCCCTCCATCTGGATGCATCAAACTTACATGAAGAAGTGCAAACCACTTCTCATGCAATGCATTAACTCATTGAATTGTATCTTAGGATGAACTCGCCCCTTAAATGAAATCTTGCCCACTTAGTTAGGTGGATAACTTAAGTGTCTTCATGCAAATGTTGCAAATCAAGTGTTGTCTTTTAGTTTAACATAAGCGTCGTCTTTTAGTTTAACATACGTGACATCATGCAATAACACTTAGTTAACTAGATCTTATTTGTTATCACTTAGTTAACTCTCTTAACTGATTCTTTCTTGTTAACATCACTATAGTGATCAATTCGAGTTCTCCTTTGATTTAATAAAGTCTTCACTGAAGTTTAACCATTTGAATTCTCTATTAATTAATTATTTATATGCAATTCGAATTCTCGCATATCTGATCACATCTTATCTTTATCTCTTGTTTGATCTGCATGGTCCACATGTGCTAGCTTAATTATCATATCAAATATATGAAGGAGATTTCCCAATTATGTGATCATATTGTTATACTACCATTCCAAGTGGTTATATGCTAAATTAATTCACTCTAGAGGTGGCCAGTCTCTAGAGGAGACTTAATAGTTCAACCATGGTAAGTAGTACATCACACACCATACATGCTTCGACATGCAAAGCATCACCTCAACACATGGGGATCTTTCTTTATGCACAAGACCTTAGCCTTGACTAGCAAGACTCTGCAACATCATCACTTTGACATACAAAGCACTTGCCTCAACACATGAAGCTTAACCATTCTTGATTCCAACTCAAGATTCTTCTCCAAGTTTCCTAAGTCCAACTCAGGCTCCTATAAAGCACTACCTCGACATACGAGGATCAATATTGACAGAAAATATTGACTTGGATAATGACTCGTAATGTTGTAACTTTAAGAGGTAGAATACATCAGCTTATGCTAGCCCTTTTGGTTTATGGTCTGCCAAACCACCACTTCATAGAGCACTTGTATTTAGTAGGATATGTCAACTTCTACTAACTTGCTTGGCAAATTTGGATTGTCAAGTTGGAAATATTCAATAGTTGGTAGTTGTCCACTTCTAGTTATTCAACTCTCTTTTCTTGGAATCAAATACACCCCTTCGGATTAAGGGGGGAATTGTTGGAAACCTAAGTGCTTCAATGTGTAAGTGAAGATACTTTGTATGAATTTTATCCAAGGTAAACTATTTCGATAATTGATTGATACATATCAAGATAAATTCCCTGTTAATGCTAAGATTGTTCTTGTCTGTACTTCCTTCATTGAGGTCTGTTTGAAATTTTTGATCTTGTTTTTGTTTTATTAGTTTATGATTTGTATTATTTTATCTTAATTTTAGTTTTTATTATTTTTTCATTTTATTCCTTTCTTTGACCCTAAAATGTTCAAGTGGCTTATTTAACATTATGTTTTCCTCAAAGTCTGAAATTACATTGATTTAAGCCCCAATATCAAGCTTATAACCAAGTTTAAACTCTCATGCTAAGCATATTTATCAAATAAATTATGTCGGAGCATTCTGGTAGCGCAAAATGACAAATGAACCTCAACGCGCTATAAGAATCCAATATGATTGAAAAAAGTGGTTATTCAAGTTGAATAATGGTCTGCTCGAATTATGATGACTGGAGGCTTTGCTATAATTTTTCGAACTGTTGAAACACCTGTCAAGGATTTATGATAATCGTGGCTTCCATTTCGTTTCTACCATCAAGAAAAATCAGGTTTGTAGGTCACGAATTAATTTGGGCGTTGCAGAGTGACGACACATGTTCGTTGAACGTGGTTAACTATTGAAGCTTTAAACATTTGTCATTCAAAGCTCTAATTAATAGTGTGTAGATGAAAACGAGACGGAGTGGTAAGACTAATAGATTGGAACCGATGGATACACAGTGGGATGATAAGTTTTCGTTGTGTGCAAATGTGTTTAGGGTAGCTGGATGGTTCAGGTTTTTTGAAAAACTCACGGGTTTTAATGAGGAACTCTCCATCTACTTTGCAAAGAACCTTAGTGATGAGGTGATTAAATTTAAAACCCTAAGTTTTCAGCTCACAGAAACCCTTATTTTCGAGGCTATAGGTATCACTATGGAGGGATAGCGATGGTTAAAAAAGAGCCCATTCAAGTTTGATCCCAACCCTTTCCTACTGCTAAGTAATGAAAAGTTAAATTGGGTAATGGTGTTCACATAAAAAAGTTTCGGCCTGAATGGAGGCATGTGCTTGGCATCATTCATACTTATATTACATGCAAGGGCAGATATTCAATGGTCTTCAAGTATCATATCATATTTTTAATGCATCTTAAGATGAACTAGATGAGCCTTCCATTTTTCTTGTAAAAGAGCATTCTGAAGATGTCCAATAAGGTTAAAGCATGTCCTGAAATTTCAAGACAGTCAGTATTCCATCATTGTCTTATAAAAGTAATCATTCAAACAGTATTGCAGAAGGAGAAAAATACATGGGAACATTTTATATTTTGGTCTGGTTTCATTGCTGAACAGGATGAGGGTATGAACAAGGGAAGTAAAAAAGCTAAGACGGGAGGAGTCTTGATACAGGAGATTTTTGAGAAGCCTCCATCACAAAGCAAGCTTAAGACTCAGCAAAAGAGAAGCAGCTGGAGGTATCTGAAGCTAACAAACCAAACAGCCCAGAAAATGATGAGGTTATTACATTCGAAGGGGAGCAGGAACATGGTCAAGAAACTCAAGAAATGGAACAAGCTACTAATTCTACTACTGAAGACTTTCAAATCCAAATTATACTAGAACAGGATATGGCTAAGACCCTAACTGCCCAAGATACTGCAAAGAATTCAAAAGATAAAATTGTGCAGGAGGTAGATTTTGAAGATGCAACCCTCCTTATGCAGTCAAAGGAATCAAGCTGGAGATTTAGGACAAGATCAGCCATGAAGGGTAAGGGTAAGTTAGAAAGAAGTTCAGGTTCAAATCAGAAAACAGAGGAGATTAATATAGTTCCAAGTTCTTCGAATGATGAAGGGGAAGAGGAGGAGAATAGATCAAATTCTCATCAAACCACCCTACAACAGGATTATATAAAGTTAGAAGAAGCAGGCGAAGAAGTGAATAAGATAGAAGAAGAAGAAATCATAATGGAGCAGGATGAATTTGAAATTGCACAAAGAGTAGCCAAAGATAGATATGAGGAGGATTTAATCTTTCAGAAACTAGATATTCCCCCTTCTACATCTCAGGATCCTACTTTGCAAGGAGAAATAAGCATATGCTCAGAAATTGAAAGCCTCATGAGGGATCAGAAGCAGCATCAAGCTGAGATAGTGTTTCTTAGTGAATCAAATGATAGGCTTACCCAAACTAGTAAACGTCTAGGGAGGATTTTGCAGAGGTTAATAATCGTTATCAGGAGCTGATGGTTTTTGCATAGAAGGCTATGAAGAGCAAGAGAGAAGTATAGGCTCAGACAGATGATGTGAACAGACAGGTACAGAAGCTGAAGGAGAAAAACAAGCTCCTGGTAGAAAAGATTAAAGTTTTGGAAGCCGAGCAGCCACATCACAACAAAAGAACTCATTCTTTGGAAGGGATTGCAATGTTGGTCGAGGCTACAAGGAAGGCTACCTAATGCCTAGTTTCTTTTTCATTTTTGTATCAACTATGTAATAACTAGTAGTTAAGGTTTTAATTAAAGACACTAGTTTAAAAAGATCGATTAGGTAACTGTTTTGAAACCTAAAGACCTAAAAGTAGTTACAAACTACTTCTTTGAAAAATGTTTAAAAGGAAGTAAATGGGAATGAACAAGGGTTCGATGTTTTTGGTTTGAAGCTACTATGCAGTGTTGTTGAAAATGCTTGCAATTTTATCATGTAAGTTTGAAGACTGAGATCATACATATATGTTATAAGCCATCTTTATATTACTTGAATGTGTTTTTATTCCTAATCACTGTGATCATACAGTGCATAATTTCATTCTTGTTTTGATGTTTTTGATTCAACGAATGCTTATGTATTGTAGATAGAAACCTGAATGTGTGACTTTTGAATGTGATGGGTTATGCTTTATTAAGAGCATGGTTTCATTTCTTTATGCTACATGGTTTAATTGAAGTTGATTTTTCCTTTCTTTCTTAATATTGAAACCTTCAAATCATTAAACCTAAAACCAATAGAAAAAACTATTGCATATTTATCTTGAGATTGTGAAGATTGTGCTGGCTTGTCCCTTAGTAGTCTAGGAACAAATTCTGGCACTAACATCTTTTGGTGCCATTGCCGGGGACGGAAGTGAAGTTTCATCTTCCCTGGGATATCTTTATTGCTCTGTTTTTTTGGTGAACAATACCAGAAATTTTTTCAAACTACATTTCACCAAGTTAGTATTTTACAGTGGCTTCCAAGAGGTCTAGGACTAGAGGGAAGCCTACTTCACCATTACACCTAGGGGTGTCAGATCCGGAAAAGATTCTGAAGAAAACTAAAAAGGGATTACATACTGTTTCTTTTGGAAGATCTCAATCTTCTCCAAACTTAATTTCTCTTGGTCAATCACAGTCATCATCTCCATTTATGTTCTCTGAACCAAAACTAGAGGAGGTAGAAATTCAAGTTTTTACAAGTTCATTGTCTCCTAAAGAAATCAAAACTGAGTTTTTGCCTTTCTTACATTTTAAAGCTAATAGTCCTACCTCACAGTTTCATTCTGGAAAAATCAACAAACCATTATCAACCTTGAATAAGATCACTTCAAACATGGCAGGTCAGCGATTGGTCATGATGGATAGAATGATTGCAGCTAGGTATGCACCCTTAGTGCTTCCATTGCCATTAAATGCTTTTCCAGCAGGGGATTATCAAAAATATCTACCTAGGTTTAATGGGCTAGGAGAAACAACTGCAGAAGAACACTGGACTGCATTCCTTAGCTATGCTGATAACCAAACTATAGAAGCAAAGGATGTATGGATGCGTGTGTTTGTGAAAAGTTTGGATGGTGATGTTAGAAAATGGTTCAGGGAGCTTCCACAAAACTCGATAACCTTGATTGAAGAGTTACAAGATGTTTTCATGAGGCAATGGGGAGATACAAAGGATCACACATATTATATAACTGAGTTTGCGGCTTTAAAGAGAAAACATGATGAAACTATAGCTGATTTTTCTAAACGCTTCAACAAAATGTATCGCAGAATTCTAGTGGAAATTAAGCCTTTGGAAACCTTAGCTAAGCTGACATATGCAAATGCATTTGACCATGATTTCTCTATGCACCTGAGAGAGAGGAGACCTATAACATTACTGAACATGCAAGAAGCTGCTTTAGAGGTGGAATCCAACATTTTGGCTTTTAATAGACTTAAGGATCAGGATCATCAGATTCAGGATAGGAAGGGTAAGAATGTAGTAATGCCTGCTGCCTCAACATCAAAAAAGGAAGAAAGTCGGATTCATGGGATGAATGAGATAATAAAAACTTTGACTGCAAAAGTGAGTAGGTTGGAGTTAGAGAAGAATTCAAATAAACCTTTTCAAGATGGAGAAAGAAATCCCAATCAAAATCCACAGTTTAGAAGACAATTTGTTGCAAGATTCATGCCTCGGGAAAGGAGAAACAATGATATGCAGAGGGAGAGAAGAGAAAATGAGGATCAAAGAGTTCCTCCACCATTTCAAAATAATTTTGTAGAAGAAGTTGAACAGGTGGAAGATGTACAGTATGAGGATGATTCAAATCAGAATTTAAACTATTTTGGGGAATTATCGTCTGAAGGTTTTACAACTGAGGTTAGTTATCAAAATTCTGAATATTTTGATTCATATGATTACCAGGAAGGGAGTGATCATCATCCTAGGGCTTCAGTTAGTATATGCCAGATTGATCCAAAAAAGTCTTACAATTTAAGATCAGGTCCTAAACAGGTTGCACAAATTCCAAAAAAGAAAGTAGTTCCACCTTCTAAACAGCCTAATCAAACACACGGAAGAGGACAAGACCATAGTAATCATCCAAAAACAATAGAAATTGAAGAAACTAGTAAGAGTGCACAGACTTTTAACTTTGAGAATGAATTGTGTAAAATCAAGGTTCCAGTGCCATTGACTAAGCTAATGAAAACTGCTTGTTTTAGAGATTCTGCATGTAAACTGTTGAATGTTCCAGTTAATTCTTCTCCTTCAGATATAGTGAATTTGCAAGAAGAACAGCCAGAAATAATACTGGGTTCAGCTTCATTAGGAAAGCCAAAAAATGGTTCGAATTCTCCCCCACCTTTTTATATAAGCTTAACTATTCCTGATCAAATGATTCATAACTGCCTTCTTAATTCTGGAGCTTCACGCAACTTGATGCCAAAGGCAATAATGGAGGCTCTTGGGTTAAGTATCACCAAGCCTTATCATGATTTATACGCTTTTGATTCTACAGCTTTAAAATGTTTAGGAGTGATCAAAGATTTGGTGGTTAATCTTTCTCAATTACACATGAAAAGTGTTATAATGGATGTAGTAGTTGCTGACGTAGCTCCTAAGTTTGGTATGCTGCTCTCAAGGTCTTGGGAAAAGAAAATAGGTGGTACATTACAGATGGACTTGGCATATGCACCCATTCCAGTTTTTGGTGGTGAAAATAGAAGGTTGTATAGGGAATTACAGTATGCATACATAGTCACAGATGACAAGAATCCTACTAATCATCCTCTCTATTCAGTAGATGAAGAGCTAGGTTCTTGTATGCTTCATTTTAGAAATGAAAGTACAAATGGAATATTGCAAGTAGAAGATGAGGCATCAGTCAAAACTACTATTGAACAGAAAGATGAGTTGTGGCAAATGTATTTTGATGGTTCTTCGTGTAAAGAAGGAGCAGGAGCTGGCATTGTCTAGATTTCTCCTAGTGGAGAAGTAATCAGTTTGATGTATAAATTGGAGTTTGTTACTACCAACAACACAGTCGAGTATGAAGCATTGATATTGGGTTTAAGGGCTGCGAAAGATTTGGGACTTCAACAACTTTCTGCTTATGGCGACTCCGAATTAATTGTCCAACAGGTGAAGGGAAAATATCAAGTAAAGCAGGATTTGTTGAAGGTATATAGAAATGAGGTTTGGGATATGACTGACAATTTTTTCATAGCATTTAATATTACTTTCATTCCCAGAGATCAGAAACGGACTACTGATTCATTGGAATTAGCATCCACACATTTCAAGATTCCAAAATGTACTCAGTTGAGATATCCAATTGAAGTAAGATATAGACCTTCGGTGCTAGATAACATAAAACAATGGAGAGTGTTTGAGGATGATGTGGAAATTAAAAAATTCTTGGAGTTAGTTGGAGAGTTTTCCAATTCTCTGATTGATCAAGATCAAGATGCGGAAATAGAGGATACTGCTGCATACACAGAAAACACAATTGTTGATCACAAAATTATTGAATTAAAAGGTAATTTTATTCCTAAAGGTCTGGTCCCCCTTGAAAGAATTTTTTCCAAAAATGATACTTTGCCAAAGGCAATAATGGAGGCTCTTGGGTTAAGTATCACCAAGACTTATCATGATTTATACGCTTTTGATTCTAGAGCTATGAAATGTTTAGGAGTGATCAAAGATTTGGTGGTTAATCTTTCTCAATTACCCATGAAAAGTGTTATAATGGATGTAGTAGTTGTTGACGTAGCTCCTAAGTTTGGTATGCTGCTCTCAAGGTCTTGGGAAAAGAAAATAGGTGGTACATTACAGATGGACTTGGCATATGCAACCATTCCAGTTTTTGGTGGTGAAAATAGAAGGTTGTATAGGGAATTACAATATGCTTACATAGTCACAGATGACAAGAATCCTACTAATCATCCTCTCTATTCAGTAGATGAAGAGCTAGGTTCTTGTATGCTTCATTTTAGAAATGAAAGTACAGATGGAATATTGCAAGTAGAAGATGAGGCATCAGTCAAACCTACTGTTGAACAGAAAGATGAGTTGTGGCAAATGTATTTTGATGGTTCTTCATGTAAAGAAGGAGCAGGAGCTGGCATTGTCTTGATTTCTCCTAGTGGAGAAGTAATCAGTTTGATGTATAAATTGGAGTTTGTTACTACCAACAACACAGTCGAGTATGAAGCATTGATACTGGGTTTAAGGGTTGTGAAAGATTTGGGAATTCAACAACTTTCTGCTTATGGCGACTCCGAATTAATTGTCCAACGGGTGAAGGGAAAATATCAAGTAAAGCAGGATTTGTTGAAGGTATATAGAAATGAGGTTTGGGATATGACTGACAATTTTTTCATAGCATTTAATATTACTTTCATTCCTAGAGATCAGAAACAGACTACTGATTCATTGGCATTAGCATCCACACATTTCAAGATTCCAAAATGTACTCAGTTGAGATATCCAATTGAAGTAAGATATAGACCTTCGGTGCTAGATAACATAAAACAATGGAGAGTGTTTGAGGATGATGTGGAAATTAAAAAATTCTTGGAGTTAGTTGGAGAGTTTTCCAATTCTCTGATTGATCAAGATCAAGATGCGGAAATAGAGGATACTGCTGCATACACAGAAAACACAATTGTTGATCACAGAATTATTGAATTAAAAGGTAATTTTATTCCTAAAGGTCTGGTCCCCCTTGAAAGAATTTTTTCCAAAAATGATACTTTGTTGAAACCTTCAATGCAATCATCAGAAGAGAATATCATTAGTTGTAACATTGGTACAGAGAAGCAGCCTATAATGGTGAAGATTTCAAAGTCTCTTCTAGTAGAGCAAAGAAACAGGTATATTGTATTATTGAAGAGGTTTGTTGATATTTTTGCTTGGTGCTATGAAGATTTAAGAACTTATGACACAAGTATTATTCAGCATAAGGTGCCTTTGAAATCAGATGTGAAACCCTTTAGACAAAAGTTGAGGAGAATTAATCCAGCTCTGCTGCCAGTTTTAGAGAAGGAGGTTAAAAAGTTATTAGATGCAAAGATAATTGTTCCCCTCAGATATTCATCATGGGTTGCGAACTTAGTTCCAGTTCGAATGAAGAATGGAGAGATAAGGTTATGTGTAGACTTTCGGAATATAAATAGAGCATCATTGAAAGATAATTACCCATTTCCAAAGATAGAGCAAATTCTGCAAAAAGTTGTGGGTGCACAGAGAATTTCCTTGGTTGATAGATTCTCAGGGTACAATCAAATAGCTGTACATCCGGATGATAGGGAGAAGACAGCCTTTACTACTCCATGCGGCACATTCATGTATGATAAAATTCCCTTTGGATTGATGCATGCGGGTGCAACCTTCCAAAGATCTATGGATATAGCTTTTGTAGGTGAAAAGGAAAAATTTGTTGTAATTTACTTGGATGATATTACTGTTTTTTCTCAATCAAATGATGAACATTTGAAGCATCTCGAGCAAACATTTATGAAATGTAGGAAATTTGGGTTGTCATTGAATCCCAAAAAGTCACATTTTGTTGTACAAGAGGGAAAACTTCTTGTTCATCTTGTTTCAGCTGAAGGTATTAGGATAGATCCTGAGAGAGTTAAAGCAATTCTAAAGATTACTCTCCTAAGAAGTAAAAAGGACATTCAGTCATTTATCGGGAAAATTAATTTTTTGAGGTGGTTTATCTCGAATTTCACTGAGACTATTAAACACATCACATCCATGCTAAGGAAGGATCAAGAAGTGAAATGGACAACAGAGGCTAAGGATTCATTTGAGAAGATTAAGCAAGCTTTGACAGAAGCCCCAGTTTTGGTAAGTCCATATTTTTAAAAATATTTTCTTACTTTCTCCTTTGCATCCCAAGATACAATAGCAGTTGTCCTTTTACAAAAGAATGTAGATGGTTTGGAAAAACCAATAGCTTTCTTTAGTAAGACTCTCAGGGATTCATAATTGAAGTATAGTACACTTGAGAATCAAGCTTATGCACTTGTTAAAGCCTTAAAGTTTTTCAGAATTTACATTTTGCATTCAAAGACAATTTCCTATGTACCTAATGTTGCCATTAAGGAGATTTTAACCCAGCCAGACAGTGAGGGTAAAAGAGGTAAGTGGATTGCAAAAATCATGGAATACGAGGTTGAAATCAGGCCTACAAAGTTGGTGAAAGGTCAGGGGTTGGCAAAGTTGTTAGCTGATTCGAATTGTGAGGCCTTAGATATCCATCTGGTGGCAAATTAGCCAAGTCAGGAAGAATGGCAAATGAGGGAAAACCAAGAGCATATTTTGGATAAATGCATAGGATCAGAGTGGTATGCTGATATTGTTTATTTTTTATTGCATTTGAAATGTCCAGATCAATTTGATAAGAAGGCATCAAGATCATTGAAGTTAAAGGCCACCAAGTATTGCTTGGAAAATCAGCAGTTGTTTTGGAAGGATCCAGGTGGAATTTTACTCAAATGTTTAGAAAAATCACAAGTGAAGGAAGTTATTTCAGAAATGCATGAGGGTGCTTGTGGAGGTCACAAGTTTTGGAAGTCTACAACATATAAAATTCGTAGGTCGGGTTTTTATTGGCCATCTTTATTTTCATATGTATATCAGCAGGTGCGAGGATGTGTTCATTGTCAAAAGTTTGCTGGAAAACAAAAGCTCATTTCTTTACCGTTAAATCCTATTGCAGTCAATGCCTCTTTTCAGCAGTGGGGATTAGATTTTATTGGAGAAATTAATCCAGCATCTAGTGGACAGCATAGGTGGATACTTACTGCCACAGATTTTTTCACTAAATGGGTGGAAGCAATTCCAACTCGTAAAGCAACTGAAGGAGTTATCATGAATTTCATACAGGAAAACATTTTGAGTAGATTTGGTTGTCCACGGAGGTTGTTGACTGATAATGCACCTGCTTTCAAGTCAAAAGCTATGGTAAGGTTTTGTGAACATAATGGAATAGATTTGAGGCACTCTACACCCTATTATCCCCAGGGTAACGGTTTAGCAGAATCATCAAATAAAAACATTATTCAAAGTATTAGAAAGCTGTTAAACCAAAATAAGAAGTCATGGGATTCAATGCTAAAGTATGCTTTGTGGGCAGATAGGATAACTACCAAGAAGGCAATAGTTCTGTCTCCTTTCCAATTTGTATATGGTACTGATGCAGTCTTTCCTATTCAGTTAGGTATCCCAGTAATGAAGTTTTTCCAAGACTGTCAAGAAGAACCTAATGATCTCCAAAGAAGGATTTTCTCATTGATTGAATTACAGCAGGAACGTGAGGCCATAGCTAAAAGGGTTGATGCATACAGAAGAAAGATTAAAGCAGGGTTTGATAAAAAGGTAAAGGAAAATACTTTTTCTCTTGGTGATATGGTACTTAGATGGGATGCCAGGAGAGACCAGAAGGGTCAGCATGGTAAGTTTGATAATCTATGGTTAGGTCCCTTCATAATTTAAAAATTTTTAGAAAATAATACTCTCATATTACAAACTTTGGAAGGTGAGGAGTTGTCTACTCCAGTTAATGGACGGTTCCTCAAACATTTCTACAGTGCTTGAAGGTAGATGATAGCTCATTCATTGTATATACCGGTGTGAAATAAGACTCCATACCCAATGGAAGTTTGCAAAGTAAAGAGGCAGTTTTAGATGGTAGAAAGGCACTGGTCTACAAGTTCTTGAAACCTCACAAGGAGGCTTTCATCCCACAGCTGGAGCCAGATGTTAATGCTAAGATTGTTCTTATCTGTACTTCCTTCATTGAGGTCTGTTTGAAATTTTTTATCTTGTTTTTGTTTTATTAGTTTATGATTTGTATTATTTATCTTAATTTTATTTTTTATTATTTTTTCATTTTATTCCTTTCTTTGACCCTAAAATTTTCAAGTGGCTTATTTAACATGATGTTTTCCTCAAAGTTTGAAATTACATTGATTTAAGCCCCATTATCAAGCTTATAACCAAGTTTAAACTCTTGTGCTAAGCATATTTATCAAATAAATTATGTCAGAGCATTCTGGTAGCGCAAAATGACAAATGAACCTCAACGCGCTACAAGAATCCAATATGATTGAAAATAGTGGTTATTCATGTTGAATAGTGGTTTGCTCGAATTATGATGACTGGAGGCTTTGCTATAATTTTTTGAAGTGCTGAAACACCTATCAAGGATTTATGATAATCGTGGCTTCCATTTCGTTTCTACCATCAAGAAAAATTGGGTTTGCAGGTCACAAATTAATTTGGGCATTGCAGAGTGACGACACCTGTTCGTTGAACATGGTTAACTATTGAAGCTTTAAACATTTTTCATTCAAAGCTCTAATTAATAGTGTGCAGATGAAAACGAGATAGAGTGGTAAGACTAACAGATTGGAACCAATGGATACACAGTGGGACGATAAGTTTTCGTTGTGTGCAGATGTGTTTAGGGCGGCTGGATGGTTCAGGTTTTTTGAAAAACTCACGGGTTTTTATGAGGAAGTCTCCATCTACTTTGCAAAGAACCTTAATGATGAGGTGATTAAATTCAAAACCCTAAGTTTTCAGCTCACAGAAAAGTTGATTTCCGAGGCTACAGGTATCGCTATGGAGGGAGAGATATGGTTCAAAAAGAGCCCATTCGAGTTTGATCCCAACCCTTTCCTGCTGCCAGGTAATGAAAAGTTAAATTGGGGTAATGGTGTTCACATAACAAAGCTTCGACCTGAATGGAGGCATGTGCTCGGCATCATTCAGACTTATATTACATGTGAGGGCAGATATTCAATGGTCTTCAAGTATCATATCATATTTTTAATGCATCTTAGGATGAACTATAAGATGAGCCTTCCATTTTTCCTGTGCAAGAGCATTTTGAAGATGTCCAATAAGGTTAAAGCACGTCCTGAAATTTCAAGACAGTCAGTATTCCATCATTGTCTTATAAAATTAATCATTCAAACAGTATTGCAGAAGGAGAAAAAGACATGGGAACATTTTATATTTTGGTATGATTTCATTGTTGAATGGGATGAGGGTATGAACAAGGGAAGTAAAAAAGCTAAGACGGGAGGAGTCTTGATACAGGAGATTTTTGAGAAGCCTCCATCACAGAGCAATCTTAAAGACTCAGCAAAAGAGGAGCAGTTGGAGGTATCCGAAGCTAACAAACCAAAGAGCCCAGAAAATGATGAGGTTAATGCATTTGAAGGGGAGTAGGAACATGGTCAAGAAACTCAAGAAATGGAACAAGCTACTAATTCTACTGCTGAAGACTTTCAAATCCAAATTATACCAGAACAGGATATGGCTAAGACCCTAACTTCCCAAGATACTGCAAAGAATTCAAAAGATAAAATTGTGCAGGAGGTAGATTTTGAAGATGCAACCCTCCTTATGCAGTTAAAGGAATCAAGCTGGAGATTTAGGACAAGATCAACCATGAAGGGTAAGGGTAGGTTAGAAAGATGTTCAGGTTCAAATCAGAAAACAGAGGAGATTAATATAGTTCCAAGTTCTTTGAATGATGAAGGGGAAGAGGAGGAGAATAGATCAGATTCTCATCAAACCACCCCACAGCAGGATTATATAAAGTTAGAAGAAGCAGGTGAAGAAGTGAATAAGAAAGAAGAAGAAGAAATCATAGTGGATCAGGATGAATTTGAAATGGCACAAAGAGTAGCCAAAGACAGATATGAGGAGGATTTAATCTTTCAGAAACTAGATATTCCCCCTTCTACATCTCAGGATCCTACTTTGCAAGTAGAAATAAGCATATGCTCAGAAATTGAAAGCCTCGGGAGGGTTCAGAAGCAGCATCAAGCTGAGATAGTGTTTCTTAGTGAATCAAATGATAGGCTTACCCAGACTAATAAACGTCTAAGGGAGGATTTGGCAGAGGTTATTATCAGGAGCAGTTGGTTTTGGCAAAGAAGGCTTTGAAGAGGAAGAGAGAAGTATAGGATCCGAAAGATGATGTGAACAGACAGGTACAGAAGCTGAAGGAGAAAAACAAGCTCCTGGCAGACAAGATTAAAGTTTTGGAAGCCGAGCAGCCACAGTACAACAAAAGAACTCATGCTTTGGAAGGGATTGCAATGTTGGTCGAGGCTACAAGGTAGGCTACCTAATGCCTAGTTTCTTTTTCATTTTTATATCAACTATGTAATAACTAGTAGTTAAGGTTTTAATTAAAGACACTAGTTTAAAAAGCTCAATTAGGTAACAATTTTGAGACCTAAAGACCGAAAAGTAGTTACAAACTTCTTCTTTGAAAACTGTTTAAAAGGAAGTAAATGGGAATGAACAAGGGTTCGATGTTTTTGGTTTGAAGCTACTATGCAGTGCTGTTGAAAATGCTTGCAAGTTTATCATGTAAGTTTGAAGACTGAGATCATACATATATGTTGCCATCTTTATATTACTTGAATGTGTTTTTATTCCTAATCACTGTGATCATACAGTGCATAATTTCATTCTTGTTTTGATGTTTTTGATTCAACGAATGCTTATATATTGTAGATAGAAACCTGAATGTGTGAATTTGGAATGTGATGGGTTATGCTTTATTAAGATTATGGTTTCATTTCTTTATGCTACATGGTTTAATTGAAGTTGATTTTTCCTTTCTTTCTTAATATTGAAACCTTCAAATCATTAAACCTAAAACCAATAGAAAAAACTATTGCATATTTATCTTGAGATTGTGAAGATTGTGCTGGCTTGTCCCTTATTAGTCTAGGAACAAATTCTGGCACTAACATTCCCCTTAAACTAATTGCATTAAACATTAATTCAAATTTACAATCAATTACATAATCTGTTTAAGAATTAATAATAATGATTAACAAAATTTCATTGTAAACTTGTGTCTTTGTACTAGTACTGACTTGAATTGATCCAATGACATGAAATAATAGTAATTACATCGATAATACCATAGTCAAAGGGGGTTCAAAAGGGATGAATCAATATCATCAACTGAAAAGGTGGATGCCAACTTAAGGTTTTTGGAATGCCTCAGAAACCACCTTTGTTGTGCAATTGATATGAATGCAAGAAAATTCAAAATATTATGAAAAGGGATTGATAGGATTGGCCTAATATCTTTTTATTAGATTATATTTTGGATAACAAATTATATGAAAATAAAATTAATAAGCAATAATATATATATATATATGAATGAATGAGTAAGATTTTTTATGAATTTGTAAAGGTCATGATATAAGGCTTCTCTCTTAATCAATTCTCTTTACAAGTACACCATTATCAAAGGGTCATCACAATTTCATAGTTCTTAAATATGTATTAAGGACTTAATGTAATACACGAGGATTTAATAAATTATTATTAAATACTTTTGAATATTTAATTTTATTTAATTTTAAATATTTTTGACAAGAAGTCAAAAATAAAACAATGTAAATGGATTATTCTTTTATTAATAAAAAATATTGAAGGGGGGCAGAAATGAAATAGTTGTTGAATGAGTGATTGTTGACCCACAAGGGAAAAGACAAGTGGTTGAAGCTGCTGAGTGAGAACTCAAGGTGCAGGAGGCATCTTCCCCAAAATCAAGTCACAACTCTTAGTTGAGTGCTAAAGAGCAGGAGGCTCATAAATGACCAAGTCCTAGGAAAAATACTATACAATAGTATGTCCATAAGTAGCAGGAGGCTAGCATTGGATGGGGATTGAATCAAATAATGCAAGAGATGGTGCATTAAGTGGATTTTTCTCTTATGGTTCAGCGATCAAGCTCGGGGGTTTTGGAGCAAGTGAGACTTGGTTGCTCTAGGATTTGGTTGGGAGGAACAGTTATTTCATCTTTGTTTTCCCGACAATGGTGGCAGGTTCTTTGTTTTATTTTATTATATATTTAATACTAGCTACAGTAGGATCATCATTCCTGTTATGAATCGCAACTAACCCTTAGCAGAAATCTTATTTATGCACTTAATTAGATTATGGATTTATGCTTTATATCTGTTCAAATATATCTCCTATTATGTTTTCAACTTTAATATTCTTCCGCATTGATATCTATGTATAAATTAATCATATTTAGTTCGGGTATAATTCTACGAATCTTTGTTTTGATTCAAGTATATTTTCTATTATGTTTTCAAATTTAAGAAATCTGTCGAATTGATATCTATATCTATTTTATTTCAAATGTAAGCAGTTATGTCGAATCGATATCTATGTTTATAAAATAACTATTAATATTGTTTTTTTTTACAAATATTTGTTTTCCCATTTAGCATGGATTAAAGTTTGCTAAAGAAATAGAATCGAAATATGCTCAACTTTTATAATAAAACCATAGCAGGATCTCAAAGAAAACTAAGTATAGTGAATGGTTTAGACAAGTATTTTCATTTGCCTAAAAACTATCAACAGTATCTACTAGAATCGAGAGCCGAGAGGCCTCAGTAATCTAAAGAAATTATTTAAAACATATTCCATTTTATAAACTTTGTTTCATATCGAAAATGCCAAGAGTTGGGCGAATCCTAACCTAAGCAAAATATCATAATTAACATTATGAATAGCTAAACGAATTAATAATAAAATTATAAATAGTTATAGGAATCATAACATCCAAACTTAATCATTTGACAATCCCGACGAATGTTAGGTTTTTGCGCTAAGCATGGATTCTCTCCCACATTGGCTTTTAAATCTATTATAATCGCAAATCTAAGGACAGTTATAATTTAGAACTAAATCTTGACAGACAATTTCTAAACTTCCTTTAAGAACACAGAAACCATTTAAACAAGAATTCGGCAAAGACCCAATTGAATTCATTTTAACAAATAAATAGCATAATAGTTTAAAACGGAGGGATTCATATCCCTGTGGATATAAACCGTCCACTGTCTTTATAAAAGAACAAATATTTAAATAAGATTACAGAAGTGGTAAGCGGTAATCCATCCACAATGGTGCCTGTAATAAACCTTTAATCCTTAGGATAGGAGAGCAGAGCATATAAAAATGTTTAAAAACAAACATTGGAACATAGATAACGAGGAAGCCCTCTCCCGACATTTCATAAGCCATAAGGGTCAACAAATTATTTAAACAACTTATCTTGCTGAAGGCGAAGGCCTGTTCTTTCCTCGTGGTTCCAAAACCCTGCACAGAGTCACCTGTAGCAACCAACATTTAAAACAGCTAGCAACCAAAAGATAACTTAAATTTTTAAAGACTTAGAAGATTTGAGGTTCGGTTTTCCTCACCTGGGCGTTCTAAGACATGAGCTTGAGAGGAGATGACCCTGTCGCTAGTCTAGATGACACTCTCAACCTGCATTCAACACCACAGTCAGAATCCTTTGTAAACTGTGAAATAATTAAATAGAAATTGAACTAAATTTTATAACCTGACCTTGCACAAACTGCAGACAGAGCTAGGGGTCGACTCCTCCTGGGAACCCTTATCACTCCTCTTCCTGCAAGAATGATCATAAGTATTAATCCCTGCGACCGGGGAGAAAACCAAAACACTTTACCAAATTAAATCGATGAGTATGAATTAAAACCTTCTTTTCTTACCTTTTTGTTTGGCAGTTTGAGGCTGGTAAGGCTGGCCAGGTTCGATCGCAGCAACCAGCGAATTCTGTAGGTGGCGTCCATTAGCACCAGGATGTCTTCCTCCACACCTTGGAAAGAAACCGTAAAATACTATCTTTAACGTTGAATGGTGGTTACAGAAAGGACCTCGTGAAATCGCCATTGACAGAGCAGAACACAAAGCTCACAAACCAAAATGCAATAATGAAGTTTCGGACATCAAAAGAACGCATTAAACCCCATACAAAACCCTAAGCCATCTGGTTGTCCTAATGGACGGTTAATATTTCAATCCAGCGTGAGCCATAAAGGCCTGGCTGCATTGTCAAATCGCAGCCAGGATAGCTCTTAAATTCGTCAGTAGTACACAGTACAAACCTTTAAAACATCACAACAACCAAGAAATTCGAGTAACATTATAACCATAACTTTATGTAAATGCAATCATATAAATACATGACTATGGTATAAACCCCATAGCTAATAGTTTAAACATTCATATAAGGGCACAAAAACCTTGGTGTATTAATGCAAGCGCTTGGGAGCCAAGGTTATATCTTGGTCCTTGGAACTTAATACATTTAATAGGTCGAGACTATACCCATAGTCTTCAAACCCCTTGCTAAGTTACAATTAACACATCATATGCATATTAAAGTTAAGACAAGAATCTAGGATCAAGACTTAGCTTTAGGGTTAAGCAAGTCATAACAAAACTATAACTAAAAGGATGTAAAAGGACCAAAAACATCACCTTCAGTTATGACGAAGGCACGCCGCATAGATTATAGATAACCTGCCAAGAACAATTATTGAAATGGTGTAAGTAACTTTACAACGCAACGATAATATTCATTTACGTTGCAGTAACTTTCACATGCGAAAAACATACGATGTAATAACAATGTTTTTATATAGTTGTTTATGTTTAGAAAATTTCTTTTTATTTATGAATTTGGAGGTTCATGACACTTAACAAGTCCTAGTGACTGATTGACAAAGATATAAGGTGATTTCAGGACGATTAAAGTTAACTTGACAAGAAAAATATTGTACTAGATGGGTGTGGTGGTATTTTCTTTAACATTTGTTGTAATACATTATACACATTTGATTCAACCTAAATATGATTTGGTGTTAGGGTTTCTTGTGTTGATGCAAGGAATGCATTAGGGTTAGTATTTACTCTAAGAAGACAAAGATAGCATGGCATGGCATGTGGTTCTTTGTGGAAAGATAGCTTATGATCGGCATGCAGGAACATATGTTGTATCATAATGATAAGATAACATCATGATTTTGTGAAAACATGCAGTATTTCACGTTATGTTGATTCTTATGATAGCATGCGGTGAGTTGCATGCAAATATTCCCTAATTCATCTAGATTTGATGAGGTAAATGGCTATGATTGCATATGTTTTTTAAATGATGAACATGTTATTATAATGTGATTTTCCATGATAACTTGGTAGGATTGCTTAATGATAATATTATAATGCTTATGGCATGTTGACCATGTTATTATGATAAGGAAGTCATATATGTTGTTCATGATGATGATATTCCATGAGGACCATATAGTTTTATGGTGATGTTACCATCATGTGATGGCATGAGGTATCATGTAATGGTTTACTAATCATGGTTTATTGTGGATGGGGTGGTGTATGATAAATCATGTTCTCTTGATGGAATGTGGTAGCATACATTCATAATGATGATATATGACTAATGCATTGGTTGCATGTTATGAGGTGGTGATTGGCTAGAAACCCACTCATGGGCCTTGGGTTAGTTAATTCAAGGACTTCGTGGGGACCCATAACCACAAATGAAAATGTTTACCAGTAACATCTTATGGGTAGGGGACAACTCAATGAATAAACATGTGTCAGTAGTTTTTTTAACTTCCAGATATTCTGGAAGTCAATAGCTAGAGTTACTTGTCGATGGGAGGTATATGGAGAGGGACTTATGATGATTGGGCGTAGATGTCGTTAGGGAGGATAGGGAGGAAGTTGGGCCAGCCTTTCAAGATGCTTGGTAGTAGATGAGGGTAGTGTGATGATAACCGGATTTATGGCCTAACCTAGATGATACCTTTAAGGTTGACAAAACCGGAAGGGGAGGGTAGCTGAAGAAGCGATAACTTCTCGATAACTTATGATGCCTACTGTGGGATCGCACTGCAGTAGAGGGCGCGTGCCATGGAAAGCAAAGCCATCTAAATTCCGATGTGGAAGTTTATGGAGGTTAATCGGATGGTATGATTCTCAGGGAGAGAATGTGTAAGGGAGGAAGTAAACCATATATAAAAATAATAAAGATACCTAATAACCTTAATTGATTATGCATAATAACATAAATCAATAAGAATAATCAAGAACATGTAACAATATAAACTATTATAACTATTATTAATATAGATGAAGAATTACTCCTACTGACCACACAAGTGACTCTCACATATGTAATATTATTAAAACATATGTATACTATATAAGTAAGATGTAACTTTGGCTACAGGACTACTCTTTTGGTTGCACAGCTACACAGTCCAGTCTTGGATTGCTTCATCGTTGGAACTGCTTTAATTGAGGAACTACTCCCAGCGAGTGGAGATTGGAAAGTAAGATGTAACTTTGGGACTAAGTTCTTTGAAGGAGTGAAGTATGCAACAATCCAAAAATACTATTAAATTAATTATAAATAAAAATATAAGAAAACTAAATTAAAAATATTAAAATAAATAAATTGTTCAAGATTTTTATATTTTTTTAGTTTCATCTCTTACATTTTAAATTACTGGTTGACTTGAGAAGTTTAAGCATGAGAAATGCTTAGTCTCGAAATTGGGGATTCTTCATTCTAAGCTGGAGAAAGGTTAATTTATTATATGTCTCCAAAAGGAATCAAGCAGTTCTTTGCTGTTATTACAAGGAATATTTAATATTTTTATTTTTATTATATAATTATAATAATAATAATTTGTGTTTTGTTGTTATTTTTTGAAGAAAAATAAAGAATATTTAATATTTTAATTTTTATTATAATAATAATAATTTGTATAAAAAAATTTAAAATTTAAAAAAATTATAAAAGTTATAGGAAAAAATACATATTCTTAATAATGATTAAAATTTTCCATATCCAATTATTAAATTACTGGGTGACTTGAGAAGTTTAAGCATGAGAAATGCTTAGCATGGAAATTGGGGATTCTTCATTCTACGCTGGAGAAAGGCTAATTTATCATATGTTTCAAAAAATGTCAAGCAGCTTTTGCTTTTTTTTTTTCCATCAGAAAGCAGCTTTTGCTTTTATTACAAGGAATGTTTAATATTTTTATTTTTATTATATTATAATAATAATAATAATTTGTGTTTTGATGCTTTTATTATAAGGAATATTTAATATTTTTATTTTTATTATATTATAATTATTTGTGTTTTGTTGTTATTTTGTTGAAGAAGAAAAAAAAAGGAAAGAAAGAAAAGAAGGAAAGAATATTTAATATTTTAATTTTTATTACATTATAATAATAATAATTTGTGTAAAATTTTTAAAATTTAAAGAAGTTATAGAAATTAGAGGAAAAAATGCATATTCTTAATAATGATTAAAATTTTCCATATCCAATAATATATCGAGTGGGATAACTGGCACTCAAATGGCCCTAATTTTGGGCGATATGTTCCTTAGATTCGGTTATAAAAACCTGCCAAATCGTAGTTCCAGCCTATTTACTGCGGAACTATGCCATGAAACTGTGCCCCTAAGAGTTTTGGCCCATTTTAAGACATCGTCGAAATTCCGAGAAGAGAAATACCTGTGAACTGCCATCTTCACTTGAGTTGTCTCACAATTCAAATATAAGAGATCTTCACTTTGAGTTTTCATATACAAAATCTCAGCTTCAGTGGGTCTCAATATGGAGTGGCTTTCTTTGGTTCTGGCAGCGTTGTGTGCTTGTTCAACAGTTTCTCTGTTGAAAATTGCAACTGCGATATGGTGGAAGCCTCGACAAGTTAAGAGATGCTTTGAATCCCAAGGAATCAGAGGACCTCCATACAAACTGTTCTATGGAAATGCTCATGAAGATACTCAGATGTTGATTCAGGCCGCCTCAAAACCCATGCCATGGTCACATGACATAGTCCCTCGAGTTTTTCCTCAGATTTTTCAACGGACTAAAATCTATGGTATCTCTAATACTTAGCTGCATAATTTTGTAGCAGTCATTAAGCCTGTTGTTCTGGATATGGTATTGGGTTGGTGAAATTGCATGGCTTGGAGATACTAACCTAATATGTTAATTGATATTCTCAATTCATAAACCAGTAAATCCAATTCTGTTTTTTTAAATAGTGATCTTGTATGTGATATATAGGTGAGGAGTTTGTTTGGTGGGCTGGTACTAAACCCAGGCTGAATGTTCCCCAACTTGAGCTTATCAAAGAGATATTGTACAACAAGACTGGGCATTATCAACCACCTTCTTATGATCCCTTTGCTGACCAGCTACTTAGACAGGGCATCCTGGGCTTGAAAGGTGAAAAATGGACACAGCACAGGAAAATCATCGCTCCTGCTTTTTATATGGATGTCTTGAAGGTAAAGTCACTAAATATTGAATTTTTCTACACAATTGTTAGTTATAACTTTCTTTTTTTTTTTGAAAATGTAATTTTATTTTTTAAACAAAGATATATTCAGCACTAAAACCATTTAAGTTATATAAATAACCATAAAACAGCATCTTGATTATATATATATATATATATATATATTAAAAAACATACATAAAAAGTCATACTCCAATTTGAGAATGTTCATTCATATCTTCATAGTGTAACTAGTAGTAATATATGTTCTGTTTTAAATTTAAAAATATTACTATAAAATTTTAATTAAATATATATTTTTTCAATTTTTAAATTAAAAAATAGATAATTTTGTACTTATTAAAAAAAATTAAAGATTTTAATAGGATAAATTTTAATTGATGCATAGATAAATATCACAACAAATAACAAATAATTTATTATGGATATTCACCCACCACAAGTTAAATAACTATACTAATACTAATACTACTTAATATATATAACCCTCACAAAAAAATATGCATTTAAACTGACATAAAACCTTCACAGAATTTGAAGCATCCATGTCCAGATGAGTCAAGGTAAGGTTTTGCAATCTGAAAGTACCAGTTAAACATGTAATTACCAATTTGGATTCTTCATGGATTTGAAGACTGTTTACATTTTTTTCTATGGCCAACCTCAACTGTACTTGTAGGGCCAACCACCAATATCAATAGGTTTTGGATTCCCTTGGCAGCTTTTTTGTTATGTTTCACATTATCATAAACCTAATTTTACATGGATAGGTGTTTACATTTTAGAATTTGGGGTGGATTGATAATTTTTCTAAATTGTAAGAGAATGAGAAAAATGTACTATTGAGATTGATTGTATGGTCTTCCATTACACTTGTTTGTGTGGCACTTAACTACTTGTGTCCTGTCCTATCCATCAAATCAATCCATCATGAAAATTCTCAAATCAATCCATCATGGAAATTCTCTGGCTGAAATTTTACTTGACTGAACTAACTGCATGACATTCTCAAAAACCAACATCGGGAGAAGGGGTCACTGTAAGAGTACAATCCAACCCATTTAGAAGAGATCTCTGCTATCGTTTTATCTGCTTAACCAAAACAGCTTTCTGAACATTAATTATCCAGTAATATCTACTTTCCTATACTAGGGTTGCTAACAAAAGCCAAGTTACTTTTATGCTATCATAGGGATAAAAAACATGCTTCTTCCTCATGGGCTTTTTCTTAATTCCTTGAAACTTCAATGAGTTGTTTGTATGTACTTCTCTATTCACAGATTTATATTCAGAGTTATATGGTGACTCTGTAAATAATTGCATACATGCCAACATTCCCCAACATGTAAATAATTGTATGTACTAAACCCAGGCTGAATGTTCCCCAACTTGACCTTATCAAAGAGATATTGTACAACAAGTCTGGGCATTATCAACCACCTTCTTATGATCCCTTTGCTGACCAGCTACTTAGACAGGGCATCCTGGGCTTGAAAGGTGAAAAATGGACACAGCACAGGAAAATCATCGCTCCTGCTTTTTATATGGATGTGTTGAAGGTAAATATTGAATTTTTCTACATAATTGTTAGTTATAACTTTCTATTTTTTTTGGAAAATGTAATTTTATTTTTTAAACAAAGATATATTCAGCACTAAAACCATTTAAGTTATATAAATAACCATAAAACAGCATCTTGATTATATATATATATATATATAACAAAAATATACATAAAAATTCAGACTCCAATTTGAGAATGTTCAATCATATCTTCATAGTGTAACTAGTAGTAATATATGTTCTGTTTTAAATTTAAAAATATTACTATAAAATTTTAATTAAATATATATTTTTTCAATTTTTAAATTAAAAAATAGATAATTTTGTATTTATTAAAAAAAAATAAAAATTTTAATAGGATAAATTTTAATTGATGCATAGATAAATATCACAACAAATAACAAATAATTTATTATGAATATTCACCCACCACAAGTTAAATAACTATACTAATACTAATATTACTTAATATATATAACCCTCACAAAAAATATGCATTTAAACCGACATAAAACCTTCACAGAATTTGAAGCATCCATGTCCAGATGAGTCAAGGTAAGGTTTTGCAATCTGAAAGTACCAGTTAAACATGTAATTACCAATTCGGATTTTACCAATTTGGATTCTTCATGGATTTGAAGACTGTTTACATTTTTTTCTATGGCCAACCTCAACTGTACTTGTAGGGCCAACGACCAATATCAATAGGTTTTGGATTCCCTTGGCAGCTTTTCTGTTATGTTTCACATTATCATAAACCTAATTTTACATGGATAGGTGTTTACATTTTAGAATTTGGGGTGGATTGGTAATTTTTCTAAATTATAAGAGAATGAGACAAATGTACTATTGAGATTGATTGTATGGTCTTCCATTACACTGGTTTGTGTGGCACTTAACTACTTGTGTCCTGTCCTATCCATCAAATCAATCTATCATGAAAATTCTCTGGCTGAAATTTTACTTGACTGAACTACCTGCATGACATTCTCAAAAACCAACATCGGGAGAAGGGGTCACTGTAAGAGTACAATCCAACCCATTTAGAAGAGATCTCTGCTATCGTTTTATCTGCTTAACCAAAACAGCTTTCTGAACATTAATTATCCAGTAATATCTACTTTCCTATACTAGGGTTGCTAACAAAAGCCAAGTTACTTTTATGCTATCATAGGGATAAAAAACATGCTTCTTCCTCATGGGCTTTTTCTTAATTCCTTGAAACTTCAATGAGTTGTTTGTATGTACTTCTCTATTCACAGATTTATATTCAGAGTTATATGGTGACTCTGTAAATAATTGCATACATGCCAACATTAACAATAATATTACTACCACAACAGGGCATGGTTCCAACAATTGTGGAAGGGACTAGCATTATGTTGGATGAATGGAGCAAATTGGTGTTGTCTGGTGCACAAGAAGTCGAAGTGCTCAAAGATTTTCGCAAACTGACAGGAGATATTATTGCTTGCACAGCATTTGGCAGCAATTATGGTGAGGAAAAGCACATTTTCAATATGCTAAACGAACAAGTCAATCTCACAGTCGAATTACTTACTGCTGTTTATATTCCAGGATCCAGGTAAGAAATTTGAATCTCAATGGAAGCACAATCTTTCAACCGCAGTTTAGTAAAAAGTATTTTAGATATAAATTTATAATCACTTTTGGATGTACACAAGTTTTATTGGAAGGTTTTTATTGAACAGTGCTTAAGAAGTTTTGTTTTTGAATATTTGTTTATCCGAGAGATATGGAATTGCTGCTGTGTTCAGTTATCATTCTCTTTCAATCTCAACTGCTTATAAGAACTTTAGAGAGTTCTGTGTATGAGTAATGTTCTTCTGCTGTTTTGGTTCCTTTTTTGCATGAGTTTTATCTTTGAAGAGTTGTATCGGATGCTATGGCTTTTTCTGAATATTATTTAATAGAGTTGAAGGCTTGGCATTTTAGTAGGGCATGTTCTTGGTCTTTAACATACCTTGTAGTGTGCCATGATTTAGAATTTTTCTGCATTGATTTCTGTAACTTGTGAAAGTGGTTTCCTCAACAGATTTCTGCCTACCAGAAAGAACAGGCGACATTGGTATTTAAGGAAAGAAATCAGCAGATGTATGATGCAGGTCATTGAAACCAGGGAAAGGACCGCTGGCAAAGAAAATTCAGGCAGCTATGGCAATGATCTCCTGGGTCTATTGATGTCTGCCAAAATTCAACAGGTGGGGGGCAACCTGCCAGACGTACGCATGACTAGAGAGGAAATTGTTGGTGAATGCAGAACTTTCTACTTTGCCGGACATGAAACTACATCAATCCTGTTGACATGGACCATGATATTACTTGGAATGCATCAAAAATGGCAAACACGAGCACGCAGAGAGGTGTTGGAGATATGCGGAAAAAATGTTTATCCAGATGCGGATAGCGTAAATCGCCTGAAGATTGTAATATCTGCTTGTGACAACCTTTATCTTGAGTAAATTCCAGTAGAGTATCATTATTTTAGTAGATGTTAAATGAGTAATGCATTGTAGGATCTCGAAGTAGTAATATTGCTTAGCAGAGACTACTGTGAAGCAGTAGGTAGATCCTAAAAGATCCATTTTAACTAACCAAGTAGGTGTAAATGGCCCTAAGAGTACATTTTACAGGAATTCTTCATTCTCCTCCAAAAGAAATTTTGTTTTAAAATATTAAGTGGATGTTTGCAGGTGGGAATGATTCTAAATGAGTCCCTGAGACTTTATCCACCAGCAAATGCTTTGTTACGCCAAGCGGAAAAGCCGGTGAAGCTTGGAAGGCTTTCAATTCCTGCAGGCACCGAACTTATGATTTCAACCCTTTCAATACACCATGATCCAGCTTTATGGGGAAATGATGCAAATGAGTTTAACCCAGGTCGATTTAGTGAGGGAATTGCGAAGGCTGCAAAGCATCCATTGGCATTTATGCCATTTGGATTTGGTCCGAGAATATGTGTGGGTCAGAACTTTGCACTGTTGGAAGCAAAAGTGGCACTGGCCATGATTCTGCAACGATTTTCGTTTGTCACTTCCCCATCTTATGCTCATGCACCCATCATTGGTGTCACAATGCAACCCCAACATGGAGCCCAGGTGATCCTGCACATGAACTAATGCTAAACTTGTGTATTTTGTTTTACAGGAAAAAGATGCACATGGAAAAATAAAAACTTCATAATTTAGATTATACTGATGGATATAAGTCCTGTAAAGTTCCAAGGTATTGCTTATAATTCTCTCAGCTGAGAATGCTTACAAGCTCTATGCTTATAATTTTCAATAATGCCAAAGATTTGTGAAATTTTGGCTTTTGTTGGTGGACAAAGATGGAGGTTTTACGCTTTTGTAGTCTATGGAAGTGATGATTCTTTAGGGGTTTCAAGATATTTTTTTTTTAGGAAGAACGGGTTTGGGATGTTATATTCAAAAAGCATGTGGGTTTTTAATTGGATATAAAGGCTTAGCGACTGCATTTAGTGAATTTCAACTTTGAAATTCGAAATTCGAAATTCGCTGAACTTCAACCAAATTAGAATTTGAAGCCGAACTTAAATCCGAATTTCAAAGTCGAACTTCAAGTAGAATTTGATGTCGAACTTCAAGTCGAATTGGAACTTGATGTAGAACTTCATAAAAATTTTAAAAGGTAAAAAAAATACAAAAACCTAACATAAATTCCTAAATTTTTAACAAGATACCATCCTTTTGAAATATAACTAGCAACAACCACATTAATAATATTAATGTGTCTGAATACGTCCATAAGTATAAATGGGTCACATATTATAGAAAAAAAACATTAATATGAAAAGTATGTGCTCCATTTACGCCTATCGGCATATTTTGACTTAACATTAATATTCTTAATGTGGTTGTTGCTAGTAATGTGTGAGGGCATAGACATATCTCCAAAATATTAATAAAATAATATTTAATTAAAAATAATAACAATTTATATAATTATATTATTCAATTAATTAGTAATATATAATTAAAATTTAATCTCATTTGTTATCTTTTAATTAATTAAAAATATTCTACGAATATGGTATTTAATTAAAATATTATAATCAAAGTAATAATTTAATATAATTATTTAATTCAAAATAATATTATTTAAATATTTATAATATAATAATAATATATTATAATTATATATTATAACAATATATTAGTAAAAAATGATGATGCTAATATGATATAATTAAAATATTATAACAATGTATTTATAAAATATCGACATTTATTTAATAATATTATTATTTTATTATATTTTTTAATATTATAAAGATAAAATAAAAATATTATTACATTAATTAATTAATTAAATAAGTATAATATAATAATTAATTAAATAATTATATCATTTAAGTATAATGATATTACTTTTTAATAATATTATAGTATATTGTACTATTATAAGAATATAAAATTTAATTAAAATATTATAATTAAAGTAATAATAAAATAATGTTATTTTATTTAAAATATTATTATTTAACTATATAATATTATAGTATAGTATAATTTATATAGTTGAAAATACTATTGAAATTATATTGATCAATGTCGCAATGCAACAAAACCCTCAAGATGGATGTCACAATGCAGCATAACCCCTGATAATCATCATAATGCAACATAGCCCTCGATGAACGTCTAATGTCAAATTATTAATGTGTCACATCTTGGGAATTGTTGGTGTATATCATTTTTAATCCTTACTAAATATCAGAATGGGACATAACCCTTTGTCATATTAGGCATATAACCCTTGATCAATGTCGCGATGTGACAAAACCCTTGATGAACGTTGTGATACAACATAACACTTGATATACATCACAATGTGACATATTCGTTGATGAATGTCGAATTTCACATCTTGGGAATTGTCGATGTATACCATTTTTTAATCCTTAATGAATGTTAAAATGTGACATAGCACAAAACCCTTGATATACATCACAATGTGAGATAACCCTATTAAAATTATATTGATCAATGTCACGATGCGACAAAACCCTCAAGATGGACGCCGCAATGCAGCATAACCCTTGATAAGCATCGCAATGCAACATAGCCCCCGGTGAACGTCGAATGTCAAACTATTAATGTGTCACATCTTGGGAATTGTCGCTGTATGTCATTTTTTAATCCTTAATTATAACCCTTGATCAATGTTGCAATGCGACAAAACCCTTGATGAACGACGCAATACAACATAACACTTGATATACATCACAATGTGGCATAGTCGTTGATGAATTTCGAATGTCACATTATTAATATGTCACATCTTGGGCATTGTTGGTGTATATCATTTTCTAATCCTTAATCAATGCCAAAATGAGACATAACCCTTTATCATATTAGACATATAACCCTTGTTCAATGTCGCAATGCGACATAACCCTTGTTGAACACTGTGATGCAACATAACACTTGATATACATCACAATGTGAGATAGCCCTCGAATTTCTAATGTCACATTATTAATGTGTCACATATTGGGCATTGTTGGTGTATAATTAAAATATTATAACAATGTATTTATAAAATATTAACATTTACTTAATAATATTATTATTTTATTATATTTTTTAATATTATAAAGATAAAATAAAAATATGATTAATTAAATAAACTAATTAATTAATTGTAATATAATAATTAATTAAATAATTATATCATCTAAGTATAATGATATTACTTGTTAATAATATTATATTATATTGTACTATTACAAGAATATAAAATTTAATTAAAATATTATAATTAAAGTAATAATAAAATATTATTATTTTATGTAAAATATTAGTATTTAACTATAATATTATAGTATAGTATAAATTATATAGTTGAAAATACTATTAAAATTATATTGATCAATGTAGAAATGCAACAAAACCCTTAAGATGAATGTCACAATGCAGCATAACCCTTGATAATCATCACAATGCAACATACCCCCCGATGAATGTCGAATGTCAAATTATTAATGTGTCACATCTTGAGAATTGTTGGTGTATAAATCATTTTTAATCCTTAATAAATATCAAAATGGGACATAATCATTTGTCATATTAAAGGCATATAACCCTTTATCAATGTCGCGATGTGACAAAACCCTTAATGAATGATGTGATACAACATAACACTTTATATACATCACAATGTGATGTAGTCATTGATGAATGTCGAATGTCACACCTTGGGCATTGTCGGTGTATACCATTTTTTAATCCTTAATGAAAGTTAAAATGGGACATAGCACAAAATGTTTGATATACATCACAATGTGAGATAGCCCTATTAAAATTATATTGATCAATGTCGCAATGCGACAAAACCCTCAAGATGAACGCCGCAATGCAACATAACCCTCGATAAACATCGCAATGCAACATAGCCCCCGATGAACGTCGAATGTCAAACTATTAATGTGTCACATATTGGGAATTGTCGGTGTATATCATTTTTAAATCCTTAATTATAACCCTTGATCAATGTCGCAATGCGACAAAACCATTGATGAACTCCGCAATACAACATAACACTTGATATAAATCACAATGTGACATAGTCGTTGATGAATGTCGAATGTCACATTATTAATGTGTCACATCTTGGGAATTGTCAGTGTATATCATTTTTAATCCTTAATTAATATCAGAATGGGACATAACCCTTTGTCATATTAGGGATATAACCCTTGATCAATGTCGCAATGCGACAAAACCCTTGATGAATGACGCAATACAACATAACACTTGATATACATCACAATGTGGCATAGTCGTTGATGAATTTCGAATGTCACATTATTAATATGTCATATCTTGGGCATTGTTGGTGTATATCATTTTCTAATCCTTAATGAATGCCAAAATGAGGCATAACCCTTTATCATATTAGACATATAACCCTTGTTCAATGTCACAATGTGACATAATCCTTGTTGAACGCCACAATGCAACATAACACTTGATATACATCACAATGTGAAATAGACCTTGACAAATTTATAATGTCACATTTTGGGCATTGTTGGTGTATATCATTTTCTAATCCTTAATGCATGTCAAAATGGGACATAACCCTTTATCATATTAGACATATAAACATTGATAAATGTCGCAAGGCGACATAACCCTTGTTGAACACCGCAATGCAACATAACACTTGATATACATAACAATGTGAGATAGCCCTTGATGAATGTCTAATGTCACATTATTAATGTGTCACATATTGTGCATTGTTTTAATCCTTAATTAAAATTATATTAATTAATGTCGTGATGTGACAAAACCCTTATGTCAAATTAGACATAACCATTGATCGATGTCGCAAAGCAACACAACCCTTGATGAATGCCACAATGCAACATAACCCTTAATAAGCTTCAAAATGCGACATAATGGTTGATAAATATCACAATGCAATGTAACTCTTGATAAACATCATAATGCAACATAATGCATGATGAATGTCGAATGCCAAATTATTGATGTCTTACATGTTTGACTTTACCGAACCTTGTTTGACTTTGGTTAACCTTGAATTCATTTTGACCATAGTTAACTATGGTTGACTTTAGTGAGCCATGTTTGACTTTAGTTAACCATGGTTGACTATATTTACCATGGCTGACTAATTTTGACTTACACATTTCAACAATCAATACTTAACACTTGAAAGATAAGGTTAATTTATGGTTGACTATTATTTAACCATGTTTGACTTTACCAAACATTGTTTGACTTTACCAAACATTGTTTGACTTTGGTTAAACTTGGTTTTAGTTTGATCATAGGTGAGAAAAATGTTAAAAAACTTTGCAATTCCATATAACCAACATAAAACATGATGAATATCATAATGCGAAAAAACCAATAAAACATTTTAGGAACATAACAAAGATGAAAACCATGGATGGATGTCGCAAATGAACATCGCACTTGATGAACGTCACAATATGGAAAAATTGTTAAAAAAACATTGCATTTCCATATAACCAACATAAATCATGATGAACATCACAATGTGACAAAACCAATAAAACATTTCAAGAACATAACAAAGATGAAAACCATGGATGGATGTCATAATCGAACATCGCACTTGATGAATGCCACAATGCGACAAAACCATAAAAAAACTTTGCAATTCCATATAACCAACATAAAATGTGATAAACATCACAATGCGAAAAAATTTCGCAAACGAACATCGCATTTGATGAACATCACAATATGGCAAAATCATTAAAAAACATTGCATTTCCATATAACCAAATTAAAACATGATGAACATCACAATGTGACAAAACCACTAAAACATTCCAGGAACATAACAAAGATAAAAACCATGGATGGATGTCACAATCGAACATCGCACTTGATGAACGTCACAATGCGACAAAACCATAAAAAACTTTGCAATTCACATTTTGGTTGTGAATCTATGATTTTGAATACGATGCCAACCATAAAAAGGTGGAACAGAATGTGGTATTGTCGTATTAGCGTTGTTTGTTTGTTCAATGCACATTCAATTATAGAAATAAAACTGTGGCTATGCTATTTTAGTTGTTGCGAGTTTTACTTGATACAAATTGTAATGTAATTGGTATATGATTTCATTGTTGTAATGGTTAATTCATTCTATTGCATGTCAATGTGAATACAGAATAAGACATTGGAAAAATTAATAACTGCCCATTGTTTGAGAGGTCTAATCTCCAGATATATAAAAAAAACATCTTGAAAATGGATAATATTTCAGTTAAACTCGTGAAACATATAAAGTAGGATTCAAAATAAATAAATAAATAATTCTTGTAATGTGAACTGAATGTAGCAAACATTTGTAATCATCGTTAAGTAAACAATAATTTAAAACAATTGTGCATTGAGCAATCTCGCTTCATAGCATGCATGGAGGACATCAACATATGGCATGTTTCTTGTGCAACATATGGCATGTTTCTTGCGCTCATATGTCTCTGTCCACAATTGTTTTAGCAAGGAACTTTTTATATGCACATATAGAGAGATCTTCAACATCCACAACATTGGAGATTCTTGTTAAGATGTCTTGATAGCTTTATGATCTTTGTTCAGCTTTCGAAGCATATTTTGCGATGTACTTCAATACTGCGTGACGTGACACGACTGGATGGAAATCAACATTGTTATTTTCTTTGCCACCTTCCATACTAAACCATCCAATAATTAGCAAATGTCTTAATAAATGCAATTAAAAATATAGTAAGTTCTTATAAAAAAATAACAATCTAATAAGATAAAAATAAAAATAAAAAAGAACTAAATTTAATACATTTAAAAAAATGTAAATTAAACCCTAAATCCTAATATATAGTGCAATAAATAAACATTTGGTGTATCAACATAAGAATATAAACTATACAAAAAGAAAACCTAGATAAGTTTAAAATCAAACCATGGTATCTTAATAACACAATGATAATCACTTTTAATGAATCAAACAAAGCCAATTCTAGAATGATCATAGTTGACTTATGACTCCACAATTAATATTAAGTGTGCTTTCAAAAATAATAGTTAAGTGCAATTTCATTGAAAACAAGTTACAAAACAAAACAATGGTAGTCACATTTGTTGTATATTTCTTTGTTTTGTGTTTCTTTATCTTAAGTGCCTATCTTCTTGATGGGCTAAAACCTCCCAAGACTGTTCAAACTCATGTAAAAATATATTAATACAATAAAGATTTAAATACATGTAGAAATGTCTTAATAATTACATTTATTAAGACATTTCTATTTGCATCATATCAAAATACTTACTAATTGCTAGACATAACAATGTGGTAAGATCTTATAAAAAAATAAAATGTAATGAGGTCTAAATTTAATACATTAAAAAAATAGTTAAATTAAATCCTTAACCTCCAAAGTTTTATAAAAAATTAACAATCTATTAATTACCAAATGTAAGGCTCGTCAATGTAAATGTAAAGCTCGGTTTGAGATTTTTTTTTTGAAGTTTTAAATCCCACAACTTCGTTAATTTCCAAAACGCCTTTATAACCTAGAACTTCAATACATTTGACCCTTGGTCTTTGCAGGTTAGGTGTAAGTTTGAAACTTGAGTTACAGGCTATGATCATCGGCTATGACCGTAGAGACTTTGCCCAATGAGAGAAATCTCGTTGAGATATAATGTATCTTAAAATGTAATTAAATTTACATTCTACATTTTATATTTAATTATTGTAATATTTTAAAATAATATGGCAATTTAATAATAAAATTAATGTAAATCAAATTTAAAAAAAAATGAAATTAAATGTTTACATAAATTATGCTTGGAAGTACCATAAAATAGTGTACAGAGTTTTCTGAAACTTATTCCCGTAAGTTTAATGAAATTTTAATATTATAAAATTCTTAGAATAATTCAATAATTTAAAATTCTTAGAATAAAATTGATGTCGTGTGGTGAACGGTTATCACAACCGAACCTTGACCGATTATCACAGCAGTATACGTGGTGAATGCCACCATCAGCCCTCATAAATCCTCCATCGATTCCGCGTTGTGAACGGTTATCAAACTATTAAACCATAGTCGGGCTATTAAACTCGAGGCCGCCGCTGCCCACCACGTCAAGCAAGGGTTTGTTTATTAGCTAACTATTCCACCCTTAAACAATTCATTATCGTTAACTAGATGACCATTGAAGCGATGTCGATCACACACTTGTCCTTTGTTACCTTAAATCTAGAGAATCGATAAGTCTTCTTCCATTTCCCCAAAATATCTAAAATATAAACGTCTATCAACATAATTATATATGTTAATGTTGGCATGCAATTTTCATTTTACATAATGTTTAATGAGTGCCTAAAATTTTATATATATATAATAAAATTTTGAAATGTATAGCCCCTCGAACTTAATGTCGAATTTTCACCAAATTTTTCATTGCCGAATTTTTGTCAAATTTCAAGGTCGTCAAATTCGAACACTAACTCGAACCAGGTGACTTAGTATACAAGAGGATGCCTTTTAGAATTAGTAAGATAATTATGTGTTTAAAAAAAAAATTGGAGGTATAGAATTGGACACGGCCGACATATGCTGTCAGCTTGCCACAAAAAGTCTAGTGCAAATAAGACCATCAATGGTAATTAGAAAATGATTTTAGAGTCAATAGAAATCGCAGCGTATAATATTTGAGGAAGATGATGTGAAATTCTATGTCACGGCAGATCTAAAGAGCTGAGGATACCTCACAAAGAAAGAATGAGCAGAAAATTTGAATAAGAGTGAAAACTGCAGTAAAAAATAGCAGAAGAATAATAATGCAGTAGAACTCAGATAGGAGCAGAATAATGTCACACTACTCAATTATCAGTTTAATGAACAATGATAATACAATGGAGATAATTTGAATCACACAGGAGAATTTGAACCTCAGTTGGTCTAGCATAGAGATTATCACCACTAGAGTGCTCTGGAAGACTCAAAGTCAACTGAACTGAACTTAAGATCAATTAACTGAAGTCACAATCAGTTAACTGAGTAAGGAGGGCGCAATAGTGAGTATGTCATGCATGCTAGTCAGAAAGGGCTGCATGAGGCCACAATTAGTGGCATCCGGAGCTCTAACCCCCCACAAGAGTAAGATAACTCAGGTGGACTACACTAGAACACTCAATAGGTTCTAATAAAATAGGGAACTGACTGAAGTGGTCCTAAAAAGATGCATGCAGGGCTCAGAAGGTGGTAGATGGATCCTGGATGACATCTGCATACCACTAGGGGGCAAATGACACCATCAATAACTAGAAAAAATAAATAATGCTTGGTAGGACAAGGATGGAGTATTGAAATATCCTAACAGATGACACGTTTGATTTGAAAATATGCATGCATATTTGATGTGAGAAATACCACCTTCCTTCTATTCCAAGCCAAAAGATGTCTCAATGGAATGGAACCCGGGTGGATGGAATGATATCCATCTATCCCCACCAACAGACCACCGTATCATTACTTATGCATTATACTAGCAATTGTGTTTAAAGATAATATTTAAAACAATTTAGTGTTATGTAATAAATGGCAGACATTATTTGTATTCTATTTAAATGTAATAAAGAGTTGCATTAATATCATGATTATATATATATATAACGATAACGAACAATTTTATAAATAGAAATCAATGAAAAGCTCTATTTTCAAAAAACAAATTGAAGCCTATCTCAAAATCATTTTATACAAATATATAATTTTATATATTACAATGTATATAATAAAAAAATTGCTGATTGTCAAAATAGTTGAAAAAAATGTAAAACTAGTACAGGCACTTAACTTGTGGTTGGTGAACACCGTAAACCAGATGTTAAGTGCCATGAACAAGTTATTTGCTACTTGTCCTCCCTGTGTTGTTGTTGCAATCACATGTTGTCTATGCCTCAGCTACCTGTTATCACCACCCTTCTTCTAGTTAAACAGGCTGTGTGTTGCTACTCGTTATCCATGCATCACTACCAGTGATCCATGCATAAGCTACCAGCTATTTTTTATATTCTTTTTTTTGTAATTGTTTATTTCAAATTTTAAATGACGCCCATAAAATCACTATGGATAGTACATTGTCCCATCCTCTTGCAATATAGGAAAAGCATAGATGCTAGTCCACCCCCAAATTCTAAGATATAACAATTAACTTGTGGTCGGTGAACACTGATAGATTTCAAGCTTAGTTGTAATCACCGGTTGTCTATTACCTTCTATAGTTAAATGGGTTGTCTATCACTAACTATTATCCATGCATGAGCTATGAGTTATCCATGCATTAGCTACCAATTATATTTTTTATATTTATTTTTCTTTTATAATTATTTATTTGGAATTTTGAACGATGACCATATAATCAATGTGGACAGTACACTTGTCCCATCCTCCTTCAATTTAGAAAAAGCATAGATGATAGTCCACCCCAAATTCTAAGATATAAACACCTATCGATGTAATTGTGTAGTTGGGAGAACTAGCAACAAGCACAACCACAAGTAAAGTGGCCAGTGAACATCGATAGGTGTAGTTATCCACTTAGTTTTGGGGAGATGGCTAGTTGTTAAACAAACGCTAAACATTAAACTAATTAATATAAACATTAAACTAATTAATATAATAAACTTGAACAGTGCACTAAGCTTAAACGAGTCATCATACACTAAGATTCAAGTGAGAGAACTCGAACCAAGGACAACAACTTATTGGGAAAACTTGATCTCTTGGCATTCCCCTCAGCTCCCACAGAATTTCCCAAAATCAAGGTGTGCTTTGATATTGATGCCAATGGTATTCTCGATGTGTATGTTGAGGACACAACCATTGGTCAGAAGAACAAGATCACCATGGAAGAGATTGAGAAAATGTTCGAAGATGAAGAGCAAAGAAAGAAAGTGGAGGGACACTCTCCGAAAGATTAAGGATGCCATTCACCAAGCTTTTCGGTGGTTTTATCAAAACCCATTTGCCAAGGCCAATGAGTTTGATAAGGTGGAGGAGTTGAAGATCATCTGCAATCCTATCAGTGCCAAGAATTCATTGGAGAACTATGCTTATGACATGAGACACAATGTCCAATACATTGAGGATGCCATTGAACAGACTATTGAATGGCTGGATCATAACCAGACTGTCGATCCGGAAGAATCTGGGATCAAGATGAAGGAGCTTGTCAACATTTCATTGCTAAGATGTACCAAAGCAATGATGCTGGCAATGCCTTATTATGGATATGCAGTTGGTTCTCCACATCATTGATGTTGGCATTTTAACGATGCATTCAATTCTTCAAACTACAATAGGTATCTCCACGTGTGACCATCATTGCATTCAAATCACACTCAATAAAGAATATAGGTTCCCATAGTTGACCATTGGGAATTCCCCATTGTCACGTATATGAAACATTTTTCTCATAGCATTTGATGAATCTTCAATGAAATAAAAAAAAATAGTCACTCAAATGGGCAATGAGATTTCAAGCTTGTCGTGCTTTAAAAGCCCTTCAGAACTTTCAACACGCTCTACATAATTGAAAATTCTAGAAAAATACAATTGCAAAGATGTTTAAGCTGAGTCTTTGCAGTGAAGAGTTTCAATCCACGTAGGCCTATTACTTACTTATTCTTCTCAATTTTCATTCCATTTTCCCTTAGATGAGATTCAATATTCTTTAAGAATCAGGTGCCATGTGCATGATTTATTACAGGTATTTGTTTTTCATTTTGACTCATAGTTGTTTTTGGCATGAACTCAAGGACTTTTACCTTCATTGAACCTATAACATGCTGCCTTTTATAGGATTTTTAGATCTCAAACTCCCCGTACCTTACTCGGATTATACAGAGCAAGATTATGATTCGAAAGCTCATGATGCAATGCAGAGATTATAGACTTGACACGGCATTAAGTCATTTAGACGTACTAAATTACTAGGACCAACCAGTAGCCTAAGCCAGCATTAGTATAAGGTAACCACTCCAACATATCGTCTTGAGTGTCAGCTGTTTTCGGCAACACTCGCTATCTGGCAACTCCAACCCCTGACTAATCAAGAAAAGTTTTTATTGTCATTACCCAAATTCAAATTCTCCTCTTAACATCGTCACAGTTCTTGTATCTCTTGATAGCCATGAAAATTTAGTGTTCAAATATCCATAAGCTTAGAATCCAACCCTGGTATGCTCTTTAGCTTCTTACACCTACTTACATTCAACTGCTCCAAAAATATGGCAACAATCAAGCCAAGATGGCGGTACTTCCAACAAATATTTACCTATGGAGAGAACTTCCGAATTGCATAGGTTTTCAATACTATGAGCTAGTTCCAAGTATAATCTTTCCAAGGACCGTTTTCCTCCCACTTGAAAGGCAATTCTATATATATATATCACTATTTTGATTGTGTTCATTAAAATATCAAGGATTTATAAAATATCCAGCCATCATAATCTCATCTTTAATTGTGTGGATGAAGAAACCCTAAACACCATTAAGATGTGCCTCAACGTTCTTCACCTTTAAAAGTAAATTCTATGAACAAACTCAAGGCATGGTTATGGGTTCATCCTTATCCCAGTTAGTAGACAACATCTTTACGGAACATTTTGATTTAAACAATTTTTATCTTAAACCTAAATGTTAGTTCGACTTTGTTGATGACACCATTACGGTTTGACACGTGGCCACGAGTCATTCCTAGATTCTTTCCTCAACTACTTAAATAGCATTTTCCCCACATTCAATTCACCATGGAAATCGAGAAGGACAATTTTCAAGGGCTAAAGAATCCAACCTATAACCGATAGTTTCAATTTTCCTTCCTTAGTCATGCAGCACTGCCCAAGCTCCACTCCTGGTGACGTGACCAACCTAAGGTAGGATTTCCAAACTATGCAATCACTTATATGTATTCTTACTTAATTGACCATGTTATAATCTGAAGGCACTTAACCAAGACCAAACACAAGAATAACACTAGTATGGGTTGGGCATCACCTCAATGGAGTGTGCCAAACATTTATATATAAAAGTACCAAGTACAATTACAACATTAGGAGGAAACCCAAGGAAACCTCTCTGGGAGTACACCCAAAAACGACAGCAACTCCTCTTTACAGAAACCCCCAAAATATTCTAGAACAATACTTCTAGACTTTCGGCAGTCCCCCCTATTGCACCCACAAGCCTGCCTCCTACAACACCCGTCTCTTGGTCTCCCTTTAACCAACCAAGCTTCCAAGTCATGTTCTCTCGTTTCTAAGGCTAGGACTGTGCCAAACTCGCTTTGTTCACTTGGACCCTTGTCTTTCTTCCACTTCGTTGGATCCATTATGTTCTCTCCACATGCCACGCACTCTTATTTATATGCGCTCTCCATGGCCAAGGGTCATGTCTCCCTACCGTGCACCCTTCCATCTCTAGACGACCAATTTGGTAACACTTATATCGGGGATCCCAAGCCATGCTACTCCATGGGATCCCAAGTCGTGCTATGCCCATGGATCCACCTCTTGATGTGCATCCATAGCATCCCAACATGTGCTACTTCCACTCTCTGGTCGCTTCCCTATGCGTTGGCCTGGGTGCAATGCCACCACACACCACTCGTTTGGTCTCCCTTGCATGCTCTCATCCACACATCTATCTGTCATGTCGAGCGTCGTCGACGCATCATCAAAGCCATCCACCTCAACGCATTGATCTATACTTAGGGCGCACCTCACATTGGCGTGGGTGTTTAGCCTTGTGTCGGGACAGGGGTGTGACATCCTCCCCCACCCAACTTGTTTTCGTCCTGGAAACATTATCAAACCTTCTTCGTAGGCACCCTATGAATCTCCTCAAACTCACGGATCTTGTCTTCTTTCCTCTATAGTGACTCATATATTTCCCAGTTGTTCTCTTCCTCCTCCAAGTCCTTCTAGCTGACGAAGTACTCCTAACAACTCTTCCTCCCATGTTTGACGTAGGGGAGTACCAACACCTTCCCTACATCATGTTTTGGTCGGTCTGCAATCATCGCAAAATATTTGGATGCTAAGTTACTACTAGATTGTCCTTGTCATATCGAAATCCCCTCAATTGGCTCACGTGGAAAAAAGATGAAAGATGTCCAATTACTCAGGTAGCTTCAACTTGTAGGAAATATTTCCCACCTTCTCTAGAATATCAAAGTGTCCTTCAAAACTTCGCATCAGTGGTGTTTTGAACTTCTCCTTGATGAGTTTGTGAAGCACCTTAACACCAACCTGGAATTCCACTTCTCACCTTCCGTAATATGCCCATATTTTCATCCAATCGATTTCATCTATCAATTGGATGCATGCCACCTCCAACATGTCCTACCGGTCCTTCATGAAACTCATCGGAGTTGAGTTCTGTCCATAAGTATCGGTAGCAATGACATGTTGAATTAGTGGTTGTTTCCTAATTTCTAACTCAAAGGAATTGTAACCTGCCGCTAAATTGTTCTGCATGTTGTAATTGTATTAGGTTGCGTCCAACATCTCTATCCAATCTTGTTGGTCTTCCTACATGAAGTGTGAAAGGTAGTCTCCCAAGGGATTATTGGTTCATTCCATCTACCCATCTTTCTATAGATGGTAGCTCGAACTCATCAACAACTTGGTCCCAACCAACCTACACAACTCCGTCCAAAAGCGACCTTGTGAACCGGGTTTCCTTTTCTGACACAATGGTCAAAAGAAGCCCCCAATGCTTTGCAACATGTCTCAGAAACATCTTCACCACATCCTTGGCTTTGCAAGGAAACTTTGTCAAAAATAAGGTGGCATACCTCGAAAAATTTCCACCATACCTAGGATCCCATTGTATCTTTGTGAGATTGGAAACTATGTGATGAAGTACATAGAGATGCTCACCCAATGTCTCTCTAGTATAGGAAATGACTGGAGTGAACCTACTCACATCTTGGTGTTGCGAATTTTTTATGGAAAACAAGACAAGTCTTGACATACTCCTCAACGGAATGCCTTATGTGCTCCTAGTAATAACCTTGCTCCAAGAGTGCCAAGTTTCTTTCTTGTCTAACCTGCCCTAACTAAGTCGTGACACTCTTCCAACAATTCCCTCCTAATTTTAGTTGTTCACGACACATATAAGAAACTACCAAAGTAGAGTAGCCCGTCCTCAACCCAAAACCTTCTCATCTTTCCTTCCTTCACTTGTTTGAATATTTTCACAGCAATGGGCTCACTCTCCAACCCCTTCTTGATCCACAGTCACGAGTCTGAGGTAACCTGCGCAATGGGAACCTCCCATTTCTTCTCCTCCTCTAAGGCTGCAAGTTGCAGCTTCTGGCTCAATGCATCAAATGTTGTGTTAAGTATACCTGGACAGTACTCCAATTTCATATCAAAATCTTCCAGGAAATCTTGCCACCGTGCCTGCTTGGGTGAAAACTTTAGTTGTGTGGCAAAGTAGCTCATCACCACATTGTCTATCTTCACAACAAATGGTTTGCCTCGCAAGTAGTGCCTCCACTCTTGCAAGCAATGCACCATAGTATTCATTTCTTTCTCATGAACAAGATATTGTTGTTCACAATCCTATAGCTTCCTACTTTCATAGGCCACTAGATGCCCATCTTGTGACAAAACTCCCCCACTGGCGAACACTGAAGCGTTTGTCTGCACCTCAAACCTTGCTTCAAAGTTTGGCAGTTTCAAATGCATGTCATCGCAAGTCTACCTTTTAGCTTGCATAATGATGCCTGACACTTCTCTGTCCAACTCCAAGGTCTGTTCCTTTTTAGCAACTTGGTGAGTGGTATGAAGTTCTTAGAATATCCCTCAATGAACCATCAATAGTATTTTGCCAAACCAAGGAAACTTCTAACCTTTTGAACTGTTTCTGGCTCTTCCCAATCCACAATGTCTTCCACCTTCTTCAATTCCATGTGAATGCATCCCTATCCAACCCAATGACCAAGGAATGGGATCTCTATCTTCCCAAAGACACACTTTGACTTCTTCAAGTATAGTTTATTATTCTGCAGTGCCTCAAAGACTTCTTCCAAGTGCTTCTTGTGTTCTTCCATGCTCCTGCTAAGAACCACAATGTCATCTAAGTAGACCACCGTCGGCTTGTCCAAAAATGGCCTTAGCACATTGTTCATGAGGGTGTAGAACGTTGCAGGAGCGATACACAACCCGAAAGGCATCACAAGAAACTCAAAGCTTCCATACCTCATCAAGTAGGTCGTCTTATACTCATTCCCTTCTACAATCCTCACCTGGTAGAACCCCTTTATCAAGTCCAACTTTGAGAGAAAACCTTGGCCTTAACCAACTTGTGGAAACAATCAGCTACCAATGGTAGTGGATACCTATTATTTGCAGTCTTCTTGTTGAGTTCCCGGTAGTCCAAGCAAAGCCTCAACTCTAGTTTCCTTATTCTATTGAAAGACGACAGGTGCACCATATGACGACCTTGAAGCTTTGATGAAGCTGACATCAATCAACTTCACCAACTACTTCCTCAAATCCTCCAACCCTGGTCCTGATAGTCGATAGGGATATTTTTCCATCGGCATCAACCCCAGTTTAAGAGCTATGCAATGATCCATGATGCATTGAGGTGGGAGCACTTTCGACAAGTTCCCCGACATCAAATCCATGTTTGTGCTTAACACATAGCTCTGAAGGCACATGAATCCTCATTTATTCCTATGTTGCTTCGTCCAGTAGTGCTAAAGAAGGTTTTTATTGAACAGTGCTTAAGAAGTTTTGTTTTTGAAAATTTGTTTATCCGAGAGATATGGAATTGCTGCTGTGTTCAGTTATCATTCTCTTTCAATCTCAACTGCTTATAAGAACTTTAGAGAGTTCTGTGTATTAGTAATGTTCTTCTGCTGTTTTGGTTCCTTTTTTGCATGAGTTTTATCTTTGAAGAGTTGTATCGGATGCTATCGCTTTTTCTGAATATTATTTAATAGAGTTGAAGGCTTGGCATTTTAGTAGGGCATGTTCTTGGTCTTTAACATACCTTGTAGTATGCCATGATTTAGAATTTTTCTGCATTGATTTCTGTAACTTGTGAAATTGGTTTCCTCAACAGATTTCTGCCTACCAGAAAGAACAGGCGACATTGGTATTTAAGAAAAGAAATCAGCAGATGTATGATGCAGGTCATTGAAACCAGGGAAAGGACCGCTGGCAAAGAAAATTCAGGCAGCTATGGCAATGATCTCCTGGGTCTATTGATGTCTGCCAAAATTCAACAGGTGGGGGGCAACCTGCCAGACGTACGCATGACTAGAGAGGAAATTGTTGGTGAATGCAGAACTTTCTACTTTGCCGGACATGAAACTACATCAATCCTGTTGACATGGACCATGATATTACTTGGAATGCATCAAGAATGGCAAACACGAGCACGCAGAGAGGTGTTGGAGATATGCGGAAAAAATGTTTATCCAGATGCGGATAGCGTAAATCGCCTGAAGATTGTAATATCTGCTTGTGACAACCTTTATCTTGACTAAATTCCAGTAGATTATCATTATTTTAGTAGATGTTAAATGAGTAATGCATTGTAGGATCTCGAAGTAGGTGACCAGCTACTCTAAGAGAATGAAAAAAGTGGTCAGTTTAGTCTAGTATCTTAACATAATTGCTTAGCAGAGACTACTGGGAAGCAGTAGGTAGATCCTAAAAGATCCATTTTAACTAACCAAGTAGGTGTAAATAGCCCTAAGAATACATTTTACAGATATTCTTCATTCTCCTCCAAAGCAAAGATTTTGTTTTAAAATATTAAGTGGATGTTTGCAGGTGGGAATGATTCTAAATGAGTCCCTGAGACTTTATCCACCAGCAAATGGTATGTTACGCCAAGCGGAAAAGCCAGTGAAGCTTGGAAGGCTTTCAATTCCTGCAGGCACCCAACTTATGATTTCAACCCTTTCAATACACCATGATCCAGCTTTATGGGGAAATGATGCAAATGAGTTTAACCCAGGTCGATTTAGTGAGGGAATTGCGAAGGCTGCAAAGCATCCATTGGCATTTATGCCATTTGGATTTGGTCCGAGAATATGTGCGGGTCAGAACTTTGCACTGTTGGAAGCAAAAGTGGCACTGGCAATGATTCTGCAACGATTTTCGTTTGTCACTTCCCCATCTTATGCTCATGCACCCATCATTGGTGTCACAATGCAACCCCAACATGGAGCCCAGGTGATCCTGCACATGAACTAATGCTAAAATTGTGTATTTTACAGGAAAAAGATGCACATGGAAAAATAAAAAAACTTCATAATTTAGATTATACTGATGGATATATTCTGCATCTTTACATCAAAGTCCTGCATAGTTCCAAGGTGTTGCTTATAATTCTCTCAGCTGAGAATGCTTTTGTAAGCTCCAGGCTTATAATTTTCAATAATGCCAAAGATTTGTGAAATTTTGGCTTTTGTTGGTGGATAAAGATGGAGGTTTTACGCTTCTGTAGTCTATGGAAGTGATGATTCTTTAAAAGTTTCAAGATATTTTTGAGGAAGAACAGGTTTTGGGATGTTATATTGAAAAAGCATGTGGGTTTTTCAATTATTGTGACTAATCATAGATTGTTGTTATTGCAATTATAAAGACGTATCATTCTTCACTTGTAATGAATGGATCATAAATTCTTATTGCCAATGATAGATAACGATCAAACAATGATAAAGGGAATGCATGCCAATTACACTATGGTTTAATAGGATATACAGAAGGATGCCTTTTAGAATTAGTAAGATAATTATGTGTTTAGACATGATTTTGGAGGTATAGAATTGGACAGAGCAGACATATGCTGTCACAAAAAGGCTGGTGCAAATAAGACCATCAATGGTAATTAGAAAATTATTTTAGAGCCATAGAAGTCACAGAGTATAACATCTGAGGAAGAGGGCATGTTTGATTTGAAAGCAATTTGGGAAGTTTTAGGAAAATAAAAATTAATAGAACATATTTATATGTGAAAATAACTCTCATTTATATTGTAATTATTACTTAGACATTTTTTATTTATAAAGAATGAAAACTATTTTAGATAGATATGAGTGCATACTTTATGTGAAAAAAATGTGGATGAGCAAAACTTGTCTGCATTACCCAATATTCCTATATTTGGCTTTGCATGTGTGTTCTTTGTAAAGATAATCAAGGTATACTATGCTCAAAAGAATCACCGCATGTGTGTTCTTTGTAAAGATAATCAAGGTATACTATGCTCAAAAGAATCACCTTTATATGTTTTAATAGGGAAATGTAAACTACAAGTTATATTACTTATGCATTATACTAATAATTATGCTTAAAAGATAAAAGTTTAAAAATATTTTGTCAACAAAAATCGGTTAGAAGCTCTATTTCCCAGAAAAGTTTTGAAAACCAAACATCTCAAGTCCAATTACTTGAAAAAAATATAAAAACATGCAATAGTATAAACAAATACCGAAGTATTATGTAGTTGGAAAAACCATCTACAATCTAGTGGAACCATGACCAAAAAGTTATATTTACATTGTAGAGAATAAACCATCTATATAAGTTCTAAATGAAGTGTGAAGACTAAAACACTACACTAAGCTGAAACGAGTCCTCATACACTAAGATTCAGGTGAGAGAACTCGAACCAAGACATTGATGCCAATGGTACTCTCGATGTGTATGCAACCATCGGTCAGAAAAACAAGATCACCATCACAAATGACTTGTAGATTAAGGAGATTGAGAAAATGTTTCAGGATGTTGAGAAATATATGTTCGAAGATGAAGAGCACAGAAAGAAAGTGGAGGCACACTCGCCGAAAGATTGAGGATGCCATTGACAAGGCTTTTTGGTGGTTTTATCAAAAACCCGCTTGCCAAGGTCGATTAGTTTGATAAGATGGAGGAGTTGAAGATCATCTCCAATCCTATCAGTGCCAAGAATTCATTGGAGAACTATGCTTATGATTGTTGGAAAAAATGTATTTACGAGCTGGTTGCGTATCTAACTGAGCCGGCGCACGTCTCTTTGCAGTTATGAAACCATGTTTGTAATCCTTATGTCAAGAATCCTTAGGTGGAAATTAATTACAGTGTAAGTCGGTGATAACGAAACTCCTATAAATAGAAGCAGATAGTTAAAACTGAGAGAGAGATGTGTGTGAGAGAAATAGCCCAGAGCAAGAGTAAAAGAAGAAATTGGTCGAAGATTGTATCAAGAGCTCAAGCTCTGTGAAAGTAAAAGATCAAAGTAAAAACTCATTTCCATGTATTGAGGCAAGTTGCGCAGTTTACTATAGTAATAATTATATAAGTCTATAGTTTGTTGTTTACATTTTATTGTAAAAACTTGTTTAAGATTGGATTATGCGAAGTTAATTTGTGCCAAGTTAATTTCAGTGATGTGCAAAGTTCCATTTATGGGAAGTTAATTTCTGCCAAGTGGGCATAAATGCGAAGTAAATTATTGTGTTGTTATCTCATCAACACTTGTCCCCTTCATTTCATTTTGGCAACTAATGTTTTTTTGATACATAAGGTTATCCCATCTTATCAAGGATTTCACAAACCATGTACATCAATGTTCAACACATCAAAGCCACTTTCAATAACAATAGTCTACTAAGCTCTTGTAGCTTTCTTCCCCCAACCTTGGCATCTTTTCTAAACTAGGAGGAAAGCGGGGACACCTTCCACTTCAATTGTGATGAACTGATAAGGAACAAGAATGTGTTTATCAACAACATTGCATCAGGAAGGAGGACATTGTCAACACAACCAACAATAAGATAGAGAAGGGCGCGTGATATGGGGCACTCAAATCGCCCCGGTATTCCGTTGAGTGGTTTTCCAGCGAGGCACAGTTCTGCCCCCTTCTGATCATTTTTTTGGAATTTCGACGATCTGGGTCGTCTTAAAATGGCCCAAAACCCTTGGGGGCACAGTTCCATGGCATAGTTCCACAGTAAACTGGTGGAACTATGCTTCCGCCGGTTTTTATAACCGGATCTAGGGAACAAATGGCCGGAAAAGCGGGGTGATTTGAGTGCCCCTTATCCCACGCCATAGAGAAGTGCGCCCCCCACCCCCCCTTGAGGGCATTATCATCTCAACCAACAACCCAAGAGAAGAGGGCGTACCCTTTTAGCCAGTTGATACATTATTTATTATTACTTTGGACAGTTAATTAGAGGCATAGTTAATTTTATTATTATTTCTAGGTAGTTAGCTAGAAGTGTAGTTAGTGCCTAGCTTCTGAGTAATGTAGCATTAAGAAGTTAGTCACATTCTAATATAATATCATATTTTTTGTCTTGAGTGATGTACTTACCTAAACTAGGGTTTTGGATTTGAAGACTTTGGATTTAATGCTTTACAACTTAGGGTGTGCACTTGGGTGTAGGTGATTAGTGATGCCCTCCTATGGTGGGAGACTTGATTCGAACCCAACAGAATCTCGAATGGCATTTAATGCTCTACCACACACTCTCATATGGTGGGTGATTTGCTTCAAACCCAATAGAACTCTAATTGGAATGTAATGCTCTGTTGCACACTACTTAAACGCGTAGCCTAAATGTACGTCGATTTTTCCCTTTCCCAAAAACGTTTCTCGGCACAGTTTCAACAAAATCCACTAAAAATCGTGAAGAAAATTTTAAAATTTCAAAGAACAATTTGTGAAGTTGCATAATCTGGGTGCCGTAGGGGTATTTGAGGGAGCTGAAGCCATTTATGCATTCAAAAATATGATTTGAACAACACAAAATTCAAATTTATCAAAAACTCACCAAACAGACAAAATCGTAAAAAACTCGCCATGCGAACAATATCGTCAAATTTTTAGACTTCTCCAAAATATTCACTTCATATATTCACCTCAAGCAACGTGATGTGGGAGTTGTATAAGGACTAACTAAAACGCCCCAGACTAGCGGAAATCTGGCGGAAATCTGGCATAGCAATTCTTGTCAAAATCACAATTTGCGGTACTCATATCGTAATTTCAGCGATCGAATACTTTTAGAATTGGACAATTAGTGTAGAAGAGACAATCCCAATCGTTGAAATTACAAAAATGCGAAAATAGCAATTTCCAAGCAAGAATTTTAACCCGTTTTAATCCCAAACCGTGATGTGGACCCGTGAGAGTAAAAAGTTGCAAACGACAAAGGATGAGATAACGAATGAAAGAAAACGAACCGAGTGAAGGCGAATTAACTAAGGTGAGGATGACCAGTCCCTAACAACGACCGTTAGTTTTACGTTTTACAATCAGACGACGCTTGGACTCCACTCGTTCCCTATCATTCTTCTATACTCCATTTGTATGCCATCTCACACACACCATTCCTTATTTGAGCATTACGTGTGCTGAACATTGGTTTATTGTTGGCGGCCGTACAAAGGGTACCTTTGTTTCTCACTGAATCCTGAACATATTTACTTCACAACCAACACATTCGTTATATCATGGAGCAGGTTCGATCCTCAGACGTTGTACTGGTGGAAGTCATTGATACCAACTACAACCCAACTGAAGAGGGTAATTAAGCTTTGGATAATGTACTCCATCGCCGTTTTGAATCCCAGAGGGTGTGTATTGACCTCCATTGTTTCTTCTACAGATATTGAAGATTATGGGAGGTGGATAGGGATGAAATTCCCAGAGGACGAGGACTTGCTATGGATTGCCATTGCAGGGCTAAAGGAAGCATTACCAGAAGAATGGAAACCATGGTAACTTATGTTTAGGGTTTATGGATTTTTCACTGTTGGTACGAAAAACCATGGTAACTTAGGGTTTATGGTTTAAGGATATTTACTGTTAATAATGCAACCAGTCACTAAGGATAGGGCTTAAGGAGTTTTGAGTTGTTAATTTGTATGCAAGACAATTAACAGTATCCACTGTATGTTAATAAAGGCATTATTGAACAGATCAATGTCTGTTGAGTTCTTACACTTCAAATTCACCGTAATCCTTCAGGCTTACCATAGGCATTTTTGCTCTATGTTTGTAGTCTTACAGTGGATGACGATGTCTACTATTATAATTTCTGCACCGGGGAAAGCATCTGGGATCATCCTTGCGATGAAAAATACAGGTACACGGGTACCCATTACAGTTGTGTTTTTATAAGTGTACTCTTCCTACAGTTTTCAATGGAGGAGTGTTTGGGGTCCAATTTACTCTTAACCAGTTACACCAATCTGGTATTTTCAAGGCATGGTTACAAGTTTGGAATGGGTGTCAAGTGTTTGTAATGTACGGTGCTTGCTCCCTAGTTTTCTTTTTAGCGTTTATCTTGTAGGGTTTTGCAACTTCAACAGCATTAAGGGTTTTCTTGTTAGGCTTCAGAGTTCAGGGTTTAGGATTTTGCAGCTTCAAAAACATTATCTTCAGCGGATGGATAGAATGTTTGCCACTGTTGATGTTTTTGTAGTGTTTGCCTTTCATATCCAATACATTTGTATAAATATCTGAGAATTTGATTATTGTAGTATTGCAGGAAGCTATATGCTGAAGAATTAGCTAAGAAATTACAAATGAAGGGAGAAGGTCAGAAACAGCAGGATTTCAGCTGGACTTCGAGCCTGCTTCAAGAGGTAACCAAATTTTTTATTTGGCTATCTAATTTCGTGTCCTCTAATTCCGATTCTGAATCTTATCAATGTTGTTGGCACTGAGCTAAAGTTTTAGTGTTTTAGGGAATAAAGATGCATGTATAGTGTAATTTTGAAAGGTTTGTTTGGAGATTTGTCTGCATACATAAGAACGGGAAATGGCAATGGTGGTATTTTTGGTTCAACATCACCCATGATGGTTGTGTTAATGTTGCTTCCAGTTACCTGATCCAAGCAGTTGCATCACCATTCCACTCTCTATAGTGTGCTTTAGCATGTAAGAGAACTCAACTGAATACATCAAGTATTAAATGAATAAGACAAACAAATACAGAATGTTTTCTATGTGTAGGGCTTTGATGAAGGTGGCCGACCGACAAGAAACTATTGTTTAGAACAGGTTTACAAACCTGCGACTGAAAGATATAGCCAAGGTGTTGTCTATGGAGCCACTTATATGTTAATAGGCTATAGCTGACCATCATTTGCCCTGAAAATATGTATCAAAGGACTTATGATATTGGGGATAGCCGCTCAGTTGTTTGGCCATCTAATGTTGTCATTTATAAGCCTGAAGTTTAATTTCAGTAATTTATTATGGCGAACTTATCACGAGATATCTTTCATGGCAGGGATAGCGCCTGAGAATGTAATGGAGAAAACTGATGTTTTTGAACTAGGACCGAGCATCCAGGAAGATGGATTTGAGGATGAAGTAAAGGGATTTGAACAAAGGAGATCAAAGATGAGGGCCAGAGTACAATCACAAATCATGGAGGAGGAAGCTCTACTGTTACAGACAGAGAGACAGAAGATGCTTGATAGATCTGCTAAACTAGTGCAAGAGGAGGAGCCTCGGGTTTTGAAGTTGTTATATGAAGACATGGTTAAAAGGGTGGAAAATCTAATACAGATAGAGACTCTGAACCTTTTGTACAATAAGAGGCAAGAGGCAATGAAAGACTTGGAAAAGAGGCTGGAAGCACAGAAGAGAGAACTCGAAGCAAAGAATAAAAGCTTCGAGGAGAAAAGAAATAAAGTTGAACAAGAATGCAACAAGCTGCACGGAGGGAATAAGATATATGAATCTCCGAACAAGGATAAGAGGTCAGAAGAGCAGAAACATATGCATACTGTAAGTGAATTGATCGAAAAAGAAAAAAAGAACCCAGAATGGGAAAGCTGCCTTGTCATACAGTCAAAGTGTGAAGAAATGCAACAGAAAAGAGCAACAAGGATGGAGCAAGAGAAAGATATTTTACAAAGATTTAAGGCTAAGATATATGAGGCTGAAGAGGAAGCATTATATGAGAAGCTAAAATCTGAGATGATTTTAGAGATGGCTAAAGAAAATTTTAAACATTTTGAGAAAAATGCATTGGAGGAAATGTATCACTCACTCCTGCAATCAATTCAAATGGAAGTTGAACTAAGAAAAAAGGAAATGCTAAAGCAGTTTGAAGGAGAGTTGGAAGTGGATTCATTCCGACATAAAGAAGCCTTGATTAAACAGAGGAAGATTGATGTGCATGAAAGGATGTGTGAAACTATTGCCAAAGAAGAAGAGATCGAACTTCAGAATGCAAGAAGAAAATCACGTCGACAAGTAAAAAGAAAGAAGAACGATTGAACTGTACCAAAATGAAGAAGTGCCAATAGACAACGAAGTATCAGAAGGAAAATTCACGGGAACTCATCCTATTCTGAGTATGATGATGATTTTGAAAAAGAGATGCAGAGGATTGGCGTCAGCAATCAGATGTGCACAATAATCTGCATGTGGAAGCAAGCTTGCAAAAGCTTATACAAAGGGAAGAACTATGTAGCAGGTTTTGTAAGCAAAATTGAAGAAACCCAAAGGGAACTGTTACCGAAATCTCAATGTCGAGCCCAAAACACCCTTTTTGCGTTGGATTATTGTGTATAAACCCATGATCGAAAGAGAAAAATCAGATTTTTGAGTCATGTTCATAACGAATTTCAGTGACTTGGAGGTCAGATGTCTACTTTAAGATACTGATTCTTGACACAAAATGCATGCTTTATGATAGTTGAATAGCTGAAGATAATTTTTTCTCTTTAATCAAATCAAGCAATAAAATCCTACCTACTTAAATTCTGAATTTCATATGACAACTTCAAGCACCAATTTAGAATCACCTTGAAACCTGGTATTATTTTGTCAATTTGACAGCATGGTTTCAAGTCCCTTGCAAGCAATGTAGGAGGTATTTACTAAAATTGCTGTGTTTTGAATGTCATTGTTTATTGGTGAAGATACAATCTACCTACTATTGATGAAGATCTCATCTTAATCACTTTCTTATTAACTACCTTCAATTTCTTCTCTCTGAATCGACTACCTTCAAATTTTGTTTAGTCACTTTAATGAAATGTAATAATTTATTAATGGTACTAGTACCTGGGTATCATGGATTTTAGTTGTGTTTGTTTGATATATGTTTTGCCTTGCATCTGCCGCCCTATGATAATGATACTTTGGGTTTCTTAATCGATTGAACATGGTATTAAAACCTTGGTAAAAGGCATGTAAAAGGTGGTCCCCCTCCAACTTTATGGATGGTTTTTTGTTTTATGCAAAGTTAGGGGTGAGAAAGCTTTACAAAAATTGTGAAAACAGATTGTGAGAGAAATTGAGTTATATTGTGGAGAGTGTTAGAGAAATGCATGGGATTTGTAATAGCAAAGTTGTGGGTTGGTGATCAATTGGTGTAGATCTCTTAAGTAATGGACAATATGAGTGCTTAATAAATTGAAAGTTATAAACCACAAGATTTGCAAACTCAAAAATGAAATAGTAAAATTTAGCGTTCTTCAAGTTTAGAGTTCAAGTTAGAAGTGACATGTTGATGTAGAATTTTTGAAAGTCATTGATATTGTAGTTGTATGTATTTTAATTGTGTTGTTGGTGAATGAAGATAGGAAAAGTATCGGAAGAGGAAATATAGAACATGTTTTGGCACCAATAAAGCTAGATAAAGAAGACATACATAAGACCCTCAAAATTGGCAATCCAAGAGGACATGACTTCTAATGTAGTTAGAAGTGAGGACATGACTTCTAATGTAGTTAGAAGTCAAATTTACTTTGTTAGTTGAAAATGGGTTGTTATTGCATGGTCTAAGTGTTGTAGATATATGAGTGAAAGGCACAACTTATTGACAATCTCTCTAGTTTGGATAATAAGTATGATCAGGGGAGAAGCATATTGATTCAACAACATTGAGTTTTTCCACATTCTTCATGAGAGAAGCATATTGATTCAACAACATTGAGTTTTTCCACATTCTTCAGGGTCTTAATGGTTAAGTAAACCACCAAGCCAACATAGCATCGTGGTTAGAAGAGGGACAAATGAGGAAAAATGGAGAGGATTATCACCTTCCTATCCCATGAGGTTTACAACATGAAACAAACCTACATGAGCCATATGTCATACCATAGACCATGTAGTAGCTTAGATGGTGAGAGTCTTAAGAAAGCGTTTATAGTCTGGGATGAGTATGGAATGGCACCACACATGCCGTTCCCAACTCTATTATTTAGTTTTGAATGCTCTTTGTCAATATTCATTGTCAAAGGCGGGATAATGCGAATCATGCCCCAACCCCAATTGGAGTAGGAGGAAGCTCTCGACGCTAGCAACACTGGTTTGACTGAGGTAGGTACTCATCGACCAAGTCTTTAACTAATTTTCAAATGGGAATGGAGGATTTTTTAGAATTCAAACAATTTTCCAAATTCTAGGCATATTGTCCTTCCCTTGTTGTCGTGTCATCCTTTTCAGTCCTAGGACTATCATTTTAGAACCCGACATTGCTAGGAGTTGCGTATTTGGGTACGAGGTGGCACCTTTTGTGTGTGTTTCATTGTTCTATGTTGTTTTTATAATTGTGGGAAGGTGGTATTATCTCCTTGGTCCAAGGTTTAGTACTAGCCATTTATTGTTTGGTGTAATTTATGCCCTTGGTCTCATTCCCCCATGTTTGTGTCCTGCATTTGAGTCTTTGAAATGTCTTTGGAGTGAGTTGAACATCACCAGGAGGCAATTCTCTAATCTCGAGGTGGTAGGCCAGGGTGTGTATCATGGTTATATGTTACTCATTGTCATGCTCCAATTTTTGTAGTTGGATGGTGGTATTATGTCAATGTTAATTCTGCCCTTAAGTTGACCCACCTTGAGCTTTCTCTGAAGTTTTCAGACCTTATTCGTGGGGGCTATATATGATTATGGTCGTGTGCCCAAAATCTTTGACAGTAGTGGATTAACATAGATTTTGTGGTGGAAATTTGGTGAATCTGCATTGTATATCTCACTAAGACCTAAAAGATGCTCTCCCATGTTTCAACTTTAGTTTTCTTGGGCAATGCATGCCATGGATTGCCTAGGTTGTCATGGGAACTATCAATTCTTGATATTAAGAAAATCCTCCAAAGGCAAGAGGACTACATCGATGAAAATAGGACTACCATACTTTCTCTGACCAATACTATATCGTAAGCAAGGAGCATGCCATCATCTTGTAGGATTCTAAAATGGTGGATATAGTCATGCAAGGTGGCAAATACAAGCCTTGGAGTTAGAGTGCTTGAACCTTAAATCCAACAATGAAAAGTTCATCAATGGCACTCAATCTACAACATCAAATCATATGCAATCTTTGGGTTCCACTTTAACAAACACCAAAGAAGATGAAACTATTTCACAGTGGTTTGAAGATATGGAGCTTGAGAATCCAAAGATGCAACAAGGACACATAGAACCTAGAGAAGCCTACAGGAAACATAATTTTCACTAAATCATGATATGTAAAGGTATTTTTGTATTAGGCTCCTTCTACTGGATATATACTAGTAGTATTGTCTAATTTACTTTGAAAATGTAGTCTGATTTGAAAGCCTTATGGCTTTTTTAAGATCTGGTGCCCACTCCCAGAATACTTACTACTTTTGCATCACCTTGTTGTGAAGTTCAACTAAGCCTTTTTAATGCAAAATTATAAGCGATATTGTTATAAAAAAAGTGTTGTAGATGTGAATGTTATTGTAATGCAGGTGTAAAGGAGATTATCCACTTCAAAATAATGGTGGTTGAGGTCAAATGAGCGTAAGAAATGTTTCTATAGTTTAGTTAAATTTAGGATAAATTGAAAATTACAAGTAAAACATGAATTTTATTTAATTGGTTGTACAATTAATAAGTTTGTTGGGTTAGCTCGAGTGGTTGTGTGTTGTTGAATTGCAAGAAAAAGGTGGCTAGGTCAAATCCTTGGATTGGCTATCTCTATGAATATTGTGGGCTTCACTCAATGTCCCCATTAAGTTAAGTTGCCAAAATTGCAATCGAATGGTTTTCCTTAGGTACCATCCTCAAAATGAAAGGAAATGCTCTAAAGATTTCCTATAATGTGTATTTTGTTGGATATATGTTTTTATGAAATTATGAGTTTTTGTGACATTTTCTACCTGTGTTGGTATACACTTTAGAGGCTTTAAAGATTCATTCATATTTATTTCATATTTTATTATTTTCATATTAAATTACAGTAGGCAAATTCCATGGCATAAGAAGCATAGTTCTCCACATAGCTCCATAAGCACATTACAATACCACTTTACAACTTAATTAAAGTGAAGTCACCCTATAGAACAACAAAACAAATTCCAATATTATACCATATTAATAAAGTATATGAAACATATAACATAAAAGTTGATCTTGAAATTATAGAAATGAAGCATGTTGAAATTATGATCTCACACCATCCTTGATATCTAAAGTAGACCAATCCCCCAGGCAAGTGTAGAGCTTCTTTAGACCAAGCATCTGCCTCATGGTTTTGCTCTTTAAAGATGTGAGAGATAGATATAGACTATTGAAATTATTTTCCAAGGTGATTGTCTTATCTAACAAACGGCTAGAATTGAAATGTATCATCATATACTCCCCTTTGATCAATTTGATTACCAATAAAGAATCATCGAAGATTTGCAGAAAGGGTTGACCATATTCAACTACCAAGGTGAGAGTTAGTCTTAGAGCCCACAACTCTACTAAATTGTTTGATCCATGACCAATCCTTGGTTTAAACTGATAGAATTGGTTTCCAGGATTATAAAATCTCAACAACTCTTGCTATTTGGGGTTCCCCTTGGGAGGCTCCATCAAAATAGGCCTATGCTGCTTTTGTCGATAGTTTCTTCCAATATCACTCTCGGGATTTTAACAATTCTTTGGTGTTTATACGATTTCATTATATTGATTCCTTGAACTAACACTGTCAAAGGATGTATCATTTTGTCTTCAAAGATTGATGAGTTTATGGTCAACCAAATACCCCATGCCACCATTAGTGGCAAAGCTCTAAACTCTTTTGTTCTGGCATGGCCACACCACTTCTCCAAACCCTCTTCAATGGAATCTCCTATCTAAATACTCGCCAAACCAACAATAACTGTAACCTTAGCGCAAACATGTTATGTGCAACAATAAAACATGATCAATTGATAATTTGTCTCATCTTGAATTTGACATAGATTGCATCTCCTTGGACCTGCAAAGGTCCTCTTTTGTAGTATATCCCATGTAGGAACTTTATTATTGAGTAGCATCCACATCAAGATTCAAACTTTTGAGGGTCATTTGAAACTCCATATCTCCTTCCATCGCCATTTTGATAGTGTCTTGTCATTATGTTTAATTAAAGCATTGTACCCTTGTGTATGACAATTATTTGGATGTTTGGACCAAAGGAGAGATCTCATCCTTTATCCTTCCTAAACTTGAGCATAGCTCATCATTCAAGCCCAAAACTCTTCTAATCAACCAAGCCTTTTTCCAAATAGTTGAGTTGATATAATTAACCACCAGTGGCAATGCATATATTCCTCTAGTTGGCAATGGCAATGCATATGTTCCTCTAGTTGGCACTAGTTGTATTATCATGTGTAGAGGCAATTTGTAGTTTCCTTCACAACCAACCCATGGGTCTAGACCAGCTTGCAACTTAGAGCCCCTTCTTGTTTTCCATATTAACAAATACCCCACCAAGGGAAACGCATCGACCAGAGCCTTCCAAATTGTAGACACATTGTGGGAGTTTTTTGTGGGATTTGTCAACCAATCCTCCACTGATGTTGGGTGTATATATTTCCTATAGACTAACCTGTACTAGAGTCTTTGTTTTTGGATCACTCTCCACACTCCTTTTGTGGCCAAAGCTTTTGAAAGCATGAAAATGTTCTTCAATCCCCATCACATTGAGATTTACGGGTATCCAATTTATTCTTCTTTACAAAGGGCAAACCTTTTTTGTCCCTATCCCCAAACCATAAGAATCGGAAACATAATATGTTCTAATAACCTTTTCGGATCCATGACAATGACATCCAATAGATTGGCAATGCTTACAAAACAACTTTCACAAGAATCAACTTGCCTTCCCTAGACAACCACCTGTTACACCATAGATTTTTCTTTTGTAAGCTAGTACCCATGAAGTTTCAAACCTATGACCTAACACAAGGACTTCCTTAACCGTACACCCATTCGCCATCTATTCTACACCCGGTGGGTTGTTACACCATAGATTTAACCTATCTTCCACCTTTGTAAATTACCAATGCCAATCTCCATTTTTGTAGTCATTAGCTTTGAGTTAGAAACAGATGTATTTAACTTCATTTTCCATGTAAGATTGTTGACAATGTAGTACTGCAACTATATAAACCTTATCCAGCTCTTCAATCCCATAGAACATAATAGTTGATTTCTCAACATTCTTCCACGTGCTTCTAGTTTTTTTTTTTAAATCATAACTTCCATTAAAATAGAAAAGAGATTATGTTCCCCCAAACACTGTCCAAAAAGAGATTCCCCATAATTCATCAAAATTCTCCTATTCCCTACTAAAAAGAGCTTAGTGTGGTCTCCAACCAGGCTTTTCATATCAATGCAAAGTAACAATTATCCCATTATAACATGTGGTCGAGTCACCATCCTGGAATTTGTCTAGCAAGATAAGTCTCTGATCCATCAAAAGCCCTTGTTTCGATAAAGTGTTCGCTTCACCATTGTGCTCGCAATATACATGGACAAAAGAAGTCGAATTAAAATGGCATGCAATATCTAAGTTGCGTAGCCAACGCAACCAGAGAATTGTCCGAAATCTGAAGCTTATCATTCATCCACCCAATAACCAAAACAAAGTCCCCAAAAACCTGTGAGGAGTCTACGCCAACCACCCTGGCAAGTTTCAACGCCTGAAAGAGGGCATTGAATTCGGGCCAATTGTTGGTTCCTGGACCAATGCCTGATTTCACATCATAGAAGTGTGACTCTAATAAATAAAGCCTGAACCCATTACCACAGATTCTCAGCACCCGGGTTTTCCCATTTCAATCACCAATTTACCAATAGAATGAGTCGCCTTGTTTACCAAAATGGACGTAAACTGAGGTAAACAATGCTAATACCTGTGAAGAAATTTTAAAGGGTGGATCCACCCGATTCTCAAAAAACGCAGCATTTCTGGCCAGCCAGATCCCCCACTCCACCAAATTCCGGAACACTTTCAACTCTTGCTTTGTGAAGAAGTCCGTAAGACAGGTCTCCACAGATTATATTTTCCAAAGTTGTGCCACATTCAATGGTTGTTCTAAATCCGCCCACACCTGCTTTGAAAATGAGACCTCTTCTAGTCTGAAATTCCTTTCCACAAGAAATTAAAACAAAGTTGACGGATTTTGTTAAGTATGCCCACTGGAATATATGCCATCATATGCCAATAAACTGGAATGGCTTCTAAAACTGATATAACTAGTACCAGGCCTCCTCCCCTAGGAAACCACTTGTTGCACCAATTATTTATTCTATGTTCAATCTCACCAATAAGCCATTGCCAATCAGCCTTGTCGTATTTGTTGGGTTTGAGAATACACCCCAAGTATTTGAGTCCTTCATCAAAGTCATGTACAGTGTAAAGGAAGACATTATCCCAAATATGCCTCGTGTGATTGTCAAGCCCACAAAAGACCATTGACTTCCCTTCATTGACCTCCATTCTAGAAGCAAGGTGAAACGTATCAATGATGGCCTTGGCATGTCCACCTTCCACCCCGTCGAAGTTACAAAACAATATAATATCATTGACAAAAAGTAGATGAGTAAGAAGCTCTCTACTTCCAAACAAAATCCCCTACAACCTCCGATGTCGTGTAGCATCCGTGAGCACCCTACTTAGTCCTTCAATCCCCAATAAGAACATGTAAGGGGACAAAGGACAACCTTGTTTGAGTCCCCTGGATAGTTTGAATAATTTCACTCCAGCACCTTTAATAAGTAAAGAGAAAGAGGAAGACATAACACAACATATAATGCATGTAACCACGTTTAAAATGAAGCCAACTTGCAACAAGAAAAGCCTCGAATAGAACTAGGAAAATCGATCATAAGCCTTGGGAAAATCCATCTTTATAATAGTTATCGAAACCCTCCCCGATTTGATGGTATGTAGCCCTTCTTGAGCACAACCGATGGCTTCATGAGTCAAACAACCATTTAAAAACCCAAACTGCTCCAACGAAATGCTTCTCGAAAAGCCTGGGATTGATACGAATAGAGATCATCTTGGCTATAATTGTATAGCCATCATTGCAAAGTGAAATAGGTTTGAAATCCTCAAAATACATTAGTCTATCAACCTTCGGAATGAGTGCTATGAATGTAGCGTTGAACCCGCTTGGAATCCGGCCCGTAAGATGAACCTCTTCTACCACCCGACAGAGATCATCTCCAAGATCATCAATTTTTTTTAGGAAGAATTCAATAGACCAACCATCTGGCCCTGAGCTCTTATCCCAATGAAAAGGAGAGAACCCCTCACAATTCCTCCATCAACATTGTTTAGAAAACCTCATCATCATCAATATCCTCAACCAATTGTGGAAATTGAGTAACCATACTTAGCACCACTTCAAGGTTGGCCCTGTTCAACTCCGAGAAAATATTCTTAAAGTAGTTTATACCCAAACTTGACAGATCTCGAGAACCTCTTACCGAGGAACCTTTCCCATCAACAAGCTCCCAAATCATATTGTGGTTCCTCCTTTGCCAAGCATAATTATGAAATAATTTTGTATTTTGGTCCCCCAACTCAAGCCATAATGCTTGGGTTTTCAAGTGTCAGTCAATTTCCTTGTCGCGAAGGAGCTTATCACATTGATTCTCCGACCCTACAATGAAATTATACTCCTCCTCATCAAGTATCCCTTCCAGACAGGACAAGTAAAAGTTATCAATTTCCTCCTCCACAACGACAATATGTTCATCTCTCTTTCTAAGATGTTTCTGGCTCCAAGCCACGAACTTTGACTTGACAACATGCAGACTGCGTAGGAACTAATCACCCGCGGAAACCCCAATATTTCCCTTGACATGCTTCCAATTACGTCTAATAATTTGTTGGATTTCTGCTTTGGATGACTAGTTAGACTTGTACTTGAACGGAGAACCTGACTTCTTCTTGCCAAATTCAAAATAGATCGGAAAATGGTCTGAGAACTTCCTCACACCCACGCAAGACCTATAATGGTCAACTTCGCCAATCAAATTGGAGTGTACCAAAAATATTTTCAACATTTTTTTCACCCTAGTCACTCCTACTCGATTATCGGTCCAAGTAGGTCACATGAACACAGGGGTTACATCAACCTAGTCTACATCCTCATGTTTGTCAATGAAGAACTAAACAAGTCTATATTCACGTCCCACAAAAACCTAGATTTGTTCGTCGCTGACAGTAAAATTCAAAACTCTCCCAATAATATGGTTACCAACCTCAATACACTGTAAAGAACAAAGATTTTCCAAAAAATCCCAACGATCATCATAGGGCCCATAGAGATTCAAAACCAAGAATACACGGTCCAAGTCCTTGCAATAAACTTATGTGAAAAAATAGATTTAACTGCAAAACAATTTCGAAGAGAAACATTAGTGGAAATCCCAGTAACCACCCTGCCAGAAAGACCCACTGAATCCAAAGCTTGAAACTCCCGATTCCCCAACCTTCTTCACAAATCAAACACCACCTGAACCGCCCAACTCATTGTCTCTTGAATGGGTAGAAGGTTAGGTTTCTCTAATTCGGCCAAACATGCAAGGGCTAATAATTCATGCCCTCTCAGGCCTCTAGCATTAGCATACAATAACTTCATATAAATCCTCCTATTGGGGCTCGTCTTGGTCTAAGGACCCTAGAGACGAGTCTCTTTCTACCTAGACTAAATCCATGCACTGCCTTTTCATGTGCATGTTTAAAGTGGATTTCTTGCTCGCTTTGGAACCCTCATCCTCCTTAAAAGAATCGAGGCCAGTCTAAGAAGTGTCTGTGGAATGTACTCGAGACCACAAGAGGTGAGGACTACCCCCATGGCCCAAGGACTCACTCCCCAAACCCACAGAGTTCGATGGGGGCCATGCATACGAAGATGGGTTATTATCACTCGAAATCCCAACCACTAACTCTTAGTCCCAAGGTTTTGGAGCTACCAGTCCCTCCCCCCCAAGGACCCGCATTTTTTGGGGAAGATGTCCTCAACTGAAGATTCATACCAAAAGCAAATTCCCTCACCTTAGAATTAATAATACCATGAACAAAATCCATAGGCTTACTTGAAGACTCAGTAGCATAGGTGTTTGCCTCCCATAGATGCTCTAATTGATCCAACTGGGACGTGGTCAAGTCGATATAACCAAAGAGTTCCCTATCAATCTCTTTCCGAGAGTCCACCTCCCCATGGTTTGTGCCCACGAGAATGGGTAGCTTACCCACCAACAACCCTTGGCTTCCCTCCACAACATCTCTTCAGCTGCTACACCAATCCCATTGACAACCTCCCGATTAAAAGCCTGCCTAGAAGTCTCCTCCCGCGGATTCAATCCCGCCACCCCCCTTATTAGTCTCCCACCCCAAGACCACCTTTAGATGCCAAACTTGTCTTCGTATTTTTTTGCTACACTCTGCCATAACATGGTCGTAAGTATGACAACAAGCACAACGAAAAAGGATATCGATGTAATCCAAGGTCTAGACAAAGGGCCAGTCCTCAATTACCAAATGCATTGATTCATACAACCCTTTACTAAGATCAACTTCCACCAAGATTTGCACCACATAGTGTGAGGATCCAATAAGGCAACATTCCTCCACTGTGACAAAGGTACCAACCAAATCTCCAATGCCCTTCAACCCCTCCGATCTGTCCAAAATTCTAATGGAAATTGAGGCAACTTTATCCACATGGGACAGTTGGACAAAACCTCATCCCTTGGGTCAAAAAGGGGATGCCAATGTTTTAGGGCAAAGTAATGTTTACCCACCAACCAGATGCACCCCAAAATTTGTTGTGCTTCCACTCTATTCTTAAAAAAGAAACCAAACCAGCCATGAGCCAGGGTGTGGATAACTGGACTCTCCCCTACCAATGGTGACCAACACTCTCGAATCTAAGCTAAGAGCAACACTAGACTAATTAGATAGCCACTCAACTTCCCCGCAATCGCTCTACCTTCCATATCTGCAATGTCCATGATTGAAACACTTGCACCAACCACCAAGGAGAGCTCTCCACCCCACAACCGCACCCCCCTCCTATGCTTTTTTTACTCCCCCTCCGAATGATGCATGCTTGTAGTTGTATAAAAAAGATCAATAATACCTTTGAGATTGGCTATATAGAATATATTCTTATAACAATTGAAGTTAAAAGATATTATAGTAAGAGCTCTTTGACAAATGATTCATATTCTAAATCATGCAAATAAATTTGTGAATAAGATCTAATATTGTATGGTACTAGGTTATCATGTCTATCATATTATTCCATATGGTTATATAAATAGTATGATTATGATGGTGTTACCGCCTATTAAGATCAACATTGGTTTATTGAACCTTGACAAAAAAGTTAATTATTTTGTTTTATCATCTTACTTTTAGGATTGAATAAGCAACTTATAAAATTATTGAGCTCACGCTCACTTTGTTTTTCGTGGGTTAAAGCTTTATAAATATTAGTAATAGTACAAATGTTTTTAAAATGAGATCTAATTTCTATCTAGGTTGTGCACTTCAAGAGAAAATGTTTTTCATCTTCTACCTGGTTAGAATTGCAAACTTTACAAATTCTTTCTTCCAAGGGTGTTTTAGGTATTATCCACTTCCTAGTTTCACTATGAATATCAAGGGAGTTTGCTTGCAATACTTCAATTTTATTTTTAAGCTAATAATAGTGGGCTAATATTTTATTTCTTCTAACATAGCGTTAATGATTAGTTTGTAATAAGCAATTTTTTAAAAATCTCAATCTCATCGTAGCACCATAGCTTTTATTTAAAGTTATGGAAATACTAATAATGGTGTTTATGTTTTAAAGAGCATCCTCTTATACTATCCCCCAATAAAAAAGCCAAGAAGTAGCATTTATAGCCCACCCTGACACAGCCATACTTAGCGAACGCTTCAAGGTTCCTAAATATGACGTGCGGCACTGCTTGGGAACGCATGAGGGCGTGACCAACTCACACATTACACCAACAGACTACGCCTAAACCACCATGCGGAAACCATACTCCTATCTCTTATGCGTTTTTCATACTTAGTTAATTTTTACAGTTTGCCCATACAAACAACCAACCAAGACACAAGAGACAGATTTTTATATGTGGGCGGCACTCCAAACCGGAACGTGCCTAACACCCATGAGATGACTTGTTTTAACGACGGAGGATGCCACATACCCGGCAACTCATCCGCGAGTGAGCCCAACTAGCAATACTCTGAATACAATCAAGATACAACTCAACTGTCACCGTCGCGCATGTCTGCCTGCTGCAACACACCATGCCAAGTCTCTCCGCTGCATCGCTGCCTAACTCGCAACTCTGTGGAAGCCTGCACTGTCGCACTGTCGTCTGCACTACGTCTAGGGCTTATGCCTGCCTATACCGTGAGCTCCTTGAAACAGCTGATCTGCGTGCGAAGCTTCTTCCAAGCGTCCTGCCTGAAACGTGCCGAAGCCTTCCTCCTCGAAGCTCTCCGACTTGCCTACTTAGGCCTGCTACTGAGATGTCCAACTGCCATCCGTTCGCTGGTTGCCACCTCCGCGGTCGCACAACCAAATGCGAAGTCAAGTATCCGCAACAACACCCCATCCTGGTCCGCACTTCTGAACGCACCTGCCTGGACGCTCTGCTGGGTGCATGTGCCAAACGCAACCCAAACGTCTCTCTGCGGAACGAACATCAGTCACACCGATCCGGGTACACTGCGGATGCACCTGTCTGAGCGCACCTCTGGGCACACTCCTGAACACTGTGGAACCGTCCCCTGCCGAACGCGGACCGAGTGCACTTCTGGGCGCCATCTTCCTGGACGCACCTCTGCGGACCGCGTCACAACTAGCCGCGGACCAAATCTGCCTTGTGCACCATTCTGGGCGCACGCCTGCGGAACGCGTCGCAACACTTCGCGGACCGGGCACACTATCAAATCTGCCAAGACATGCGAAGCTCCCCGTCACCTGGGCGCACTTCGCTAACCTGTTGAAACCCCAACAAGTTTAAACCAAACGCCTTCTGCAAAGCTCGCATCCGCAGCCGTCTGCGGAATGCCTCGTCTGGTGGGCGCTGTCACTAGCGCACTTCTGCGGAACGCCAACCCAGAACGCCTGTCTGCGGAACGCGTCCAAACTGAACGCCTGCGGAAGCCAAGTGCGGATTTGCGCTACTACTGCGGACGAAACCCTCGGACGAACGCCTCCCAAACGGACTGCGCCTTCCGCACTGTTACTCCCAGCACTTAGCCGAATTTCCACCTTTGCTGGCTTCCGTCTCCGCAACCGCCCGTCTACGTTTTTGAGCCAACTGTGCCAAACTGTCGCACGCCTGCCAGGCCTGCTTGCCGCACTGCCTGGCAGGGTGCCTCCGCATTTAGCCAAAATCGTTTTCTCCACTCCGCGTCCGCCTCTTTTTGCCTCCCTTTTTGGCTAGCATCCTTAGCCTATTTATACACTTGGGTGCTCCATAAAACGTGCGTCGCGTCTATCCAAGCCGACACACCAAGTGGTCCATGACCCCTTGCGGAACGCCCATCGCGTGGGTGCTTTGTCCACACTTAGTCATTTTCTTGACCAAGTGCCCATCCGCAACGGTCCAAAGACCCACTTCGCTAAGCAAGGGGAACCCCAAGTTATTCAAAACTTTGGGTCGTGACAACCTCCCCCACTTAGAATAGTTGCCGTCCCGGCAACTTCTTCACGAACGTTCTGTTCGCGAAGCGTCAGCTGCAACTCTGCTGCAACTGCCAACTGCAACCGCAACCCGTTCAAGCTGTCGCACCAACCTCCGCGTGCTTTGGTACTTCTGTCACCTCACGATGCTTCTGTCCATACATGTCCCCATGAGTGAACTAGCTGGGTCATGACTCCAACCATCTGCCCCCTACATAGGATGAACCGCACACTCAGTCACAAAAGCCTCCGCAACTCTTGGGTTCTCCCGGCAACCTTGCTGAACGTAACACCTCCAAAACTGCTTAAGGCCTTGGCTCAGCCCCAACCACAAACCATCGCTGTGCCTCCCAGTCGTACTTCCGTTTCCGTTTTCGGTCTGTTCGCACACCCCCATGGCTTTGACTAGGTAACACTCCTTGCCTTTAAGCAAAGACAAAAGCATTTATGTGTGCTTCTGTCTTCCGCAGCTACTTCGCAAGATCTGCATTTCTGCTAACACTTAGCCTGCGGTGAACACCCTTTTTCTGGAATGTCCATACTCTTCACAAGTCACCTCCTGACTCATGAAGCTGTCGCACTTCCCTTCCTGTTGCTGCTACAACTGGTCTTGGTCTTGCGACACACTCCATACGCACCACCTCGTGCCGTTGGAGAAGTTGGCAAGCCACTTGACTTAGCCAATTTGCTGAAATGCTGCCGTCTAACCAGCAACCTTCCGCACGCACGGCACACTCCCACCAAGTATGCCACGCAACCAAGCATCAACCTGAACAACCTCCTTCCTTGGCTTCCTGCGGATCCGTTTGCTCCACACCTGCGTTGAGGATGAGCGCCTCCCCACCTTCCGTCTTACATGCGTTGAGAATGAACACTGCCACTGTCCACCTTCCGTCTTACACACGTTGAGAATGGGGGTATCCCACTGTTACATGGGCGCTTCTCACCTTCCGCCTTACCAGCGCACCAAACGTCTCCTCATCACCAACGAATATCGTTGTTCAGTCTTCCGCTGTTCCAGCACACCTCCCTGAAGCATGCTGCGGATGCACTTACTGCGGCACCCGTCTTCGCGGCTTTCACGTCCACACGCTTCCACCACTTGCTGCAACACTTCCAAGGCAAGCTTCCCCTCGGTTCGCACGACACCACTTCTTTGCTGGACTCGTCACTTTCGCAAGCTGTTACTCGTGCAACTCCGCAAGTCCAAGTGTCTTCTTCACTCCGCAACGTCGTCGTGCACCTGCTGTAACCAAACGACTGCTTCTGTGGTGCTCTTCAGTCTACGTAGCGCACTAGTAGCTAAGGCCCTTCCACGCAAGTCACGGAAACATCAGAACTCTTCAACGTGCGTCTGAATTGCTCCCCCTTGGAAACACTTCCTTCGTCTCGTCTCTGAGACGCTGCTGCAACTTCGCTAGGCATTCCAAAAACGCCCAACACTCACAACCGCACTACTGTCCCAGTCATGAAACCATCCTTCAAACGAATGGTGAGGAACACAACTTCCACCAAGCTGCTGCTCCTGTCCGCATCAACCTCCTCGCTGAAACGACACTGATCCGCATCAACCTACTCGCTGAAACGGCACTGTTCCGCAACAATCCACAGCGAAACGTCTGCTCTGAGCTCATCCATCCGCAACACCACAACTGCGGAAACTCTGCTCTGATACCACCTGTTCGCAAGAACAGTGGTGAAGAGCTGCTCCACAACTCCAACTGCGGAAACTGTGCTCTGATACCACCTGACACAGCCATACTTAGCGAACGCTTCAAGGTTCCTAAATATGACGTGCGGCACTGCTTGGGAACGCATGAGGGCGTGACCAACTCACACATTACACCAACAGACTACGCCTAAACCACCATGCGGAAACCATACTCCTATCTCTTATGCGTTTTTCATACTTAGTTAATTTTTACAGTTTGCCCATTCAAACAACCAACCAAGACACAAGAGACAGATTTTTATATGTGGGCGGCACTCCAAACCGGAACGTGCCTAACACCCATGAGATGACTTGTTTTAACGACGGAGGATGCCACATACCCGGCAACTCATCCGCGAGTGAGCCCAACTAGCAATACTCTGAATACAATCAAGATACAACTCAACTGTCACCGTCGCGCATGTCTGCCTGCTGCAACACACCATGCCAAGTCTCTCCGCTGCATCGCTGCCTAACTCGCAACTCTGCGGAAGCCTGCACTGTCGCACTGTCGTCTGCACTACGTCTAGGGCTTATGCCTGCCTATACCGTGAGCTCCTTGAAACAGCTGATCTGCGTGCGAAGCTTCTTCCAAGCGTCCTGCCTGAAACGTGCCGAAGCCTTCCTCCTCGAAGCTCTCCGACTTGCCTACTTAGGCCTGCTACTGAGATGTCCAACTGCCATCCGTTCGCTGGTTGCCACCTCCGCGGTCGCACAACCAAATGCGAAGTCAAGTATCCGCAACAACACCCCATCCTGGTCCGCACTTCTGAACGCACCTGCCTGGACGCTCTGCTGGGTGCATGTGCCAAACGCAACCCAAACGTCTCTCTGCGGAACGAACATTAGTCACACCGATCCGGGCACACTGCGGATGCACCTGTCTGAGCGCACCTCTGGGCACACTCCTGAACACTGCGGAACCGTCCCCTGCCGAACGCGGACCGAGTGCACTTCTGGGCGCCATCTTCCTGGACGCACCTCTGCGGACCGCGTCACAACTAGCCGCGGACCAAATCTGCCTTGTGCACCATTCTGGGCGCACGCCTGCGGAACGCGTCGCAACACTTCGCGGACCGGGCACACTATCAAATCTGCCAAGACATGCGAAGCTCCCCGTCACCTGGGCGCACTTCGCTAACCTGTTGAAACCCCAACAAGTTTAAACCAAACGCCTTCTGCAAAGCTCGCATCCGCAGCCGTCTGCGGAATGCCTCGTCTGGTGGGCGCTGTCACTAGCGCACTTCTGCGGAACGCCAACCCAGAACGCCTGTCTGCGGAACGCGTCCAAACTGAACGCCTGCGGAAGCCAAGTGCGGATCTGCGCTACTACTGCGGACGAAACCCTCGGACGGACGCCTCCCAAACGGACTGCGCCTTCCGCACTGTTACTCCCAGCACTTAGCCGAATTTCCACCTTTGCTGGCTTCCGTCTCCGCAACCGCGCGTCTGCGTTTTTGAGCCAACTGTGCCAAACTGTCGCACGCCTGCCAGGCCTGCTTGCCGCACTGCCTGGCAGGGTGCCTCCGCATTTAGCCAAAATCGTTTTCTCCACTCCGCGTCCGCCTCTTTTTGCCTCCCTTTTTGGCTAGCATCCTTAGCCTATTTATACACTTGGGTGCTCCATAAAACGTGCGTCGCGTCTATCCAAGCCGACACACCAAGTGGTCCATGACCCCTTGCGGAACGCCCATCGCGTGGGTGCTTTGTCCACACTTAGTCATTTTCTTGACCAAGTGCCCATCCGCAACGGTCCAAAGACCCACTTCGCTAAGCAAGGGGAACCCCAAGTTATTCAAAACTTTGGGTCGTGACACACCCTCTCTTTAGCCTTGGGTGACTTTACTAATGTTTGAAGCTACTATACGAAGCCTCTCTTTCTTCATGTTAACCAACATATACTTTTACAATAGATACCTTATCATAATCTTACTCCATGGGTGGAAGACCAACCTCAAGAAGGATTTGGTAGCCTAATGCATTGTTTTTAATTTTGAGATTGTGTATTTTAAAATGCTTCTAGATTTGTTTAAAAGTTTCCTCTAAGTCTTCATAATCATACCAGAAATACTATAGCCATAGACTTCATAATCATACCAAATAACTACGATAACAAGTGTGTTAAAAATAAACATTTTTTTCCCAAAACCAACACTTATCATCTCTCTAATTATTTTCCAAACAAAAAATTGTTTTCAACCCTTGTTAATAATTTTTTCAACATTACAATTTGTGTTTAACTTATGATGGGTGTCAATTCCAACATATCTATAGGAAGGGACTTCTTTGAAGTTGTGGTTATTGTAAGCAAACTTTAGGTAAGTGACATGTCTAGACTTGATAATCATTATCTTTGTTTTTGTTGTGAAATAACTCCATTGCTTGATTTTTATTGTCGATGAATAACTCATTTATATAGCAGGTGAGGTGACCTTTGGCCTTTCATATGCCAAGGTATGTGACTCCTCATATTCATAATTGAAGCTAAGAATATTTACAATATTTACAAAGAAAATCCTAACCCTACGGATTAAGTTTTTAACATTCCCCTCCTTAATTTGAAGGGGTGTTCGTGAGTCCAAGCATCCCTCTAAACTTTTCAAGCTTTTCTCTTCCAAGTGCTTTGGTGAAGATGTCTGCAATTTGATCATTTGTGGAACAATATCTTAGATGAACTATCTTGGACTCTACATGATACCAAATCATATGGTGCTTCGTGTAGATGTGCGTAGTTTGATCATGGAATCTAGGATTCTTAGCCAACTTGATTCCAACAATGTTGTAAATCAACAGAGGAGTAGAATTCACCTATTTCTCCTACAAATCTTCAAGTATTTTCCCGAGCCACACAATATCCTTTGTATGGCTTCTGCAGTAGCCACATATTCTTCCTTTGTTGTGGAATTTGGTGGAATTGATTGCTTGTGTGATCTCCACGAGGCAGTTGTTGATCCAAGACTCACGAGGTAGCATGAAGTAGACACTCTAGTATCTTTGTCGCCATCAAAGTCTAAATTTGAATACCCAATCCGTTTGAAGTCATCCACCTCAGAATACTTGAGTCCAAAATCTTGACTCCCCTTCAAGTATTTTAGAACTCTTTTGGCAACAAACCAATGTCATTCACAAGGATTTTGCATGAACTTGGAAAGGATCCCAACATTGAATGTAATATATGTTCTGGTGCTGGTAAGATAGATAAGACTCCCCACAAGTCGTCTATATTTGGTTGCATTCTTAAATTCATTCCCTTCTTTTGATGTGAGTTTCATTTTCTGTTCCATTGGAGTGGAGGGAGGATTACATTCTGTCATACCAAACATGTTCAACAATTCTCCAATGTACTTATTATGGGAGATGAATATGTGCTTTGGATTTTGAACTACTTCAATTCCCAAGTAGTAGTGAAGATGCCCCAAATCTATCATCTCAGAGCCTTTCTTTAACTCTTTCTTTATGGATGCAATATAGCTTTCATTGTTCCTTGTCATCAAAAGAGCATCTACATACACCACAAGATATACAACAGATCTTCTAACTTTCTTTACAAATATTGTTGCATCATCAAGATTAAAATGTTTGAAATTTAATTTTAGAAGATGCTTAATTTTTCATACCATGTACGAGGTGTTTGTTTCAGGCCATACAATGGCTTGATGAGTTTGCATACCTCTTGTTCTTGTCCCTTCACAACAATGCCTTCTGGTTGAGACATGAAGACATTCACTTTCAAGTATCCATTCAAGAAAGCAATCTTCACATCCATTTGATGAACTTTCCATCCAATCTTTGCAGTCAAAGACAATAAAGTGTGGATGGTAGCCCATTTTGATTTGGGGGAGAAAGTATCCTCATAGTCAATGCCTTCCTTCTGTGCAAAACATTTTGCCACGAACCTTGCCTTATGCTTGTCAAGTGAGCCACCTGATTCGTAGTTTTTATTGTAGACCCAGTTGCAACCAATTGGTTTGGTTCCAAATGGAAGGTCCACCAACTTACACATTCCATTCTTGAGGAGAGCATCATATTCATTATGCATGGCTGCTTTCCACTCATCATTCAAAGGAAGTTGGTTCAAAGTTAGCAGATAAATTCAATTCACAATCATATAAAACATCCCTATCTTCTACATCACTTGAATTTGGATTATTTGAAACTCTCCCATCTTCTTGTTTGGTCAAACTTCTTGTTCTCGTCTTTTCAACTTCATCAAGATGGACACTTTCAAGTGTCTTTTTGACCCACTTCGGAACTTTTCATGAAGGTCGAAGTTGCTCATATGGTGGTGCTCCACTGTTGTCAAGATTCATATTTTCAATCCTTTCAATGGCATCATCCTATTGAACCTCTTGTTATGGTGAAGTGTCGAGAACTTCTTCATGAGGTGGAGATGGTGTTGCAAAAGGAGATTCCATAGGTTGATCCAAGATAGGGATCCCCCCTTCAAGATGTGGAATTTCATTGTTAAATTGGTGAAATGTCTTTGCATGGGTTAACTTATCTAGATGATCAGGTTCCCTCTCGATAGATTTGTCTTTTTTATTCATTTCAAGAAAAATGACATCTCTGGAAAGAATAAACTTTGTGTTTACCTCATTGTAAAGATGGTATGCCTTGGTGCTATTTGAGCACTCCAAGAAAGTGCACTTTCGACTTCGTGCACCGAGCTTGTTTCTTTGTTCCTTTGGAATTAAGGCATAAGATGTGGAACCAAAAACCTTGAGATGCCTCACCGAAAGAATGCGGCCATACCACATTTCGTCTGGAGTCTTGTTTCCAAGACCACGAGTTGGACTTCTATTTATCAAATAAATTGTACATAAAGTTGCATCACCCAAAAACATCAATTTGACATTATTGAAAAATAACATGGAGCATACCATATTCAAGAGAGTTATGTTCATTCTTTCTGCCACACCATTTTGTTGAGGATTGTATGGAACTGTAGTTTGATGCCTAATTCCATGTTGACGAAGATAGTTTTCAAAATCATTAGAAGTGTATTCTTTTCCATTATCAGTAGGAATTGTGCCAATGTGAGATTGTGCTTCACTTCCAATCCATACATTGAAATTTTTTTAATGTTTCATATACCTCAGATTTTTTCTTTAATAAATAGATCAAACACATCCTTGTGTGATCATTAACAAAAGTCTTGAGATATTTATTACCCAATGCAGAAGAAACGAACATGGGGCCACACAAGCCAAAGTGTATCAACTCTAACTTTCTACATGCTCTAAAATTTTACTCATGAAAATGTTGCTCACTCTGTTTGCCAAGAATAAAAGCATCACATCGTTTCAACTTCTTTTGAATGGTGGGAAAACCAGAAACACCATTATTTTTCAACAATCGAAGACTCCTATAGTTGATATGTCCATATCTAGCATGTCATCATTAGAGCAAATTCGGGGTCTAAAATGGGCCTCTTAAAGGAAATAATAAAAAAGACATGCCACACTACAAATATGCCATGTCACACTAAGTCGACTTAATCTAGTTTTAACTATGCAATCATACAAGCACATTAAATGAATTACAATATATACTATGAAACCATTTTTCTTCATAATTTAAGAATAATGTGAACTATTGTCTATTGTTCTGTGTATATGTCAAATTTCTCCATGTAAATATGATCTAAATTGCAATAATTGCAATACAAAACAAAAAGGGAATGGTTTACAATACATTCAAATCAACTTCAATTATTTCAATACCAACAAAATTCCATCTCGAATCACAATGAAAAAATGTGTTTATGTCGACAAAATCTTTTATGCTATTTGAGGATGGATCCTTGCGACATTGATATTCAACCATTCAGTGGTTTGCTAAATGTGATCTAAATCATAGTTTATATATATATATATATATATATATATATATATATATGCGCAATCATAGACCCCATGTTTACATTGCCATTAAATCTTAGTTAGTCATATTAGGAGTTGTCTAAAAATTCAACGATTTGGCCCGAACGAGGGTTTTCATCAGAATTCAATATTTTTTATTTTGCAAAAATTGAATTTAATTGTGTTTTAATGACAATTTTGATGGTAGAATCGAAGAAACCCCTAGGGCACCCTTTAAAATAGTAGAACTTTTATACTACATGGATTACATTGCCTTGGCAATGTTAATATCAATTTTTTATAATGATATATCAAGTGGGTAGAACAATTCTACCTCATTACGATAGCATACATAATTATATAATTCACAATTATGAAAACAAGATCCACCATATGGCAATGTCCCTGTGTTATTGTTAACATGGTATTTTGAAATTTGTGTCAAAGTTATTAAAATAAAAACCTGAAGAAAATGTATATGTACAATTAGATGATGAAATTGGAACTTACTTAAATGTGTTTTAGAATAAGCATTAATTGTAAACCAAAGTCACTTAAGCCATATACTAAATTGGTGTATGAGACTTCTTTATTTATGGAATAAGGGAACCGGGTATGTAGAGGGTGTACATTCCCTGCCCTCATATCCATAAATGTTTTCCTTCATATTTTTGTTTCATAATTTTGATGTTAGAACAATATTTTGCAAATTTCAAAATCACCAACGAATTTCCAAACAATCAATTAACAATAACTAAAAAATTTGCTATTCATGGCTTTTTTAATTAATAAATATGATCTTTTTAATTAATAAATTTATTGAAATAAAAAATAACTTTTCAAAAAATAATCTTGTCGAAGATATGGTGGTAAGGTTGATGGAGATAAATAGATTTCATTCCATCCACCCGAATTCTAATTACAAATTCAAAAAAAAATAGATTACACCATTTACGATGACTGAGAGATTACATATTTGATAGACAACCATACCTACACAATCACCCTTTGTACATATCTAGAAATCTCGATCAATCGAGTATTAAAATTCCATCAAAACAAGATTCTCCAACACTATATCAAAGATTTTTTCATAAATACACAAACCCTTTATACTCTGTCTACAGTTCTCGCTGACATGAAATATGTCAAATCCAAAATAGCCATAAATACGCAAACCCTTTGTACTCTGTCTATAGTTCTCGCTGATATGATTAAAAATATGTCAAATCCAAAATCTCAAAAACTATGGCATCAAAACACTTGTCAAAATGGGTAAAATATATATATATATATATATATTAAATCAAAACAGCCATGGACACACAGTACGCTTGTGTACTCTATCTACAATTCTCACTGTCCCGATCATTAAAAATCTGTCATATCCAAAATCTGGACGGGTTTTTAATAAGATTTGTCATACAGTTTTTTTATTATTCAATTCTTGATTGGAGTAAATAACTGAGTCAGTTAATCTTTAAACGTTTTGTATTTTTGCTGGAATCATGGAATTATTTGATTTTTTTTAAATTGGTAGAAATGAATTCAACTTATTGTCCAAAATTTTTAGATATTTTAATTATGATATTTCAATAATTATAATTTTGACAATTCCAATAAAATTTTTAAAAAAATTAATGAAAAAACAATGCAAAACTTCTAAATATTAACTTACCGAGAGGCAAAAAAAAAAAAATTGATTAATTAGATCAAATTTAGCAGTTAAATCTGTCAACCTGTCTCCCTCTTAATTTCAAATTTTAAATTTCTAAAACCTCTCCCCCACTGCAATGCCTTCATTCTCTCCTATTTAATATAAACCACTGTTGTCTTCACCCTCTCCTGTTTAATAAAATTATGATTGTAGAGTTCACTTGATTGAAGCAATGAACAATATGCTATGCTGCGAAATCCTCCATACTGTGAACTGTTATTGTTTTCAGTTTTTAAATTTCTAAAACCTCTCCCCCACTGCAATGCCTTCATTCTCTCCTATTTAATATAAACCACTGTTGTCTTCACCCTCTCCTATTTAATAAAATTATGATTGTAGAGTTCATTTGATTGAAGCAATGAACAATATGCTATGCTGCGAAATCCTCCATACTGTGAACTGTTATTGTTTTCAGTCTCTTTTGGACAGTGCTCCGGACATTTTCTGATGCATTTTTTATAGACAATCATTTTAAGCTGTGTGGATTCCTAATTTGAGCAATGGAGTTGGCCAACATACACCAAAACGCTTTCATGCCGGGTTATGAGAGAATCAAAGAAAGAAAATTCATGCACTATTCTAATCTCGAGGGTATATTATTAGTTGGGGAAGGAGATTTTTCGTTTTCTACTGTTCTGGCGAAGGCATTTGGATCTGCGTTTAACATAATTGCCACATCTCTGGACAGCAGAGGTCTTAATTTCTTGTTCTCTCGTAGATCCCAATTCCATTTTACTTCTTGTTTATGCAGTTTATTGTCGGTTTGATAGATTATAAACCCGTTCAGTGTGTTCTTATATGTGTGTATTTTATGCAGAAAAGCTGTTGACATCTTATCGAACTGCTTGGCAAAATCTCTGCGATCTGGAATGGCTTGGAGGAGTTCTAATGCATGGCGTTGATGCAACTACTATGGATAAGCTTGAAGCCTTCAGACAGAGGATGTTTGATAAGATAGTCTATAATTTTCCGCATGCAGGGTTTTTTGGATGGGAAGCTGAGAAACGTGTTATCAAGTGAGACTCTAAAAATCCAAACCCTAAACTTCTGTTGAATATTATATTAAGGAATACTGTCAATATTGTTTAATTGGGTGTGAGGGGGAGGGGTGTATTTCATAGAGGTTATGGAGATGCTACTGTCTTGACAATAGGATTTATAGAAGGGGATTCTGCTGTGTGCGTCTGAAAATGTAGGTATTTGCCTCACCCTAACCTTCTGTTAAATATTATATTAAGGAATACTGTCAATATTGTTTAATTGGGTGTGAGGAGGACGGGTGTATTTCATAGAGGTTATGGAGATGCTACTGTCTTGACAATAGGATTTATAGATGGGGATTCTGCTGTGTGCGTCTGAAAATGTAGGTCTTCACTAGATGGGGATTCTGCTGTGTGCGTCTGAAAATGTAGGTATTTGCCTCACTAAGATATCGGGTTCTAGGGAAAAGAGGATTAGAAGGCCTCTATCAAGTAAGATATTAAAACCCTTCGGCCAAAGCTACTGTTAAATACTTTCATAACGAATGCTGAACTTTTTTGTTTTGGAGATTTGAAGGGTAGGGATGTTTTTTTTCAAGTTTTTGGAGATACTGCTTGTTTGATAGCAGAATTTAAATATGGGGATTTTACTTGTGGGTATCTCTAAAAATCCTACCAAGGTGTAACGCAGATCCATGGTTCTGGGGATATGAGAATGGTAAGGCTGTTGATAAGAGAATAATAACCCATAGCCACTGTTGATCTTTCTCAAGGATTGCTGTTCTTTTTAGCTTTGGTAGATATGATGGGGAAGGGTGTTTTTTCATTGCAGGCATCTAAAAATGTAGAGTCGGCCTTGCTAAGAATAGGGAATTCGGGAATAAGAGAATGATAAGGCTATTTTCAAGCAAAATGTTCAAACCTTGAACTCAAAATCACCATTAAATGATTTCTTAAGGGATGATGTACCGTTTTGCTTTAGTATATATGAGGGTGAGTGATGTTTTTCACTGTAAGTTTTGGAAATGTTGGCTTAACAGTAGGTTTTCATCATGGGGATTTTGCTTGTGAGCATCTGATAGACATGACATGGCTATGAATTCGATGCATGCCATTCAATCCAACAACGGTTTTCCTCCAAAAATCCCAGTGTAAATGGAAAATACCTAACAAAAGTTTTATAACATAGGTTCAAGAATGTCAAAACACATTATTACTCTCATTTTCTCTTCTTTTTATTTCATTTTATTTTGAAGTTCAAACAACGAAAGACTGAAGTTTTTTTCTTAATATAAATTGTGTTCCAACTTCCTATTCTGCCATGATGGGCAGGAAGCACCGTCGCTTGATGAAGAGGTTCTTTAAGAGTGCGAAGGTAATGCTGAGCAGGGGTGGAGAGATTCATGTGACGCATAAGGAGAAAGAGCCTTACAATAAGTGGAAGTTGGAGAAGCAAGCTAAAAAATGTGGCTTGTATTTGAAAGAAGCAGTTGATTTTCATATAGAAGATTATCCTGGCTATACTAACAGAAGAGGACAAGGGGCCAATTGTGGCGGTACTTTCCATTTGGGACCTTGCAAGACATATAAATTCATTTCAAGGTACTTCATCCCTTCATTGAGCAGTTCATGAGTTGTTTCTGGTTTAAATTTGTAAATTGGGTCTAATGTTAATATTGATTGATTTCAAATTTATTTACTGCAGCAATTTTTTCTATGAGTCCTTGTATTTACGACAAGTTAAACCCAAATTTGCTAAGGGGAGTGGCTTTTCGCGCAAGTATCGTGAGCGACAACACACACCAAATGAGGAAGGATCTATGCTGTGCAGCTTGATGGGATTACAATGGTCCAGACATTTTGAGCATGGATATGAATTCTATGATGAAGAGATTGAATGTTGCAGGCCTCTCAAAAGGGGCAGACATGAGGCTTTTGAGGGAGGATATGTTGCTAAGGAGATCGGTTCCTCGTGCAAACACACACCAAATGAGAAAGGATCTATGCTGTGCAGCATGATGGGAATACAATGGCCGAGACATTTTGAGCATGGATATGAATTCCTTGGTGAAGAGATCGAATGTTGTAGGCCTGTCAAGAGAGGCAGACATGAGCCTTTTGAGGAAGGATATGTGCCAATTGTTCCACCACATTTTGAGAATGGATATGAATTCCATGATGAAGAGATTGAATGTTGTAGGCCTGTCAAGAGAGGCAGACATGAGCCTTTTGAGGAAGGATATGTGCCACTTGTTCCACCACATTTTGAGAATGGATATGAATTCCATGATGAAGAGATTGAATGTTGTAGGCCTGTCAAGAGAGGCAGACATGAGCCTTTTGAGGAAGGATATGTGCCAATTGTTCCACCACATTTTGAGAATGGATATGAATTCCATGATGAAGAGATTGAATGTTGTAGGCCTGTCAAGAGAGGCAGACATGAGCCTTTTGAGGAAGGATATGTGCCATTTGTTCCACCACATTTTGAGTATGGATATGAATTCCATGATGAAGAGATTGAATGTTGTAGGCCTGTCAAGAGAGGCAGACATGAGCCTTTTGAGGAAGGATATGTGCCATTTGTTCCACCACCTGCTTCTTTGAGGGTAACTGTCGAAAATGCTCAATTTTCACAAGGCATTGGTGCTGGACGTCAGTTTTCTCATTTGTCCTCACATAGAGATCCTATGGGAAGACAAATAGCAATGCACCGAAATGAAGGTATACTGCAGACCTTCAGGCCTTCGGAAAAACCCTTGCCAATTTTTCGACCACCTGCTTCTCTGCGATTAAACATCAAAAGTGCTCAGTTTTCAGAAGGTATTACTATTGGGCGTCATTTTTCCCATTTCTCCTCATACGGAGATCCTGTGGCAAGACAAGTAGCAATGCACAGAAACGAAGGTATGCTACAGACCGTGAATGGATTGGGATTTACACGCTATTAATATTTTCAATGTTTTGGTGCAAACATTGGGTTTGCGGATAAATTTTTGGCACTGTCGTCCTTGGCACCTTCTATTCAAGTCCTTGGTATAGCAGTTAATAAGTAGGAGATCAAATATATCTTGCCTGCTGTCTGCGAATTTTGGACCAGAGATTTTGATGAAAAACATTATGCTGTTCTATGTAAATGCTCTATACTGAGCATCGACAATTTTAGACCACTCCAGATTAGTAGTCTTTCAAGTTATGGCATCTCAGAAGATAACATAACTTCTTGCAACATATTCAAATTTGGTGTAGATGGTTTTCGATCATGTGGAAAAAGTTTCAAACTCATGTGAGTTTCGTTGTGAAATTGCTTTGTTCTGTGAAGTGTTTTGGTTATAAAATCTATCTTTTTATCTTGGTATGGTAGAGATTCTGCTCAATTTTGAAATGTTGGATCAATATTAGATTTTGATTTAAAATCATCTGCATGTTTTCCATTAATTATCTAGCACAGGTCCATGTTAACGTCTCGGTATAAATCTTTCATTCCTTAATCGATTCAGGGTTTGGTAGCATCCCTTTATTGTCTACAGGATGATGGGTTTTAGTGTTTTGTAGAATGGAAGGCTGGTCTGCATGAATTCGACGTATGAACACACCCTCTCCATGGAATATCAGCGGCAAACCCCGAATTCTATGAACAGAAAGCCATTATTGCCGATCGAAAGCAACGAGTCGGACCTGTGCACCTTGTGTTACGCCATCTTCTGCGGAATCATATAATGTTTTGGGATATTGAACACAAGTATTTTCCTTTAATAGTATAAAACGTTTTTATTTTTTTATTTTAGCAAGGGATAATGACATATTTGTTGTTTTTATAATGTGAAATTTATATATATATATATTTTTAAGATTTTAATTTGAATGGTATCGATATATTTTTTTCATTTACTCATTTAAATGAAAGAAATTAAAAGCTACTCACAACCGCAATCCTTGTTTATATACTTTTTACACCATAAATAAATCCACAAATTAAAACAAATATATGTTAATTATTTCTCTCTCTTACTGTTTATATTTCACTGAATTGATAGAACTTTTATATTATTGAAGGATCACAAAAATCATTACATGGTTTGGAGAAAACCGGATCAGTCATAAAACCAGAGTTTGTTCACAGTTTTTGAAGGAATTCATATGTTAAAGTATTCCAAAAATTAAAACAATTGTCTATATAGCTCAAGGTAAAACCTATTGGCATTATGCATGAGAGTTAGATTTCTGAATTATATAAAAAAAAATATTAATGATTAAAAGTAAAATTAAATAGTCAACATAAATATGAAATTAGGCATCAGGTCACCTTAAGCTGCACAGATGTGGTATTGGTTTGTTCCATGGCCTCACCTGCTCTTTAAAAACCTTGGGGGTTGTGGCATTGGTAAGAACATTAATTTTGGTACACCTAGTTCAATTTGAGTTCTAGCAACTAGTTTGAGAGTGGACTCGACCTTATTGAGCTGTATCTTGGTGTCTGTGATTTGAAGTGGAATAATCTATTTATCTATTGCATAATCCATAATGGCTTTGCCTACTAAAGTCTTCATTTATCAATAGAGGGTAATAGTCTTCATGAATTTTGCATCCCAAATAGAGGGTAATAGTCTTCATGAATTTTGCATCCCTTGTTCAAGAAGTGTCCCAATCCTTTGTCATCTACCTCAAATTAGTTTGGATTTCTTCCAACTCTACTATGTCCCTAACATGCTCCACCAAGGTCTCCATATTGTCAATGGTGCATTGTATCGAGGCTAAGACCACTTTGCTAAAGATTTCTCTAATAGTAGCATATGAGTTTTGCTCGGGTTCCTTTGCCTCAAATTAATTCCATTTCACCATGCTATGAATTTGGTGCTAGCGGTAGCTAAGGGGGCACATAGTTAAAAGCCCCAAGGTAGGGCATCTCTCTTGACAAGAGTAGCATGATGCCTAGCAATAGACCACAAACTGCAGCGTCTAGCGAGCTAAGGATTGGCTAAGTCAAACATGTAGAGAACGAAAAGAACAAGTCTCATTGTTGCCAAGAAAGGAAACAACAAAGTCTTGGTTTTGAAGAGGTCGTTGAAGCTTCTCGTTTTGCGTATAATCTTGAGACCAAATTCTTCATTGTACAATGCCATAATGCTCACATGCGGGGAGGGAGTATCCATGATGCCGAACCAAAGTTGCATTAGGGGAGAGGAGCCAGTTGTAGAATGGGGTACCGGTAGTGGAGATAGAAGTGGTATTGGCTTACCTCAATATTGGAAATACATAACTACCATAATTGTCAATATTTATATACTTTTAAAATTATTTAATAAAAAACTTTTTTCTACATTTTGAAATAAAATGAATATTGGAAATCAGAAATTTCATTTGAAGTCACATCCACTTTAAGTCACACCAATGCTCACCCATTGGCCCCAAGCAAAAATAAACTATGGTGACATTAAGACTAGACAACTTGGAACTTTGTGGTTAACATGACATCCATATGGATTCATCACACCTCAAGAAGAATATGGTTAGATAGAGAACTCACCAAAATATATATGATACAAATTTGGAGGAAAACACATGTCTAATTAAGTGTGTAAGGGTGTCCATGCACTTGACACATCATGATCACCCTTCATGGTGGCATCCCGTCACCCTTCTTACAATAAAAGAGAACTATACCTAAATAATATGAAAACAAATTAACAATCTTAATAATTAATTCATTAAAGTAAAAACATGTTACAAATTTATTTATTTAACTTTTAATCATTATAAATAAATGTTTATGAAAAAAATTAGTCATTTTATTTATTTATTTTCATAACAAAATATTAACTAGATTTATATTTAAAAAAATAAAACTAAACTAAAAGGTAAAAACACAATTCCTTTTCATACTAAATAAAATAAAATGACAATTAAATAACTTCACTCATTTTTATACTAAATAAAAGAAAATAATTGCTAAATAATATAAAAATTTATTAAATACAAGTTTTTTTCCAGCGAAAAAAATCTACTATTGATATTCAAAAAAGTTGAATCAAATAGTACAATATGGACCCAGATTCGACAAAAAGAATCGGTCATACCAAATGGTTCAGTATATACCATAATCTTGATATGTATCTCGTGCCAGTTATTTCATCTAGTGTCAAATTATACATTTCTTACACAAAATCAGATGATCACAGTCTATCAAAAGACATATTCAGTGTCAACAGACATCAAAAACTAGTCAAAAAAGTAAATGGTGCCTTCATCCTGGAGATTGTGCTCAACCCATTCCTCCCAAAGAAGTTGTCCTTCATAACCTGATAATGCTTGTTTGGATAATTTATCAGCAAGAGTATTCTGCTCACGATAGATGTGCTCCAGTTGAACACCTTGAAGTTTAGCCAATTCAGATTGTGCCCGAAGTGCCCAGTGCCTTAAGTTGAGTACATTTAGTTGAAAATCACCCGCTGCCCATTTAATTGTGACTTTGGAATCCCCAAAAACCTTAATATTGACCAAACCGAAAATATTAGCCACTTTAAGCATACACCAAAGAGCAATCAGTTCTGCTTTCATATTTGTGCCTGTGCCAACATTGAGTTTAAAAGTAAAATGATGTGCCTCATTCAAATATATCACTCCTCCAATAGCACATAGCCCCGATTGTGATGCACCATCAAAAAAAATAATGGGTTGATCAACCTTGAAACTGAAAGTACTGATCCTGTCAGTCCTTAGTTTAGAAATATCATCTTTACAATTTGCAAACATATTCAGTGCAATCAAGCTACACTGTGTGGGGTTGATATTGGCATTTTGAAATAACTCACTATTACGGGAATACCATATGGCCCAAGAAATGCAAATAGCAATGTAGAAGTGTTGCTTACAGTTCCTATACTAATTGAGTAGACATTGATTAAAGTCCCCAACATCCCATGTTTGGTATATTGATAAATGTGATAAGATCACCTCCCAGGTCTTCATTGCGAATCTGCACTTAACAAATAAATGTTGTTTGTTTTCTTCATCCTTCTTACAAAGTGTGCAGATGCCTGGACCATTCCAACCACGAGTACGAAGATTGTCCCATGTCTTTAGTTTATTTTGCAATAACATCCAGCAGAAGCATTTGAGTTTGAGTGGTATGGACCAGTGCCAAAGGCGTTTGTACCACCAGTCTTGTGGATATATGAGCCTATCCTGAACAATTCTATAATATGTTGTGCGAGCCGTAACCATTCCATTTGCTGGGTTGCCTTTCCAGAGTAGCAGATCTGAATCCTGACTTAGTCTGATACCTGATGCATTTAAATTTGATAAATAATCATCCCAGGTACGGGCAAGATATCCAGTGAGGCCAATATCCCTAGCAGGCACCCAAATATTACTGCCTGCATAATCATGTTGCTGTAGATGAATTTTGTCCAGTGTATTCATACCCAGAATCTGGAGGTACTGTATAATAGACTGTGGCAGAGTAAATTTATCTTCCATACCTATGATAGGATCGACTCCTATTCGAATCCTTTCTCCATTCCCTACCTGCCATATAAGATCGTCTTTAATCCAATGTATAATCTTCATGAACCCACGCCAAATTGGAGAAAAGTTCCAGCTAACAGTTTTTGGGTTCCTTATCCAGCAGTAAAAGTCCTGTTTTAAATACTTGCAAGCTATAAGGGAGGACCAAAGGTTGTTTCCCGTGAGGCAGCGCCAGAGACTTTTGAGTCTGAGCGCAATATTGAAGGAGCCCAACTCTAATATTCCCCATCCTCCAAATTTGATAGGTCTAGAAATACTATCTGCTGCAATCATAGAGATCTTATCACAGTGTGCAGTCCCGAACCATAAAAAGTTGAAGAACAGACTTTTTATATACCTGAGAATGGTGGCTGGTACTTCAAGTAGTGTAAACCAGTAGACCGGTATACTGGAGAGCACCGATTTTAATAGAATGAGCTTCCCACCTATGGACAGAAACCTGTAAGACCAGTGATTAATTCTATTTTCAATCTTTCTCAACAACCAATACCAGTCTTTGCACATATAATTATTTGGCTTAAGATAAAAACCCAGATATTTAAGCCCGAGTTCCAGATTATGACACTTAAATGGCAGGAGCGAAAAAATGTCCTTTAGAATTTCTGCATCTGGAGACATATGATAGAAATTGGATTTTCTTAAACTGATTTTCATCCCTGAAGCACCACAGAATGTCTGAAAGAGGCCATTAAAAGAAATCCATTCATCAATAGTGTCTTCTCCTGCTACCATCACATCATCTGCAAATAATATATGTGAAATCACAAAATCTTTTGATAATTTAATGCCTTTTATCTGTCTTCTTAAAAGAGCTTGATTGATCAATCTACTGAAACCATCCATAACCAAGGCAAATAAGATAGGAGACAATGGACACCCTTGTCTAATTCCCCTTGAACATCGAAAGAAAGCAGAGGGACTACCATTGACCAAAACTGATATACTCACAGATGAGATACAGGCCATGATCCATTTAATGATTGCTGGCGGCGTCCCAATTTTAATAAGAATCATTCTGAGAAAGGACCAGCTAACCCTGTCATATGCTTTTTCTAAGTCCATTTTAAGAAGCAAAGCCTTTTTCTTATAGATCTTTATACTGTGTAGTAGCTCTTGAGAAATGCCTATGGCATCATGTATTTGTCTTCCAGATAAAAAGCCAAATTGCTCCTTGGATATGTGCCTGGAAAGAGCATCTTTGAGTCTGTCTGCAATAATTTTAGAGATGAGTTTATACAGTAAATTGCAAAGAGCAATCGGTCTGTAATCATTAAAGGAACTGGGTTTATCCTTTTTAGGTATGAGTGTGATGAAGGTGGAATTAAGTCCTCCAGAGATAAAACCATTGAGTTTAGAATAGTTCACCAAATCCTTAAGCTCATTACCCATCAGATCAAAGAAATGCAAGTAAAGCTCTACAGGCCACCCATCAGGCCCAGGGCTTTTATCTTTTGCAAAGTATTTCAGGGTTTGTTCAATTTCCTCCAAAGTCACCTCATCCAGTAAACTGTCAGCTTCTTGAGCATTAAAGAAACGAGGGTATAATGTAGCAACTTTGATCTGCTCCTCTAAATTACATTCACCAGAATCTGCAAAATTTTGTCCAAAAAATACTGTAGCCACAGATTTGATATTCTCAAGACCCGAGCACAATTGTCCCCTGCCGTCCACAATATCCCAAATGATCTTGGAATTCCTTCTTGCCGAAGCATACGAATGGAAAAATTTAGTATTTTTATCACCAGATGTAATCCAAATGGCACGGCTTTTTAGCCTCCATTCTTTCTCTGTTTGTAAAAGTAGCTCCTCTTTTTTCTTTTCAATCATTTTCATCACCTCGAAGTCCTCCATCAAAAGAGAACCTCGAATGTTTGCAGAAATGGACCTCTGGAGTTTATTTTCAAGTTTTAGTAACTCCTTTCTATCTGCTTCTTTTCTATCTCTTATCCATCTGGTGACCTCATCTTTCAATTTTTTTAACTTAGAACAGAAAGTCTGAATGGGATTGCTTTCCGAAACAGTAGCACTTATCCAAAAATTCCTTACCATATTGCAAAAATCTTCATCTTCGAGCCAAGTTGTGTTAAATTTGAAAGGGAGCCCTTGTTTAATTTTCAGATCATCGAGTTGGAGGATAACCGGCCAATGATATGAAAATTTGTGTTCGCATACCCACGATCTATGCTTCTGAAATTTGCCCAGCAGAGTTGTTTTGACCAGAAATCTGTCTAATCTTTTGTGCACACCATCTGAGCCAAATCTCCCATTAGACCAAGTGGGAGTCAGGGTATGAGGCTGAACATCAACCAGATCTGAATCTACCATAAATTGTATAAAAAAACTTGCTAAATCATCAATTCTAGCGTTGGGTCCCCATAATTCAGAAACATGACAAGTAAAGTTCAGGTCACCTGCAATGATCAAGTCATTGCAGTTTAGAAGTCCAGAATCTTTTAAGGAGGTCCAGAAAGGTAATCTCATCTTGTATGGGGCGTAACAGTTCAGGATCGAAAGAGTCTGTTTATTGCTACAAAAGGAACCCTTAAGTAGTATTCCCCAGGGAGTTGAAAATGTTTTGAAAACAAAGATATTAGGGTCCCAAGCCACAGCAAGACCCCCAGAAAGTCCAAAAGAATTAACTGCTGTAACTTCCCACAAAGGCAGGATTTTGCAGAGGTTTTGAATGGCAATCTCTGCATTACACATGGTCTCTTGAATTAAGATTAAGTTAGGGACAGTAGCCTTGATAAGATTGGTTAAAGCCTGTGCCCTGGACGCTTTAACCAATCCACGAACATTTAATGACAGACAAGACATTAATGACCAGATGGGGAGGGGGACTGTGCTCTAAGCCCCAAGGGTTCATTTGATTTATGCCTACCTACCTCCTCTAATCTCTGAGAGATCGGGGTATAGGAATCCATAGGTAACTGCTCCAATTTGGTCCAGGACTTTTTTTTCTTTCCTCTTCTAATAGTAACATTCTGGAATTTTAAATTTTGTACTGGCTGGGCCAAAGATCCACTTCCTGGGAGTTTAGAGTATGTGGGAAGAGGAGGGAATTCATCATCTTTTGAAGTCAGACAGTATCCACTTTCTATTAATATGTCCTTATCTGTCCCAGATAACTCAACATCAGTGCCATTGATATTCATATGGGAACTCGGGTGTTGACCAAAATCCCTGCTCATATTATGTGTAGACACAGAAGAGTTTCCCAATTCAGATATCAACCCTAGCTCCAAGGTATCAATATGTTCCGGCACAGGGTCGATAGGGCAATGATTATTTGGCATATCTGAGGTAGGGTTAGGAGGGTTTTCCTCAACTGAAACAGTCGGAACATCCGATGGCTCTGGTATCAAATTATCAAAAAGTCTGCGACCAACATTAGGCTGAGAGGAAATTGGTTTATTATTACGAATAGGGAGCCCAGATACAAGGTCATGTCTCATTTGAATATCACCATTTGCAATACGATGGGATAATACTTTTTCTGATTTTTCTAAAAAATTTAAATCTTCCGGGGTCAAATCGGGGTAATTTATAGGAGTTTTGCAGATATACTTACCCGAGAGATTTGTTGGGGTATGTGGATCAACAGCAACAGAGGAAGTCTTGTAATTCTGTGGACAAACAGCACGTACATGTCCAACCTCCTTGCAGAAGAAGCACCTGAATGGAATTTTGTAATAATCAAGAACCTGCTTCCAAATTCGCGAACCCCAGGCAATTTCTATTTCAGCTGGAAGTCCAATCCTCGTATCGATTTCAACCATGATTTTGGCAAATCTGCGGTCCATCCCATGCAAGTTCTGTTTATCAAATCTAACAAATTTACCAACCCTATTTGCAAGTCCCATAAATATCTCCTTAGACCAGAGTTCAATAGGTAGACCAGGTACCATCATCCATAGATGGCGATGCGGCTGAAATTCATGCAAGGGATTGAAGTGTATATGCCAGCGTTTTAGATAAAGAGATCCTTGCTTGAATTCCCAGAACCGGGATAGGATCTTCTCAAGGTGAGCCACTTCAGCAAATGTGAATAAAATCGATCGATTCATGAGTAGGTTGATTCGGGGGGCCATGCCGGTAAGTGGCACCCAAAATTTAGTTACCCACTCCGACAGTTCCAGCTTATTACCTTTGGCAAACTCCAATCTGCCCACCAGTGCATGTTCAGAGAAAACCCTTATTTTTTCCAGACTGTGGTCTTCATCAATATCAAACCTCTCAATTTCTGACCTCGCCTTAAATGTCTTCAGCAATCTTCTAGTTTTAGCCTTCTGACCCCACAGCTTCCGTCGAGGGGCATCCAAACCCTCCGCAGGTCCACTCGAAACCCCCAATATCGACTGGGAAGAGAACGGCGATAGGGTTTGATAATGACCCGAGGTTTCCATAAGTAAGGGATAAAAAATCACAATAATAAACCTCAGCAGGACGTCAGGGTAAGGACACCTGTCGGTAGGGACCCAAAATTGCCAAAACCTATAGTTCTCGCCAAATATGGAAAAATAAAAACATTGCCATCTTCAGCTCTAAGTAATCTTATGAGGTAGGGACCAGCAAATCTAGTGCAAACTCAGCAACCAGTAACCACAACCGAAAGTAGAAACAAATTTAAATTGCAGAAATTTCGAAAGATCCGGTTAAAGAGAGAGAGTGTAGCCTACAACCATCGAGAAATTCCCACTTTTTTTTACCTTGGTTGGTACTAGGCCGATACGGCTTGACTCCAAGTCGTCATAGGCCACACCATTCACCCAATCAACCATCAAAATCGAAAATTTCTGCAAAAACGACAGAAAACCCTAGGATTTTCGCCATTCTATTAAATACAAGTTTTGTACTTTAAGATGTTGCAATTATAAAAAAATTGAATTTGCACAAAATCTATCCTACAAAATGCTTATAGAAAGATACGCAAGCAAGTCCATGTACGTCGAGAAGTTTCATTTGGTCATTATTGATCATTATAAATAAATGTTTATGGAAAAATTTGGTCATTTTATTTGTTTAGTTTCATAATAAGTATTAACTAAATTTATATTTAAAAAAAAAAAAAACTCAATTAAAAAAGAAAAAAACACAATTCATTTTCACACTAAGTAAAATAAAATGGAAATTAAATAATTTCACTCATTTTTATATTAAATGAAAGAAATAATTGCTAAATAATGTGAAAATTTATTAACCATACTTTAAAATGTTGCAATTATAAAAAAGTTGAATTTGCATAAAATTTATCCTACAAAATATTTATAAAAAGATATGCAAGCAAGACCATGTATGTCCATGAAGTTTCATTTTGCCAGTGTTTATCTCTTATCTTTTCACTATTCAAATTACGTAAGTGGTAAACAACTTCAAAAATTCCTAAGCATTAAAATAGTTTTATATAATGTCTCCATTCAAATAAATCTCAAAAAGAGAAAATTCCACCAATCTACTAGTTTTCTAGGTTGGGGTGGAAACATTAGATTTGGAATAAGGGAACTATAAAACCCCAAATGGACATTAGCTTGACCAAATATATTAAATGGAGAATAAATAAATAATTAAGATAGGAAAATAAGGTAGCATTTGGTCATGACGGCACATTGGAGGTGTGGGGCCCACTTAAGCAAGATTCCCCAAGCCACATAGCATTCCACTCTCATCCATTTGAATCCTAGGTGGAGTCCAACATTCTTGGGGAGTTGGAAGGGCATAATATTTGGCATGACTCAATGAGGGTCAAAATTGAGAGTAAGAGTAACTTCCATGGAAGAGGAAGAGGCATCTTGGAGTTATTGGGACACTTGGGCTAGATTCCCTAGCTTCTATGAAAACAATGATGAAGATGCTATGACACTTATGACACAAATCAGACCTAAATGCTGACATCAGACATATATGTGCACAAGTCCTTACACACAACCTATGTGAGCTACTGTAGGCCACATAAGTGAGACATTCATTGTAGAGTACAAGTGTCATGCACCAATGATGATGTTGTACACAATAAGGACTCGAAGGTGATGTAGCTACACAAGGCAAGTCCACACCACTCCATACCAAATATCTACGAGCTCCTTCTATCCTCCAAATAAAAGTACTCCATTAGTTCAACTACCCTATAAGAATATTATCGAAGTGACAAGGATCCCCGAGCCATCTCCAATCCTCGAACAAGAACCCAAGTTTCCACGTGCCATCTAGGGCTTGAAGCTCTCCTCCATGATACTAAATACTTTCCCACCAAGTGAATCCTCCATGTGGCCATCTCCAACGTCCAAGGGAATAATTGAAACCAACATTCAATTGAGGTTAAACATACACTAAGGAAGCTATCTCAACTATGCATATCTATCACGAACCATATCTAATGCTACAATCCATCTCAAACATATAAGAATTGATTGTAGACCATGTATCCCAAATCTCATGAAGCACCCCTAACATGGTGTAAAAACTTTCGAAGTAACCCAAAAATATAACAAGTGCTTGCTTCAAGGTAATCATATGTATCATGACTCTTACTAGTTCCCTTGCACACTCAATTTGGTCAACTAAATACTCGATTAAGGGGTTTTGTGGTTAAAATTTTGTAGTGATAAATCCCTCCCTGACCTGGTCCCTTGAGATTATTTGTACTTTTCCCAAGCAAGAGAGTGACTTAGGTTTAATTGATATCAATCTACAAGGTGCCATTCTTTCCACAAGTGTATTCTCCAACGTTTATTTGGAGAGGCTTCATGAGAAGTAATGCTTAGACACAAATTCTCCACTGGAGGCAAACATCAAGATTAGAATTTCATCCCCGATTTATGACATGATAAATACACCAAATGACTTTAAACTTGGCATTTCTCCTATGCTTTGTAGGATCTACGAAGCTTGGAAGAAAATCACGTCTTGCATTTCTTATAAGTTGCATTTCCTAGAAGTTGAATGGATACAAGAGATGTTTTTGAGTCATTCCATTTGGTCTTGAAAATGTCAAAATTTTGTTTCATTTCATATTGAGGCTTCATTTGAAAAGGCTAGATAAGCAACATAGATCCATCTTAAACCCAAATATATCAAATACGAAGAGGGATCCAATTTCTTGAGTTGTAAAACTTTTTATTTTGAATTTTTTACACATCAAGAAAAACAAGAAATTTGATCCCTCTCGATGCTTGATAGGTTCGGGTTTAAGATGTATTTATGGTGGTTTTAATTTATTTTATTTTATGAGTCACCATGAAGTTTTTTAATTACTTTTTAATTTTGGTAATGTTACGTAAAGTTACGTGACAACATCTCCCCAAGTTGTAGAGCACCTTTCTACTTTGGATGCAATAAAAGGATACTCATTTCGAAGGATTAAAGGGATGAGCAAAATGCGTAGAAAACATGCCCCATCTCTAGTAGGATTATAGATTTTTGTCCTCCAATCAGCTCACCACCTAGAAATTTAAAATCTTATTCCAATGGATGAATTATAACATGAACATTTTCACTTGGAGTCTTTAGCAGAATTAAATGTGGAACTAAGTCACCTGTCACCTACCCAAATTTTGAGACTATTTATTTTATTTCAAAAACATTATATTAAATTATAATTACAAAGTTTTGTAATTATGACCAAATATTAGTCAAGGATGATTGTAATGACTGGTTATTATTATTTAATAAATTAAAATAGGAGAAAAACACCCAAGGAAATTGTTAAATGAGTGTTCACTGACCCACTAGGAGGAATGGAAGCTGTTAGAAGGCATGGGACAGATGTCAACATTTGCACTCCACCACTAGCTATTGGTTATGGGACAACTACCCCTAAATTTGTGGCATTATCCCCCATGTGGGTGGAAGAGAGCTGATGGCTCATTAATGACCAGTTTAACCACTAAAAGGCCTAGGCAATCTAGATAAGGCAATTTGAATTGGGCAAGCAGCTCTACATTATTTTCTGCAGAAATAATTCCTCAAGTATATCAGGTGATCACTGAGAGATTCGAATAGGGAGGCTAAGTGGAAGTGCATTGTGAGGCTGCTGAAATATTCTGAGGAACTAACCAGAGGTGCTAGTGCAGGTCTCTTTGACTACTAAGTCTATATGACTGGATGAACTACTTTGTTGTTGCAAGTAGATTGACCTAAAGCTTCTACAGATTCTTCTTCCTAGTGGTTCAGTGAACAGGTTCGGGGGTCCTAAGGCAAGTAATTTGGCTGTCTTCGGGAATAGGTTGGGTGGAACAGGCTCCTTGGGTTGTTTGTTTCTCCTACAGTCAATCAGGTTCTATTGTTCTGTCTTATTGTTACAGTTAAATAATTTTCTGCACTGTAGATTTAGTATTTCCAGTTATACAAAAGAAACTGATTTAATTTCTATCCTAGAGATGATTTTGTATAATGATGATTAAGTAGAGGAGATGAATGATTAAAATATTTTCTGCATTTTTCCCATACTGTTTTCTGTATAGTACTCTAGTACAGAAAAACAAAATTTATATAGATGAATGATGGGCAGAATGCCATTTGAATGATTAGATAAATACAGTAGCATTTCTTTTAAATTTTGAAGTATCCATTATGTATTTTTAAACTAAGATTATAGAACAACACATCATAAAACAAATATTTAGCATTTCTTGTACTTAGTTACAAAAGAAAGACATGTCATTTCTATGCAAAACTAGGTTTTCAATTACCACTACCCATTGTTCGAAACTAATACAATGTATTCTATTTCAACAGTAGAGTGTTATAAACCTAGATGTTACAGGTATTATTATTTCTAGAAATTTTAACAGCTGCAAATATGCTTCTCTACAGAGTTGTTACTTACAAACAATAAATAGATAAGTATTATTTTCATCACCAAATATCACCATTTCATTTCAGTATCTATTTGTCATATTTAATTTTAATTATCAACTAAGGCTTCTAAATCCAAAACACTTTTTACATAGATAGAACCCCAGTACTCTATCATTATATTATCTAGCATTTTATTACATTACGATAGACTCAGAATTGAAACCTCTAACAAGAAGCAAATCATTTACAATAACGCTACGGGTTCTTTACTGATTCGGCAATCACATACTAAAACGGTTTACATAAATTCGAGATCAAGCAAATGCAAACAAGAGAATTATTTCTTACATCAAGCATTGATTTCAAAACCAAAACCAAGTTTTAACACTATCCCAAATCCTTACACAACAAAGATCACAAAGTTTCATTTTATAAAACAAGTTAGCTATGGCTCTCGGCCAGAATCAATACAATATTTTCTTAGTCAAACAATCATTTTTTTTATAAAACTAGAACCCACTTATGTTCTATTTCAGACGCAGTTTCATTATTCCATTCGAAAACAAAAGTATAAGTACTATCGCACATAAATATTTATAAGTTATTTTCAATACAAAAACCAGATTCTTATTATCGTTTAAACTTTGTAAAATCAAGGTTTCGTTTTCAAGAAAACAGCTAACATACAGCTCTTAGGCCTTTCATCAAAAGGACAGTACTCTTGCTAGATAAATTTCAATCTACCATCGAAACTTACAGAGTAGGGTTTTATTGAGAAATAGAAGGTAGAAAACATTGGCACGTAGCCATTTGTTAAACATACAGTTTCCAGTTTTCCACCATTAATTCAACACAATATTTTTCTAGGCACAATATCAATTTATACAAGTTTAGAAACCATTCAAAATCTATGTATTCAGGGTTCATCCCTTCGTGTATATTTCATCTACATTTTTACATTATAAGAGTACAGCGAAACGCTGCAGAAGCCAAATAATAAGACGAGTCGAGGATCACTCGTCATTGACTCCAAAAGTTACAAATACTAAGCAAACACCGTGCTAGGAACCAAACACCAAACCCTTGTCAAACATCAAGCATTGGCCACAACTGACCCAGGAGAACCTACGATTAAGGAACCACCGAGGCTTACTGATGGACAAGTAGCATTCTCCCACCAAGCCTCGAGTAAGTGACCTTTCAATGAAGTCAAAACCTGCCACAAAAACCTACAAGCGGTTAAACAAGAAACTATAGAGAAGAATATCATTGCTTAAAGATAGTATTAACATTTTAAGATGGAGACATTGCCTGTGTAATATAGCTCCGAGTAAGAGACACCTTAAGCAAACCAGACTTACGAATCCATCCACCTAGCACATTGAAGAGGGTTTCGTCATAAGTATAACGGCATATCCTTGCTTGGAAATGGAACACAGTTCACAAATATTCCAGCATAAACCCTGAAGAACTACTCTCTCAACATCCTTAACTACTGCAAACACTCACAGAAGACTCGGCTTCTTGATATAATCACCTTTAGCAAGTTAACACTCATCAGGTCGCAGTTTCGAGTCTTGGAACTTCTACAATCAAAACCCTAGAGTTGCTCGGCCTATCGGCCTCTCCACAGAGCCACTCCCAACACATTGAATGACAAAAGAATTAACAATCTCATAAACAAAGTGGAGTTTAGGGTTTCTAGTTCAAGGTCCAAAAACTTGTGAGATCGACGACGGAGGTGAAGCCAACAAGGCACGTTGAGAATCGAGCATCACATATTAAATGCCATATTTATTATTCACACCTACCATAATGCCAACCTAGCAGGCCATGGATCCAAGCATGTTACAGCTTGAACTTTTTGTATACACGTTCGTAAACTTCTTCACGTGATCCATAGCCACAAAGGCACTTACTCACACTTCCACTACATACAACAGATACATGACTTAAATGCCAAGACCGGTTTCAATTGTATGCCTGCACGTAACACTGTTCTAATCATTACTCTGTCATGTCAGTGCCAAATCTTAAGGTTTAAACGTATAGTTTATATCATTTCAAATAGTAGTTATCAAATGTATGGTTTATTTACATTGTTTTTCAAAATGACAAAGGTCGCATGCTTAATATATAGTTAGATTTTATTATTGAGCACATCGTAATAATGTTTTTATTGCTATCTATTTTCACAAAGTCACATATTATATGACATTGAACGAATGTTAAGTTAGATAGGTTCAATCCTATAGTGTGCAAATTCACATTAATTTTCATTTTAAGTATAATAATAAGGTAAGTATCATATTAAACATTGCTTTACTAATATGAATTCTCCATGCGTTTACATTTGAAACATTATCAAACACATAAGTTGGTAGAACTACTCTTTGCAAAATGGAGAAATGTCGACAGGTTTTTGATGACGCTTTTACATTAAAAACTATCATGTAATTGAGAAGGTCCTAGTGTAAGTATTCTTCCATGAAGTATCACTAAAGATTGTAGCATAAGTTACTAATAGTTACAATTTCTAATTATAGTCGAGGTGATACATACAGAAATGGGACAAAGATTCATACCATCTTTAATTCGCATGCAAGGCTGTACCTAGAACTTTTCACAAAGCATTGACGACAAATTGAAAGACATATTTAGAATTACTTGTAAACACTTAAAACTGTCATATTGCTCTTACCTGCATTTCTGCACAAGAAGACAGGTTCAAATGCTTTAGCTAACATAGCTAAGTAAGCCTTAGGGTACTTCATAGGACCCCTTCGTCATCCTCCAAAAGCAAATTGTCAGTATTATGTCTAGATGAGTGTATCGCAAGAAAATTTAATTATAGCTAACACAAGCAAAACTAATGTTGTATTTGTTTAAAAGAAGTATGATGCATCGGTATCTTTAAAACTGTTATTAGTTATGAGATTCAGTAATTACTTTGTTTTCCGCATTAGCAATTTCATTAATTATTGCTACTATAAAAATAAAAAAAAATTGTAAATTTCGGGATGTTACATGTGGTATCAGAGCTCATGTTCAAACTCTCGGCCTAAAAAGGTCCAAAGAACACGCAACATAAAATTTTATGACAACAGAAATATTTACTAATTCAATTTAAATTATTTTGTCATACATAAATTTGTTTTCTAAGTTACAGGTATGGAAGGATCAGCTAAACACATGGAGGATAGATTTCGACCAAACAGTCATAGTACTGGACAACACTATGAAAAAGAAGTCCATGGTGAATTAAATGATAATTCATGAGACTTGTTACGTGCATTTCAGGAGTTAAAAGCAAAAATAAGATCTGTTAAATAGGACAATGAAAGAATTATGAAGGCACAAGAGGAACTTAACCAGGTACTGTTCGATCAGTGCCCAACTGATGAACATGATAAAGGGATTGAAAATACCTCCAAGATTGAAGGCGTACCTCATCGAGACAAGAATAAGAAAGTGAAAATTGATGATACGAACAGCAGTACAACATCATCAGGAGCTGCCAAATAAATACGTAAAAAGAAACGTACTTATTCAAGTGATAGCAGTGAAGGGGATTACAAACCAAAAAGAAAAATCCATAAACAGTATGAGCAAATTTCTGGAGAATTCAAGAAGATCAAACCCCCAACCTTCAATGGTGAAACTGAGAAAGGAGAGACAGCCGAAGCATGGATGTCCACATGAAGAAATACTTCCAGATTTATGATTATTCAGAATCATTGAAAGCAAAGATGGAAATATACAATCTGATTGGGAAGGCAAACATTTGTGGCAGGACATCAAAAGAGTGAAGGGCATCAAAGACAAGGATGTGAATTAGAGCACTTTTAAACGGTACTTCAAAAAGAAGTTCCTATCTGAACAATATTACGAGGAAAATTCCAAGGAATGTTATGATTTAAGACTGGGCACAATTAACATGAAAGAGATTAACAACAAATTTCTGAATTTGCTGAGGTATGTGCCATACCTTGTGGAGGAAAAACCGAAGATTCAAAGGTACCTGAGTTGTTTACCTTTCAACATCAAGGACAGAATAGAGTATGACAATCCAAAGACCTTGGAAGAAGCCATGAGGGAAGCAACTTTCTACTATGATACAAACCAGAAAAGAGAAGGAATATCAAACTGGAAAAATCATAAACCCAACAACTTTGAGCTGAAGAAGAAAAATTCCAAGTTCAGTGGAAATTCTGGTTTTCAGAAGAACTTTCCAAATCAGAATTTCCAAGGAAACAGTCCCAGAAATAATCAGCAGCAAAATTTTACAACTCCTAGAAATACACCTAACGTTACCAGAACTAATGACCAAAGGGAACCTATAAAGTGTTTTGAGTGCCAAGGTCCTCATTATGCTTTAGAATGTCCCAAAAGGAAGCAGACAACCAATAATATTCACTCCATACAAGTTGAACCTACTGTGGGAGACTTGGCAAGAGACATGCCCAGAATTAATGCAGCTCTAGACAACAGGAAAGCTGAGCATCAAATCTCTATGGTAGAGATTGAAGGTATGCTGCAAAACCATCCAGTTTCTATTTTGATTGATCCAGGCACTAGCCTGAGCTATATATCTCAGATATAGTAGAACATCTTAAATTGAAAATAGAAAAATTTAATAAATCCTGGTTAGTTAGACTAGCAAGAGGGACAAAAAGAAAAGTGTCTGATTTTGTTGAAAGTTGTATTTTATCTATGAATCAGTTAAAGACACAAACCAAGTTAAATGTTTTACCTTTAGGATCCTATGACATCTTAATTGGAATGGACTGGTTAGAAGCCCATCATGTTATTTTGAATTGTTATGAGAAAATTTTTACCTGTCTAAATGATGAAGGAGAAACAATAGAAGTAAAGGGTATTCCTAGAAAGACATCACTTAGATAGATTTCAGCTATGCAAGTAAAAAGAGCAGTTAGAAAAGGATGTAAGATGTTTGCAGTGAATGTAGTACATGAGGAGTTAATTACTAAAGAGGAAAAACTGAAACTAGAAGACATACATGTCCTAAAAGAATTCCAGGATGTTTTTCCAAAAGAGATTCCAGGGTTACCCCCAAAGAGGGATCTATATTTTACTATTGAACTGATACCGGGTGCGATACTGAACTCTAAAGATCCATATAGGATGAATATACTGGAATTAAATGAGTTGAAATCACAGTTGAAGGAACTGATTGATAAAAACTATATAAGACCCAGCGTGTCTCCTTGGGGAGCACCTGTTATATTTGTTAAGAAGAAGGATGGTACTCTAAGGATTTGTATGGATTATCGCTAATTGAATAATATGACAATCAAGAATCGATATCCGTTGCCCCACATAGACGATCTATTTGATCAACTGCGTGGAGCAACGATATTTTCAAAGATTGATTTAAGGTCAGGATATCATCAAGTTTATGTGAAGGACGAGGATATTTTTAAAACAGCCTTTAGAACTCGATATGGAAATTATGAGTTCGTAGTCATGCCATTTGGGTTGACTAATGCCTCGACAGTATTTATGTGCTTAATGAACAATATTCTGCATAAATATTTGGATAAGTTCGCCATTGTGTTCATTGATGACATTCTAGTATATTATAAAAGTAAGGAAGAACATGACGAACATTTGCATATTATTTTACAAGTTCTAAGAGATCATCAGTTATATGCTAAGTTTAGTAAGTGTGACTTTCACAAGGATAAGATCCAGTATTTAGGTCACATAATCTCTAAGGAAGGAATTTCGGTTGACCTCAATAAGATAAAATCCATTAATGAATGGCCGGTTCCTAAAGATGTGATGGATGTTCGATCATTTATGGGGATTATAGGATATTATAGAAAATTCACAGAAGGTTTTTCAAAGATTGCAAACCCCATAACCTCCTTACAAAAGAAGGGGAAGAAGTTTGTATGGGATCAAAAATGTGCAAACAGTTTTAAGAAGTTGAAGGAATTACTAACTATAGCGCCTAATCTGAGAATTGCAGATCCTAATAAAGATTTTATAGTATGCACCGACGCATGTAATGATGGACTCGGTGGAGTCCTAACACAAGAAGGACATGCTGTTGCATATGAGTCTAGAAAGTTGAAAATACATGAGAAAAAATACTCTACTTATGATCTAAAATTATTAGCAGTAATACATGCACCGAAAATGTGGCATTGCCATCTTATTGACAGAAAATTTACTTTGATGACAGATAACATGGGGCTAAAGTATTTACTAGATCAAACGAATTTGAATGCTAGACAAGCTAGATGGCTAACCTTTCTAAGTGAATATGATTTTTAAATTCAGCATATAAAAGGTAAAGAGAACAAAGTTGATGATGCTTTAAGTTGTAATGCAAAGTTAAATTTTATTTCAGCCATCAGTACATACACAACAGATTTAGAAAATCAGATATTTGAAGGGATTAAAACTGATGAAGAGTACAGAAAATTACATGAAAAGACAGCAGAAAGTAATTCTGAAAATTCTATGGCAGACTACAGGTTAAAAGAAAATGGATTGTTGTTGTACAAAAACATATTGTATGTGCCTAATGTACTAAAGATATAAATTTTGATTTTAGATGAGATGCACAAAAGTCATTATTTTGGCCATCCAGGTTATCAGAAAACCATCACTATGTTACGGAAAGAGTATTATTGGCCCAGAATGAAGGATGAAGTAGAAGAATATATAGCTAAATGATTTGACTGTCAAAAAGTAAAAGTTGAACATCAACATCCGGCTGGATTGTTACAGCCATTACCTATACCTAGCTGGAAATGGGAGATCATAAGCATAGATTTTGTTACAGGACTACCCAAGAATCAGAAACAAAATGATTCCATCATGGTGGTAGTGGATAAACTCAGCAAGGCAGCACATTTTATACCAGTAAAAACTACTCATAAGGCTCCAGACATTGCAGAAATTTTCATGAAACAGATTTTTTGATTGCATGGAATACCAAAAGTGATAGTGTCAGACCGTGATTCTACGTTTACCGGAAACTTCTGGAGATCTTTGTTTAAAGGTTTGAATACAACCTTAAAATTCAGCACAGCATTTCATCCACAAACGGATGGACAAACAGAAAGAGTGAATCAGATATTGGAAGACATGCTAAGGATGTATGTTAAGGATCAGCCTGTTAAGTGGGAGGACTACTTGCATTTAGCAGAATTTTCATATAACAACCATTATCATGCATCAGCCAGGCTTATCCCTTTTGAAATTCTTTATGCTAGTAAATGTAATACACCAGTTTCTTGGAATGATCCAGTTAATAGAGTTATTTTAGGACCTGAATTGTTGAAGTAAATAGAACTAACCGTGCAACGGGTAAAAAGAAATCTTAAAGCTGTCCAAGATAGGCAAAAATGTCATGTAGATCTAAAAAGGACTCATAAAGAGTTCCCTGTTGGTGAGCATGTTTTCATTAAGGTAAGACCAAAGAAGAGTTCATAAAAACTGAGAAGTTGTGCCAAGATAGCACCCAGGTATTGTGGTCCTTTCGAAATTTTGTCGAGGGTTGGACCCATGGCATATCAACTAGCTTTACCACCAAATCTAAAAATACATAATGTTTTTTTATATTTCAGTTTTAAAGAAATATGTGCATGATACTACTCATGTTATAAATTGGAATGATGTACAGGTGGAACAAGATGATGATTTTCAGGTGGAGCCGAACTGTATCCTTGATAGGAGGGAAACTCTACTCCGTAATCGCACCATTGGGTAGGTAAAGGTGCAATGGAAGCACCTTAGCCCAGAAGAGGAAACCTGGGAGTTGGAGAGTAGTATGCGGGCAACATACCCAGCTCTATTTCAGGAACACACAGAGAGTGAATAAACAACATCGAGGACGATGTTGAGACTTAAGGAGGGTGTATGTCACCTACCCAAATTTTGAGACTATTTATTTTATTGCAAAAACATTATATTAAATTATAATTACAAAGTTTTGTAATTATGACCAAATATTGGTCAAGGATGATTGTAATGACTGATTATTATTATTTAATAAATTAAAACAAGAGACAAACACCCAAGGGAACTGCTAAATGAGTGTTCACTGGCCCACTATGAGGAATGGAAGTTGTTAGAAGGCATGGGATAGATGTCAGCATTTGCACTCCACCACTAGCTGTTGGATATGGGAAAACTACCCCTAAATTTGTGGCATTATCCCCCAGGTGGGTGGAAGAGATTTGATGGCTCATTAATGACCAAGTTAACCACTAAAAGGCCCAGGAAGCCTAGATAAGGCAATTCGAATTGGGCAAGCAGCTCTACATTATTTTCTGCAGAAATAATTACTCAAGTGTATCAGGTGATCACTGAGAGATTCGAATAGGGAGGCTAAGTGGAAGTGCATTGTGAGGATGCTGAAATATTCTGAGGAAATAACCAGAGGTGCTGGTGCAGGTCTCTTTGACTGCTAAGTCTATATGACTGGATGAACTACTTTGTTGCTGTAAGTAGATTGACCTAAAGCTTCTACAGATTCTTCTTCCTAGTGGTTCAGTGAACAGGCTCAGGGGTCCTAAGGCAAGTAATTTGGTTGTCTTCAGGAATAGGTTTGGTGGAACAGGCTCCTTGGGTTGTTTGTTTCTCCTACAGTCAATCAGGTTCTATTGTTCTATCTTATTGTTACAGTTAAATGATTTTCTGCACTGTAGATTTAGTATTTCCAGTTATACAGAAGAAACTGATTTAATTTCTAGTCTAGAGATGATTTTGTATAATGATGATTAAGTAGATGAGATGAATGACTAAAATATTTTCTGCATTTTTTCCATATTGTTTTCTGTATAGTACTCTAGTATAGAAAAACATAATTAATATAGATGAATGATGGGCAAAATGCCATTTGAATGATTAGATAAATACTGTAGCATTTCTTTTAAATTCTGAAGTATCCATTATGTATGTTTAAACTAAGATTATAGAACAACACATCATAAAACAAATATTTAGCATTTCTTGTACTTAGTTACAAAAGAAAGACGTCATTTCTGTGCAAAACTAGGTTTTCAATTACCACTACCCATTGTTAGAAACTAATACCATGTATTCTATTTCAACAGTAGAGTGTTATAAACCCAGATGTTACAGGTATTATTATTTCTAGAAATTTTAACAGCTGCAAATATGCTTCTCTACAGAGTTGTTACTTACAAACAATAAATAGATAAGTATTATTTTCATCACCAAATATCACCATTTCATTTCAGTATCTATTTGTCATATTTCAATTTAATTATCAACTAAGGCTTCTAAATCCAAAACACTTTTTACGTAGATAGAACCCCAGTACTCTATCATTATATTATCTAGAATTTTATTACATTACGATAGACTCATAATCGAAACCTCTAACAATAAGAAAATCATTTACAATAATGCTACGGGTTCTTTACTGATTCGACAATCACATACTAAAACAATTTACATAAATTCAAGATCAAGCAAATGAAAACGAGAGTATTATTTCTTACATCAAGCTTTGATTTCAAAACCAAAACCGAGTCTTAACACTATCCCAAATCCTTACACAACAAAGATCACAGAGTTTCATTTTATAAAACAAGTTAGCTATGGCTCTTGGCCAGAATCAATACAATATTTTCTTAGTCAAACAATCATTTTTTTTATAAAACTAGAACCCACTTATGTTCCATTTCAGATGCAGTTTCATTATTCCATTCAAAAACAAAAGTATAAGTACCATCGCACAGAAATATTTATAAGTTATTTTCAATACAAAAACCAGATTCTTATTATCGTTTAAACTTTGTAAAATCAAGGTTTCGTTTTCAAGAAAACAGCTAACATATGGCTCTTAGGCCTTTCATCAAAACGATAGTACTCTTGCTAGCTAAATTTCAATCTACCATCGAAACCTACAGAGTAGGGTTTTATTGCGAAACAGAAGGTAGAAAACATTGGCACGTAGCCATTTGTTAAACATACAGTTTCCAATTTTCCACCATTAATTCAACGCAGTATTTTTCTAGGCACAATATCAATTTATACAAGTTTAGAAACCATTCAAAATCTATGTATTTAGGGTTCATCCCTTCATTTATATTTCATCAACATTTTTACATTATAAGAGTACAGCGAAACGTTGCAGAGGCCAAATAATAAGACGCGCTGAGGATCAGTCGTCGTTGACTCCAAAAGTTACAAATACTAAGCAAACACCGTGCCAGGAACCAAACACCAACACTTGTCAAACATCAAGCATCGGCCACAACTGAGCCAGGAGAACCTACAAGTAAGGAACCGCCGAGGCTTACCGGTGGACAAGAAACATTCTCCCACCAAGCCTCAAGTAAGCGACCTTTCAACGAAGTCAAAACCTGCCACAAAAACCTATAAGCGGTTAAACAAGAAACTATAGAGAAGAATATCATTGCTTAAAGATAGTATTAACATTTTAAGATGGAGACATTACCTGTGTAATATAGCTTCGAGTAAGAGACACCTTAAGAAAACTAGACTGACGAAGCCATCCACCTAGCACATTGAAGAGGGTTTTGTCATAAGCATAACGACATATCCTTGCTTGGAAATGGAACACAGTTGACAAATCTTCCAGAATAAACCCTGAAGAACTACTCTCTTAACATCCTTAACTACTGCAAACACTCACAGAAGACTTGAATTCTTGATATAATCACCTTTAGCAGGTTAACATTCATCAGGTCGTGGTTTCGAGTCTTGGAACTTCTACAATCAAAACCCTAGAGTTGCTCGGCCTGTCGGCCTCTCCACAGAGCCACTCCCAACACATTGAATGACAAAAGAATTAACAATCACATAAACAAAGTGGAGTTTAGGGTTTCTAGTTCAAGGTCCAAAAACTTGTGAGATCGACGACGGAGATGAATCCAACAAGGCACGTTGAGAATCGAGCATCACATATTAAATGCCATATTTATTATTCACACCTACCATAATGCCAACCTATCAGGCCATGGATCCAAGCATGTTACAGCTCGAACTTTTTGTATACACGTTCGTAAACTTCTTCACATGATCCATAGCCACGAAGGCACTTACTCAGACTTCCACTACATACAGCAGATAGATGACTTAAATGCCAATACCGGTTTCAATTGTATGCATGCACGTAACACTGTTCTAATCATTACTCTGTCATGTCATATCTCAGTGCCAAATCTTAAGGTTTAAATGTATAGTTTATATCATTTCAAATAGTAGTTATCAAATGTATAGTTTATTTACATTGTTTTTCAAAATGACAAAGGTCGCTTGCTTAATATATAGTCAGATTTTATTATTGAGCACATCGTAATAATTTTTTTATTGCTATCTCTTTTCACAAAGTCACATATTATATGACATTGCACGAATGTTAAGTTATATAGGTTCAATCCTATAGTGTGCAAATTCACATTAATTTTCATTATACGTATAATAGTAAGGTAAGTATCATAGTAAACATTACTTTACTAATATGAATTCTCCATGCATTTACATTTGAAACATTATCAAACACATAAGTTGGTAGAACTACTCTTTGCAAAATGGAGAAATGTCGACATGTTTTTTATGACGATTTTACATTAAAAACCATCATGTAATTGAGAAGGTCCTAGTGTAAGTATTCTTCCATGAAGTATCACTAAAGATTTTAGCATAAGTTACTAATAGTTACAATTTCTAATTATAGTCGAGGTGATACATACAGAAATGCGACAAAGATCCATACCATATTTAATTCGCATGCAAGGATGTACTTAGAACTTTTCACAAAGCATTGACGGCAAATTGAAAGACATATTTAGAATTACTTGTATAACACTTAAACTGTCGTATTGCTCTTACCTGCATTTCTGCACAAGAAAACAGGTTCAAATGCTTTAGCTAACATAGCTAAGTAAGCCTCATGGTACTTCGTAGGACCCCTTCATCATCCTCCAAAATCAAATTGTCAGTATTATGTCTAGATGAGTGTATCGCTATGAGATTCAGTAATTACTTTGTTTTCCGCATTAGCAATTTCATTAATTATTGCTACTATAAAAAAAATTATTTTTGTAAATTTCAGGATGTTACATCACCTCACATGAGATCCAATTTTTTATAAACTATAAGAATTACAAAAAACTTAAAATCCTTTCAAATCTCAATTTTAGCATTTATTTGCTTGATGAGAGATTGTGACAACTCTTTCCCTACAACTAAAAGTGAGAAAACGCATTGAAAAAAATGTTTTTGGAATAAGACACGTCTAGAACATATGTCATGTTTTACAACACGTGTCAAACATGTGTCTTAGTGTATTTGTATCCAACATGTGAAATACAAACACAAAGCCTCTAAAAGGCATGTCATATTTCATAAATATAGAAATATGACAAGCCCAATTTGGTATCAATGTTCCTTCACCTTTCCCTTCCAAAATACTTCGAACAAAAGACACAAATATTCTAAAAAAAAGGCAAGTACATGAATTCAAGTTTTGCTTGGTTATTGATTTCCCATAGCTCACCGTGAAAGGAGAGATTATCTCCAATGAGATTCACAAAGGCGCTACACACCTTCATTGTGAAGGGTGGAAACCATTCAGCCACATTTTCTAAACTTGCATATGTGCTAAATGATCTGGGGATCTTGTATGAGACACTCAACATAAATATTTATTTTCCATGTCCAGTGTATCACACTTCATTAACACTAACACTATCAATAAGGGTATGCAAATGTTGGTTGTGGAGCCAGATCTTCTAGTCTCATAGATGATGATTCAGCCGTGTTCATACCCCAGGTTTAATTATGATCCTGGCCCGACGCTCAGGGGGCCTAGGGGGCCAATGGGCCCCCGAAAAAGGGGTTTTGGGGGCGTAGCCCCTGAGGAAAATTTTTGGAACTATTTTCGCCACCAGTTTTCGGGCCCATGGTTTTGGGTAACCCGTGGTATTTTCCCATTGTATTTCCCTTATAAAAGAAAGACATTGTAACACGGCTAGGGTGAATGATGTATTAGGTTTTATGCATTGTAAATATCTCTAAGATCAGGAGAGAGACTATGAGATAGTGAAGAGGAAGTGCAGCGGTTGTGCTGCAGGTTGTATCCCTTCACCTTGCTGGACGGTAATAATAATAAGGACTGGAAAATTCAGTGTGGACGTAGCCCAAGTTGGGGTTAACCACGATATATCTATGTCTCTCTTGTAATGTGTGTGATTATATTTGCATTTATGGTTATTGTTATTACTCTACGATCCTGTTTTTCTAACAATTGGTATCAGAGCCAAAGGGCTATTTGGTAGATAAACCTGCAGGAAGCTAGGGTTTCTGGTTCGAGTGGGAACAATGGCGGAAGAAGGAAAGTTTAAGGTCGAGAAGTTTAACGGCCAAAAATTCCAGTTATGGAAGATGCAAATGGAGGACTATCTGTATCAGAAGGATCTATTCCTACCGTTGGGAGGAAGAGCAAAGCAGCTGGCGGCCATGAAGGACGAAGAATGGGAGGTTCTTAACAGAAAGGCTCTGGGAACAATACGACTGAGCCTGGCTTTGTCATTGGCTTTCAATATCTCAAAAGAAATGACAACGGAGGGTTTGATGAGCACACTGGGTAAGCTGTATGAAAAACCCTTGGCCTCCAACAAGGTATTTCTAGTGAAGCGTTTATTTAATACGAAGATGTCTGAAGGTGGATCTGTTACTGATCATTTAAATGAGTTTAATACGGTTACAAATCAACTAAGTTCTGTAAGTGTGAACTTTGATGATGAGGTTAGGGCTCTTCTAATCTTGTGTTCATTGCCAGAAAGATGGAATAGCTTGGTCATGGTTGTAAGTAACTCTGTCTCTAGTTCAAACACCTTGAAATTTAATGATGTTATTGGTGTTATTCTTAGCGAGGAAATGCGAAGAAAAAGCACAGATGAGATATCAGGTAATGTGTTGACCATGGAGAGCAGGGGAAGACAAAAGGAGAGAGGAAAGAGCCAAGGTAATTGTGGCAAGTCTAAAACGGGCAAATCCAAGTCCAGACTGGAAAAAATAGAGTGTTGGAACTGTGGAAAGAAATGACATCTGAAGAAAGACTGCAGATCTCTAAAGAAGAAAGGAGATGCATAGAAGGAAACTACCCAGGAAGCAAATGTAGCAGGTGATGTGTTACAAGATGCTTTGATTCTTGCATTAGATAATACTAGTGATTATTGGGTAGTAGATTCAGGAGCTTCATGTCATGCTACACCCCATAGGAAATATTTTCATGATTATATTCCAAGCAATTTTGGACATGTTTTATTGGGTGATGATGAGCCATGTAAAATTGTTGGAATGGGTAAGGTATGGATAAAAGTTAAGAATGGAACTGACTAGCTATTGAAAGATGTTAGGCATATTCCTACTATGAAAAGAAATCTAATCTCAACAGGGAAATTGGGAGATGGCGGCTGTCTATCTACATTTGGAGAAAAGAGGTGGAAGATCACTAAAGGATCAATGGTGATAGAAAAAGGAGACATGATAGGTATGTTGTATTTATGTCCTCATAATACTGACCATTCTATCTCTTTAGCTTCCACAGGATCAGATACAGCATTGTGGCATCATAGGCTTGGCCACATGAGTGAGAAGGGGATGCAGATTCTCCACTCAAGGAAGTTGCTGCCAGATTTGAAGCAGGTAAGTTTGGAATTCTATGAAAACTGTGTTTATGGAAAACAAAAGAGAGTCAGATTTCTCGGGGTTGGGAAACAGAAGAAGAATGAAAAGTTAGAGCTTGTGCATACAGATGTATGGGGACCGACTCAGGTACAATCTCTTGGTGGCTCTCATTATTATGTTACATTTATTGATGATGCAACTAGGAAAACTTGGGTTTATTGCCTTAGATAGAAATCTGATGTGTTTGCTACTTTTAAGAAGTGGAAAGCTTTGGTTGAGAATGAGACAGAAAAAAAAGTTGTAGTGTCTCAGATCTGATAATGGATGTGAGTACTGCGGCAAAGAGTTTGATAGTTACTGTTCATACCATGGGATTCGTAGAGAGAAGACAGTCCCAGGAACACCACAAGAAAATGGCGTGTCTGAAAGGATGAACAGAACGATCATGGAGCGTGCAAGGTGTATGAGATTGCATGCAGGGTTGCCCTTACAGTTTTGGGCAGATGCTGTAAATACTGTTGTTTATTTAATAAACAGAGGACCTTCAAGTGCTTTGGATGGTGGTATTCCAGAGGAGGCATGGACAAATAAAAAGGTAAACTACTCATTTCTGAGAACGTTTGGTTGTGGAACACTTGTCCATGTTGATAAAGAAAATAGAACAAAGCTTGGAGCTAAATCCAAGAAATGTACACTTATTGGATATGGGGTTGATGAATTTGGTTATCGTTTATGGGATTATGAAAATAACAAAATCATAAGGAGTAGAGATGTAATATTCAATGAAAATGTCATGTATAAAGATCTATTGCAGGGAAAGAAACGGGAAAAGGAAAACACAGAGTACACAGTACTTGATGAAATTGAAGAAAACGAAATTCCAAAGGTGCCAGAAAATCAAGAACAACAGCAAGTACCTGAAACTCCTGCAACTGTAAGAAGATATACCAGGTTAAGTAGACTCCCTGAACAATACTCTCCTTCAATGTATTATTTGTTGATGACTGATGTTGGTGAACCAAAATGTTATGAAGAAGCAATGCAAGTGGAAACTAGAAAGAAGTGGGAGCAAGGCATGAATGAGGAGATGGACTCATTGGTAGGAAACCAGACTTGGGATCTGATTCACTTGCCTGTTGGTAAAAGAGCATTTCAAAACAAATGGATTTACAGGTTGAAGGAATAAGAAGGAGGCAAGAAGCGGTATAAGGCCAGACTTGTTGTAAAGGGGTTTTCACAGAAGAAAGGTATATATTTTGATGAAATATTTTCTCCTATTGTTAAGATGACTTCAATTAGGACTATCTTAAGTCTATTGGCGGTAGAAGATTTGCATCTTGAACAGTTAGATGTAAAAACAACCTTTCTCCATGGGGATTTGGAGGAAGAGATATATATGCAGTAGCCACAAGGGTATGAGGTCAAAGGTAAGGAGAATTTGGTGTGTAAGTTGAAAAAGAGCTTGTATGGTTTGAAGCAAGCTCCAAGGCAGTGGTATTTAAAATTTGACAGGTTTATGACAGAACAAGGTTATAGTAGATGTCATTCTAACCACTGTGTTTATTTCAAGAAGCTAGACAATGAAAGATACATTATCTTATTACTGTATGTGGATGACATGCTTGTTGCAGGGTCTAACATGCAGGATATAAATGTACTCAAAAGGAAGCTAGCTAATTCATTTGAGATGAAGGATTTGGGTGCTGCAAAGCAAATTCTTGGTATGAGAATAACAAGAGACAGGAAAAATCGCAAATTGACATTGTCTCAGAGCGAGTACATACAAAAGGTGTTGGAGAGGTTCAAAATGCAGAATGCAAAACCAGTAAGTACACCTTTGGCCAGCCATTTCAGTCTAATTAAGGAAATGTGTCGCAAGACACAGGAAGAGACAGATTACATGTCCAAGATTCCCTATCAATCAGCAGTTGGCAGCTTGATGTATGCCATGGTGTGCATGAGACCAGATATTGCACAAGCAGTGGGAGTTGTGAGTAGATATATGAACAATCCAGGTAAAGAACATTGGAAGGCAATACAGTGGATTCTCAGGTATTTGAGAGATACCACCACTTAGGCATTATGTTTTAGAGGTTCAGACACTGTTCTACAGGGATATGTTGATGCAGATATGGCAGGTGATAAGGATAGCAGGAGGAGCACCACAGGGTATGTGTTTACTGTAGGTGGAACAGCAGTAAGTTGGATTTCGAGACTGCAAAAATTTGTTGCACTTTCAACAACAGAAGCAGAGTATGTTGCTGTTACAGAGGCTAGTAAAGAGATGATTTGTTTGCAGAGGTTTATGGAGGAAGTGGGTAAGAAGCAGAAGGATAGAAGGTTGTATAGTGACAGCTAGAGTGCCATTCATCTTTCAAAGAACTCAGCATTCCATTCCAGGACTAAACATATATAGCTCAAGTACCATTTCATACGCTCTGTTCTCGAAGATGAACTGTTGAAGCTGGAAAAGATACATACTAGCCAGAATCCTGCAGACATGTTCACAAAGGTAGTGACTAGAGAAAAACTGAGTTCCTGCTCGGTTTCAGTTGGCCTTCTAGCATGAAGGTGAAGATGAGAAAGTTGCCAAGTCCAAGGTTCAGCAAGTACAACAACGGTGGAGTTGTTGTGATCAGTCTCCAAGTGGGAGATTGTTGGTTGTGGAGCCAAATCTTCCAGTCTCATAGATGATGATTCAGCCATGTCCGTACCCCAGGTTTGGTTATGATCCCGACCCATGGTTTTGGGTAACCCGTGGTATTTTCCCATTGTATTTCCCTTATAAAAGAAAGACATTGTAACACGGCTTGGGTTAATGATGTATTAGGTTTTATGCATTGTAAAGATCTCTAAGATCGGGAGAGAGACTGTGAGACAGTGAAGAGGAAGTGCAGCGGCTGTGCTGCAGGTTGTATCCCTTCACCTTGCTGGACGGTAATAATAATAAGGACTCGCAAATTCAGTGTGGACGTAGCCCAAGTTGGGGTGAACCACGATATATTTGTGTCTCTCTTGTAATGTGTGTGTGATTATATTTGCATTTTTGTTTATTGTTATTACTCTGCGATCTTGTTTTTCTAACAGCAAATGTATCAAAACTTCTGGCAAGACAATAATAAAAACTGGAGCCATGAAAAGTATGTGTACATTGCATAAAAGCGTTCAACATCCTATCCTATATTTAGGTACAGATAGGAATCAAATTAGAAGTCATATATCTAGTTCCCAACAAGAAAATCACATTTAGAATGGATATTACTAAAACCATAATGCAGGAATCTAAAATGTTGATCACGTTGATAACCAAGATGGAAAGCAATAGGATATGTCCAAAATTGTTAAAGTGGTATATTTTCTTTAGGGTTCATTTTGAATCGAAACTGCAAATAATACTAGATTTGTAATATCACGACACATGTTTTTTTATCGATTACATGCAACAGAAACAAAGGAATCATTGCGCACTCACATAGAAAATAAGATACCAAGTTGAAAATTCATGAACATTTTTTGATAAATTGCCACTTTATTTCCAACAAAGAGTAGTGTAAGAGACTAAGAGTAAGAGTCATGTAGTATTGTGCTTTTTCTATAATTGGTAGAAACTTTCAAAAGTATAAAATGAAAAACATGTTTTTCAAAAGCTACATCAAAGAAATTATAGCATGAAATATAGAAGAGGGAGGTAGTCCCATTGTCTGGAGACCTTACCATGTCTACCTAGACAGGCTGGTTGGACCTGACCCAACCTCAAAAATAAGTTGATTCGGACCTAACCCAGACATCTCTAACAAGACACAGTCATATCTAGCACATCTCACTCAGAGTTGGTCGGGTCTGATAGGTCAATGGACGCAAATGAGTTTGATGGTCTCAATTCTAGCCATTGCTTATAAATTTGTTTGCTGGATTTGATCATTTTTAAAAGGTAAATCAAATCATTTTACATTTTCCGATTCGCCATCATCGAAATTTGGTAAGGCAATTTTTGTCAAAATTGCAGGTTTGAATAGATGAAATTGTTGAAATTGTTATTTTTTAATGCAGAAAGGGATTTAGCACCTTCAAATGCCCCTACTACAACTAGATTGTGCAATGTTAATCTCTTATATCTACAATTCCATCATTCCAAAATTATTCCCAATAAATTCAGGCTAAAAAAATTAAAGTGTTATTTTCCCTTCCCATTATTGAGTGGCCAGAAAGGATCCAATTTGGGGTATATTTTTCTATTTTCTTAGGATTCGCCACGTCACAGTCAACTTTGACCCTTTGGCCAAAACAAGTCCTGTGTTGAGTCTAGTCTGCTGACTTTGGCTAGATTTGGGTTGTAACTTTTCACAGCACATGAAAAGTAAGGATTACTGCATATTTTTGAAGGGTTGAGATCCCATGGCTTTTTTAACTCTGAGAGGGAAGACCCACTATCCCTCTGTCATAAGGACACCATTTATGGGTCCAAGGGACCTTCTGAATCTCTCTCAGGGTCTACGCGAAAGGAATAGAGAGTTCCCAATAAACGCCCATATGGTTGTTTCGACAAAACCAATGAATCTATCACAACATATAACCTCCAGCACTGTTGAGGGTGATATTCAATTTACAAAAGAGACCATGCTGCTAAAGGTCATTACCTTGGGTGGTGGCCATCTTGTTAGACAAGACATCATAAAAAATATATAAAGAAGATGTGATAATCTACAAGGGATCTAGCAACTATAACAAACTCACAATCAAACTCTCAAGAATGTTGCAAAGAAGAAGAAAAGAATGCACTCAATAATCACTCATGAACATAGAAAATGGAGAACAGTAGTAGCATACATCAGCTATAAGCTGGCACTATGTCAAACAATGAATGTAAAGAATGTAATACAATAAACTATGATGTAGCATCATATAGGATTCGAATTAGCCAAGTAGGGCATTTGAATCAGAGCTTAAAGTCTAGCTTGGATAACAATGGAGACATCATCCAGTCAGTAGTATCAGTCATAAATGGTAAGAGTCAGTCAAGTGTGTCCAACTGAGTCTAACAGAACCATCTAGGCATAAATCAGGGAATGGATACTCCAAGGGGGGCGCATGAGGCTATAATAGGGTCAAGTGGCACTCCAAAACTAGCTAACTAGGAGCTACAGGTAGCTAGGATGAGAAATGAGTGGAACAACTACTCAATCCATGCACTAACTGAGTGATAAATCCCAATAGGTGAGATAAGGCGCCCTAACTGAGTGATAATTGAAGGTAGGTGAGCAAAGGCGCACCAACTGAGTGTGGTAGGTGAGCAAAGGCGCACCAACTGAGTGTGGTAGGTGAGCAAAGGCGCACCAACTGAGCATGGTAGGTGAGAAAAGGCTTACTTGGCATGCAAAAACTCAAAGCAGGAACTTTAGGTAGGTGGGAGGCCAACTGGGGGATGTAGACAGGATATGGAGGGCTAGGAACAAGCTCTAGGTGCTGGGAGGACCATCAAGGTGATGATTGGATGCATGCAATTGCATGCAGACATGCAAAAATGAAAAATGATGGGGGGAATATTCCAACACCCCCCCTCAAGCTATATTATGAGGTAATAACTGAAAACAGTAAAATAGGGTCATGGTGACTAAGACCAAAGGTCACCCCGTACAATCAATCTAAATAAACTAAGTGAGGAAAAAGGAAAAACCTAGTGGGAAGAAATCCCTCCCTCAAAATAGACTAAAGGATGCTAATGTAGCATATCATCACTCACCCCTGAAGGAGGTAAGTGTCCTTATTTTCCGAATAAGGATCGATCGATTTGAAATGGATCAGCAATGTGAGAAGGATGAAACCTTCCATGTAGAAAATGTAATGTCCCCATTCAAATAATTGCATAGTAAGACAATCCCATCAATCCTACTAGTTTCCTAGGTTGGATGGGCACATTTGGAATTGAAATAAGGAAGCTAATAAATTATATTTAGACATTAGAGGGGTTCAAGTATTTAATAAATAATTTGAATAAATAAATTCAAGAGAAATTCTAGGTGGCAAGTGGTTTTGAAGACATATGGAGGATGTGGAACCCACACTAGCTTGATTTTTCAAGGACATGTGGCATCTCTCTCTTGCCAAATTCGAATTCATGAGAAGGTGAACATTCTTGGGTGAGTTGGTAAGTCATACACATGGAATTGAGCATCTTAGGTCGAATTGGGATGGATTGGTAACCTCCATGGAAGAGGAAGAGTCAAATTGGAAGCTTGTGGACACTTGGGCTAGATTCCCTAGCCCCTATGACATCAATGATGGAGCATCTATGACATCTATGACAAATTGTAGATCTGACCTCTGAAATCTGACCATTATGACATGTCATCCCCAAAAATAGGCTCCAATAGGGCGTTCATGGGAGTTGGAGAAGCCAAAGAGACCCCCACTCGAATTGGTGGAAGGTGGAAGGCTAGGAAAGGTGAGACACATGGCAAATCTTCATCCCTTACCCTAATTCGAATTGGATTGAGTTTATGGATGGATTGAGAACCTTAGAAGGCTAAGTATGTTTATAAAATACATGGATAAACCAAGAGAAGGGCTTTTGATCATTTGAGAAAATTTTCATTTGTGAAGAGAGAGGTAGTGGATGACTAGTTTCTTGCCTTAGCCAATTTTGAGGGTGAAAGATTCCCATCCAAGTTGGTGTTTGCAGATTCCACTCAGGTCTTTCATGGAGCTTTAATGGATTTGTATTTTCAGGTATCATCTACAAGGAATCTCGTGGTTTTTTTTAGTGCATCACTTTCTCTCAACCATTTCCAGTTTTGAAGGCATATTCTTGCTCCTTGAGGGAGGGCATTTTTGGTGAGCTATTGTACTCCTTGGGAGAGCTTCTCATGATGTATTTCTTATTGTAATAAGAATTATATACTCTTTTATTCATATTCATAAAGTCTCAGGTCTAAATACCATGTGGTTGTATGTAAAAATGATGATTAATGAGCAAACAATGACCATTTCCCCACTACATTGATGTATGCCATTATAATGATGATGATTTCGAATAAAAGAATGTTCATATGATATATTTGTGATTAATGGACTGCCATTGATGTGTATTACAAGTTTCATATTCAGAACTTGAGCATTTGAAGTCATTATACTCATTTTATTTGCATTTGAAGAAGATTTGGTGCCATTTCCCCAAGGGTCGAATTAGTGGTTTTTGCTGTTGTTTGAGAGAGGTTGGGAACATAATTAATAAATAATTAATGGTGAATTTGGGACCTTAATCAAATAATTGAGACATCCCCTACCTCTTTTCAGAAATTTGAGCGGGTTTGGAGGCATTTGGAAAGCCATTTTCAGTACTTACCCTAGGGGGATTTGAACCCCAAATTACTAGTAAAATTGCATACTTGGTCCAGAATCTTAAGAGAGTTTTCAGAGGTATTTTGGTGGCCATATATCATCCTTAAACATCATATTCAAGTCCTAATATCAGTCACATACCTTCTCAGAATATTTGGGATCATTTGGGGCAAAATTGGGACCTACACATCAAAACTAGTCAAAGGTCAAAATCGGGGAAAAGGTGAAAAATTGAGCATTTTTATAAAAATTGTAAAAAGGGACATTAAAGAAAATCTGAAATATTTCTTCTATGATCATGTGGATCACCAACCAAATCACCGGCATATCGGAGTGTAATGGATTCCCATCGAGGAAGAGGAGGACCATCATGTGAGAGATCTTTAGGTTCTTGTGGATATGGATCTCCCATTCGCTCATCTTCATCATTAGTTGCTAGACCTTCAGGTTCTTGTGGATCTGGATCTAGAATTCCATCATCATCATCATCATCTCCATATTCAGATTCTGAATCTAAAGTATCATGTGAAGATGCATCGCTCTCTTGATCATCAATCAAAGGAGGAGGTATCTTCCTTTTGGGAAGGAGTGGATCATGCTACAAAAACATAATATGAAGATCATCATGAAGCATGTGATTCGAACCAACTGAGGTAGAATCAAAACTATGAATGTGTAGATAGTTCTTTGATATCTCCTTCGAACCAACATAGGTGAGATCATAACCAAAGAAACTATGACATGTTGATGGTATATCTTCAACAAGATCACTGTTGGATGCAACAGTGGTAGTGGCCCATGAACCAATAGGTGATAGATCTTCAGGTTCTTGTGGATCTGGATCTAGCATTCTCTCAAAAAGAGTTATCTTCCTCTTGGGAAGAAATGAATCATGCTCCAAAAACATGTGCTTGAGTTCTCCAACAATGGATGCAAGCACATCAGATCCAAGAATTGGAAGATGGTTTCTCATGATCTCCTTTGAACCAACAGGGGTGAGATCAAAACCAAAGGAACATGGTATCTTAGACTTCAAATCAGATCCAAGAATTGGAATATGGTTTCTCATGATCTCCTTATAACCAACAAAAGTGAGATCAAAACCAAAATCACAAAAAGGTGCATGAGTCATGAAACCAAGAGAATGGTAGAGACTTCCATCTTCAGTAAAACTATGAAAACATGTGCCAATGACCAAATAGGAGTCCAAAGAAAGCATATAATGAGGGAGAGCGAATGCATTACTTTCCAAACCTAATTTTACCTTCAAAATACTCAGTAGGTCATCATCTTGCACATCAACAGGTGCATCAACTCCATGAAAGTGTATGTAGTTCTTTGATATCTCCTTTGAACCAGCAGGGGTGAGATCAGAATCAAATGAACCATGACATAATGGTGATGGCTTGAACTTCAAATCAGATCCAAGAATTTGAGGATGGTTTCTTATGATCTCCTTTGAACCGACAAAGGTGAGATCAAAACCAAAATCACAAGGGTATGCATGAGACTTGAACTCAAGCAAATGATACAGTCTTCCATCTTTGGTGAATCTCTGAAAACATGTGCCAATGACCAAATAGGAGTCCATAGGAATATTTTGATCAAGGAGGGAAAATGCATTGCTTCCCAAATCTTCCAAAATGCTCAGTAGGTCATCATCTTGCACATCAACAAGCTCATGGGAAGTAGAGATTGTGAAGGTCTCTTCAACGTCTAGAGTAGTAACTGACATCTTTTGCTCAGACTTCAGATTAGAAGATGGATCAACTAAAACCATGTGTTGTATTTAGACTTTATCTTGAACAAATTCATCATGGGAGATGATGGAGGCTGAATCATTAATAAAAAGAGCACTGGAGGAAGTATCACTAGGCTTGTTCTCCAAATGGCTAGCATCAACCTCTTCCTCTTGATTTCCAAATAATCTGTCCAATCTAGTCCATAGATCACTTGGATGTTCATCAAGATCAATGAGGTATTCCATATTGGAAAACATAGTAATACATATTCTTCCTGAGGCTCCTTCACAAGCATCAAGCCAATCTTCTTTCTCTCCATCGGAAGAAAAATCTCTCTTAATATTAGTACATACATCAAAAAGATCATGTCTCTTCAGATATGATGTCATCTTTGGTTTCCATTCATCATAGTTGAATGGAGTGAGAGAAGGAACTCCTTCCAGATACATAGTTGATGTTGTTCAAATCGAATCTACTGGTGCAGAATCACTAGTGCAGAATATGCATCCAGTGCAGAATATGCATGCATTGTAGAATATGCATGCAGTGCAAAATCACTAGTGCAGAATCACCATTGCAGAATCACCAATGCAGAATATGCCGAATAACCTGCAAAAACAATGGAGATCCATGATAGCTGCTGAATTTGAATCTGCTGAAGAGGGATTCAAATGGATGAATAAACCTGCAAAACAAGAAGAGTTTTTGCTAATGGAGAATGCTACACTTCGACTGAACACTACCTTAGGAACACTGAGCACATAGACTAAGTCCTTCACACCTGGCTAGACCTCACTGGATTTCTCCAATGAATTCAAGTAATAGCACCAGGATTTGTTGTGGAAACTCAGAGGCTTCTGGTGCTCAAGTGAAAGATAATTGCTCAAAGAAATGTTGCAACTGTTGCTGTTGCAATGGCTGCAATTCGAATAGATGCTTCCTTCTCTGATACCATGTGATAATCTGCAAGGGATCTAGCAACTATAACAAACTCACAATTAAACTCTTAATAATGTTGCAAAGAAGAAGAGAAGAATGCACTCAATAATCACTCATGAACATAGAAAATGGAGAATAGTAGTATCATACATCAACTGTAAGATGGCACTATGCCAAACAATGAATGTAAAGAATGTAATACAATAAACTATGATGTAGCATCATAAAGGATTCGAATTATCCAAGTAGGGCATTCGAATCAGAGCTCAAAGTCTAGCTTGGATAACAATGGAGACATCATCCAGTCAGTAGTATCGGTTATAAATGGTAAGAGTCAGTCAAGTGTGTCCAACTAAGTCTAACAAAACCATCTAGGCACAAATCAGGGAATGGAGACTCCAAGGGGGGTGCATGAGGTTGTCATAGGGTCAAGTGGCACTCCAAAACTAGATAACTAGGAGCTACAGGTAGTTAGGATGAGAAATGAGTGGAACAACTACTCAATCCATGCACTAAATGAGTGATAACTCTCGGTAGGTGAGATAAGGTGCCCTAACTGAGTGATAACTGAAGGTAGGTGAGCAAAGGCGCACTAACTGAGTGTGGTAGGTGAGAAAAGGCGTACTTGGCATGCAGAAACTCAAAGAAGGAACTTTAGGTAGGTGGGAGGCCAACTGGGGGTTGTAGACAGGCTTTGGAGAGCTAGGAACAAGCTCTAGGTGCTGGGAGGACCATTAAGGTGATGACTAGATGCATGCAATTTCATGCAGATGACTGGATGCATGCAAAATGCATGCGGACATGCAAAATTGAAAAAATGATGGGGAGAATATTCCAAAAGAAGATAAAAAAAATATATGAAGATCGACAATCGCAGAAAAGGCATTACATTAATGAGCAATTAAGTTATCATCAATATGTACACAAATGCACATATATATTACAAAAACACCATAATTGTCATGTAACCAAATAATAGTTAGGTAAACTAACGAACTATGATTAGAGTCTTTAACACACCCCCTTAATCACAAGTTTGTTAGTGCCAGAAAAATTGCCACTACTTGACAATCAACATAGTGTCAAGCGAATTCAGAGAGTAGAAAACTCAACTAGTTCAACTACAAATGGCTGAAAATCTCTCTGAAATAAAATCTAGCAGAAGATGAAGACTTTTATTAAGTTGCATGGTTTCAAGTTGACCATAAACTATCCAAGTAGAGAAACAACTGTATATGTTCTTTGAAAATTTGGTGGTTTTAGGATGACCACAAACCATGACAACAACAACAAGGTGGTTTTAGGTTTACCATAAACCATATCATGAACAAGGTTGCATACTTATTTTGTAACATCCATCCTTTAAGCCTTAGTAATTTTTATAAATGTATATTGTAACTATGTACCTGGCCCTGGTGAGGAGCTCAAGGCCAAGGCCCCACCGATGGACTTTTAAAGTATTATTATTTTATTTCCTAGGTCGTAAATGTTATTATATACTTAGGAGACTACAAGCCGTGTCGCAACTAAACAACGGGAAGAGAAGAAACCATCGAATATTCACTCGTAGACCTAAGTAGATGTTAAGTGTCATCCTAAACATAAATTGGGTAATCCTCAATCAAATTACTAAGACATTATAACATCTATAGATATATATAGGTAATAATGTATATGCAATCTTAAAAATAGAAACAAACCTAATGAATTAATTGTTAAGGGTATTATATGTAAGTCACCTTAAAATAAAGAAGAAGATTACATAGTATCTATGCCAATATACTATGATCTGGTGCTATATGCATATAGTTATTTATACATTTAGATCATAATATATATATATATATGAAGATAAAGTGGCTATGCTCCTTTGAAACTAATGAAGGTTTAAAAAGAAATGAATACGTGTTTAGGAGAAGTACACATTTATATATTGATTTAAATATCTTGGGATTCTATACTTTGCCATAAGAAGATCTATTTCCTAATAAGTGAACATGAATACAAGATCTCTACTCTATAAAGGATGATTGCCCTTCCGAGAGGACAAGTGAATCATATACTTATTAGTATACCTAATAGAATTATAACAATGATATAATGGTATACTTGTTATTATTTAAAGGTATGATTATATTGGTTGTAATATAATTGCTAAATCCCTTTATGGCAAGATGGGCCAATTATATACATTACAGGAGACAATAAAAATATATAGAAATATGTCTTTGTTATTATACAAAACACACCCTGTGTATCTGAAAATCCCTGCCATCGTGGCTGTAAAATACTATTTCAGTTATTTCTGGATCTACTTGTTATACGTTGCCACGATTGGAAATTCTTAGTATAGAATATGCGTGGAATATTTTTGGTTACTGGTGGCATACCCTGAAAATTGTCTGCGTAGTTTTTTGTTTCTGTCTACGTAATGTTTTGAAAACAATGGCATTATGATAATACTTGCTAACTCTTATTTACATATGCAGAGTAGAAATCATGTAAGATATCCACTTGTTTAAAAGTATGCCAGAAATGAAATCGAACTAGATTTTCTGCATAACACGTTTTGTTGAAATTGAATCCCTGCATATTACGTTATGTAGAATGAAGACGCTCAGGCTAGATTGAAATGTCAGTTTAAAATTGTTGCTTATTTTAAGACCTCTGCGCTCAGGCTGGGTTGAATTTTAGTTTAAAACTCTGCTTACCTACTCGACTGCCATGAAGTAGAAGGTTTTGTTTTCATTCTGGTTGTTTCCTGTACTCTGTATATGGTTTGCAGCTACGAAGATATATAAACCCTGTAAGTCTATGTCTTTGTATTGGCTCCGACATAATTTAACTCAATAAATCTCTTTAGATCAGAGTTGAATTAATGTAAGTATGCATGTTGCTCACATCCTTTTAATCTTCCTTTTTGCATTGTTTAACAAGAGGTTTTACCTTATGAAAGACTCGAGGGTTCATTTTATACATACTTATTTTTCTTTAAAGGAAAGATGCTATAAGCCCTTGAAGTTTTACTATGGGTTCAATTTTATGTAAGTATATATTTTTATATATACATAATTTCCACTATAATAACGAACCTTTGATCCAATATTTCTCACTCTTGAGATTTGAGACCAAAACTTATGTTAGTTAGAGTTGATTCGGAAAAACCTTTTTGTATATGTTGTGTATATCTTTAGGATTCTTTAACTAAATGTTGAACTTGTTAAGTTAAAGTATAAAGAAAATACCTTGTTGGATTGATATGAACTATGCTTGACTCTTGTTAATAGATAGCCATGAGAGAGATGGGATTTCGGGCATGATTAGTATAATTATTTTTCTTATAGTATTTTGCTCTACAAAGTGCTTAGTAGTATGGGAATGATACAGTCTCAGTAACGCTTCAGAGCGAAGTGGTTGAATGTTTTGATAAAGCGCTCCATGAAAGAGGCTCTGAGAATGAGAAAGGAAACAAGTGTGTTGCAGGATGTAACCCATCTTTTGAATAAATAAAATAGTGCAACCTTTTTGTCTACGTATCCCTAGATTGGGTGAACCACGTTATTTATTTTGTATCTCTCTTATGTGTAAATGTTATGTTTTGTATGAGTGTATGCTTTTGTCGATTAATTTATTTGTTAGATGATAATTCATGATTTATCCTGTTGTTTTGAGGAATGGCCATGTATTTAAGTTTGACGGGCGCACAAGAAATTTACCACTAATGGGTAAAGCACTTCATGAAAATGTTCAAGCCAAAGATGGTAAGAATTCGAATATTAGCTGATTTGTTTAAATGAATCATCGGGCTTATATAGTTATCATCTCTTGTTGAAATGTTTTTCTAGTAAAGTAAATAACTGCAAAAGTTCCTTTATAAATTGTCTCAAGGGAGATGCAAGAAGTTGCATAGATACTATTTAAAATAATAGGTAATAATGTTTGGAAGAAATTACTAAGACCCTTGTATGAGTGAGCAAAGTTTATAAGAGTATCAATTGTAGGAGAGATGAAATTATATGACTAGGTTTGTATCAAATAATCGTCATTTTATTATGAAAGGATGGTGGACACTTGAATTTCATTATGGAGATCTTTAATGTTTTATTGAATTTTTTTAAATCAGAAAATTGGGTTTGTGACATATTTCCCATTTGTTCACAAGCTCACAAAAAAAACTTGGAACCTGACTTCAAACTGTAGATATTATTCCCCCCTGTCAGGGACACGGTATGTCAACTGTATTAACTTCATTCGACTGCTGAAATGTTTGAACATAAATAGGTTCAGAATGATTACTTGGTCCTTCATTCACAAACTACTGAAATTTTTGAACAAAGACAAGTTCAGAATAACTTTTCTTTTTCTACAAATCTTCTTTCACCCTTTTACAATAATCCAACTGAACAATAGAAAATTGAAACTCAACAGAAGGGTGTTTGGTTCAACCAATAATGCACCCAAATACAATCATACAACAATTCAACAAAATAATGATACTTGATCCGGGTCATGTCTAGGAAGCACGAGCGAGACAATAGTTCAACTGAATGAGTCGGTTCTATTATGGCAGAAGCTTAAGAAACCAAATGAGCAAAAGCAAGATTACGCTACACATATAAACACAATACGCACAGACAGTATGCAGGAATGCGAAGTGTTCTTCTCTATTACTTGCAAACAGATAGCTTGATTGCTAGACCGATGTATGTTACAATATTATTCATTCTTATATAGAATTTTGAGATGCTTGGGTGCTTGCCCGTTACGTTCAATTACAATAAAGAAGTTAGAAAAATTCAATAGTTCAACCGTTACAGCCGACTGAAAGACAAAGAGACAGTCTGTCGAAGTTCAACAGTCGTTGGTTGCATGTCGATGTTATATGTCGATGTCGCGAAACTGTGAGGTTTTCGAACATGTCGAAGGTGCGGAGTGAGTCATAGTATGTCGAAGTCGAGACTCATCAGAGTTGTGTCGAAATCGGAACCTGTCGGAGTTGCTGAGTTTGTCGGAGTTGTTGAGTTTGTCGAAGTCATGCCGAGTCGAAACTTTTAGAAGTTGTATCGACACCGATGACTTGTCGCAGTCGATGTTATCATTTGACAACAATGCCAACTGCGATGTTAATCAAACCTCCTTCCTTAAGAAAAAATGGTCCCCATTTTTTGCTCGCGAAGGTGAGGAAACTTGTCGGCTATTTCAGTAACAGATGCCACTTTCCTTGAGATGGGAGCTGGGAAGCTTTGACAACCTGAAACAAGGGAATTGTGTTCGTTCTTGTAAGGCATACTCATCGTCCCACAATGGTGTCACAAGGAAGAGGCTCCTGAACATTTGGATGGATATATTCGGGTTCTGCTGTCGGTAAGTCGTTATATTCCAACAGTGGTGCATGGTATGGTCGAAGTAGATCCACATTAAATACTGGATGCAAACCCAGGAATGCGGGAATGTTGATCTGGAAAGAGTTTTCTCCAATCTGTCGAAGAATACTGTACGGACCATATCACAAAGGTTTTAACTTCTTGAAAGGACCTGTGAAGCGCTCATTCTTGAGATGTAACCAAACCTGTTGATGCCTCAAAAATCGTAGCATCAATCGGCAAGGGATTCTCCCCGATAAGCAAGCCCAATTAGATCGCTCACTGTTTGGTGGGGAATTCGTCCGGTTAACAGTCCGACTACCGTGTGAGTTTTAAAGATTTGTTTATTTTATCGGTTGCGGCCCGATCCACTGTTTATATATTTTATATTTAAGATGATATGCATATGCCCTAAATTAAATGCATGCGTTAAACAAATCTGTTCTAAGCTATTAAATCTAAATTAACCTATCCTTGCAAGGAGTTGAACTTTAAATTATGCCCAAAAACTGAAAGTAACCTTTAAAGATTGAAACAGATAGCCATTTAATCCGATAAATGCATTTTCAGCAGAATATAAATGATATCAAAGATAGCTCTGATTATATGAAAACATTCCATCACTCATAGGGTACAGAAATTTTGCTAAGAAATAAAATCATTCACAGCATAGAATTAATTCACATAATCCAGGAAAGATCTCACTGAATGTATATATAAACTGTTGAAATAGTTCGGCAATCATCCATTACAACTCAAAGCAAAACAATGCTCCAGCTTTCACAGGTCATCGTTTACCCATTCATGTAGCTGAAGTAGTTCTCATACATAAAAAAGAAATTCTTTCACCTGCCAAAAGTATTTACTTCTTCTCTAACTAACTATATATAGCTTTACAAAATGCTCCAAGAGCTGCCACCTATACCCTAACCTTTCACATTCCTCTAATTTTTCATGTAGTTCTTAATAAATAAAACCCCCAACAATATTGCAAAAAAGAACGGGGACTAAACTCTAGATGTCATTTTAATATTCTAAAGATATACAAAGTCCAAGAGAACGTGCTAGCTACTTTAGCAAATATAATAAAATGGACTATTCTCGAATGGGAATCTTTGTTGGTTCTGGGATTTCTGCCACAACTGGTGTCACTGTTGGAACTGTTAGTGCTGCTGGGGTTGCTGAAGTTGATACTTGGTTTTCCGCTTGTGTTCTATCCACCTCGGCTATATAATTCACCCACTGATGTGCTTCTCTTATAATATTGTTTCCAATTAAGGGGAGCATAAATCTACGAGAAACTTCTTGCTTGGCGAGTTCTTCCTTGAGGATGATCACTTCTGTTGTTGTCACTTGGAGGATTTCTTCCAAGAGGTGTGCATGGACGGCAGCCTGGCTGATAAACTGGTCCAAATCTTATGTGGTTAATACATCCACTTTCCTCACATAGTCAATTTCTGCGTTCAGTCTATCACTCAGCTCAGATAAACGTTGGGTTCTATCCGGAAACTATTCTATGCTTTGGGGTGTCACTATTCGACAGGCCTCCTGAGTAGTTCATATCTTGAGGTATAAATTCTTGCACTGTTCATAGGTGGCATGTGTTACAGTGTTCAACTTTTCTCCACAGTCTTTAGAATATACCAAGGTGCGCACATCTTCTCTATACTCGGTGACAGACTTAAGGGGAAGAGTTGTCGGAAAACCTGATTTCCCTTCCCTCCACACAATGTGTTCCTCTATATCTTTACTAATGTATGCATGTTTCCTTCTAACCCGAGTGGATTCGATGTTAATCTCTCTGACCCTCGCCAATATTGCTTTTAACTTGTACACCTCTTCTAATATAAGTTCCTGGAGTTGGTGGTTATTCTTGAGTATTTCACAAGCCTACTCATGAAAGGGACCAAGATCACCTACCTTGCTGGTCATGAATTCCAATTGTCGTTCCATCAATTCCCCACCTTCTTCTAATTTCTCTATCTTTTCCTTCAAATCTTCGATTTGCTGAGCATCATCAAATTTTTCAGATTCAAGCCTCAGGTTCCTACTTTCAAGGTATTTATTCTCTTCTTCTAGGGCTCTTACTTGGATCGCCAGAGCTCTCTTTTCAGCTTCTAGATGCTGAAACTTTCTGCTTAGCTCCTCCTTTTCTAATATAAGGGTGTCACATTTTTCGACCATCAAATTCGTATAATTTTGTTCTTTGACCAGAGTCTCTTGTAACTAACATGCTCTCTTCTTTTCAAGTCCTAACTTGGCTCTTAATACGTGTACATTGTTTGCGGTTGCTTTAACCGATGCTACAGAGATGGATGCCATGAAATCGAGAGCATCCTCGGTACTTTGCATGATTGTGGTTTCATGCATAGTGATGATATCTGGTCGGAAAGGTCTCTTCATTCAAGTCACTGTCTCCTTTACAATGGACTTTCTCTTTTTGTTTTAAGCGAATCTTTCCCACTGGGACACTGTACTATTCTTCGATGGAGTAAAAGGGATGAGTGGGAGTTCTCTTACAGAGAGGTCTGTATCCAGGTCTTGTATGTTTGGACTCTTTGGATCAGCATATTCTGGCTTTCCTTTCTTCCTCCGCTTTTCTTTGCACTTCTTCTTCTTGTTCCCTTCTAAGTCTCTCTTCCTCCTCTTGTTTGGAAATTCCTTCCAATCTAATTCTCTCCTCCTCCTGAACTCTTCGAGCTTCATCTTCAGCTACTTGAATCCTTCGAGTTTCTTCTTTCCGAAGTTCATCCTCTTTCACCTCATTTTCTTTCCTAACGGCTTCTCTTTGGATTCTCTCGGCTTCTTCCTTGAGCCCTTGCTCTTCTTTAGAGAGAGTTTGAGCAGCTTATGTTGTTTCCTTTACTTGCTTCATAACACTGGAGCTAGAACTGGCTCCGACTTTACTTAGTCGGAAAATCTGTAGTTCAATCATGTTACTGACCCCTCGATACACTTCTTCTTCCTCATCATAATAGTGGGCATATTCAAAGTTAGCATGGAGTTCTCTGCAATGTTGTGCAGCCTTGCCTCGTCAATCGTTCCTCCAAAAACTCCTTTCCTTGAAGTGAAAGTCTTTCAGTTCTGCAATGAACTCCTCAACAGTTGCAATCCCTGAGAATTTGTAGGCCCCAATATACAAAGGTAAAGGCGGGAAAGTTTCCTTCTTTGCCTTGTACAAGGTGTTGCCAATCCCATCAATGAAAACTTGCCTCACTGCCTCCTTGTGGACTATGTAGTCCGTGGCATATCCGGGTAGGATATATGGGGGTTTAGAGCCTCCATACATTCTTATGAAAGTACCTTGCAGTGAAAAATAGAAATCACCATAGTTCTCCAAGACTTCCATGGCGTTTTCGGACAAACAGTTAGGTTCTTCATTGAACATAAACTCATATAAAGGTATGATAAACTCCTCAAAAATCAGTTTGTAATTTCGTTTGTAGTTCTGGACCCAAAAGATTTTGTAAGTCGTGAATACCGGGGTGTCGGCCTCTCTCCAGTTACACCCAAGCTTTGGAAAAGGGTGTTTTGCCACAATACAGTCTATCAAGAAGGATGGCATGTAGAATTCTGCCTTCTTTGCCCTTATTCCTTCTTGAGCGGCAATTATGGCTGATGATAGGCTATCTGAGAGGATGTCTTCCCAATTAAAAATTGTCCCCTTGAACGCTACATAGTGGATGATGGGAACCCATCGGAGCATAAAAACAGTACCATCGAACCTTCCAAAAATTCTACTAAGCATGAGGGCGATCATTCTGAAAGGAGGCCTCAGATTCTGAACCTCGTACTCCTCACTATCCTTTCTTCTGATCTGTTTACCCGAGATCAGAAACTTTCTGGCCATCTCTAGATTATCCATTTGGATTTGTCCTAGCCATTCATCATCAAGCCGCTAATGATCCCAAGAAAATTTGTAAACTGCCGCGATATAAGATGGATGGAAGGATGCAAAATCTTCTCCCTTACTGTTCGAAAGAACCCTTGTCTGTGCATTCCCATGTTGTAGCATCCATCCAATTACTTCTGAGCATGGAAAAAGTTTCGGACGTGTGGCTACTTTGGATATGCAGGAGTTTTTGATGTTCCGGTACAGGTATTCTTCCTCAAGAAGCACTTCAGGAACGTCCTGGTCTCTTATAATACGATATATGTCTCCCCATTTGACTTCAGGAGGCACGCCTGTAGTGCACTTAGTATCTTCGAATAAAGTTTCCATACTTGTGTCAGTCGGTCCTGACCCATCCACCTTCAATTTTATTTTTCCACCCTTAGGCATTTTGACTTAGCACCTGTCAATAATCAGACATACGTACATATAAGAAGACATGGCTAAATGTCAACAATCCAAACTAGCATCCTACTTATAATGTTAAGGCTCAAACGTCAACTGAAACCTTCTAACTCTGCTTGTTTCACCATTGATTTGCAAATTTCAAATTGTTATGACTTTTCCATTTTCAAATTAAACATTTATTTCACATGTCATTGAATAATCCTGTGCATTTTATTTTAATCTGATTATTTCTGTAGGCCGATATTGCAACTACGAAATATAAGAGCAATGCATTCCCATAATTACACCGCAAAGAAAACAAACAAAGTAATTCTGAGTATACTATGTTTTATGGCATGAGAATTGACATGGTAATAACACGTTCCAGAGTATATAAAAGGCACAAAACTTCATATGCAGAGTAGGAACTCCAACGTTCTTCTCATAATGGCAGACGAGACTGGGTTCCATTCTATGACGCTACTAATTTCTAAAAACTAGATGATGGTGTATCGCAGGACTTGCTAACAATTCATGTGGTAGATGATTACGGCCTGGGAAACTATGCACCCCTATGAAGCCAAGCTTGGTTGTATTTACCAGGATAGGAGCATGGTTCTAGTCTCGGCGGAACATAGGACCAAAAATAAAAACGCAGAGTCCAAATAACTTGGATAAAAAGAATTATGACCACGGCCCCTTTTAACTTGAAAGATAAAGAAAAAAACACTTCAATTCAGGATATGAGGCTAACCTGGTGAATTCGGCCTGGTTTGAGGCTAGTAGCGTTTCTTGGGGAGCTGGTGAACATAGATCTCTGAGTACGCAATCTTCAAACGAAAACGGAAGCAGGCCTTCGGTCAGTTGAAACAATGAAAATTAACAGGGTTTGAACCCTACATACAGCATTTAGACACGTGCGAGCGATTAATAGAGTGGTTGTGAAAATTTAAACGGGGTTAATGGGTGTACGGACGAGGTCAAATCGGCACATTCGGCATTAAGTGTGGCCGCCAAAACAGGAAAGACTTGCTTAACCTTTCCGACCATTGCAGAAAGAAAAAATGAGTTTGCCCGCCGTTGTGGGAGGATTATCGGAGTTCATCCACAGAAGAACGGTGCGAAGTTGCGAATCAGAAAACTTGATCGATTTTCTCCGACGTTGCGGAAAAGTTATGTGAGCGCTTCCGCTTTTGCGGGAAAGTTTTAAAATCTTGAGCGAAGTGACCACCCAAAAAGTGTCATTTTTTATCTGCCGTTGCGGAAAAGTTACTTGAGTTCTTCCACTGTTTCGAGCAAAACGGTCAAGTTCTTTTTCCAAAGTTAGACCCATTCTTCTCTCTTCGCCGTTGCGGTAGATTTAGGTGGGTTTCTCCGCCATTGCGGAAAAATATCGTGAGTTCGTTCTGCCAACATTTGGCTTGGTTCTTTTTCCCATCTCTTCGGCAAGGCTGGTCAAGATCTTCCACCGTTGTTTGAATCGATCTTTTCTTCCGTCGTTTTGAAAAGGATGGTCCAAAACCTCCACCGTTTTGGCAACTTTATCTTAAAATCTCCATCGTTGCGGCTCAAATACTTAATTTTTACTTGGTCAAAAATAGAAAAACAAATTCAAGGGAGAAAGCAAAGGACCTATCTCTAAAGAAAACTAAGTAAGAAAAGACTTTGATGGCCTTAAATTTCTAGGTAAACTTTCTCTTAAAAAGTAAAGGAGGGGCCCCAATATTCAAAGAATTTTTTGGGGGGTGGTTGGTGTTGCAGCAACAACAAGACCTTATCCCCAATTTGGAATGAATGAGGAATACGATGCTTTCCATGTCGGGCCTTAGCTTTCTCACTTTCTCTTTGCAACATTTCGTGTGCTTGCTTTTGAATGTAGCATATCTGATCTCTGAACTTGACTGCTTTATCAACTTCTCGTTGGCTGTAGTCGTAGTCGGAGTTCGACTATGTCGAGGAGCTGATCAAGTCGATAGGAACTAAGGGTTTAAATCCGTAACATATATCAAATGGACTCTTTCCTGTAGAGTTGTGTTGAGCATGATTGTAGCTATGTTGTATGTATGGAAGAATTTCATCCCATGTGCGTCGATGCTTGTGGGTCGTACATGCAAAGCGATTAACAGCTTCCATCTGTATCTCGGTCTGAGGATGGAAATTTGTCGACAATGAGAGTCATGTGTCCAGTCGTTTCCAGAGAGTCTTCCAAAATATGTTGACGAATCTGGAATCTCGGTCGGAAATAATGGTTATGGGTAAACCAAAGTGTTTCCAAACATGTGTAAAGAAGAGCTAAGCGGTCTGTTGCGTTGTCGTGATCTTCTTACATGGTATGAGAATGGCCATCTTGGAAAATTGGTCGACTACCACTAATATCGCGTCATGCTGATGTCTGGTAGTAGGATAACCCGCCAAGTAGTCCATATAAACATATTCCCATGGTCGACTAGGAACTGGCAGAGGTGTGTACAATCCATGTCATCGATTAGGCGGTTTAGCAATGGCACAAACCACGCATGATCGAATGTACTTGTTGATGTCAGATTTAAGTGTAGGCAAAAAGAAATACTTTTGCAGAATAGAAAATGTCTTTGCTACTGCAAAGTGTCTTGCAGTCTTTTTGTAGTGCGCGTCCCAAATGAGTTGTTGTCGGTGCTCACCGGTCGGTACACAAATTTATACAAGCTTGTATAGCAAGGTGTCTATCAGGAAGTAGTTGGAGGTCGACGACTTGTTAGTCTGTAACTGTCGGTAGAGTGCTGAGAATTCGTTGTCGTCCTCATACAACTGTGGCCAAGTGGTTGTATCGTATCCCTGCATACTCATCACTGTCAAAAGGAGAGTAATGGTTGGTTGACTGAGGCAATTGACGGCGGTGTTAGATTTACCTTTTCGATACTTAAACACCAACCGGAATTGTTTTAGGTAATTAATCCACTTGATTTGTCGGTTTGTCTACAACTTTCATTGTGTCAGAGCAAACTATAGAGGATTGTGATTAGTGAGAATGATCATTTCCTTGCCAAGGATGTAATGCCTCCATTTCTTGAGCGCTTGCACAATGGCGTACAGTTCTTTTTCGTATGTCGAGTATCTTCTAACTGTGTCATTAAAAGTTTAGGAATTAAAAGCGACTGGTTGACCAGACTGAGTGATCACTATGCCCAAGGCATAGTCTAATGCGTTCGTCTCAATCTCAAAGGGATGGTGCAAATTAGGTAACACAAGTACTGGTGCAGTGCAAAGCTTGTGTTGGAGTTGTTCAAATGTTGCTTGATGTGTTGTTGTCCATTGGAAGACAATTTGCCCACTTCCCTTCATTAACTGATTCAAGGGTCAGGCTATGTGACTGAAGCCGAGTATGAATCGTCGATAGAAATTTGACAAACCAAGAAAAATTCTTAGTTCTTGAATGCTTCTAGGAATGGGCCAATCTTTGAGGATCTGTACTTTGTCTGGATCGACGTGAATTCCTGCAGAGTCAATTACATACCCCAAATATTTGATGTTGGTCATCTCAAAAGAGCACTTGTCCATGTTCAGATAGAGCCGATGTTGCTGGAGAGTGTCGAGGACTTGTCGAAGATGTCTGACATGTTCTTTCCATGATCCACTAAAAATCAATATGTCATCGAGATAGAGAATGAACCATTTTCCGATGAAAGGTCGAAGAATGTTATCCATATGACGCATGAAGGTCGTAGGTGCATTGGTTAAGCCAAAAGTCATGACTAACCATTCAAACAATCCTTCCTTGTTCTTGAAAGTAGTTTTCCACACATCTGAGGGCTCGATTGGAATCTGATGGTATCCCGACTTGAGGTCGAGCTTAGTAAATAATTTAGCACCTTTCAGACAGTCAGTGAGATCGTCTATCCATGACAGAGGGTAGAGATTCTTTACAAAAATATTTTTGAGAGCTCTGTAGTCGATGCACATGCGCCAAGTCCCGTCTTTCTTCGGAACTAGGACGACTGGACTTCCACAAGGAGAGGAGCTGGGGTGAATATGTCCTTTGTCAATTAATTCTTGGATTTGTCTGTGAATCTCTTCATTTTCGATAATGGATCTTCTGTAAACATATGCATTAGGCAAAGAAGAACCAGGAACATGTTCAATAGAGTGTTTTACCTGACAATGTTGAGGTACTCCGTCAGGAGCTTGAAAGAGTTTCTGGTACTCATCGAGAATATGATCGACTTGCTGCTTCTGTCGGAAGCTGCATTGGTCGGTGACTCGACTCGTCACTGCAGTGTTCTTAGAATGTTGCGGCTTGATCATGATTAATGTGAACTTCTGAGCATGATTGATGAGCTTCTTTTTCTGTTTGGAAGATATCAGTGCAACCGTCAATGTAGGTTGACGCTCTAGTATGTTGAACCATCGATTTCAGATTCTAACAATCACCTTATGAGGTCATGACTGATAACTTCCATTTCTATCCCAGAGGTAAGGTTTCCCAAATAGGGCATCATCTACGGAGAGTGGTGCCACGTCGCAGAGTACTTCATCTTCAAAATGCTTTATGAAGTAGTCGAGCTTGCATTGTCGAGTGATCCACAGTTCTTTTCCATCCTTCATCCAACCGATGTTATAAGGCTGAGGTTGCAGACTGGTAACAAGACCTAGTTTCTTTACAATATCTTCATAAATGAAGTTCTTCTGTCTACCATTGTCCAAAATCAGATGCAATGGGTTGCTTTGGATCCATATCCGTGTATGGAACAAGCGTTCTCATTCCTCCTCGTCGACGACAATCGAGGTTGCTAGAGTGGTCAATGTCAAAAGGGTCATTGCGTCTGGATCAGATTCTTCCCTTGTCTTGTCAAACGCATCAGAGGTCGACACTTTTTCCAAAAATGTCTTCCGAGCTTTGCATTCAGACGTATCAAGCCAAGATGAGTGGTGGTAATCGCACCATTTTTCGATCGGCGGTTGTTTTCTACGTTCCCTCTTGTGAAAAGGCTTCTTACCGTGATTTGTCTTTGGCGATGTCGGCTAAGAAGATTTCGACTTGTTGAAGTCGGTTGGTGACTTCTTGTCGGGTGGTCGTCCTAATGTCGGCTTTGTCGCAAAGCGTGCTTTCCCTTTCTGCTTGGTTTCCAGTTTGCTAGCATAGTGAAATGCATTCGCAAGCATAATGACAGTCAGAAATTCCATCTCGAGCTGAATGTACTAGGACAATCCGTTGATGTACTTTAAAACAAGCAATTTCTCTTCTTCTTGGACACCAAGTCTAGCCATGAGTCGATAGAACTCGTTGGTATAACTCTGAACTGATTGGTCTTTCCATTGCCTTAGTTGTTGCCACTTCTTATGCTGTTGCTCGAGGTATTTCAACGGGTAAAATTCCTTTCAGATGTGTTCGACGAATTTATCCCATGTGTCGATGGGGTCTCCTCTTTTCTCCATCTTTATCGAAAGGTTCTCCCACCAGCAGTGCACAGATGTTGACATCTTAAGGATGCAATGGTGATCTTTTCAACTTCTGAGAGTTGATTCATAGCGTAATAGGATTCCAATTGTAGTACCCAATTGTTGACAAATTCCGTGTCAATCTTACCTTCAAGATTTGGTATGTCCAAATTCATTTGCACTTTGAAGGGGTTGATTTTATCGGAGTGAGTTCTCGTCGAATATCCTCAGGATGTCGAAGCAAATCGCATGAGAATATCGTTGAACTGGGTGAAAATTTCAGTCCATTGTCGAGCAAGAGCTTGCTTAATAAGTTGTGTTGTCTCGTCAGCTGCATGTCTATCGTCTATTTCTTCTGTCATTTTTGGAGGTAGTGTCTGCTTGGATTGCTGAGATTGTGAAAGAGTTTGAACCGGCATAAGTCGGTAACTTTGAGAGAAGTTTATACGTAGAACTTAAGCACGAACAAAACTGAGTGCTCTGATACCAATGATCCGGGTCGTGTCCTGGAAGCATGAGGGGGACAACAGTTCGACTGAATGAGTCGGTTCTGTTATGGAGAAATCTTAAGAAACAAAATGAGCAAAAGCAGGATTACACTACACAGATAAACACAATACGCACAGACAGTATGCAGGAATGCGAATTGTTATTCTTTATTACTTGCAAACAGATAGCTTTATTGCTAGAACAATGTATGTTACAATATTAAACATGCTTATATAGGATTCTGAGGTGCTTGGGTGCCTACCTATTACGTTCAGTTACAAAGAAGAAGTTAGAACGGTTAAACAGTTCAACCGTTACAGTCGACTGGAGGACAAAGAGACAGTCAGTCGAAGTTCGACAATCGTTGGTCACATGTCGACGCTGTATGTCGATGTCACGAAACTGTGAGGTTGTTGAACATGTCGAAGGTGCAGAGTGAGTCGCAGTATGTCGAAGTCGAGACTCGTCGGATTTGTGTCGAAATCGAAACCTGTCGGAGTTGCTGAGTTTTTCGAAGTCATGCCAAGTCAAAACTTGTCGAAGTTGTATCAACATCGATGAATTGTCGTAGTCGATGTAATCATTTGACAATAATTCCAACTACGATGTGGATCAATACTCACAAACACAATAGTAAGTACCAAAAAGCTTGCAAAAACAAAAAATGCAAGGATAAAAATCTGAACATGCACAAGTTCAGAAAATAGGTGTTGAATTGTTCTTAAACTCTATATGCTGGAAACTCTGTCTTGATTTCTCTGGCAATGGTTGCAATCTTCAATTTGTTGCAATAAATTCAATCTATGCTCAATAATGCTATATTACTGGAAATTTGGTGTAAATCACTAGACACACAAACTTGAAACTTCTTATATCTCCAAAACTTCAAAATATATCACGAGCATCAAGAAATTCCTAACAAACAATCTATATAACTGAAGCAAAGGCTGCAAAATTACTTCAATATGCAGCAAGATTAGGTATCAACACAAGACACTTTTTGACTCCTCTTAAAATCCGAATTCTTGATCTCTTTTCCTAGCTTTTCTATCAATATAAAAATTAATATATGAAGTGGCAGTTGTTTTCCTTTGCCAACAATAAAATATAAATATCCCTTGGGAGCTTAGCTTTCTTTTGTCAATCAAGTTGGTCTTTTATAGTTCCTCACTTCAAAAAAAAATTACAAAAGAAAATCTCAAATAAATTTTTTTAACCAACGTATGAAAATCACAAGTCATAAATAATTCCTTACCTGGGCAGTTTGTTTTCTTCACGGTGCTCTTTTTTAAGGTGTTGTTCTTTCCTCAATTGGATTTTTCAACTGGGGTCTTCTGTTTGCATTGGATTGGTTGCGTTCCCCTTTTTAAATTTCCACCCATATTTTTATTTTGGAAGAGTCTTCTATCGGGTCTTCTTTCATGCCGATTTCTTGGACGACTAGTTACTTTATGGGCGAATGGCGGTATAATACCCCCATTTTGACCCTTAGAACATATTTGGCTTTCAATGTAAATAATGTATACATGTGATGTATGTTTTTCTAACTTGCAGCTCAAGGCCAAGGCCCTGCTAGTGGATGCTTGGTTTTTATGTAAAAGGCAAGTAGTTTATATTATGTATCCATGTGCTACTAATCCATGGGACATTGTAAATGATGTAAATATTATCATTGAAATAAAAATACCAAAGAAACTGGCTATGGAGGCAACTAATAAGAGGGGGACATGTGTATCAACTAGGGAGAGGTGGAGGGGTTGTGGGATTGGACCATAGACTGCCAAATGTCATCTTTAGAACCCCTTTGACCTTCCCTGCTGACATTTAATTCTGTTGCGGAAGGTGGTTGAAGAAACTGTTCATGAAATCGATGGAGTGTGGGAAAAACTCGAATTTTTTAGATGGCAGGGTATGGGGCTCTGTTTGCCTTGACCCGCACGTCACTCTACCCCTAGGAATTCATATTCCCTGATCCCCATTCCATTAGGCATGAGGGGATGAGTTTTTTGGCAGAACAGAGAGCCGAGCAGCGAAGAAAAAGAAAAGGAAATCGCGATTCTGTAAAAAAAAACCTAATTTTAGAGTGCTGAACTTTCCCATAAATTTGTGTGGGAAGCTTAATCCGGCAAGGGATCCGTCGATTTGAACCCTAGGGAAAATTTGCAGTGTGTGAAATGCTCAGAAACCCATGAATAAAACCCTGTGTTGATGGTCGAGAACCCAGCTGCGGAATAGAGTTTTTTTGGCAATATAAGTTGAGAAAACCTAAGTGGAAAAGACAGAGAAGAATAGGACAGAAGGTAGGATTGCTTGATAAACCCAGTGAAGGTTGGAGTCTCAACAACTAGCAACTTGGACCTTTCTATGCCCACCCTGAAGAGCACTGGAGTGAAGGTATGGCCTGAAGGGACGGTGTAGCAATGAAGGGAATACTTCCTTGTGTTTGGTGTGGTAGTTATTGTGGGTGCTAAGGTTGTCTGAGTTATTTTGAGATGCCTTAGCTATGTGGTTGATATCACTGGCTTAGCATCCTCCTCCTTGTCCCTTGCATTCTTGATAAACCCAACTGTATGTTGGCTTAGTGTTGATATATATGTAACTTCAGAATGTATTTCATCTATGTATTTCATATATATTTATTGTACCCTTATTAGAGATGTGTTATTCCTCTATAAGGAAGTGTCGTCATGTGGATTGGCAACTGTCGCAAGTGTGTGTACTTTCTGATGGGTTATTAGACCACCATGTGTGGGGTCGGCCCTGAAATATATATTATATTGTGGATGTACCTAGATAGACAGGTCGACCCCATAAGGTCACTGGGCAAATAGGTTAGTATAAATAGAGATCAGGAGATCTCTATTTAGATCATTCAGAAAGTCATATCTCTCTCACTCAGAAAATGGCGCACTAGTGAGGAGGAGGATCATATGCTTCTAGGAGACTATCTCAAGTGTATTTTGGTTGTACTTTGGTTGAGCCATTGCTCTCTCTATCTCTGAGGAAGTTGTGGGTTTTTTCACCTTAGGGTTTTCCCCACGGAAACTCTGTGTCTCTTGTCTCTAATGCTTTTGATTTTTGTGATGCTTGTCATGCTTATTGTGATTGTTATGCATTGATATACTGTATATGTTATTTTCTCAATGAAGATCCTAGAGTATTGTGAATTAATGCTCAAAATTTAACATGGTATCAAAGCTAACCTGAGAAGAAGACATTTTGCAGTGACGAAAACTTGAGTTTCTTGGTTATTGGGTTTCTCTCCACAAATTTTGGAAAAGCAGTATAGTAGATTGACTCTACTCATCAAGGAGAATCTATCTATCCAATCAGAATTCAATTCTGAGCATTTTCAGATTTGGCCCTAAAAATTAGGGTTTCCACAAAAATAGGAATTTCTGAAATCTGAAGACATAGCTGGAAGCTCCTTGCAAAAATCAAAGTTTAGAGCTTTGGATCGAGATTTTTGGCTGGGTAGATCTCTGGGAAACTCAAACCCTAATTCAGGGCTCTCCCTAGTGAATTTGGGAGGACAAAAAGGCAAATCTGAAGGCTAAAGATTTACTGATCTCAAATTCTAAATACACCAGGCTGATCAGCTCATCAAGGCGCATCTTTCTATCCTTTCAAAAAGTTGAAATTCACATTTTGAATTTTTAGGGTTTTTTCGACAAACCCTAATCCGGGACCAAATCCAGTTTTCAGCATTTCAAATGGTAAGACCTAAATCTTTTCTATTTCCATTTGAAGTACTCTTTAAGATGTCTCACCACACCAAGCTTGAGGATAAGCTTGAAGGAGCTGATAACTTCCGAGCTTAGAAGTATAGGATTGGGTTAATCTTGGAAGAGAATGAGTTGGACTCATATGTAAAAGAAGACATCCATATCCCAGAGGATGAAGAGGCTAAGGTATTGCATAAGAAAAACTTGGTCAAGGAAAAGAGAATCATTGTTGATTCTATCAAAAACCATCTCATACCCCATGTGTCTTCTCTAAAGACACCCAAGGAAATGTTTGACTCTTTGACCAAGCTCTTTGAAGGGAAGAACATAAATCGGAAGATGACCTTGTGGAACCAATTGAAAGGAGTAAAGTTTCAAAATGGAGAAACCATTCAATCTTATTTTTCAAGGGTCTCCCAGATCGAGGAACAACTAGAAGCAGTGGATGAAATGGTGGAGAATGGTGAAGTGGTGATGACCACTCTAAATGGCCTACCCAGGTCATGGGATTCCTTTATTCAAGGAATTTGTGCAAGGAAAAAGTTGATCTCCTTCAACAGATTGCGGGAAGAATGTTCTAAAGAAGAAGCTAGGCTTGTGGCCCGAGAAGAAAAGATGGGAAATGAAGATCAAGCTCTCATAGCACATGCCAGGAAAGGCAAGTCGAAGAAGGAATCATCTCATAACAGGAGATTCTCACACCACCATTATCATAAACATAAGAAAGATCTCAGATGCTTCAATTGCAATGAGAAGGGACACTTTGCTTCAGATTGTCCCAAGAAGAAGAAAAACAAAAACAACAACTTCAATAAGAAGAAGAAGAATAACAAAAGAAGATAGCATGCTCATGCTGCCGAAGATGATGAACCCCTGAAGAAGAAGGCTAGGGCAGAAAGTGATAGTGATGATGACTCATCAAGTGAATAAGAATATGTTCTAATTTCTGCTCTCACAGGTATTATCTCCCATGGTTGTAATGATTGGTTGATTGATAGTGGTGCTTCCAAACACATAACTGGGTTTAAGGAATCTTTTGTGAATCTATCTGAACATGAATCACCCCATAAGGTGAAACTTGGGGATGATTATCAATACCCAATCAAAGGAAGTGGTGAAGCCTCCTACAACCTAGATTCTGGAAAATCTTTGAAGATGAAAGAAGTCCTTTATGTACCTGGGCTCAAGAAGAACTTACTCTCCATCTCTGCATTGGATGCAAAAGGTATGAGGGTTGCATTTGTGGATGGCCAAGTCCTAATGTTCGAGTACACAGGGTACTACCAAAGGACCTAACACCAAGAGCAACCACTTCACACAAACAGATCACAGATCAACACACCGATGTTTTGACGTGGTTTAAACCCTCTTGAGGGAAACACTCCACGGCCCCGGCCAAATAGCTTCTACGGGACAATTTATTATGCAAAGAAAGAAAGTTACAAATGAGCTTCTCATAATCGATCAACTAAACAATGACCCTCCATGCTCTTTAAATAGAGATCATGGACCAATCGGGTGTTAAGCCACGGATCAAGGTTAGGTTTGATCTAAGAGAAGTTGAGCCGTCGGATCACTCTATGTCGGAAACATATCGTGACCGTCGGATTAAGTATTTACAAATGCATACTAATGCATATTAAAGAAACACACTATCCCTAACGGATATATTACACAAGTTGATCTTAACTAACTCCTAAGTGTCTAAATATCCTAACATCCCCCCTTAAGAACAACTTGGGATAGGATTGAAGGATTTACAAAAGTGACACTATTAGGAGAAGGAAGGAGGCATTAGAGCCTATTCCCCCCTTAATGACAAGTTCCTGAACTCCTAACATAGATCGAAGTTTAGAAAACTTCGCTTCTGTAAGAGACTTGGTGAAGATGTCTGCAACTTGATCATCTGTAGGGAAAAAGAGCACTTCAAGAACCCGATCATGAACAAGATTTCTGATGAAGTGCATATGTAGCTCAATGTGTTTGCTACGTTGATGTAGAACTGGATCTTTGGCAAGCTTGATGGCACTTTGATTGTCGCACCAAAGTGGAGTAGGCTGCTGCTGCTCGAATCCAAACTCTGAAAGGATCTGTCGAAGCCATAAAGCTTCCTGACTAGCATTAACTGCTGCTCGATATTCTGCTTCTGCTGAAGAAAGAGCAAGAGCTTGTTGTTTCTTACAAGCCCAAGTAATAGGTCCAGATCCCAGACTGAAAACATAACCTGCAGTAGACTTTCGATCATCAGGATCGCCGGCCCAATCTGAATCAGTGAAACCAACCAACAAAGGTTTGCCCCCTGTACTGTAATGAATCCCAAACTGAACTGTGCCTCAAATATATCGAAGTATTCTTTTAGCTGCTTTCCAGTGACTTTCATGAGGTGTCTGCATATAACGGGAAACTCGACCAACGGCAAAGGAAAGGTCAGGACGGGAATGAGTCAAGTATAAGAGACTACCAACAAGCTGACGATACAAGGTGGCATCGACTTCAGGTGAAGTACAAGTGGCAGAAACTTTGACTCCAGACTGGAAGGGAGAAGGGGCTGGTGTACAATCTTCCATGTGAAAGCGACGAAGAAGGTCACAAGAATACTTAAACTGAGAAAGAAAGATTCCTTCTTTGGTTTGCAAGACTTGGAGACCAAGAAAATAATGCAAATGTCCTAAGTCTGACATTTCAAAATTTTGTTTAAGACTGGATTTCACATGGGTTATAAGCTTAGGGTCACTACCAGTAAGAATAAGGTCATCAACATATAGAACAAGTATGATGAGATAGTTTCCTACTTTCTTGGTATAGACGTTGGGGTTAGAATGGCATCTAGAAAAACCAGTGTCAAGAAGAAAGTTATCCATTTTGGCATACCAAGCTCTAGGAGCTTGCTTAAGGCCATATAAGGATTTCTTAAGGCGGCAGACAAGGCTAGAGTTATTCTGAACATAGCCAGGAGGTTGTTCCATGTAAATTTTCTCCTGTAAATCACCATGTAAGAAGGAAGACTTGACATCCATTTGATGGACTTCCCAGTTGTGTAAGGCTGCAAGGGAAAGAACAAGGCGGATGGAGTTCATTTTTGCGACAGGAGCAAAGGTTCCATTGTAGTCAATCCCTTCAACTTGGGAAAAACCTTTGGCAACTAACCTTGCCTTAAGTCTTTCAACACTTCCATCTGATGCATACTTAGTTCTGTAGACCCATTTACATCTGACAAGTTTTATTCCTTTTGGAAGAGGTACAAGATCCCAAGTATCGTTCGCCATTAAGGAACGATATTCTTCATCCATGGCTGCATCCCAATCTGGATTCCCTGAAGCTTCTGCAAAAGTTTTTGGATCATGATTCTCGGAAACTTGAGCCAAAAGAGAAGAGGCTCGCTGAAACTGAGAACGTGTTCGACGTTGATCTCTAGGATCACGCAAGATCACCAGCTGCTTCACATGTTGAACGGACCCATCGAGGAAGCACTTGTGCTGGTGCAACTGGAGGAACATGAGCAGGCGGAGGTGGATTTTCATCCTCACTGTCATCATCAAAAACTGGAGTTGGAAACCTGTCAAGGAAGTTGGAAGAAGAAGAAGAAGGCACAAACGCCGAATCAGGCTCGCAGGCCACAGATGGCACAATCGCCGAGTTAGGCTCGCAGGCCAAGAGATTTTCATCAAATTTAACATCTCTTCTAATTATTATAGCATGAGAATGTGGTTGAAAAAGTCTATAACCTTTTACATCTTCAGAATATCCAACAAATATGCACTTTTCACTTTTAGGCTGCAATGATTTCCGTTTTTCATCCAGAATGTGAGCCCATGCTTCACTACCAAACACACGAAAGTGACTTACATCAGGTTTAATTTTACTCCATGCTTCTTCCGGTGTTATACCTTGTAATGCTTTTGTGGGGGTGCGATTAACTATGTAATTTGCACAATTTATGGCTTCAGCCCAAAATTGAAGACTTAGTCCCTTAGATTGGATCATACAATTAGCCATTTCTTTTAAAGTGCGGTTCTTCCGCTCAGCTACACCATTTTGTTTTGGTGTATATGGAACAGTGTGTTGTTGTTGGATTCCTTGTTCAGTGCAGAAAGTAGTGAACTGTTTGTTAACATATTCTCCTCCATTGTCAGATCTTAACTTAATAATTTGATGACCAGATTGTTTTTCAACAAGGGCCTTGTAGGCCAAGAACATGTTAAATACTTCGCTCTTAAGTTTTAGGAAATAAACCCAAGTGCATCTGGTGTAATCATCAATGAAAGTTAAGAAATATTTGAAACCAGAAAATGAAGCAGATGGAAGAGGACCACACAAATCACTATGCACAAGCTCCAAGGGAACCGAGGCGTGCCAAGAGGCACGTTTGTCAAAACTGTCCCGATGATGTTTTCCGAATACACAACCGGAGCAAACACCATCTCTGCAAGATACCATCGAAAGACCAGTCACCATATTTTCTTTACATAGTTGTTGCAATGAGCGATAATTTAAGTGACCAAATTGTTCATGCCAAAGTTTACTCAAGTTATCACTATGAGCAACAAAAACTGAAGGGAAAGGTGATGACCCAAAGTTGTTAAACTTGTACAACCTAGTAATATCATCAACAATTCCGGTAGCTAGGACCTGTTGAGGATTTTTAAAATCCTTGATTACAACTTGGTGAGGTGTAAAGGTCACAGTTTTACCTTCACCAGAATGAGTAATCTGATAAACTGATAACAAATTGCAGGAAATTCTTGGAACACATAGTACATCACTAAAATGACCATTATCTACTGGAACTGTTCCAGCTCCTACAACACTTAGAGATCTATTATCACCAACAAATATTTGTTTGGTGTTACATTCATGCATAGTAGAAAAGATGGCTTGATCCTTAGCCATATGATAAGATGCTCCAGAATCAATGAGCCATTCATTTAAAGTAGAAGAAGAAGATGCATTATAAGAATAACCAAAAACACAAAGTGCATGTCCATGAGAGGTAGATTCTGAAGGCGAATCTAGGCTGATGTGGTGCTTCTTCATTGCTGCTTCCAAGGCTGCCATCTTCTTGAAACACTTTGATTCATCATGATTATCTTTACCGCAATAGTTGCAATGACGCTCAGTCTTCTTACCTTTTGGCTTGGATCCTTTGTCATTTTTTAAAGAAGGAGCTGACTGAGAGGGTTTTGGACCCTTGTTTGACTTATTATTGCAAAAATTTTGTTTCTTGGGAGGCTTGAACTTTTCTTTCTGTTGGGACAATAAGGCTTTCCCAGATGTATCTGCATTGTTGATTATTTCAAGATGAATGAGTTTATCTTGTTCTCTAATCAAGGAATCACAAAAGGATTCAAGACTAGGCTCTTGATAGCTAGCTGCATTCAAGGATGCTTTCATGGAGTAAAATGTAGATACAAAAACAGAATATGCAGGTCCAAGTTTGGAAAGAATATGATAAATGCATTGTTTGTCTTCCCTCTCAATCTTACATTCTGCACATAAGAGTTTAAGAGTTTTGTACTTAGATAAATAATCTTGAATGCATGAAAAGTCACTTGGATTTAAAGAAATCAACTCATTTTCGAGTTGGTGACCTCGAATTTCATTGTGTTTACCAAACACAGTTTCCAACTTGTCCCAAGCAGTATTAGGTTCATCAATTCCAGATATGTGAAATCGCAAATCAGTAGAGATTGACATCCCAATCAATCCACGAGCTTCATCACATCTATTTGTCCATTTTATTTTCTTATCATCATCAGTGGGTTCTTTTTCTTTCCCTATGGTAATTCTGAAAAGTCCCCTACTTCGTAGAACATCCTCCATACGAGATTTCCATGATAAATAGTTGGAACTGTTAAGTAGAATATCACAATGGGCGGCCATATTTGTAAATTAATGGATGTAAAAGTAGAAACCAATAGTCTGGATGTGAAGAGCTCGAAAAAATAGGTGGTTTAAAAAAAAACGGCACTGAAAACTGACTCTGTATGATGAAGTTATGCTTGAACAAAGAAACTGTTGAAGATGTCCCCAATAGTGACGTGGCAGCTAAAGAATGTCCAGAAAAAAAAAAAAAAAAACCCCCCCTCTTCCCAAGATGAACCTTTTGACAATCACTTTACAAGAAAGTTGCTTTAAGTGAACCACTGTTGTAAAATAAGTGATTTCACTTTTACAATGATATTACTTTTAAATAGTGCAACAATAAAAAAACTTAAGTGACTCACTTGTATTTTTATTTTTTTATTATTTAAGTGAGATGCACTTTTACAATAAAGTAACTTGAAAATAGAAATTGCATACACTTTTCCTTTTAAAAGTAACTTCCTAAGACTTGAACTCAAGACCTATTAAGGAATAAAGCAACTTTGAACCAAGTGAGCTAGATTAAAAGGTATGTAAAATATGGGAATGAGGAAGGGTTTTTTTTTTTTTTTTTGTTACTCTTCTTGCTCGGTTTGCGTGCTTGCCCTTTTTCCTGCAAAACGGACCACAAAACAAAACAAAAAAAACTTTTCCACACTTGTGGGGTTAGATCTTGTTAGCTTGCCCGAAAAGTCTACGTTTTCTCTCTGTTTCTGATTTGCCGAGATCGCGCAAAGTGCACGGCAAAGAGCATACGCAGTCGAGAAAAACCCTTCCCTTTCTGTTTCTGATTTGCCGAGATCGCTCAAGGTGCACGGCAAAGAGAATACGCAGATGGGAAAGCAACAATCCGAACCCAAAAAAAGTCTAACAGTAAAAAAAAAATGAAATATGAGATTTTTTTTCGTATTAAAAACCCGAATAAAAAAATGCGTCACTGTAACATTATACCTTCAGATCTGATGAAATACGCATTTCTGGAGCAACCGGGAACCGTTTTCAATCAAACGAAAATGTTTCCCAATGGAAACGATGCTCCGGACGCAATGGAACACCTCCCATAGCCCAAAAATGCACAGAAATACCAGAACTAGAAACCCTTTCGAGTTTCGGCAACAACAGTTCAAGATCTAGATCATAACCGGAAGCGGCACTTCATAAAAGCTTTGATACGATGTTCGAGTACACAGGGTACTACCAAAGGACCTAACACCAAGAGCAACCACTTCACACAAACAGATCACAGATCAACACACCGATGTTTTGACGTGGTTTAAACCCTCTTGAGGGAAACACTCCACGGCCCCGGCCAAATAGCTTCTACGGGACAATTTATTATGCAAAGAAAGAAAGTTACAAATGAGCTTCTCATAATCGATCAACTAAATAATGACCCTCCATGCTCTTTAAATAGAGATCATGGACCAATCGGGTGTTAAGCCACGGATCAAGGTTAGGTTTGATCTAAGAGAAGTTGAGCCGTCGGATCACTCTATGTCGGAAATATATCGTGACCATCGGATTAAGTATTTACAAATGCATACTAATGCATACTAAAGAAACACACTATCCCTAATGGATATATTACACAAGTTGATCTTAACTAACTCCTAAGTGTCTAAATATCCTAACACCTAATGTGGCCAAAGGGAAAGAACATAGATGATGCAGTAGTGATTGGAGAGCAAGAGGGAGGTTTGTATAAATTGAAGGGACAACCTGAACATGCCATGGTACATGAATCCATGGAGCCAAGTGAACTTTGGCATAGAAGACTTGCTCATATGCACTATAGGGAACTTCCAATTGCAAGCAAGGCTATAGAGGGTCTTCCTGAAATCAAGACCAAACATGAAGGTGTTTGCAAAGGATGTGAAAAAGGTAAGAACATTAAGAAGGCTTTCCCAAGCAGTGAAAGCAAGGTAAAAGACATCCTGGAAATCATCCACTCAAATGTATGTGGTCCTATGTCATCCAGTTCTCTGAGTGGGTATGTTTACTATGTCTCATTTATTGATGACTTCTCCAGGAAGACTTGGGTATACTTCTTGAAAAACAAAGATGAGGTGTTTGATAAATTCAAGGATTCAAAACCTTGATGGAGAATCAAACTAACAAGAAGATCAAAACATTCAGATCCGACAATGGTGGAGAATTCACCTCAGGTGACTTCAAGAAGATTTGCAGTGATTCAGGGATTAAGAGGGAGTTGACTGCTCCTTATAATCCTCAACATAATGGAGTTGCAGAAAGGAAGAACAGAATAATCAAGGAAGCAGCAAGGGCAATGCTACATGACTAGGATCTACTTATGCATCTATGGGCAGAAGCAGCTAGAACAGCTGTATATGTGTAGAACAGAACACCCCACAAGATATTGGACAACAAGACACCAGAAGAGGTCTTTTCTGGTAAGAAACTTGAAGTCATCCATCTCAGAATATTTGGTTGTCCAGTATACACTCATGTCTTAAAGGAAAAGAGGAATAAACTAGATCCTTCAGGAAAGAAGGGTATCTTTGTGGGTTACAGTGAAAGCTCGAAGGCTTACAGAATATACTTTCCAGGGTTCAAAAAGATTGATGTCAGCAGGGATGTAACATTTGATGAAAACTCAGCATTCATCAAATCAAGGAAGGAACCTATCGAAGTTTATGAAGAACCTAAGGAAACTAGATTTCAAGACACTACCATGACTGAAGCAGTTCCAGAAGTGGTTCGTGATTTTGAAGATCTGCAAGAACCTGTAGATCCACCCCGCGAGGATAACTCTCACAAGAGGAAACCTGCATGGGCTAGAGAGCTCATTCAAGATGCAGAAAGATTTGGCATTCCAGAAGAAGAACATAGAGCAAAGAAGAGAACCAGATCACATACCAGCTATGTTGCTTTACTCTGTGACATTATGAACAAAGAGCCTTCTAGTTATGAAGAAGCAGCAGAAAAGAAAAAATGGAAGGATGCCATGGTTGAGGAATACCAATCAATAATGAAGAATGATGTTTGGGATATTGTACCAAGACCTAAAGAGAAGTCTGTTGTGACTTCTAAATGGATCTTCAAAATCAAGCATGCTGCAGATGGCAGTGTAGAGAAATACAAAGCAAGATTCGTAGCTCGTGGCTTCTCTCAGAAAGAGGGAATAGATTATGAAGAAACTTTTGCACCTGTAGCCAGGTATACTTCCATCAGAACAATACTTGCCCTGGCTGCAGCGATGAAATGGAAAATACACCAGATGGATGTCAAGACTGCTTTCTTGAATGGTGTAGTTGAAGAGGAAGTATATGTGGAGCAGCCACTTGGTTTCGAAATACATGACAGGGAGTCATATGTGTGCAGATTGAAGAAATCCTTGTATGGCTTGAAACAAGCTCCCAGAACATGGTATGGTAGGATGGACAATTTCCTATCTAGTTTGGGCTTTACCAAGAGTAAAGAGGATTCCAACCTTTATTACAAGGTTGAGGAAGGGAATCCTGTGATTATACTCCTGTATGTGGATGACTTATTTGTAACAGGAGATGACAGATTGATTGCAGATACTAAGAGAAAGCTTGTTGCCGAGTTCGATATGAAAGATTTGGGAATGATGCATTATTTCCTAGGTATGGAGGTGTGACAAAGTGCAGGTGGGATCTTCCTTGGTCAAGGGAAGTACACAGTAGATATCCTGAAGAGATTCGGGATGATGGATTAGAAGGCCATGGCCACACCTATGGCATCGAATCTGAAGCTTCTATGTGATGCTTCATCTGAGCCGGTTGATGTCTCTATGTATCGTCAGATGATTGGGTCCTTGATGTACCTGACGAACACGAGACCAGATATTTGTTTGGCGGTGAACACTTTGAGTCAATTCCTGACAGATCCAAGGAGTGTTCATCTGGTTGTTGTAAAGCATGTTCTGAGGTACCTGAAGGGTGCAGTGGATTATGGGCTCAAGTATGAGGCGAATCAAAAGTTTAACCTACACGGTTATGTTGATTCAGATTGGGATGGCAGTGCTGCAGATAGGAAGAGCACATCTGGGTGCTACTTCAGTATGGGATCAGGTGTGATCTCTTGGTTTAGCAGGAAGCAGTCCTGTGTAGCACTAAGTACAGCTGAGGCAGAGTATGTTGCAACCTGTTCAGCTAGTTGTGAGGCAGTATGGCTACGGAAGCTACTATCTGAATTATTTGATCTCCCGTTGGATGCTACTAGTATCTTCTGTGATAACCAGAGTTGTGTGAAGTTGTCCGAGAACCCAGTGTTTCATGACAGGTCGAAACACATAGAGATCAAATATCACTATATCAGGGATATGGTGCAGAGAGGAGTTGTGAAGCTCCTGTATGTTGCGACGGACGAGCAGATTGTAGATGTGCTGACGAAGCCACTAGCCAGGGTGAAGTTCAAGTACTTCAGAGAGAGGCTTGGTGTTCTTCGGATTGATGACACTTTGAGGAAGAAGTGATGGACACATTTGCTGAAGCCATTCCAAGCATGTTGGAAGGAGGATCCTTCACATGGCTGTGGATGTAAGCGTTGGATGATGAGAATCGGGATGATGTTTTGGTTTCTGCTTTGTATGATCTGTTGGATCATTTTTATATGTATGTATGTATGCATCATGTTGGATGCTAGATATGATCAGTTGGATCATTTATACGTATATGTCTGTACGCATCATGTTGGATGTTGGATATGATCAGTTGGATCATTTATATGTATGTACGCATCATGTTGGATGTTGGATATGATCGGTTGGATCATGTGTATGTATTTTGTATAAGCATCATGTTGGATGCTTGGACCATGTATCTGTATATGTATCAGGTGGATACATTGTATGATCAGGTAGATCATGTATGTTGATATGTATCATATATTTATATTTGTATCAGGTGGATACACTGTGTGATCAGGTGTATCATGTATGATGATATGTATCAGGTAGATACTTGGTATGCATCAGGTAGATGCATTGTATGATCATGGATGACGAGCTTTAGGATTTTTCTCTAGATGACATGCAGTAGGATGTTGCAGGGATGATGATCAGGATGATCATGTGTACATCAGGATGATGTATGATGAGTATCAGGTTGATACTCTGTGGCCATGGAACAAGTTGTGCAGATAAGCATGTAATTTGTGCCCTGGGATATTTGCAGATAGTCTTTCGAGGTTTTGCCTATGGCATGTAATTTGTGCCCTGGGATATCTGGCAAATGCTCTTTTGAGGTTTTGCTTGGGAGGACATATAATTTGTGCCCTAGGAGATCTGTATATAGTCTTTTGAGGTTTTTCCTATGGCATGTAATTTGTGCCTTGGGATATCTGACAGATGCTCTTTCGAGGTTTTGTCCTATGGCATGTAATTTGTGCCCTGGGAGATCCGATAGGTTGACCCGTATGCTCGTAATCAGTCCTGGGATGCTCTTTCGAGGTTTTTCCATGACCACATGTAATTTGTGCCTTGGGATATCCGATAGGTTGAGCCTGGTGCTCGTAATCAGTCATCAGATGCTCTTTCGAGGTTTTGTGGTGACCACATGTAATTTGTGCCCTGGGAGATCCGATAGGTTGAGCCTTGTGCTCGTAATCAGTCCTGGGATTCTCTTTCAAGGTTTTGTGGTGGGGTCACATGTAATAAGTCCTGGAGATCTGGACAGGATGAAAAAGGCCTCAGATGCTCTTTAGGGTTCTTTCTAGTCAAGAGACTCTTTTAAGGTTCTGTGACGCACGTAATAAGTCCTGAGATTTCCACAGTATGGCCAGTGATGATGAAGACCTGCAGGTGGTGGGCCTTCATCCAGTATGAAAAAGGACTGGCTCTGTAGAACTTCCTATGACGAGTAGAGTCAGAGATTGGTTGAGATAGCAGCTGCAGTGACGATAATGATGACAATGCATCGATGACGATGATCCCGAGAAGAAGACTTGTCTAGCAAATCTGTGTCGAGAAATACCTTCCTAGTTAAGAGGGAGTGTTGATGTATAAGTAACTTCGGAATGTATTTCATCTATGTATTTCATATATATTTATTGTACCCTTATTATAGATGTGTTATTCCTCTATAATGAAGTGTCGTCATGTGGATTGACAAGTGTCGCAAATGTGTGTACTTTTCAATGGGTTATTAGACCACCATGTGTGGAGTCGGCCCTGAAATATATATTATATTGTGGATGTACCTAGCTAGACAAGTCGGCCCCATAAGGTCACTGGGAAAACAGGTTAGTATAAATAGATATTAGGAGATCTCTATTTAGATCATTCAGAAAGTCATATCTCTCTCACTCAGAAAATGGCGCACTAGTGAGGAGGAGGATCATCTGCTTCTAGGACACTATCTCAAGTGTATTTTGGTTGTACTTTGGTTGAGCCATTGCTCTCTCTATCTCTGAGGAATTTGTGGGGTTTTTCACCTTAGGGTTTTCCCCACGGAAACTCTGTGTCTCTTGTATCTCATGCTTTTGATTCTTGTGATGCTTGTCATGCTTATTGTGATTGTTATGCATTGATATACTGTATATGTTATTCTCTCAGTGAAGATCCTAGAGTATTGTGAATTAATTCTCAAAATTTAACACTTAGCATGACTGTTTGTGTCGGGGGTGGTCTCTCATCTGAAAGAGTATAGGCTTGATAGAGACCTATGGTTGGGTGGAACATTGCTCTCACATAGCCAGTTGCTTGGACAACTTCTTTCTAAATATAAGTGTTCTCTGTGGTGTCAAATGATGATAATTTCTTATGTATGTTTATCTGTTATTTCAAGTAAAATGAATGGAATGATCACATGAATTCAGTCAGTAGAAAGTCTGTGTATAAACCTGAGTATGAGGTTGATTCATGTTTGATTTCTTCGCCATTTACTTGCATTAAATATGTTTCTAATCTTGCACGTTGTAGATGCATGGGTTTGATTTATCTCCATTGTACATGTTTGTTATGCATTGCACACACTTCTAAATGGACTGCATTGCATCACTGGGACTTGGGGAAGGAATTAGGAAACCCCTATTTTGTTCATGGTCCCTATGTGTCTCAGAGGAAGGGAAGGGCCATGACAGAGTAGTGTAAGAGCTCCTTATAGGGAGGAAAAGAGGCATTGATAAGACTTGGGGCCACATTTTGGGTTGGAATGAGGACAGGATCGGAGTTCTCAGATGAAGCTGAAGATCATGCAGTTGCATAAAGCTCGCCAAGAGATTTCGAACGGTACTAGATTTTCCCAAAATGGACTTAGGATGAAGAAGTTATGGGCCTAAGAAGTTTTGCAGTCGAGCCCCCAACTTTTTGAATCTGCATTGCGGATTGCGGAAGCCGGAAGGGTGTTTTTCTCCATAGTTGTGAGTTGCAGTTCCGACTTTCAAGTCCTGCAAGGTGGATTTTGGATTGCGGAAGTTAGAAATGTGATATTCCCCGATTGTGAAAATTGGCATTCCGACATCCGCATTGCGGATTGCAGAAGTCGGAGAGGAAATTTCTTCGGAACAGAGAATTGGAGTTCCGACTTCCGAATCCCGCATTGCGGATTGAAGATTCAAAATTCGGTGGTGAAGTTTTCCGGAGTGGCGGAGCTTGGTATTTCGACTTCTGAGTTCTGCATCGATGATTGTGGATTGCGAAATTCAGAGGCATGTTTCGTAGAAGTTGGAATTGGTGGTTCTAACTTCCGAATCCCGCAAGGCGGATTGCAGATTGCGGAAGTCAGAGGGATGTTTCTATGAAACTGTGAAATTGTGGTTTCGCCGTTCCAAATTTCGCCTTGTGGATTGCGGACCAAAGACAATTGTTCCTATGTAAAAGATCAAAGTTGCGGATAAGTTTGGAAAAAAAAGTATCAGGCTTGTTCCCCCATCACTCAAATGGCACCAAGGGGATCAGGGACGTGACAAGTGGCCCTTTCTTGCATATATCCAACGGTTTTTCTCTTTTCAAAGGATTGTCTAAGTTATCTTCTAGCAGCGGCTTTATCTGACTAGCTTGGATCCTTGAAGCATGGAACCTTTACATACCACTCTGAACCGCGCACAAGCTAGTGATCCCACCAATGATATTTAGATACATTCTCCAATGGATGAATTACAACAATCTTTCAAAGATTGGAAACTATCAATGATTCTCTTCTTTTTACAAATGCGACTTCTCATCAAGAGCTGCATCTATTTGGACTTCTCACTATGTCTTCAAATTTTCAATAATAAATAAGCCTTATCAATCCAATTACAACTGTACAATGATGACTCCTCGGAACAGAATTGCAACAGTAAAGTTCCAATTTAAATCGACCCTGCCACTTATTTATCATCTCAACCGTCATATTGTTTATAACTCCACCACAATAAACAGATTGGCGTCTTGATTTCTCTACTGATGCAAAAAAATTCTAATACAAAACCTCTATGCATTATCTCCAAAACAAGTATGCAACATGTCAATGTATAAATAATATACGCAGATTGTAAAATATGTTCAAGACATGCTCAAATTCTGATTTATCCAATCTGCATACATCCAAATTAAAAAGGAATGTTGCTTATGAATACTTGGATGGACTGGGATGCTCAGAAATGTGTGCATCCTACCCAAAAAAAATGCAATATTTTCTACTTTCACGCAATCCACCTTCACATGCCATGTCTTCCTTCACGCAAGAAACAAGAAACTCCACCTCGCTGCAAAAATTCTCAACAACACGTTCAATAATTTGTCCTCCATGATAAACAACTCAGAATTTAATCAATGATTTCTCAGGGATTTCTCTTGGTGGATTAACCCTGTGTTGTGCAACTCAGTCTTTTCTTCACACGCATCTTCAAGACAACGGGGATTGATGTAATCCACTCCACACACAGTTCGTAATCCTCCTTCATTTCTACCTACCCGGAAATGGATGGTGGCTTCTCCATGCAGGTTTATCTTCTCTCACACAATTCAGCAAGAACTCTCTCAACCAAGGCCATGGATCTTATGTTTCCCTGATAACCAGGGCAGGATCTTTATGCGCTCCGATACCACTGTTAGACAACACGTCATAAAAATATATATAAAGAAGATAAAGAAAGACATGAAGACCAACAATGTCATAAAGACATTACATTAATGAGCAATTAAGTTATCATTGATATGTACATAGATGCACATATTTTTTTTAAAGGTGGTTTACCATTTGTTAGAGGGATACTCCAGCGGTATATGTGCCAACACCTGATATTCCAACACGAGAATCAAGGTATGGCCAGATTTTACATAATCCACACATTTATTACAAAGGGCTCAACAAGAGCATCATGTCACTTACAAGAATTGAACCTGGGTGGGGAGGGTAACAATCAATCCTCTCAACCACCCAAGCTACATCCAATGGACAACACATAGATGCACATATATATTACAAAAACACCATAACTGTCATGTAACCGAATAACAGTTAGGTAAACTAACGAACTATGATTAGATTCTTTAACATATCTAAGCAAAACACTATACAACTATCCAGTGGTGGATAGATTCCAAATGGAAAATTAAAGGATTGATTGATCTAAAACTGCGCACCAAAGGTTTTTTCTCACACTGGGGAAATGTAGAGGATCTTGGGCCCGACAATTTCAATTCATCAGGGATTCATAACATGTTCTGGATGGAACATTTTGACCCAGCAAAATAGGAATTCTCTAAAGTGCCAGTATGGATCAAACAATACTCGTTACCATTAGAGTTATGGAATGACAAAGTTTTGGAGGGCATGCACATTGGGAATCTATACCAGATTCTTCGAAGTTGTCAGTGTCAAATCAGCAAGTACACATCATATGCCTGTAGTTGTATTTTGATAAAAATATTTGGAGACCCCTCGCTGAATCAATAGTTTAAAATATCGATACGGTGAATGGATCCGAACAATATCTTAAGAGTAGGTCACATTTAGTTTCATGGCCATCTGATGCAGGACTGCTCTATGAGTCAGAAACCTACCCAGGAAGACCAACTTGTCCCTGAAGTTTTCAAGCAGATTAAACCCAAAGCAAAAGGCGTTGGAAATATTAATTATGAGTTGTTGCGTATCTAGCTCGCGTTGGTTCAGTCAGTCATTGAGTCAGTCAATCTGTCAGTTTGTATTGGCAGTAAATTTTTCAGGGTATGGAGTTCATGCCTCATCTTAATTAAGCGCCTGTATCGTAGTTCAAAAGTCAAGTTCTTAGGTAGATGTCACTCAGAAATTAATTATAGTCTTTAATGTTATTTGTAGCTTCCAAGAGAAGCCATTTTCTGGTTTTTGTATTTAAGATGAAAAACAGAGTCATTTCGTAAGTAATGCATGAGAAGTGTAAGAAGAAGAAGAAGGTCGAAGATGAAGTAAGTTTTTAATAGTCCATGAAAGTCTAAGAGCTCAAGCTCGTGAAAGAGAAGTTTGTTGAAGCTAAGGAACTCAAGCTCTGTGTAAAACTCAGTCGCGGTTATTTTGGTCCAGTAAAATATATTTTCATTTGTCGTGTTTTACTTCGCAAAATTTTGTCTTCATGTCACAAATATTTTGTAAAGTGTGAATGTTTGAATGGTTTTATTTATAAAGAATGAAAAATATATGATTTAAGTTTACTGCAACGTGAAAAGTGAAAAGTGAAAGTTGAAATATCACTGCACATAAATTTAGGAGTTTGTCCTGAAATATTGTGCACTAACTTATAAGTTTCCGGGTTCGTAAAATTTTACGTGTGAAAAGTATTTATTTTTGGTTTTGCGCAGTAAATATCATTTGTTACAAGAAAACTGAAATAACTTTTATAAATTTTCTTTTATAAAAGTTTGAGATAGTGTGCAAATAATTATTCGTGAGGAGTAAATGTAAAGTGCGCATGAAAGTAAAGTCTGTGCAGCAAACATTAACCTGCGCAGTAAATTGAGCACAGTAACTCTGCATAGTAAATTCCAGTAAGTTACAAAGAGTAAAAACGGTGCGGTGAAATCTCCATCTACTTATTTTTACCTTGATCTAGTATCAGAGTAGGTTATCATGTTTGTTAAAGAAGAGCAGCAGTGTGAAAATCCTCACAGCAGATCTAAGAGATGATGTATACCTCACAAGAAAGTAATTGATTAAGCAAGAAAATAGAAGAAGAGTGGTCAATGCAATATAATGAGCAACAGAATAATAATACAGTAGAACTCGGATAGAAGCAAAAATACTTCACACACACTAATTAATTAATCACAATATGGACAAATAAATAGTACAATGCATGAGGATTCGAATGCCTAAGGTGGCAATTTGAATTAGCCTTCATGGAGTGATCAAAAGATCACTGGAGTGTCATCAGAGCACAACTAGTAGTCTATCTCATCATCATTGGAGTCATCAATGCTCAAGTAACTGTCAACCATCAGTCAAACTGAGTCTAACTGAGTGTGGTAGGTGTAACTGAGTTTAACTGGCACTAATTGAATGAAGGAGGCTCAGTGAAGGGCGCATGAGGAGATAACTGGAGTCAAAATGGGCAGTCTAGTCTCACCGGATATCCATCGGAGTGATACAATCAGTTGAGAGTCATTCTAGCCTTAAATCAAGGAAAGAATTGATGATAACTCAATTAATTGAAGTGAAACTGAGTGGTAGGTGAGAGAGGGCGCATGAGATGCATGTAATTGCATGAAGGGGTGCATTAAGCACTAGGAGGGATAAAACTGATCTGAGAGAAGCTCCTGGGGGCTGGCTAACTGAGGGCTAGGTGATGGACTGATGACTGGGATGCATGCAAATGCATGCAAACCCTAAATAATGCATGCAGACCCTAAAAGTGCATGCATGACTGAAAATGCAAATGATGAAAATGTTGTTAGGACTAGGATGGAGTATAGGAATATACTAACAAGCAGCTCTATTTTATAAGAAGGACGTAACTTTGAAAAATTAAAAAAAAAATGGCCTCCACTTCTGGTGCAAGTTTGCATACTCCAATTTTTATAGGAAAGAAACATGAATATTGGTCTCTTACCATGAAAGCATTGTTCAGAGGTCAATATGTATGGGAGATAGTTGAAAATGGGTATGCTTAACCAGCAAATCACGCAACACTCAATTCTCTCACACAGCTGAGAAAGATATCTTGAAGGAACAAAGGAAGAAGGATGGAAAAGCCTTGTTTTACATACATAAAGCAATGCAGGAAAGCATACTCCCAAGAGTAGCAGCAGCAAAGACATCCAAAGATGCATGGGACACACTGCAAACTGCATATGAAGGTTTGGACAAGGTAAAGACTGCTAAATTGCATATCCGTAGAAGAGATTTTGAATCTCTTTAATGAAAGATACAGAATCAGTAGAATCATTTTATACCTGATTTATTGGACTGATAAATCAAATGAAATCTCATGGAGAAACTATAGAAGATAGAAAATTTGTTGAGAAATTGCTCAGAAGTCTTCCCCCAAAATTTGAGTCTTTAGTTGTGACCTTGGAGGAAAACAAAGATCTGAGTCAGTTTAGAATAGATGAGTTGCAAGCCTCTCTCATCAATCATGAATACAGAATAAATAGATCAAATACATCACTAGCAAGTGAATTTGCAGCACAGTCATCCATCAGTCATGGAAGAGGAAGGGGGAGATCAAATACATCACTAGCAGGTGAATTTGCAGCACAGTCATCCATCAGTCATGGAAGAGGAAGGGGGAGATCAAATTTCAGTGGAAGAGGAAGAAGTTATTCAAAAGGAGGATGCAGCAACAACCCTGCAAATGTCGTTGGAAGAGGTCAAAATCAAAATTTCGAACATCCAAGTGGTCAAAGGTTTGATAAATAAAAAAATACAATGCCATTATTGCAAGAAATTTGGGCATTATGCATATGAATGAAGGAAAAAAAAGCATGACCGGAGCAAGCAAGGTCAAATCCAGTCAGGTAACTCTAACACTTCCACCAACACAATGTTTTTGGCATGCGCATCCCCAGTTGAATGTAATGTTGTACAGGAAATCCAATGTGATATATGGTATTTAGAATCAAGTTGCTGCACTAAAAAATTTCTGGAAACTTAGATTTGTTTTTAAGTTTAGATAAATCAGTTCAAACTGATGTTACACTTGGAAACAATATCCAAGTCACTATTTTGGGCAAAGGCACTATTGATATTTTAACCAAACAGGGGGAGCAGAAAACTATGCCTGATGTTTATTATGTCAAAGGTCTAATACACAATTTAATGAGCATTGAAAAACTGTTACAAAAATGTTACAGAGTTTACATGGAAGACAATCATTGTGTGATCTTGGACAAGTATCCAAGCAAACAACGATAGCCAAGGTGCAAATGACAAGCAATCGCTTGTTTCCTTTGAGGATAAGACCTTATATGAAAGGGAAGACAACTCAATTTGTTCATGAAGCAGAGAATGAAGATTCGGGAGCTTTATTCAAAGCAAAAATCAAAGGAGTCAATCTCTGCGCAATGGAAGAAAAAGACAATGCCAAAGAGATACAAGCAGGATTTCAATCAGAGGTTAAGGATGAATATTGGTTGTGGAATTTCAGATTTGTGTTAAATTTTGAGCATTAATTCACAACACTCTAGGATCTTTACTGAGAGAATAACATATACAGTATATCAATGCATGACAATCACAATAAGCATGACAAGCATCACAAGAATCAAAAGCATAAGAGACGAGACACATAGTTTCCGTGGGAAAAACCCTAAGGTGAAAAACCCCACAACTTCCTCAGAGATAGAGAGAGCAATGGCTCAACCAAAGTACAACCAAAATACACTTGAGATAGTCTCCTAGAGCAGATGATCCTCCTCCTCACTAGTGCGCCACTTTCTGAGTGAGAGAGATGTACTTTTTCGAAATGATCTAAATAGAGATCACATGATCTCTATTTATACTAATATGTTTTCCCAGTGACCTTATGGGGCTGACTTGTCTAGCTAGGTACATCCACATTATAGTATATATATTTCAGGGCCGACCCCACACATGGTGGTCTAATAACCCATCGGCAAGTACACACACTTGCGACACTTGTCAATCCACATGACGACACTTCCTTATAGAGGAATAACACATCTCTAATAAGGGTACAATAAATATATATGAAATACATTCCGAAGTTACATATACATCAACACTCCCTCTTAACTAGGAAGGTATTTCTCGACACAGATCTGCTAGACAAGTCTTCTTCTTGGGATCATCGTCATCGATGCATCGTCATCATAATCGTCACTGTTGCTGCTATCTCAACCAATATCTGACTCTACTCGTCATAGGAAGTTCTACAGAGCCAGTCCTTTTTCATACTGGATGTAGGCCCACCACCTGTAGGTCTTCATCATCACTGGCCATACTGTGGAATCCTCGGGACTTATTACGTGCGTCACAAAACCTTGAAAGAGAATCCCAGGCTGTTACGAGCACACGGCTCTACCTATAGGATCGTCCAGGGCCATATTATATGTGACCTCACCACAAAGCCTCGCAAGAGAATCCCAGGCTGTTACGAGCACACAGCTCTACCTATAAGATCTCCCAAGGACAGATTATATGTGGTCACCACAAAACCTCGCAAGAGCATCCCAGGCTGTTACAAGCAAACAGCTCTACCTATAGGATCTCCCAGGGACAAATTATATGTGGTCATGGAAAAACCTCGCAAGAGCATCCCAGGACTTATTACGGGCACACAGCCCAACCTATCGGATCTCCTAGGGACATATTATATGCCATAGGACAAAACCTCAAAAGAGCATCTGCCAGATATCCCAGGGCCAGATTATATGCCATAGGTAAAACCTCGAAAGACTATCTGCAGATCTCCCAGGGCCAAATTATATGTCCTCCCAGAGCAAAACCTCGAAAGAGCATTTGCCAGATATCCCAGGGCCAAATTATATGCCATAGGCAAAACCTCGAAAGACTATCTGCAAATCTCCCAGGGCCAAATTATATGCTCATCTGCACAACCTGATCCACGGCCATAGAGTATCAACCTGATACTCACCATACATCATCCTGATGTACACATGATCATCCTGATCATCATCACTGCAAAATCCTGTTGCATGTCATCTGGAGCAACATCCTGAAGCTCGTCATCCATGATCATCCTGATCATACAATGCATCTACCTGATGCATACCAAGTATCTACCTGATACATATCATCATACATGATCCACCTGATCATACAGTGTATCCACCTGATACAAATACAAATACATGATACATATCACCATACATGATCCACCTGATCATACAATGTATCCACCTGATACATATACAGATACATACTCCAAGCATCCAACATGATGCATATACAAAAATACATACACATGATCCAACCGATCATATCCAGCATCCAACATGATGCGTACATACATATAAATGATCCAACTGATCATATCAAGCATCCAACATGATGCGTACATACATATAAATGATCCAACTGATCATATCCAGCATCCAACATGATGCGTACATACATATAAATGATACAATTAATCATATCCAACATCCAACATGATGCATACATACATAAAAATGATCCAACTGATCATATAAAGCAGAAACCAGAACATCATCCTGATGCTCATCATCCAGCGCTTACATCCACAGCCATGTGAAGGATCCTCCTTCCAACATGCTTGGAATGGTTTCAAGAAATGTGTCCATCACTTCTTCCTCGAAGTGTCGTCAATCTGAAGAACACCAAGCCTCTCTCTGAAGTACTCGAACTTCACCCTGGCTAGTGGCTTCGTCAGCACATCTGCAATCTACTCATCCGTCGCAACATACAGGAGCTTCACAGCTCCTCTCTGCACCGTATCCCTGATATAGTGATATTTGATCTTTATGTGTTTCGACCTGTCATGAAACACTAGGTTCTCAGATAGCTTCACACAACTCTGGTTATCACAAAAGATACCAGTAGCATCCAATGGGAGATCAAATAACTCAGACAGTAGCTTCCGTAGCCATACTACCTCACAACTAGCTGAACAGGCTGCAACATACTCTGCCTCAGCTGTACTCAGTGCTACGCAGTATTGCTTCCTGCTAAACCAAGAGATCACACCTGATCCCATACTGAAGTAGCACCCAGATGTGCTCTTCCTATCTGCAACACTGCCAGCCCAATCTGAATCAACATAACCCTGTAGGTTAAACTTTTGATTCGCTTCATACTTGAGCCCATAATCCACTGTACCCTTTAGGTACCTCAGAACATGCTTTACAGCAACTAGGTGAACACTCCTTGGATCTGTCAGGAACTGACTCAATGTGTTCACCGCAAAGCAAATATTTGGTCTCGTGTTCGTCAGGTACATCAAGGACCCAATCATCTGACGATACATAGAGACATCAACCGGATCAAATGAAGCATCACATAGAAGCTTCAGATTCGATGCCATAGGTGTGGCCATGGCCTTGCAATCCATCATCCCGAATCTCTTCAGGATATCTACTGTGTACTTCCCTTAACCAAGGAAGATCCCACCTACACTCTGCCACACCTCCATACCTAGGAAATAATGCATCATTCCCAAATCTTTCATATCGAATTCAGCAGCAAGCTTCCTCTTCGTATCTGCAATCAATCTGTCATCTCCTGTTACAAATAAGTCATCCACATATAGGAGTAGAATCACAGGATTCCCTTCCTCAACCTTGTAGTAAAGGTTGGAATCCGCTTTACTCTTGGTAAAGCCCAAAATAGATAGGAAACTGTCCATCCTACCATACCAAGTTCTGGGAGCTTGTTTCAAGCCGTACAAGGCTTTCTTCAATCTGCACACATATGACTCCCTGTCATGTATTTCAAAACCGAGTGGCTGCTCCACATATACTTTCTCTTCAACTACACCATTCAAGAAAGCAGTCTTGACATCCATCTGGTGTATTTTCCATTTCATTGTTGCAGCCAAGGCAAGTACTGTTCTGATGGAAGTATACCTAGCTACATGTGCAAAAGTTTCTTCATAATCTATTCTCTCTTTCTAAGAGAAGCCACGAGCTACGAATCTTGCCTTGTATTTCTCTACACTGCCATCTGCAGCCTGCTTGATTTTGTAAATCCATTTGGAAGTCACAACAGACTTCTCTTTAGGTCTTGGGACAACATCCCAAACATTATTCTTCATTATTGATTGGTATTCCTCAACCATGGCATCCTTCCATTCTTTCTTTTCTGCTGCTTCTCATAACTGGAAGGCTCTTTGTTCATAATGTCACAGAGTAAAGCAACATAGCTGGTATGTGATATGGTTCTCTTCTTTGCTCTGTGGCCTTCTTCTGGAATGCCAAATCTTTCTGCATCTTGAATGATCTCTCTAGCCCATGCAGGTTTCCTCTTGTGAGAGTTATCCTCACGGGGTAGATCTACAGGTTCTTGTGGATCTTCAAACTCACGAACAACTTCTGGAATTGCTTCAGTCATGGTAGTGTCTTGAAATCTAGTTTCCTTAGGTTCTTCATAAACTTCGATAGGTGCCTTCCTTGATTTGATGAATGCTGATTTTTCATCAAATGTTACATCCCTGCTGACATCAATCTTCTTGAACCCTGGAAAGTATATTCTGTAAGCCTTCGAACTTTCACTGTAAAGATACCCTTCTTTCCTGAAGGATCTAGTTTAGTCCTCTTTTCCTTTGGGACATGAGTGTATACTGGACAACCAAATATTCTGAGATGGCTGACTTCAGGTTTCTTACCAGAAAAGACCTCTTCTAGTGCCTTGTTGTCCAATATCTTGTGGGGTGTTCTGTTCTGCACATATACAGTTGTTCTAGCTGCTTCTGCCCATAGATGCATAGGTAGATCCTAGTCATGCAACATTTCCCTTGCTGCTTCCATGATTGTTTTGTTCTTCCTTTATGCAACTCCATTCTGTTGAGGATTATAAGGAGCAGTCAACTCCCTCTTAATCCCTGAATCACTACAAAGCTTCTTGAAGTCACCTGAGGTGAATTCTCCACCATTGTCGGATCTGAATGTTTTTATCTTCTTGTCAATTTGATTCTCCATCAAGGTTTTGAATTCCTTGAACTTATCAAGCACCTCATCTTTATTCTTCAAGAAGTATACCCAAGTCTTCTTGGAGAAGTCATCAATAAATGAGACACAGTAAACATACCCACTAAGAGAACTGGATGACATAGGACCACATACATCTGAGTGGATGATTTCCAGGATATATTTGGCCTTGCTTTCACTACTTGAGAAATCCTTCTTAATGTTCTTACCTTTTTCACATCCTTTGCAAACACCTTCATGTTTGGTCTTGATTTCAGGAAGACCTTCTACAGCCTTGCTTGCAATTGGAAGTTCCCTATAGTGCATATGAGCAAGTCTTCTATGCCAAAGTTCACTTAGCTCCATGGATTCATGCACCATGGCAAGTTCAGGTTGTCCCTTCAATTTATACAAACCTCCCTCTTGCTCTCCAATCACTACTGCATAATCTATGGTCTTTCCCTTTGGCCACATTAGGACTTGGCCATCCACAAATGCAACCCTCATACCTTTTGCATCCAAAGCAGAGATGGAAAGTAAGTTCTTCTTGAGCCCAGGTACATAAAGGACTTCTTTCATCTTCAAAGATTTTCCAGAATCTAGGTTGTAGGAGGCTTCACCACTTCCTTTGATTGGGTGTTGATAATAATCCCCAAGTTTCACCTTATGGGGTGATTCATGTTCAGATAGATTCACAAAAGATTCCTTAAACCCATTCATGTGTTTGGAAGCCCCACTATCAATCAACCAATCATTACAACCATGGGAGATAGTACCTGTGAGAGCAGAGATTAGAACATACTCTTCTTCACTTGATGAGTCATCATCACTTTCTACCCCAGCCTTCTTCTTTGGAGGTTCATCATCTTCGGCAGCATGAGCATGGAACTTTCTTTTGTTGCCCTTCTTCTTCTTGATAAAGTTGTTGTTATTATCCCTTTTGTTTTGGGACAATCTGAAGCAAAGTGACCCTTCTCATTGCATGTGAAGCATCTTAGATCCTTCTTATTCTTTTGATAGGATCTTTTGTAGCGAGAGTGCTCCTTCTTGGGCTTGCTTCTTTTGGTGTGAGTTGCGAGATCTTGATCTTCACCTCCCATCTTTTCCTCACGAGCTACAAGTCTAGCTTCTTCTTGAGAGAATTCCTTCCATAGTTTACTGAAAGAGATCAATTTCTTTCTTGCACAGATTCCTTGAATAAAGGAGTCCCATGACCTAGGTAGGCCATTCAGAGTGGTCATAACAACTTCACCATTGTCCACTACTTCATCCACAGCTTCAAGTTGCTCCTTGATCTGAGAGACCTTGGAGAAGTAAGATTGAATGGTTTCTCCATTCAACATCTTGACCCCTTTCAATTAATTTCGTAGAGTCATCTTCTGATTTATGTTCTTCCCTTCAAATAGCTTGGTCAAAGAGTCAAACATCTCCTTGGGTGTCTTTAGAGAAGACACATGGGGTATGAGATGATCTTTGATAGAATCAGCAATGATTCTCTTTGCCTTGACCAAGTTCTTCTTATGCAATACCTTGGCCTCTTCATCCTCTGGGATAGGGATGTCTTCTTTTATATATGAGTCCAACTCATTCTCTTACATGATTAACCCAATCCTATACTTCCAAGCTCGGAAGTTATCAGCCCCTTCAAGCTTATCCTCAAGCTTGGTGTGGTGAGACATCTTAAAGAGTACTTCAAATGGAAATAGAAAAGATTTAGGTCTTACCAATTGAAATGCTGAAAACTGGATCTAGTCCCGGATTAGGGTTTTTCGAAAAAAACCCTAAAAATTCAAAATGTGAATTTCAATTTTCTGAAAGAATAGAAAGATGCGCTTTGATGAGCTGATCAGCCTGGTGCATTCATAATTTGAGATCAGCAAAGTTTTACCCTTCAGATTTGCCTTTTTGTCCTCTCGGGTTCACTCGGGAGAGCCCTGAATTAGGGTTTGAGTTTCCCGGAGATCTACTCAGCCAAAAATCTCGATCCAAAGCTCTAAACTTCGATTTTTGCAAGGAGCTTCCAGCTATGTCTTCAAATTTCAGAAATTCCTATTTTTCTGGAAACCCTAATTTTTAGGGACAAATCTGGAAATGCTCAGAATTGAATTCTGATTGGATAGATAGATGCACCTTGATGAGTAGAGTCAATCTACTATACTGCTTTTCCAAAATCTGTGGAGAGAAACCCAATAAACAAGAAACTCAAGTTTTCGTCACTGCAAAATGTCTTCTTCTCAGGTTAGCTCTGATACCATGTTAAATTTTGAGCATTAATTCACAACACTCTAGGATCTTTACTGAGAGAATAACATATGTTGTATATCAATGCATGACAATCACAATAAGCATGACAAGCATCACAAGAATCAAAAGCATAAGAGACAAGAGACACAGAGTTTCCGTGGGGAAAACCCTAAGGTGAAAAACCCCACAACTTCCTCAGAGATAGAGAGAGCAATGGCTCAACCAAAGTACAACCGAAATACACTTGATATAGTCTCCTAGAGCAGATGATCCTCCTCCTCACTAGTGCGCCACTTTCTGAGTGAGAGAGATGTACTTTTTCGAAATGATCTAAATAGAGATCACCTGATCTCTATTTATACTAATTTGTTTGCCCAGTGACCTTATGGGGCCGACTTGTCTAGCTAGGTACATCCACATTATAATATATATATTTCAGAGCCGACCCCACACATGGTGGTCTAATAACCCATCGCAAGTACACACACTTGCGACACTTGTCAATCCACATGACGACACTTCCTTCTAGAGGAATAACACATCTCTAATAAGGGTACAATAAATATATATGAAATACATAGATGAAATACATTCCGAAGTTACATATACATCAACAATTTGGACATTTGAATTTCGGTGGGCTAAAGCTACTGCACATGAAGAATATGGTGAAATGTTTGCCACTGATTGAAAAACCAGAAAGAATATGTGAAGGCTGCATTTTTGGCAAGCAACACAGAGAATCCTTTCCAGTAGGAAAGTCATATAGAGCACGCACGCCACTTGAAATTGTACACTCTTATATTTGTGGACCAATGCAAACACCATCCATAGGTGGCTGCAATTATTTTCTCACATTCATTGATAATTTCACAAGAAAAACATGGATTTATTTCCTAAGACACAAATCTAATGCATTTGGTTGCTTTCAGCAGTTAAAGGCACTTGTGGAAAAATAAAGTGGTCACTTCTTTAAAGTATTAAGGAAATACATAGGAGGTGAATATGTCTCTAATGATTTTCTAATTTTTTGTAAATATCATGGCATACACAAGAAATTCACTACGCGGTATACACCTCATCAAAACGGTGTCGCAGAAAGGAAGAATAGAACCATTTATATGGAGATGGCATGTGGTATGATGGCATCCAAACACTTACCAAATGAATATTGGGCTGAGGCAGTAGCAACTGTTCTATACATCATGAATAGGTTCCCAACAAATAGTGTGAAGAACAAAGTTCCACAAGAGGCATGTACATGTATGAAACGTAGTGTTTCTCATTTAAAAAAAATTGGTTGTGTCGCATATGCGCATATTCCATATGAGATGAGAAATAAATTGGATACTAAGGGACATAAATGCATATTTGTTGGTTGTTCAGAAGATACAAAAGCATACAAATTGTATGATCCTGTCACAAGGAAGGTCATAATCAACAGAGATGTTCAATTTGTGGAGAATGAAGGATGGGATGGAAGCATAGAAAAGACAGTGAAAATTGTGAATCCTGTCGCACATGATGATACGATGGAAGAAGTGGTTTAGACACCACAAGGAACTCAACATGTCGTAGTACCATCCACCCCCAGGACTGCGCAACATGTCACACCTCAAGCTATTGCACCACCAGTCACAACTTACTCTACACCAGCAAGCACATCAAGAGCGCAACAGACTCCATCAAGTATCCCAAGGAGTTCTTCATCACCAGATCCAACTTTAGCAAGCTTGATGCCACGAAGAACAAGAAGTATGTGCGAAATATATGATGCAGATACGAAAAATTCATTTTCTATTTTTGCATTATTTTCTCAAATAGATGATCCACTAACTTTTGGAGAAGCTATCAAAGATGATGTATGGGCACAAGCCATGGATGAAGAAATGGAAAGCATTGAGAATAATCGGACATGGGAATTGGTAGATGTACCAAAAGACAAGGATGTAATAAGTGTCAAATGGATATATAAAACCAAGCAAGGCGCAGATGGTAATGCGCAGATGCACAAGGCAAGATTAGTCACAAGAGGGTTCACACAACAACCTGGCATAGATTTTAATGAAACATTTGCGCCTGTTGCGTGCATGGATACAATCAGAACAGTTTTGGCCATCGTTGCACACCACAAATGGTCTATTTATCAGATTGATGTTAAGTCTACATTTTTAAATGGTTATTTGGAAGAGGAAGTATATGTGGAACAGTCATAAGGATATGAGGCTCCGGGACAAGAAGACAAAGTATACAGACTAAAAAAGGAACTTTATGGATTGAAGCAAGCTCCCAGATCTTGGTACAACCGCATTGATTCCTATCTCATTCAAAATAGATTTCACAGAAGTGAATGTTAACCAACGTTGTACACCAAAGTCAACAAGCAAGGTAAGATGCTAATTGCCTGCCTATATGTTGTTGATTTAATATTTACTGGTAATTTTGGCATAGAAGATTTTAAATCAATCATGTAGAATGAATTTGATATGACTGATTTGGGGCTTATGAGATATTTTTGTTGAAATATTGTAACTTCGAAGAATATTCTATTTTATTTTATTATTGTAATTTATTTGGAGATGTTTTATTCCTTCGTCGGGATGTTATTATTGTATTTGTTCATCATAGAGTCATGAGGTAAAACCTCCCTTGTAAGTAGGGTCGATAGAACCCTCCAGAAAGTGATATTATATTGTTTTGAGTCTTCATAGGTAAGTCGGCCCAGTTAAGTTTGTTGGGGCCAACCTAGTTAGTGAAAAAGTCAAGTGGAAGATAAAGTATAAATAGGAGTGATGTGCTCCTCATTTGGACACACACACTCACTTGTGTAATTCGCATAGGAGAGAGAGAGAGAGACATATCTACAAGGAGAAGGAGCACTTGTTTGGGGTTTTGTATTTGTACTTTTGATCATCTATATTGAGGAAGTATTTGTTGGGTTTTCTTCCCCTAAACGGTTTCCCAGGATAAATTTGTGTCTATCTTTTAATTGTGTTTCTTTCGGAGATCTTGTATATGCTATTGTTATGAAAATGAATTGAATACTGATGTTATCTATCTTAGCATATTGAATCTTAACATGGTATCAGAGCTAGCCTAAATAGGACAGCTTTCACAAGGTGAAACTCTCTCTCTTCTCCCTCTGGCAAGAAATTAGGGTTTCTGTCAAAGTTGGAATTTTGGAAATATGATTGCATAGAAAGTTGCGCCTCCTTAGGGCACATCTATTGAGCCCTAGATCGAAATTTTTGAGTGGATAGATCTCCAAGAAAGTCAAACCATAATTTCACTATGGACCAGAAAACTGCAGAAACTATAGATCATAATTTTGCAAGTCAAATTTGAGAGGTGAAATTTGGAATCTCCAGAAACCAAGTGTACTAGTCAATTCGCCTCAGTCAAGCGCATCTCCTAGTAAGGTCAGTTTTTCATTTTGAGAAATTTCATTTTTTGGTGACCTCATGGATAAGATGGCCCCAAGCACTAAACTTGAGGATAAGCTAGAAGGCATAGAGAATTTTCGAGCATGGAAATATAGGATTGGACTCATTCTTGAATAGAATGATCTTGCCAAATACATCAAGGAAGAAGTTGTAGAACCTAAAGAGGATGAAGCTAAGGAGAAGCACAAGAAAGACCTGATTAGGGAAAAGAGGATCATTGTTGATTCTATCAAAGACTACTTGATTCCTCAAGTGTCATCCAAGAAGACCCCGAAGGAGATGTATGATTCCCTAGCTAGAATGTATGAAGTAAAGAACATCAATAGGAAGATGAATTGAGAAATCAATTAAAGAGTACCAAGGTGTGCTAAGGAGAATCCATCCAAGACTACTTCACAAGGGTTTCCCAGTTCAAGGAGAAACTAGAAGCCATTGGAGACTCCCTTGATGAAGATGAGCTAGTTATGACTCCTCTCAATGGTATCACTAGAACATGGGATTCATTCATCCATATTATGTGTGCCAAAAAGGAAAGCATGAAATTTGACATTGTATGGGAAGATTGCATCCAAGAGGAGGCTAGAGTAGCCAATAGAGAAGCTCTACTTAAAGAATATGATCAAGCCCTAGACACCCATACCAAGAGAGTAAGAAGTCAATCTAACTTCAAGAAGGAAATACACAAGGAGTCTCAACCTCCCAATAAGTTCCAAAGGACAGGAGGAAACAATCTAAGAAGAAACTACTCCAACTTTCAATGTTTCTATTGTGACAAGCTAGGACACATTGCCAGAAATTGTCCATTGAAGAAAGAAGAATACAAGAAGAGGAACAACAAATAAAGACATCATGCACACCTAGCTAAATATGATGAAGAAGAATAATATGAAGAACCTCCCAGGAAGCAAGCAAAGGAAGAATTCGAAGAATATGTCTTGTGATGGTGGTGCTTCAAAGCACATGACAGGTCAGAACAAGACTCTCTCCAGTTTAGAAGAAAAGGACTCCCCTCAGAAAGGATCACTAGGAGAATAGGAGAATCAAAATACAAGCTTGATGATGGAGTAGAGTTCACCATCATACATTCTAGTAATACATGCAAGGAGACTAGGATCAAAAGAGATCCTACCTACCAAACAAAGATAAGTATTTGAATTGTCATTTCTATCACATTGTTTAAATGATAGTATCCAGTTGTATACACATTTTTTTAGGATGTTTGCAGTGTCATGCATGTGATGGGTAAGTAGCCTATGGTTCTATACAACCTTCCATTGCTACTTATATAGAGTGAAACCTCTTTACTAACATATTGGGAGTAGTGCACACTCTTAATAATGTCCTGGTAGAGATCGAAAGCATCTAGAAAGTTACCATATGAATATGGGATATGGATGAATGTTGTAGAATTGGCTAAGATAGTGTGACTTATGTTTTTATGCAAATATTTGGAAACTATGAGATGTTTCTAACCATGCTATTGAATTTGACTTGTAAAAAGTATCGTACAATGATCACCTACAAATGAAAAATGATGAGACTTGTTCTGTAGAACAACTGACAATGGTTCAACTATAAAAGACTTATGAAATCAAGTAGAGGAAGTCGGCTATGACGAGATACCAGACTCATGGTGTGATCAAGGTATAGAGAAACTAGCTTGGGCTCGAGAAATTATTCAAGAAGCACAGAAGTATGGAGTTCCAGAAGGCTCCACAAGAGTAAGCAAGAAGCCAAAACCATTTTCCGTTTATGTGGCTTTGATGTGTGATCTTGTAGATCAAGAACCTACTAGTTATGAAGAATCTATACATAAGAAAGAATGGGTAGAAGCAATGATGGAAGAATACCAATCAATAATGAAGAATTATGTTTTGGATATAGTTCCCAAACCAGAAGGAAAAAGTGTGGTATCTTCCAAGTGGATCTACAAGATAAAGCATGCAACTAATGGAAGTATTGAGAAATACAAGGAAAGGTTTGTGGCTAGAGGATTCTCTCGGAAAGAGGGAATTGATTATGAAGAAACATTTGCGCTAGTAGAAAGGTACACTTCCATTAGAACCATCATGGCACTTGCATCCATGATGAAGTGGAGTTTACACCAGATGGATGTGAAGACAACTTTCCCGAATGGTGTGATTGAGGAAGAAGTGTAAATAGAACATCCACAGGGATTTGAATTTGAAGACAGACGGACTCACGTATGCAAGTTGAAGAAGGCTCTATATGGATTGAAGAAAGCTCCTAGAGCTTGGTACGGAAGGATAGATAGATTTTTTACGAGCTAGGGCTTTACCAAAAGTAAAGCTGACCCTAACCTTTACTTTAAGGTTATGGATGATGAACCTGTCATATTATTGTTGTATGTGGATGATTTATTTCTGACAGAAAATGAGAAACGGATTGTAGAGTGCAAGAAGAAGCTCGTTGAAGAATTTGAGATGAAAGACCTTGGATTGATGCACTATTTTCTAGGTCTGGAAATATGGTAGAGGCCAGAAGGAATCTTTCTAAACCAAGGAAAGTATGTTGTGAAAATCCTAAAAAGATTTGATATGTTGGAATGTAAAGCCATGGCCACACCCATGGATACCAACCTGAAGTTTTTAGTTGATGAATCACCAGAGTTAATGGATGTGACTCAGTATAGACAGATTATTGGGTCATTAATGTATCTGACGAATACCATGCCAGATATATGCTTTGTTGTGAACACCTTAAGTTAATATCTATTTGAGCCTAGACTTGTTCACCTGGTAGCTGCAAATCATGTGATGAGGTACCTAAAAGGTACGATAGACTTTGTTATATACTATGTTGGAGATCATGACTACAGATTGTATGGTTATACAGATTTAGATTGGTTTGGAAGTGTCTCAGACAGGAAGAGCACCTCAGGTGGATGTTATTGTCCAGGATCCGCCATGATCTCATAGTTTAGCGGGAAGCATTCCATTGTTTCTCTCAGTACAGCTAAAGAAGAGTATATAGAAACTTGTTTTGTTGGTTGTGAAGCCATATGACTTCAAAAATTGATGCCAGGTCTATTTGACCTGGATTTGGATACCACGGTGATTCTATGTGACAACTAGAGTTGTATAAAGATGACGGAGAACCCAGTGTTCCATGACAAGTCTAAGCACATAGAAATCCGGTATTTTTACATACGAGATATGGTACAAAAGTGAGCTATAAAGCTCCATTATGTGAGCATTGATGAACAAGTTGTTGATGTGTTGACTAAGCCTCTGTCTCGAGTGAAGTTTGAGTACTTCTGTGACAAGCTTGGTGTGGTTAAAAAGTACCTTCCTCGAAAGGGGGAGCAGTGAGGATGATGTTTCAGTGGGATTGTATCATCCCTAGACAGTAATCCTAAAGTGATCCGTAGACTTTTTTCTCCATGATGTGGTTGGGATTGTATCATCCATGGACATTAGTCCTAAAGTGATCTGCAGACTCTTGTCTCTGTGATGTGGTTGGGATTGTATCATCCTTGGACATTAGTCCTAAAGTGATCTGCAGACTTTTGTCTCTGTGATGTGGTTGGGATTGTATCATCCCTGGACATTAGTCCTAAAGTGATCCGCAGACTTTTGTCTCTGTGATATGGTTGGGATTGTATCATCCCTGACATTAGTCCTAAAGTTATCCGCAGGATTTTGTCTCTGTGATGTGGTTGGGATTGTATCATCCCTAGACATTAGTCCTAAAGTGATCCTCAGACTTTTGTCTCAATGATGTGGTTAGGATTGCATCATCCTTGGACTTATGTCCTAAAGTGAGAGGGATTGATCATCCCGTAATTGGATCATGTGTGTTATAGGTTATATTGTTGCAGATGATGTTGTTGTTGATCAAAAGATCAAGAGTTGTTGTTGATCGAAATATCAAGTGTTGTTGTAGACAATCGAGAGATCGAGTGCTGCAAAAGATGAAGACTCAGTGTTGTAGAAGATGATGCTCCAGTACTGAAGATGTTGAAGATGTTCTAATTACTGATATTGTTGAAGAAAACTTCCAATGATTTATAGATGTATCACCTTGATGTTTTTTATGACACTCTCTCTCCTTGCTCCTACAGTTGATGTTGTTGTTGAAATATTGTAACTTCGAAGAATATTCTATTGTATTTATTATTGTAATTTATTCGGAGATGTTTTATTCCTCCATGGGATGTTATTATTGTATTTGGTCATCATAGAGTCATGAGGTAAAACCTCCCTTGTAAGTCGGGTCGATAGAACCCTCCAGAAAGTAATATTGTATTGTTTTGAGTCTTCCTAGGTAATTCGGCCCAGTTAAGTTTGTTGGGGCCGACCTAGTTAGTGAAAAAGTCAAGTGGAAGATAAAGTATAAATAGGAGTGATGTTCTCCTCATTTGGACACACAAACTCACTTGTGTAATTCGCATAGGGGAGAGAGAGAGAGAGAGAGAGAGAGAGATCTACAAGGAGAAGGATCACTTGTTTGGTTTTTTGTCTTTGTATTTTTTATCATCTATATTGAGCAAGTATTTGTTGGGTTTTCTTCCCCTAGAGGGTTTCCCAGGATAAATCTGTTTCTATCTTGTGATTGTGTTTCTTTCAGATATCTTATATATGCTATTGTTGTGAAATTGAATTGAATACTGATGTTATCTATCTTAGAATATTGAATCTTAACAATTTTATGGGCATTGAAGTCCATCAATCCAAAGATGATATATTTATTTCTCAATCCAAATATGCAAATTAAATCTTGAAAGGATTCAATACGATTAATTGTAAATATGCTCCAACACCAGTAATAACAAGACTGAAATTAAGCAATGAGGATGACGGATCAAATGTTGATCCCACTCTGTTCAAAAGGTTGGTTGGAATTCTTATGTGTCTTACTAGAATATTCCTTTTTCGTAAGCAGTGCCCCCTGGTCCAAAAAAGGGGTAAACTATCACTAGGAAGACGACCATTCAAATACTTCAACAAGCGTGAACGTGACAAGTTCGCTTGGCTATCTTTTCATATTTTGAGAGCCTGAAAAGAGCTTAAAGAAAGACTCTGGGGGGGTTCCTTTTTCGTGGGAGTTTAATAAGCCGAAAAAGTGATAAACTATAACTCGGTGACTTATTCTCATCGTTTAATGAGCACGAGAAAGAACAAAGAGTTAGCTCAGTTTTCATTTAATAATTTACATTAATGAGCGTAATAATGACAAAAATATGCTCGAAGAGTGTTCATACCTGATAATACTTACGAGATGACCACCACGTCGAAAAATGGTATTAATCAGGAACCTACAGCTCAAAAACTAGGTCAAAAGTGGTTGACCGAGTGTTTAAATATAGTAAATAATCCAAACTATAGTAAAAACCCACTAAAGCGTCAAAATATAGAAGGAATATTCCAATTACAATTGTTTTTACCAACTTTGGAGAGTAAAAAGTGTCGTTTGGAGCCAAATTTCAATTGTTGTTTCCAGGAGCTACGGTCCACCATTCCATGAGCCATCAAAAGCAAGTAGGCCTAAACTCATCTATGCAACTTTTCAATGCATTGGTTTCAGGTTTTTTGCTTATTTTTTAAGGTTTTGAGTTGTTTTACTTGGGGGAAATGCGCCCATAGGTCGGCGCAGGCCACCCTTACAGGAACTGCAATGACCCAGGGTCGTCGCAAATCCCGTAAGGGTCATTTGCGATGATGTCGCACTATCTGCAAGGACAGTTTGCGACGGCGGAAACGTCCAAGTCCAACTCATTGCCCAACCTAAAAGAAAAAACTTTGATGCATGGGGTGAGTTATAATGTTGCCTATTTGTGCTTCTTGACAGGTTCACAATGACAAAGATGGTCATTGAGTGGAAAGAATGAGAACACGAGTTGGATGATGCACAGTTTGAAAATTACCCTCAATGCGTTGCCGCATTAAGGAACTGCGGGTTGCTTAAGTACTTCCGAGTGCCATGCATGAGGGCCCAAGTCCCTCTACTGACACATATGATCCGATGTTGGGATCCGACGCAGCAACACTTCGAGATTGGGGTGCATACCTTGAGTATAGATGTCGAGGACATCTACTTCCTGACAGGGTTATCTCGGAGGGGAGAACCTGTATCTCTCACTGGATCACAAGGAGTTGATCGGACTGTGGATGACCTGATCACTCAGTACTGCACTGGAGGTACTATGGCTAGTAGTGGGAATATTCCCATTAAGGAGATTCGAGATCATCCATTACGTGTCGTGCTCTTCACCTTGGTGAGGGTGGCGGGGAGTCAGTCTGCTCACCTTGCGAGAAAGACACAGTTGATGTACGCAAAGGAGTGCATGGCTCCCAGGGTATTCAACTGGTGCGAGGGACTCCTTACTAACCTTCGGGTCAGCTTACCAAATGTCGGCGCGGGGCATTGAAACAATTTGTATATGGGTTCATGGTGATATCTTTCTTACTGGAGCGGGTACCTCATCTGCGTCCACAGGTGGACGCAGATGACTGGGATGCCAATGATCCACATATGATTCGGTGGGTATAGGTGATGGCCTACCATGGTGGTGGGGGTCCCATCATAGGTTATGGAACCGGGTTCTTCACTTGGTTGGAGGGACAGCTCCTCTTGATTGAGGATTACCCTTACAACGGGACAGACTTCAGAGGTGATCCCGACCTAGTGCTTCCTGAGGGAGCACAATGGGGTGACATCGGTAAGAACAACAGCTTTGTGTTTTTCGTTTTATATATTTTATGATTTTTTTGGAGTAGTGCTCATAACTTGGTGTTGTGTGCAGATGTGGGTCCATCGCGACCAATCGGGGTTTCCATCATTGCGAGGAGAAGAGAGGTGTCGTTCGTGGGTGCCGCAGTGCAAGATGCTACCGAGGAGGTAGAGGAGGTTTATGAGAACCTCCAAAGGGTGACCTTGGATATCCTAGAGCCGGGTGTTTGTGATCTACCTCGGAGCTACCAGAAGTATGATGTCGGGGTGTCTGACCGTTTTGGCACATTGATGGCCAAAGTGGCGAGGGTTGTGGTCTGCTTTCATGGGCAGCAACCGAGAGCTTCAGGATCTAGGGTTAGGCGACCTGAGCCTTAGGCTCATGTCCTCCTTATGTATGTACTGAAAGCTTATGAGCTTCAGATTTTGTAGAGACCTACTGAAAGCTAGCATGCTTCAGCTTTTGTATCAGCACCATCATTTTGACTGATATATATATAAAGACATTTTCGGCGGATTTATACATTATGTGTTCTATGGATGATTTATGTGATCTTCTTTACATGTTTGCTTATACAATGGATGATTTACATGTTATGAATGCTTTTATATTTTATACCAACGTCATGTGTGTGCAATGTACCAATCTAGAATGAAGTTGGCCATTGAGTCGGCAACTGTGTTCATATCTCGTGGAATGTGTAGGTACTGAATAGATTCAAAGGACCTTTCCAGGAGATGGAATCATCTGTAGAAATGGAGTAGAGTAGGGTTGCGGATAGCATAAATCCGATTAAGATGAGATACAACTATTTGTGAATCCAAATAGATAACAACATGGTCCATACCTAAGGAAAGAGCGTCGGTTAGGGTTCCAATGACTACCTGATATTCCGCAGCATTGTTGGTTGCGAAACCTAGACAAATTCCTCCTGAGCTGATAAGCCCGTCGGTGGGTGAATAGAGCACCCAGGCTGTCGAAGCAAGGTTACGGGTATGCCGGCTGGCCCCGTCCGCGAATCCGTCGCAAGTTTCCATCTGCACATGCAGACAGAATATGGTATAAGAAACAAAACAAGACCTAGACACACTAAAACAAAAGCGTCACACCAAACAAAACACACACGCCATGAACAATATATACAAGATGTGTATGCATGAAAGACTCAATCATAGTACCTCTTCAAGTAGAGCCCATTGCGAGGCTTATCCAAAGATATCCCATCGTAGTCCTCTAGTTCGTAGGCTCCTTTATCTAGAACACGTTTCACTATATACGGTTCGTGCCACATGGACTCAAACTTACCTGCCACCAGCTTATCGTGCCTTTGGTCTTACGTGAGGACCAAATCACCCTCATTAAAGACGCGGGGTTCGATCGACCTATCGTATTGTTCCTTGATGTGCTTCTTGTGTGCCTCATTGGCAAGAGAAGCATCGCTGAGGGTCTCATCAAGCTTTGCAAGGTAAAGGAAACGTTCTTCCTCGGTAGTGGTGTTCGGAAGAAGTTCGACTTCGAGTTTGAGAGATGGAATCTCGCACTCTATTGGTAGGACTGCCTCCAATCCGTAAACTAACTGGAATGGTGTAAATCTGGTAGCAGTCTTAATGAAGGTCCGGTATGCCCATAGAGCGGAAAAGAGAATGTTGTGCCAGTTGCACTTGTGGGTACCCATCATGTGTTGAATCATGGTTTTCAAGACCTTGTTAATGGCCTCTACTTGTCCATTGGACTGTGGGTAGTAAGGAGTTGAGTTTTCATGACGAAAACCCAATCTGGCGCTCAGTTCATTGACCATATGGTTTTGAAAGTGAGATCCATGCTCAGTGACTATGGCTTGTGGCACTCCGAATCGTGAGATAACGTGATTGAACATTAAGAGTGTGGCAGTTTTTCCATCGTTAGTGTATGTAGGAATAGCCTAGGCCCACTTTGTGAAGTAATCCACAGCTACTATGATGTAACCATGCCCCCCGGATGAGGTAGGCCTACAATGCATGAAGTCAATGCCCCATTTTGCAAAGGGGCCAACGAAAATAACCGGGTGTAATGGGGCTGGATGGGTGTGCTTTTTCGTTTGAAAATGCTGGCATGGGGGACATTTTTTAATGGCCTCAATGCAATCTTTGAAGATAGATGGACAATAATATCCCGCGCACGGTATCTTTTGGGTTGTAGCTATCCCGAAGAGATGACCGCCACAAGCCCCAGAGTGGCAGTCATTCAAGACGTGTTCATCCTCCTCATGAGTGAGACAACGTCGAAGAATAGAATCAATGGCGTGATGGTACAAGGTATCACTAATGATTGGGTAATACTTTGTGGTAGCGTATTTGACGACGATCGTCACGAGACAATTGGGGGTTGAAACGTTGGGTCTAGAGATATAAGGTAATATCCCCATACCACGAGGCAGACATGCTGATGAGGAACAATGATTTTTCTGGGACGGAATCATTGGGCTTAGATCCTAAATCAACATGAGGAAGATCACAGATAAGCTCGGGGAACACCAAAGACTTCTTAGACTTGGCTTTCTCGAAGAGGAGGTCGAACTCCTGAAGTATCACGATCCATCGTGAATACTTTCCCCCAAGCACTTGGCGTGTTAAAACGTGGTACATGGGGTTCGAGTCAGGGATTATGGTGGTGATGCAGAGCAAGATGTAGTGACGAAACTTTTGGACAGTAATGACTTCCGCGAGAGCGAGCTTCTCGACATGTGAAAAACGGGTTTCAGAGTCAATAAGACCCTTACTCAAATAGTACATCACATGCTCCTGGGCATTGTTATCTTCTTGTACCAATACCATGGCGATCGTGGTGGCAGAAGTAGAATGATAAAGTATATAATCCTTGTATTAATTGGGCGGTTGGAGCAGAGGGGATTGTGTAATAGCATGTTTGAGACTATGAAAGGATTGTTGCGCTTGGTCGTCCCAGATGAACGGGATGTCCTTCTTGAGTAGTCTCATGTAACCCTGTGTCTTTTGCGTGAAATTACAGACAAAACACTGTAAGTAAGTTTCCTTCCCTTGCAAACTTTGAAGTTCCGTAATGTCAGTGGGAGGTGGGAGAGTGACAATGGCTTCCACCTTTAAGGGATCAATGCGGATCCCATCTTTCGAGACAATAAAACCAAAGAGGCGTCCAAACTCGATGCAAAAAATACACTTGTGAGGGTTCGGGCGGATGTTATACCGCCTGCATCTGAGGAATACGGCCGTCATATGATCTATGTGGAATTGGCGTTGCCGTGAATGGGCAGGGAAATTATCCAAGTAGGGTTCCACAAAGTCCTTCATGTCATGAAAATCGTACGACATGGCCCGCTGGAATGTGGCACCAGCATTTTTAAGGCCAAAAGGGAGCTTGCAATATGCAAATGTTCCCCAAGGGAAGATGAATGCAGTATTGTGTTGGTCGGTGGGGTGGATCTCAATCTAATTGTAACCAGAAAATCCATCCATGAAGGAGAAAATGACACTTCCAGCACAGTTGTCAATGATCTGATCGATAAAGGGAGTTGGGTAATTATCCTTAGGACAAGCCTTGTCGAGATCTCGATAATCAACGCAGACACAAATGGTACCCTGCTTCTTAGCTACAGGGACGACATTTGAGACCCACTCTGTCAGTGGGACAGGGTAGATAAAGCCATCCTTCAGGAGCTTCTCAATTTCTGCCTTGATTACCATATTCTTTCGAGGGTGTATCGGTCGCAACTTTTGGCGGACTAGTTTGACATCGGGATAGGTTTTGATTTCATTTGAAACAATAGCAGGGTCTATCCCAGGCCTCTCCTTGCAGGTCTAAGCAAACACATCTCGGAATTGCTTGAACAAGTCCGTGAACGTTGTAATCTCTTCAGGGGAACACTTCTATCCTAAACAAATGTGTTCCACTACACCAGGAGTAACAAATATGTCTACCGGAATGGTAGGTTCAATGTTTTCCAAATTGCCTTCAATGTCTGTTTGACACATGAGTATCGGGGACTGAGGGAAAGGGTAGACATCCGGTGTAAAGATGGTGGTGATGCTATTCTCCACAGTCTCCAATGGGGGAAGGAAAGACGATCGATGATGAAGGTCTTCCCACGGAGGGTCATCTGCACTCATAATTTCCATAATGGACTCGTCGGAATGAAAAGTCCGAAGAAGAGGATCGGGTAGGGACGACGTTCACTGTGGAGAACAGGATGTGGAGACCACAGCTAAGTGGTCCTCGGGTGCTGACTGGATAGCCTCATAAGTGAGTTCAGTGGGTGAAAGAGGCATGGTGTCTCCAATCAGGTGCATAGTGGCTTCATCAGGTACAAGCCATTGATCGGTAGAGTTGGGGACAGATGAAATCCTAGAGGAGATCATGTTCACCATGGCAACATGATTAGGGGGATCCGAGGTTGGAAAGACGCCCATAAGAGATGAATATTTTATGAGGCCGACCCCCATGCTCTCATATGGCTACAAAGATTATCCAAGTAATGGAACATTATTGCCCGAATGAGTAGCGGTGTCAGGTGTACAGAAATATAGTTGGTCGACAGTGACAATTCGTCCTTGGTGGGGGAATTGTACTATGCGGAAGTCAGATGATGCGACCGTCATCATGGCATAAAACCAATTATGACCAAGTAAGAGGTTATAATCTAAAGGGGATGCGACCACTTCCATGTTAATGGTTGCGGTTTTACCCCACAACTCGACTGCTAAGGCTTGTAACAGCCCATGAGGTTGAAAGCCACGTCTGTCGAATGCTTTCAAGGTGGTGGGAGAACGGTTCAACTCGGGAGAGCCAATGGCTCTCCAACACGAAATCGACATGACCAAGGTAGAGGCACCTTCATCCAAGACGGTACGATGGATTGTCTTCCCAGCAATGTTTGTGGCAACTTGAAATTCCAACTAATGGGAAAGCCTCGTCTTAAAGTACTCAAGACGGAACATGATGGTATTAGAAGAATTCGGATCAACAACGCCAATTGCAACAAGGAGAGTCTTTCCCTAGTTAGGACAGTTCTGCAAGACCTCTAGCATCGACATAGCACAAGGATCTTGTGCCAGGTCCTCTATAATATTGTAATTCTGAGTTGCCCGAGCATTAGGATTGAAAACGGATTTTCGAATCGTGCTCTTGGGAGGACACAATACTGACTCTAAAGAAGGCTTCTCAATGGTGAGAGAAGCGTGTGGTACGGTGACGTCAAGAATAGAAGTGGAATTTTTTTCAGTATTACTTCCAATCGGTTCCTTCTGAGGGACTGAGTCATATGAACGGGAACATGTGTTCAAGTTGATGGTCTCACTACGCATCATGAGGACATGCACGGTAGAAGATTCCTCTCCTTGGAAAGGAGAGGTGTGTGTGATCAGTTGCTGGTTCTGAGCGGGGAAGGGATCATTGAGAACTATGGGGGTAGAGTTTCCCTTGAGAAAATTATGCACTTCGTCTCGGTGGGGACATTCCTTTGAGAAATGGTCTCCACCGCATAGTAAACAAGGATACTTCAACTTCCTTTTCTGTTTGGTGTCTTCGGGGGTGGGATTGGGCTCCTTCTGATTAGAAGGTTTCTTAGGTTTCCCTTTGTTTTTCTCTTCGTGATATTTTGGCGAAGAGAGGTCATTAAGTCGATGCCAATCTCATAGCGAATGGGAAACTGGAAGTGGGTCAAAAAGGACATAGCAAGAGAACCGGAATCTGGAAAGGAGTTTGGTGGTAGTTCAATATACCACTTGGCAGTTGGGTCGGTGAGAGTCCGTTGAAATAACCTAAGACGGATCGAGTCGTCCATCAAGGAGTTGGATGAACACCATAAATGGTATGTCATCACATGGTTTTTTAGGTCTTCACCATGCTTGCCATCAAATTTGGGGAGATCTAATGGTAACTTAACCGAAATGCGAAGCCAGTTATGCCCGTGGAAGATGGGATCATTCGTGAGACGAGACAAGTCAGGTAGGTCCAAAGTAGCCAAAAATGGAAGTTGTTGGTTCAGCTAGGCATATTGATAGTACTAATATGGCATGTATGGACCGGTAGGACCTTGAATCGATCGGTTGTAAGGTGTTCCCTGGGGAAACTGACCATAAGGGGGTATGCTTCCCGGACCATATGTAGGTCTGCCACCATAATAAGGTGGTCCATAACCATAGGGTGGGGGTCCGCTGCCACCACCGGGGGGGCAGAGGTCCACCACCACCGCCGGTAGGGGGGTGGAGGTTCGTCGCCACCGCCATAATAAGGTGGTCCTCCACCACCTCCGTTAGGAGGGGGGTTGGGCCACCTCCTACGCCGGAGGGATAGGGGCCTCCACCACTGCCGCCACCATGAGGGTAAGGTCCTCTGCCGCCACCTCAACCATAATAAGGTGGTCCTCCACCACCACCGCCGGAAGGGGGTGGTCCTCCACCACCACCATCGGAAGGGGGTGGTCCTCCACCATAAGGTGGGGGTCCGCCGCCACCGGGGGGGTGGTCCTCCGCCTCCTCCAGAAGGGGGAGGACCTCCACCTCCGTCGCCGGGAGGGGGTGGTCCATTATGGCCAGAAGGGGGTGGTCCTCCACCAAAAGTTAGATTTCCACCTCCTCCGGGATTGTATGGGGGTCCACCGCCTCCAGCGGGAGGTGGAGGGGGACCAAACGAAGGTGGTGGTACATGAGGGATGGTTGGTGGGGGTCCATGTTGTAAAACATTTTGATGCCCCCATAGAGTGTATGGATTGATGGGATAAGGTATCCTGTAGGGTGCATTTTCAGGATTGAATTATCCCGACACAGGGTTAAGATAACCTGGATACGATTGACTCCATGGTGGTTGAATTGCATTGGATGGTCCCCCAACATGGGATAGTCCCGTGGTGGATGGGTCGGCGGGGAGGGCAGTTCCAACGGAAGGATCGATGGGTACTCCTCCTCCTGGATTGGGGTTAGGAGACGGGGGTTTCCCCCCAGCAGCAACGTGCTGACCACTAATCAATGGTTGACCCAACGTAAGTTGTTGATTACCTATTGCGGTAGGAACATTACCCATAAGGAAGGTAGGGGGTAAAGAGTATCCTTCCCATGAATTTTGGGATGGGGGAGGAGTGGGTAATGTAACCGTGGTAGTAACAGGTGTGTTGGACTATTGTCCTTCAACAGGTTGAGTCGTTTGAGGTATAGAACTGGCCTCCTGTCTAAGGGGTGTACTAGTAGGAAGTGAGGGTTGACCAGATTCATGAGTGGTCACATGGTGGGTGGGTGATTTCGGTGAATAAAAAGATAAATAACGACTCGGGAGTGGCTGATATGGAGGTAACGTCGAGTCTTCAACCCTTCGTAAAAGACTTTGTCTTCGAAACTCCTCACCCATAGCACGTAATCAAGTCATACAATCATGATAAGGGGCTAGAGGATCTTCAGGAGTATCCCAACTGGGAGAGGATGCAATGGAAAAATGAGCCACTTGGTGGCCTAGAGATGATGTCCAAAAGGCTACAGCTAGACCAATAGCTGATACAGGGTCGTCCTGGGGAGGATTTATCCATTCCAACAATCCAGACTATCTCGGTAAAACAGGAGTTGAGTCTTGTCAAGTGGAAGTGCCCACTTCTTCACCCCTTGAGGGATGGGAAGTGTATGAATCTGGAAGGAACATGTGTGCTCCAATATTCAAATTAGGGTTTTCTACTTCAGGTGACACGACCGTGACGTGTGGGTCCATTCTTACCTTCGAAATTACCTCCTAGTTAAGGGGATATTCGGGTGGTAAGTTCAAAATTCTGCGGGACCTTCTCCAAGGAAATTCAGCCAGAGTGACTGAACCAGAGTTTCTCCTAGGGTAATCTAAACAAAATAAAAGCAGTCCAAAAAAATATGCACAAACTAGGGCCAGAAGCAAACTTATGTGATAGGAGTGGATTCAAAAGTCTAGAACCTCATGGGATTTTCAAGGCTTCGCAACTCGCTATATACCTCAGGGTCCAATAGTAAAATGCGACAAGGAGGATTGGGACCGTAACCTTACCTGAATAATCGACTACATGGATGGCATGTGTGTAGTAATCTCCCTGAGTGTTGTTCTCGGTGTATTGCTCTACCAAGACGGCCAAATGGATAGCTCAGTTGGTTTCAGGAATCCTAATGGTGTCTTCCGACATACGCAAGGTACATGGGAGCTCAAATCCGTAGTGGTGTTGTCTAATGCACAATCGTATGGCATGAGACCTTCCTATATACTACCGAGTACATGAAACACCTTTTGATATACGCCAAGTACGTGAAGTGCCTTTCGATATACCCTAAGGTACGTGAAAGAGCCTTTGATATGCGTGGTTGGTACGTGAAAGAGATTCGATATACCGGTTGGTACGTGGAAGACTACAATACCCCCAGAATACAGTGTTGGAAAGTAACGACAGTTGCCACATTTTACGACGCCGGAACATGTCTCTAACTTAACACACAAGTTACTAAAAATTTTACCTTATTTCTACTGTTAATTTTATCTAGACGGTTAGGTGAATGCATGAAGTGAGTACATAAATGTAAATAGAATGCAAGCCCTAAATACATAAAAAAATGTACTTTTCTTTTGATGAAATCTATATACGGGAAGGAGAAATCTTTTCCCAAGTGGTTTTACCAAAACAACAAAATGCAACACAACCCCAAATCTACCAAATTTGACAATAAAAGTACTCTTTTTCATTTTTTCAAAGCAAAACACAAAAATCCACAAGCGTCAAAAACCAAATCTAAGCATTTTCTTTTAGTCTTTTCGAATCAAGAAATGAAACTAAGTGATGAAAAGAGAGAATTTCTATCTAGAGCGCACCAACTTTTTCAATTTCACTATGATAGCTTAAAACATAAAAAACCAAAGATGCATACAATTCTTTCAAGCATGGAATCACTTTTGCAAAAACTTGAATTCACTTGAATTTTTCAAGAAAATCAATGGCTCATAATTCTCGAAAATCACAAATGATTAACTTTCCTCTCAAACTTTTTCCAAAAGACTAATGAATAATAAATTCCAATGCATGAACCAATTTCCACAACAATTTTCAAATGCACTTGAAAACGGTACAAATGATGCACTTCGAATTTTTTCAATGATATGCCAAGATTATAACTTGATAACAATAATATTTTTAAGCGTGAATGGCTGAAAAGAGAGATTATTTACAGCAATCCGAACACTCAGAAATTCTCAAGAAAATGACAAGCACTCATATGAACTAGAACACTCAAGACACTCAACAAGCAACCGAATGCAAACAAAGCTAAGTAACATGTGCAAAAGAGGTCTCGGATCAGATCCAATACAAATATTATATCAGGTGAGGAGAGGAGGGAAATCAAGGTCAAGTGGATGAAGGTGTGGGAGATCAAAGTGTCCACCACTACCAAAACTCAAACTTGTCCAAAATGGAACCCAAAACCACTCCGAATCAAACCAAACACTAGCATTGCAACATCAAAAAGGTATCTAACTGGAACATACAATGCAGAGGAGGTCTGTAAGGCAAACCAAAATCAAATGTTGATGAGGGGAGAAACCAAGCACAAAACTAGACTGCTCGTCGCAGTATTTGGTCAGACTCGGAGTGACCGTCGCAGGTGGAAAACAGGTGAACTGCGACAGCGTCACAGGATTTCAAACTGTGGTGTGCGACAACGTCGCAAGTTGCAAGGAAACAGAATGCGCCTAACAGGGGATTGTCGCTCTAGATATATTACCCAGGTGTGATGGGAGAGATCCCTATGCAAGGATGAAAAGATCTTCAAACATGATCAACCAAAAGGATTGACAATCAAACATACAGACTTTAAGGAAGTCAACAAAATCTTCAAAGAGAAGATCTAGTGAGATAGCTAAGGAGGCAAAAGAAATGGCTCACAAAGAAATCAGAGAAAATGACTTTCAAACTGAAAACTTAAAACAACAATGCATGTAATGAGATCCCCAGTATGGTCTCCAAACTTGTTACCGGACAATCTACAGAAAGCGGAATTAAGGCGTGATCTCCCTAGTCCAATGTGGATCTAGAACAAGTGAGACAGAATATGAAACTGTTTTCCTAGATCTAGTTAAAGATCAAGTGATTAGATGTATTACCTCTAGCTTGTAGATCTTTCCCCTTGATGTTCCAAGCTTCACGGTCGTCAGATCTCAGCTGCAAGACCTGTAAAGACATACAGAACAATGCAAGCAAGTAAAAGGCATCTAAACAGTAACAGATCTAAGTAAACGGTTAAGCAAGTAAACTACACAAAACATCATTAACACAACAATATTTGGTGGAAAGAGTTTATATTACTGTATTAAAAGAAGGGAAATACAAAGAGTGATGATTACAACCAAAGCTTAACGTTGCAATCCTCCTCCAACAAGCCAATGCCAAAGCCTCCAATGGAAGTATAGGTCTTCCAAGAGATGAGTAGATATATCCTAATATAATTTCACCAGAATGCAATTGATATAGACTTCCTCCCTTTGGAATGGGAATGAGCTTCATATATATAGGACTAAGAGGATAGGGTAGGTTGAGATATAATGGGAGAGGGTTAAGGGATCCTCCCAAAGGGCTAGGGAACCGAATTCCAGCTCCCCCATAGGTTAGGGATAGAGATCCACATCACACACCTTCGAGAATGGGCTCGAAGATTCCCTTTTATCCATTTAACTGACATCGTCGCAGGTTGAAGTAGGACAACCTGCGACGTCGTAGGTTGCACAAAGGTGACCTGCGACAACCTCACTAAACCTAATAGAAATATGTCAGTATCTCTTCCAAGTTGATAACTTAGTCAAAGGAACTTCAGGGATGTTTACACTGAGTATTATGATGGGAATATTTAGGTGTAACACTTTTGCATTGGAGTCATATTGTTCCTTTTCATCTCTGTCTATAGGTAGGGAGTTTGGTATTTTATACCCTCTTTCAACAGAGTTCCAAATATTGCATCCAAGAGACATCAAATGGAATTTCATCCTTATACTCCAGAATGCATAATTGTTTCCTATGAACAGTGGAGCTCTGTTAGCAGCTAATCCTTCTTGTTGATCCATAGTGGTTTTTAATGGGATCTTCCTTCCAATAATTTAAACTGTAATACTGACCTCGCTCTGATACCAATTGTTGAAATATTAAGTAATACTGAGAGGGGGGTTGAATCGGTATTAAGCCTTTTATATTATTTTAACCACTTTTTGAATATTTTTAAAACACAGAATCAACAAAATAAGCAGAACACAAATTTTATCATGGAAACCCAATTGGGAAAACCACAAATTCTTCTACAACTGCAAAATTATATTTACAAATGGTTTTGCAAGCCCCAAGTTCCTGGAGACACCAATCCCCAAGTTTCTCAGCTATAACTGAAGGATGCACCAACACCCTGTTTTACCAGCTACTACTGGAAGGAGACTTTGACCACCTACAGGATTACAGCCTGTCCTAGCACCACCCTACCACCTTTTTATTTTCATAAATTCAAAGACTTCTTACAAGATCTTATTCTATTAAAATATTAAATTCGGACTATAGACACGCTTATGTTTTTTTTAAACTATGTTATTGATCTTTAATATGAACAGTTGAGTCTATCTTTCTTTTAAAATTGTTTATCTTTATATATATCACCATTTTTTGAACTATCATGTCTTTTCAATGAAGCGCTGCAAGAAATAATCATCTCCTTTTAAATTTATGTTTAATGGCATCTATTCTTAACTTGTGTTTAGTTTTAATAGTCAACATGTTGTTTGCAAAGTTTGGCTAAACTTATCGTCTTCCAGATTTAGTAGTTTGACCAAAAACTCGTTCAACAGGACAAACTCTAACAGATCCCGACTTTCTGACTGTGACTCCGACTTTCCGACTTCATGACTCTAAATTTCTGACTACGACTCTGACTTTCCCACTACATCTCTGACTTCGACTTGATACTCCGGTTATGACTGACAACTCTGATTCTGACTCCGCTTGCCGACTACATCTTCGAATCCGACTTGATTGACAATGGTTGACAAGAGGTCGACAAGAGATTGACCATTGACTTAATTTACAAGGACTCAACCATAATACAAAAGTTCGGCACCGACTAACTTTATATGATTATCAACCACCCTTTTGCTTCGAAATTTTTGACCGGTTTTAAGAGCCAATCAAAATTAAGCATAGACTAAATATGGGGTCGACCATTTACACCGTGTTTCCATACTTTTCCTTTTTCATTAAATAACTTCTTTGATATCAATGACAATCATACTCAACAGATGACTATTAGACATACATTGAAAAACCCAATTTTTGATGTATCAAGAGAAGGGAGTGTTGATTTAGAGACTTTCGAAATTCTTGGTATGGAAGAGGCATGTAAAGTCTTGGTATGGAAGAGGCACATGCATATTTCTCATATGATCATTCAGAGTCATATACAAGTACTAGTAATGAAGACCTGGAGAAGCAGTACACAGAAGGGTCATATATGTCGATGCAGTCAATGGAACATCAATCTGAGGATTCATCTTCACATGCAGAGTTTTAATATGATTTGGAGTAGCCTAGGACTTATACAAAGAATTATCATTCGAGCAGCCCTTTGGAGAAGTATGATGGAGTGGTTGATCTACCTCATCATACAAATTTGTATAGCAGTCCTATCCAATCTTAGATAAAAGAATCCTGCAAGAGGAATTTTAGTTTCTGGAAGCAATTTGAAAATATTATTCTCCCATCCATCCCTCCCATCCTGAATATCCATGCAGGTTTTCATTTCGAAATGAGTGTATCCTTGTTTGGCTGGTAACCAAACACAAGGGAAAAAACTCTAAAACTAATAAAATGCTTAGGTGGTTAAATTGGATTTTTAATTTCGCCTAGAAGGTTTAGTTTATCGTGCTTAGAGTAGGAAAATAAGCTCCTTAAAGTGCGTCATTTACTTTCTGCATTTCTTTTCTTTACTTAGCAATGATAAAAAAAATTGTTAGTTAGTTTCGTTTTTGTTCAAATAATGCAACTTATGTTTCATTGGCTTTTATAAGAACTTGTGCTACTAAAAGTTGGCTTGTCAAGTTGAGATGTTTTAGAGGTTATATAAACTAGAGATTCCGGAGTTCTCGCACCCTCTCCTTTCCTAAAGACCAAATCGAGCATGCGTCCCTGAGTAGGAGGCAAATGTTACCCTCTAAGTTTCACTTATTTGTATTTCCAGTGAGCCATCGAAGATTAAAAAGTCAATTGCTCAATATCAGTGTTCAGAAGTCCTTTCATGCCATTTCCGGCCCTTTTTTCATGTTACACATGTTCATACCCCTTTGGGGGAATTGTAATAATTGACGTAGCATGATGACTTATTGTAACAAGCTTGGATTTCCTAGGACTTAATCATTAATACGTTACTCCAGAGTGTTTTTTCCTTGTTAATTATTTGTTGCTTTTCAACGACTTATAATTTTCAAGTTTTTCACTCAAACCTCCAACGCTAGAGTAATCGTTTTGGTACTTAGGCCTTAGGGGTTATTAAATCCTAGTGTCTAATGTATATTACCATACTAGTCAATTTCCTAGAGTCTTATGAACATGTGTTAAGTCCCCCCTAAGATTTTTTAATTTCCTGTCATTTAATAAAATTATCGTAAAACAGGACATTTTAATTGTAAAAGTTTAAAAAAGTCATAAAAGTGGTACTAGGGGATCAAATTTTCCATGGGGGTGTTAGTTTTCTAACTCATAGCACCCACTTTACTTTTGTACACACTTTGAGAGAAAAATTAGTGATTTTTATCACTTAAATTGATTTTCTCTCAAAAAGGGAAAAAAAGGGAAAATAAATGGGTAAAAAGACAAATTAATGGAAAGTTGGGATCCCATAAATCATGTAAATTTGTATGGGACATGCTCCCCCGTCTTCTCCAATGGTGGATAATCAGTCTCAAGTCAAGGGAAAATTCATGAGAGCCAAGATTTTTGATTAATGATTTGATGGAGATCTCAAGAGAGGGGCACATTTTTGGAGGTAGAGGTGGCGCATTCCCAATGGGATGGTGGAAAACCTCTTCTGAGGTGGCAGCAATCCCCCTCAAATCACTCAATCAGAGTCCTAGTTCACTCAAATGCACTCCTCTTCCACACAACTCATCTCTGCCACTTGGAAGGTGCACCCTCCTTGGGAAATGCGCCCTCCCTTCCCCATTTTTCTTTAAAAGTAGCAACTCGCTCTTGTATTCGGAATGGTCAGATGACCGAAAGGTTTCCTAAGTTTCACTCTTGTATTATATCGCTGTTTTGCAATAAAAAGGATTTGGAGGCAAACCTGTGGTGTAGTGCATCAATGTGTGTGGATGACAATTGCTTTGTTTATGAGGTAAATTGTGCTGCTTATTTTCTTGTACTTGTTGGTTATATTTGGGCCCGCAAAGGGAGATATCTCCCACTACGTAGGGGAATATCTAGTTTGATTATTCTCTTATGTTCTTTTTATTGTAGATCTCTTAGAGGTGTGTGTATTTTTAGTTTAATTGCATGCTTTATGAGATTCTACTATCGGCATCACCTTTGTGTTTAACCATTTATTTGTGCAAGTATTTCTAAGAAGATGCAGGTACCTAGATGGAATAAGTGGATGATATTGTCTGATTCTTCCATCTTTCCAAGCACTTACGAAAAAGCATAGTCCCTTTGTTACAGGATGAACTAGCAGAGCTAGTGTTCTCTAGACAAATGTAGGGTAGATATGACCATTGTCACCTCAGTCACACCTCCAACTTCTTTTGAGTGTCGTAACCTTCAAGAGGAGATACCTTTGATGCTCTACAAACACTAAGGACAATGATACTATGCCTTCTAAATAACCAAATTAGTGACCAGTTCCTTCAAGCAATATGATTCTATGAATGAAGAAGACATACTACTTAGATTTAGTGCTTGTAGAGATTAATGTAAGATGTGTCAAATCAATGTGGCATTCCAAGTATTTAATTCGAAATGCAGGTGATTAGTAATAGGAGCATTCAATAGCACTTCAATATACAAGAGAGATCATTCATCAATAATAAGCATTACCATGTACCATTCAATGTAAGTGCATTGAAAACGGTATATAACCAACCAATAGCTCTTTAATGATGAGTATGAGGACCGATATAGTAATAGCAAAGTCAATAGAGTATGTCAGTTCTACTATGACAGTTTTGTAGCAGTAGTATGACGGTCCTTTTAGTGTAAATTAAAGCATCATTATTATAACCCAAATAATTGTATGTGTTGTATAATTTGAGCAATGAATGGTCCACAATTCAACCAACTTTAGTAATGTATGATTGTCAACAAGTGTATTTTCAAACTGTATGTAATGTATTTTCAGAACTTGTAATTATTTCAAATAGGACAGCTAATAACACAGTGAAACATGTAACCAATTGCCAAATCCTTTTTTGTGGTTTTCTATAGGTATTGCTTGTGAGTAGGACTGCCAAAGTTAACAGTCCGGAGTATGTTTTGCAGGTTGTTTGCAGAAGTGGATTAGGGTTGTTAACGGTTTTTAGAGCCTTGGAGAGGCCCCAAAACAAGGATCGAGCCCTTCTATGGCAAGGCCGAGGGCATAGGGAGGCCCAAGGAACTAGGTCGAGCCTTATTTTAAGCTGGCCAAGGTTGGTGGGGAAAAAGGAGAAGGAGAAAGGGAAGAGAAGCGAGGAAAAGAAAGGAGGGAGAAAGGAAGAGGAGAAAGGAGGGAAGAAGAATGGAGAAGAGGAGGCCGAGGGGAGAAGAAGATGGAAGAAGGGTGGTCGATTTGGTGAAGAGGGAAGGAAAGGATTCTAGGTAGGAGAAAAAAAGAGGGCGAAGGTAAAGGAAGAGGGATCGAACCCTAGGGAGGAAGAGAGAGGAGTTCGTTGGGGATAGTTAGGTCTCATATAGGGTTAGGGTTTAGTATTTTTAGGGTTTTTCTTATGTACAAAACAAAAAAATAAATCTAATTACAAAATTAAATGAAAATACAAACCTAAAAATAATATTTACACGTGTACAACTAGCTTTTCTTAGCTAAAAGAGTGACAACTTAAGGTTTTCATGGATATTACCCTTAAAACCTAGCCCTAAAGAAAGGTGACCATCCTTCCTCTTGGAGTTCTTTATCTTTGTCTACTAAATTAGGGCTTCTTGTAGCAACCTCTAGGGTTCGTTACAAGAGCCTAATCTAGGGCAAAGTTGGAGATCCAAGGCTAAACTTTGTAAAACCTCCTCCAGGGAGCGTTTTCACTATGCAAAGAGGATAGAAGGTAGATAAAATTCCTTATTCAAAAAAAATGCATCCTTAGGGCCACCATTCAATCATTCAAGAAGCAAAAAATCACCTATCATTCACTAAGCAAGGCTAAAGGGACTAGACTTACTTGAGCATGTGTTCTTCCAACAATTCTAGCATCCACCAAGCATTTTCAAACCAAGAAAAATCCAACTTTCATCCAAAAGAGCAAGAAGACATCCCTCCAAGACGTGCGCATCACTTCACTAGAGCTATCTTGGGTAAAAATGTAACATATTGAATTTTATCCCATGATTTCTTATTTGAAAATGAGGTGAGGAATTCTATTTATATGTTTCTCAACTCACTTTACAAAAATAACCAATCCGACATGTCAATGTAAAAATATAACATAAAATAATCCAAATATGGTCTATAGTAGGCTTAAAGTAGGCTACCTGGGGTATTTTCCCCCTAGGTGCATAAAATCTACTAAAAATGACTAAAACTTAGCAGAAAACTTCACTCTAAGAGTTGGAGTGAGCAGGGGGGATCGTCATGCCCCATCTAACCCCAATAATGCTAAAAATCCCTCAATGTCCCCCCTCAAATGGCATGTGGGACTGGTGACCAAAAGATGACGTCATCAAGGAAACTACCCAAGGAAGGAGGGCACTCTGCTGTAAAGGGACCAGGAAGGGTGCATCAAGTGACAGGAAGAGGAGGCAAGAGCCTCAGAGCTGGAGAACTATCACCGGAGTAAAGAAACAAGTAGGGGGTCATGTGACCCAATGACCCACCCCTAGGAGCCTCGGACACCAACCTCATGGCTACAAGCCCTATAATGAGGTAGTTAGCAATGCCACTAATCCATAATACTCCCAAGGGAAGGACCAAAGGGTCCGGCCATAACCGCTTCTCAGAAAATGCTGGTAACACCCATCATGGTCCTGAAGAAAAGAATGACCCCCTCCTTGGGCACATATATGAAGGTGCGCTGGTACTGGTACCACGTAACATTGGCTCCAACTGCAGGACGAGTGCTCTTCTCGGGAGTGCTCGAGAACCTGTGAATCTTCTGCGTACCTGTAGGCCTATAGACACATCAAATATCCAAGGAAATCAAAAGTGTCATGAGGAAGACACTTTCGTCCTACCTTGCTCAATATAATGACATGAAAGATAAACTAAATAATAAACCAACTAACCTATACAAACATGAAATAATGACAAATGCAATGCAAGGGTAACAAGGTAACAGTACATGATAAACTGAAATGAAACTAAACCTACCTACACTAAACATGGTAATCAGAATGGATTAAGTGAAATCATACCACCAATATAGCCAGTTGAGTAGGCAATTCATACTTGATATTTTTCCTTTGTCTTTAGAGAAAATCCATGATAAGATCTCATTGATGATGAGTTGAGTACATACCAGGATTTGCATCAGGATGGGGAATCAAATTTGAATAACTGTTGGAACCTGGAAGCCTCGATACTGCTGCCACGGAGAAGGATTGCTTTGACAAGCTTCATTTATCCATGCTTCTACTGGGATTATGTATGGGCCATATTCATCATAGATTTGCTTTGAGAAAAAAAATTTCCTAAAACTGGTAACCTGATTCTGAACTCGGGAAACCATTTGTAGAGGTGGATCTCGCCAATCTTCATATGTTAGTTGGAACCTGTCCCTGCAGCTGCCTAAACATTTCTTTGGATACACAAGTATATTGTTTGTCTTTGCAATGATTATGTTAGTATCCCTAATAATCTTTGAAATTTGGAAATTGTGAGCCACAAGATTCATTCTTTCACATTTCAAGCGAAAAGATAGACACTAGATATCTTGGAAATGTGAAATGAATATCATACATGTCCACATACCTGTATTGATATTGTTGAAATGCATCATTAGAAACTCACCGATACTGGACAAAAAAAGGTTGAACATATTCCATAACACTTCTTGAGGAATGTTGTTGGTTAGGGCACACCATGGATAGGAAGACAATGTAAAAACTCTGCATATGGCCATCGACAACAAGAACCACATCTCGCACAACTCAATCATTGAACAAAGCAAAAGGGTTGATCCATTCTTCATTGATGGCAGAGTAAACTTCTTCACCCAAACGTGTGCTCTGTAGAGGGTCCACCATGATGCTGAAAGGTCTTGAAGAATCATACATCAGTGGAACAAGGAACTTCCAGTAATCGTCATCTGTTGTAAACCTGTAAGTTTCTTCCAAGAGAGTCAAAATATCATAAGAAACCGTAACCTGGGGATATGGAGAACTCGCCATTTCTTTACATTCTTCAGTTTCTTCAACTAAGGCTTCTTGGTCTTCCTTTCCTGGAGAAACTTCATCTTCGTCATCAATAATTCCTTCATCTTCGGTCATAAGGGCTATTATGTCATTTACCAGGTCCTATACAATGGCTTCCTCAAGCAAACCTTATGAGATTTGATCTTCATCATGAAATTCCTCGTCAAGGATTGCTTCATGTTCATCAATATCTGTATGATCATCTTGTATAATCGTCAGGACGTCTTCCTTAGTATTGGGACCTCATTGATCGCAGAATGCCTCAACCAGTTGGGGAAAGAAAGATATCCCCCTAGGAGGGATCCCATCATACCAAGCATCCATACCCCGATCACCTCATATTCCGAAGGATATTACAAACAACTGCATAATGGTGTCCTCATCTGTGATATCCCATGCCATCAGAACTTCTTTGAACTTCGTAACATGTGTTGTAACAATATCTTCACCCTTGTGGAACATTGGGATAGATTTCAGACAACGATGTTTATCAAACTTATTCGGGTATCTTGAAATGTCTAAGAAGTCAAACGGATCGAGAATCCCCATATCTTCCTTCTTGGGTTGGCCTAGTCCTTGTCGAGTACTTTTATTTTCTTCAGTGGGAGTCGCCAAAAGAGACTTGTCAAGTTAGACTCAAACATATCTCACCAAAGTATTGAACAAGAACGTACCTGAGATGAGGGAAGAAGAAATCTCCAATGGAGTCACTAGATAAGCCCTACAAGGTTAGTCCTAATACATATACTTCAATTGCAAAGAGGAGGACTCACCATGAGTTCTTACCTAAGTGTCGTTCTTGCTCGGCTAAAACACCTCAACTAATCTTAAGGTCCCCAGCAACGGCGCCAAAAATGTTACTGGATGAACTAGCATGACTAGTGCCTGATAGACAAATGTAGGGAAGATGTGACCATTGTCACCTCAGTCACACCTCCAACTTCTTTGGAGTGTTGTAACCTCTAAGGAGAGAGCCCTTTGATGCTCTGCAAACACTAAGGACAAGGATACTATACCTTCTAAATGACCAAGTTAATGATCAGTGCTTTCAAGCAATGCGATTCTACGAATGAAGAAGACATACTACTTAGATTTAGTGCTTGTAGAGATTAATGTAAGATGTATCAAATCAATGTGGAATTCCAAGTATTCAATTCGAAATGTAGGTGATTAGTTATAGAAGCATTCAATAGCACTTCAATATACAAGAAAAATCATTCATCAATAATATGCATTACCATGTGCCATTTAATGTAAGTGCATTGACAGCAGTATATAACCAACCAATAGCTCTTAAATGACGAATATGAGGACTGATATAGTAATAGCAAAGTCAATACAGTATGTCAGTCCTACTATGACAGTTTTGTAGCAGTAGTATGACGGTCCTTTTAGTGGCAATTAAAGTATCATTATTATAACCCAAAGAATTGTATGTGTTGTATAATTTGAGCAATGAATGGACCACAATACTTCAACCAACTTTAGCAATGTATGACTGTCAACAAGTGTATTTTCAGACTATATGTAATGTATTTTCAGACCTTGTAATTATTTCAAATAAGACAGCCAATAAAACAGTGAAACATGTAACCAATTGCTAACTCCTTTTTTGTGGTTTTGTGCAGGTACTGCTTGTGAGTAGGATTGTCAAAGTTAACAGCCTGGAGTATGTTTTGCAGGTTGTTTGCAGTAGTGGATTAGGGTTGCTAATGGTTTTTAGAGCCTTGGAGAGGCCCCAAAACAAGGATCGAACCCTTGCAGAGCAAGGTCGAGGGCATAAAGAGGCCCAAGGAACTAGGTCGAGCCCTATTTCAAGCTAGTCAAGGTTGGTGGGTAAAAAGGAGGAGAAAGGGAAGATAAGGGAGGAAAAGAAAGGAAAAAGGGAGAGGATAAAGGAGGTAAGAAGAACGGAGAAGAGGAGGCAGAGGGGCATTAGAGGAAATTTAGGGTATAAAATGGGCCTTATAAGAAAATGAGCCAACCATAATTTCTTGATGAGTTGGAATTCAAGAACCAATAGAATTTCAATAAAATGAGTCAACCATAATGGTTGACTTGAGATATTTGTCATAAAAAAACTATATTTTTTGTTCATATTTTCAACATATATCCTTGTGTTTTTACTCAAATTTCTAGCGGGAGCACTCGTTGGATGCAAAATTAAATTATGCATACAACGAGTACCCACACTGCATACTTTTGACAGACCCCGCTGCCCCAAAAACAAGAAATACCTGAAAAAACGTGATGGTGATGAAATATTTTTTAGGGATTTATTGTTTTGGGGGAAGAAGGGTCCGTAAAAAGTATGCAGTGTAGATACTCATTGGATGCAAAATTTAATTCTGCATCCAACGAGTGCTCCCGCTCGAAATTTGAGTAAAAACACAGAGAGATATGTTGAAAATATGAACAAAAAAGTAGTTTTTTATTTCTTCCTCCAAAATTAATAAATATTATTTTAATATTTTAACTATTATTTCATTAGTTTAACTGTTATTTTATTATTTTCCTAAGGAGGCCCATTTTAGACCTCAAATTTCCTCTAATGAGAAAAAGATGGAAGAAGGGTGATCGAGTTGGTGAAGAGGAAAGGCGAGGGTCCTAGGTAGGAGAAAAGAAGAGGGCGAAGGTAAAGGAAGAGGGAGCGAACCCTAGGGAGGAAGAGGGAGGAGGCCGCTAGGGATAGTTAGGTCTGATCTAGGGTTAGGGTTTTTCTTATGTACAAAACAGAAAAATAAATCTAATTACAAAAGTAAATGAAAATACAAACCTAAAAATAATATTTACACATGTACAACTAGGTTTTCTTAGGTAAAAGAGTGACCAACCTTCATGTTGGAGTTCTTTCTCCTTGTCTACTAAATCAGGGCTTCTTGTAACAACCTCTAGCGTTCGTTACAAAAGCCTAGTCTAGGGAAAAGTTAGAGATCCAAGGTTAAACTTTGCAAAAACCTCATCCAGCGAGCGTTTTCACTATGAAAAGAGAATAGAATGTGGATCTATTCAGAAAAAATGAAACCCTATGGCCACCATTCAATCATTCAAGAAGAAAAAATTCACCTACCATTCACCAAGCAAGGCTAAAGGGACTAGACTTGCTTGAGCATGTGTTCTTCCAACAATTCTAACATCCACCAAGCATTTGCAAACTAAGAAAAATCTAATTTTCATCCAAAAGAGCAAAAAGACATTCCTCTAAGAGGTGTGCATCACTTCACTAGAGCTATATTGGGTAAAAATGTAACATATTGAATTTTATCCCACTTATTTGAAAATGAGGTTAGGAATTCTATTTATATGTTTGTCAACTTACTTTACAAAAATAACCAAGTCGACAAGCCAAATAAATGTCAATGTAAAAATATAACATAAAATAATATAAAATAAGCCAAAAATGGCCTATAGTAGGCTTAAAGTATGCTACCTGGGGTATTTTCCCCCTAGGTGCATAAAATATGCTAAAAATGAGTACAAAAATTCACTCCGAGAGTTGGAGTGAGTAGGGGGGATCATCATGCCCCATCTAACCCCAATAATGTTGAAAATCCCTCAAGGTTCCCCCTCAAATAGCCTGTGGTCCTGGTGACCAAAAGGTGACATCATCAAGGAAACTGCCCAAGGAAGGAGGGTGCTCTGTTGTAAAGGGACCAGGAAGGGTGCATTAAGTGACTGGAAGAGGAGGTAAGAGCCTCAGAGATGGAGAACTGTCACCGAAGTAAAGAAACAAGCAGGGAGTCATGTGACCCAGTGACCCACCCCTAGGAGTCTCGGACACCAACCTCAGGGTACAAGCCCAATAATGAGGTAGTTAGCAATGCCACTAAGCCATAGTACTCCCAAGGGAAGGACCAAAGGGTCCGGCCATAACCACCTCTCAGAAAATGCTGGTAACACCCATCATGGTCCTAAAGAAACGAATGACTCCTCTCCTTGGGAACATATCTGAAGGTGCACTGGTACTAGTACCAAGTAACACCCTCCACTCTCCACCAGAAGACTCCACAGCCCAAAGTTCTCAGCTTTCATCTTCTTCTTCCCTCTTTCTGTCACTTTTAATTCAAATTATTTTGGTTACGATCTTGCATGCTTAGAAAATTAGTCTCTTTTGTTAGAATATTTATAGCTAATTTGATAAGTATGCTTTCTCTTAACTAGATACGAGTTTCAAAGCACTATTTTCATAATAGATCTAGCATTCTAATTAGTACTTGTACCTTTACAAAATTTCCCTATCTTTCAGTACTCAAGATTAGAAATATGTTTTATGTTTTTAGTGCTCTATCTAGCATTTTCAATGCTTTTCAAGTGGTTGGTTTTAATTTTTTGACGAACAGATAAGAGGAGGTGCTGCCAAAAATATGAATATTTAGGCCATTCAAAACCCCAGGAACAGCCAACCTTCTTTGGGATTGAACCTGTGAAACTTGTGAGCTTTCGGATCCTGATTTATCAAGGACCAAAGGCATCCACCTATAGAATTGTAAAAGTAATAATAAAAGCAATTGGGATACCCAACACCCACATCCCATCCCCCTATGGATTTGCATCATTTTTGTGGTGTGAACGTTTTTCCCTTCCTACTTTATTTTGCTTTGGATTTACTAGTTTTTAGCTTAGTTTTATTTTTCTTAGTTAGATTAGGTTAGTTTCCTTTCAGTATTTCATTTTGCAATAAAAAGTAACAAATCTTGGCTTTGTCCCCCAATATGCTCTAGTGAACATCGTAGGCTTGTCTAATCTATGGTTAACCATCATAAAAGGGATATTAGCAGCTAGTTTAACAGGAAAATCCACCCAAGTTGTATTGTCAATAGTAAGCGGTTTGCATTGAACATGCTACGGAGTCAGGGGGCTACTCTAAGCAGACTTTATGTCTCGCCCCGTTGGACACTCGGTATTGTTTCTCTACACTTCCTAGTGAAGATAAAAGTATAAGTGGGCCAAACAAGAATTAGCTCATTCTTAATCCACTCATCATAATAAATTAAAATTAACCAAGAAGTACTGAAAAACAGTTCTCTTTTATCAGCAACATTATCTACTCGGCACTAGTCTATGTTAACAATTATTTGCTTAAGTGAACCATGCATGTCATGATTATTTAATCATTTGTGTGTTGTTAGTTAATTTATCTTTGCAGCTCCTGTGTCAATTTTTTCGAAACTCCTAAATTAGATTCATTTCTCGTACTTAGCATAATCAACCTTAGTTTCTTTTTGTTAGGGACCACCCCCTCGGCTTCACTAGGAGTTAGCCTAGACGAAGGAGTTGAGTGTTGAGTGACATTATCTCGAGACTTTCCCCCAAGGACACACCCAGTGGCTCAAAGATGTATGCCATGTTACTCGAGGTGCGTATCAGGCGATAACACTATGTATTATCTAGAATCTAGATGCCTCATGAATCATGATGATTCATCTCATGAGATACATTTATTTTGATCATTTGATGTAATTTTATATCATTCTATCAGGAATATATTTTAATATTTTTAGTTTATTGTCCATGTGTGATCATGATCCACCATTTGACATCTTATGCATCTTATATATTAATTGCATTCTCATATTTATGTAGCAACGTGTTTATTTGATGTTGTTGTTGCTTCAGATGTTAAAAAAATTGAAAAAAATGCTTATTTTGTATTTTTTAAGGTTTCACGACATTTGTCCAAATTTTTCGATATTTTCATCGATATTGCCAATAACTTACCATTAGAGAAATTTTGATGTAAAAATTGGGCCTCAAAACAATAATATTGTACAACAAAAATCACCAATAGGATTCAAGATGATGATGTCAACCATGGGGATGAATCACCATTTTTTTGGTAAAAAGTAAAAATGTAAAAAAGTGAAAAAATGAAATGACATCGTCATCACGTTTTTCCATGAATAGAGATCTATCCCTTTAGAATTCAGTGGATGTAATGGTTTTTAGGATTTTGAGGATTGGCGAGATTTCAACATTTCTGTTGGATTCTATCATGTATGAGGGTATGGGATTGGAATTTAATCAAGAGCACCAAGCCCTCTATGTACCTTATTCCAGTGGTGTTGATTGTTGAACTCCTTTGTCATGACCTTAGTAAAATTGTGCCCTTCATGTTGGGATTAGAGAGTTGCATCAAAATTGGACGATGTTGACTGATGTTCCTAGAGGATTGAGGTAGAGGCAAAGGCTAGAACCTAAAGGAGGGGACAAAGAGTGCCATTGATAATGAGGAACCCAATATAGGTGATGATTTTGATGATATGTAGTTATTTATTGTGTAGCATGACATTTTTTGGACTCTAGAGGCCATCTAGAGCCACTCTAGAGCCTCTTTGTTTATGTAATTTGGTTCAAATATGGATTGCACTCGGTGCTACATTAGTTATATTTACCCTTACTTGCAAGCTACTATATACATAAGTAAACTTTGCATATTTGTGTCTAAAGTTTTGGATTCACGTGGATGTACATGAATATACTTTTTAATCAAAATTTGAATATTTTATGTATTTTTTTGTCCTTTTTTCTTAAATAGCATTTTTTCTAGTTTTGGTCTGGTTCCAACCAATTTTTGTCTCTTGAGGTCCAATGATTTGGTGATCAGTCCATTTTTGATAACATTGTTGTTGATGCAACATAGTTTCTCGTTGGTCCATCAGTGTGCTATTAAGAGGAATATCCTCCACCTTGAGCCCTTAATGTTTAGTGTTTGATTGTTTTTAGGGCACATCTAATGCAGTTGTGTTTCTTGTTAGCTCATTTGAGCAATATTAGGAGGAATCTTCTTCACCATGGGCCATTACTTGGTTTTCTGATGTCCTTGCCGACCTACAACATCTCCCACCTAAATCCCTTTGAAACTTAGTCTCGATCGTTGATGATTTTGATGGCTTTATGAAGTAGCAATGTGGAGTGCAAGGGTTGGGAAGGGGGGGTAATATGGCCCTCTTCTTAGTCTTTGTGAGGGAAGGAAATCTTATAATATTTTATTGTAACGAATTCTCTCCATAGCCCCCTATTCAACACAAGGAGGATGACAAAATTGTTAGTGTAATATGTACATGTGGCCACGACCCATTCATATGTATCATAATGTACTTGTAATTAGGGCTTAGGCCATATTTTATTCTTTTAGTGTGTTACTAGGTATGGTTAAGGCCAACCTGGTCAAACTTTATATGCAGGGTCGATAACTCTCTCGGGGTTGTGTTCCCTTGTTTTGTGGGCCCATAAACCCCTTTTGAAGGGATGCCTCACTTGAGTTGTGTATAAATAAACAACTCTAGTTCTCATTTGTATTATCTTATTTGTTATCTTGAATTGAAATAGGAAATTTTAGAAGCCTAAGCACAATTAATTGTGGCATTCTCTCTTGTGAGAGGCATCATTCTCTTTAATAGGTGTGCTTATGTATTTTTGTTTTCAATACATGTGCTTGGATTTTTCACTCTCCCTCAAGTGTACTAGACCTATCTTTCTCAAGCGCATTTGTGAGGAGGCCATTTTAAAATTTGGGTGAGATTTGGTTTTATCTATTCCTTTGATGACCCTTATGAATCTCAATAGAATCTTGTGGGTAGCCCTATATCAAGGAGTCCTATCACTCCTAACAATTAGGTTGAGGAGGAAAATATTTGAATGGATCATTGGTTGCTCGACAAAGCCTCTAGAGTAGTGCTATGTGTAGACTCATGGAGGGAGTATGTCTCTAGCTCTGGGCCCTTCTAGAATTGCTCTTTTTTCTCCAATTTGGTGAAGTCTAGCCCGAGGTCTAGGATGGGAGCTCCTCAAAAGTCTCATAGAAGTAGGACAACCTACAAAAAGAATGCTAATCCATCAAGGGGAGACAATGCCATACTTGTACAACTATTTTAATAATTAAGACAACTTAATTTGACATGTGACTTTATCAACATAAGTCACTTTATTAACCTAAAGTACAAATTAACCTTATTAAATTTATAGGTCTACATTAACATATGACCTTTAGAAGCTAACTCTAACATCTCTCTTAGGTGTGTTCCATTATGAACACCAAATATGTGTGGCTCTTTTCATTTGAGAGATGACTTAAAGGATGAGCCTCCTCTACAAAATATTTCACATAGATATGGCAGTCTCATGATGTACTACGTTTTGTCGATGGTAAACCCTACTAAAAATATCAACATGATCTTGATATTCAACACCATTTGCCTCCACAATAGATTGATTTACGTTGTCAACATAACTCCTAGACTTTGATCACCAATATTTTTAATTTTTAATTTTTGCCTTAAATGTTAGGAGTTGTTGTTGAGTGGCCTCAACCACCCTTCCCTGAATTTTCATTCTACTTTTTAGCCCTTAGAGAGGGTTTCGTGCACCCTCCTCTTCTACTTGGCTATTTTGACTAGTTGTATTTTTTTAATCCTTTTGATCTATTTTGGTTTCTAGTGGACATCAATTCCAATTTCAATTTCTCCTTTTCAATCGCTTTATATATGAGATGCTTGGAAGTCTCCCTTATACTTGGTCTTATATATATATCACTATAGTTCCTTTAATAACCAATGGACATTAATACAAATTCCATCTCATTCAATTTGGATGAAAATCAAGCACTTGTGAGCTTATGCAAGCAAAAAGGAAGCATATATGAGACTCAAAATGTTTTAAAATGTGTGACATTTTGTTGAATGATCTTGTGAACAAAGCATCCAGCCAAATGGGATCATCAAGAACCGCAAAACAGATGCTAGGCACGTTTTTGAAGATTTGATGATGATGATAGCAACAATGATGAACATGAGGAACATGAAGGATAGCATTTGATCCATAGGAGCAAATAATTTGTAAATCTTTATGTTAGATTATTCGGTGTAGCTTTGAGAATATGCAATGGTATAGTGAAACAATCAATCTTGAAGATATATCTCTTGTTATCCATAAACAACTAAAAGGAACATGAAGGTTAGCATGTGATCAATAATAAGTAACAAATGGCACATGATCAGTGTACTTATGTTACTTAGTTGTTCTAGTCTTTGGTCATGTTGCCGCCTAATCCACACATAAGTGAGAAAAATATGAACTCACTAGTGCAATGTTGGGGGCAAGTTCAAGTTGGGAGCCATTGTCACCTCAACGCTCAACTTCTTTGTTTAGGCCAACTCCTAAACAAAGCCAACGGAGGATACCCTAAATAAATGAAACTAATAATTACTAAGAGGAGTTAATTTTAGACTTCAAGTACTATATATGATACAAAAAAAGTAACTCAAGCACTTGGACTAGAAATATATCTAAGATATGAACGAGTACAAAGTAAAACACTATTTAGATATATACTTGATCAAATAATGCTTTAGAAAGATACATGTAAATAACAAAGCATTCAAAAAAAAGATAATCAGTGCCTATTTAGAAACTAGGGAAGAGTGGTGAAAACCACTCTATATTGTAATTAGACCAACTAATAAAATTAGTTAGAAAGAAGTGGTAAAAACCACTATTTTATTGTAGTTAGTAAATGATAATTAGAAACCTATTCTAGATTGCCAGTTAGTGTCCACTAAGTGATGGACAAATAAATAGCAAGCTAATCTAACTAATTAAGTTAAGTTTATGAAAAGATGATGCAAATAAGATATAGATTGAGACTCAAGAATGCACACCACTTCTAAAACTACTTACGCAAAGAAGAAAGGGAAGGGGGCAGCTATGGGAATAGTGAAAAAATCATTTTTGTTTTTGAGATACAATGCTTTAGGACTAATAAGAAGGGACTTGTTTGATTTGTCGATAAAAGAGGACAGCCGCAAGGATTATAATTTTGAGGAAAGAGAAAAGAGAGAAAACAGCCTTAAGTTAAGTAACTAAACCACAATTTTTTCCCGAGATAAAGCTGCTCCTTATTATAATTTTGAGGAAAAAGAAAAGAGAGAAAACAGCCTTGAAATAAAGTAACTAAACCACAATTTTTTCCCGAGATAAGGCTGCTCCTCAGGACTGTTTGAAGACTGAAAAATCTTCAAGTTTGGAGAGTAAACACTGATTGGACAGCCTTCAAACAACTTGATATGTTGGCCTACAAAACTGTTATATATAAATCTGCCATTTGTTATGCTTTAAAACCGGATTTGTAAAGCAGATTTAGGGTTCAAACTAGGCAAATCTGAATTATATAAGATGCCAACAACTATAAATAATCTCAAATTGATTGAATAGATCTGCTTTGGATGATATTCGGAGTAATAGGAATGAATAGATCTAATAAAATTTAATCTACCTATGCTCTTCTTTGATATTATAGATTCCAATTTATAATAAGTAAAACAAAAATTGAATTTTCCTTTGAATTTTGGATGGTTGAGAGAGAGATTAGTGCCAAGGAGATGGGCAGTGGAATTGATGAAGACCAACCATGAGGGCCTTGCTCAAGTGATAATTGAAAGAAGAAGGTTGCTACAGGCTAACCTTGGTCTTCTCAATGATTGGAGGAAACCTGCAAACAAGATAGCAAATGGGAGGAGAAGAGATCTCATCTTCCTTTCTCTTTGAGGTACAATCTACAAAGAGGGCATTAATACAACCTATTAAGGTAAATATGCTAAAAATAATAACCTTCTTAATAGAATGACAATAAGATTTACAATAGATCTAACTTGCTATTTCTTATCCAGTAAGGTAGTAGTAATCTTTCAATGGCCAAACAAAAGAATAAAGAATAGCAAAGCAAATGATACAAGTTACCTCCAAGTTCAAACAAGGAGCAAGAGATGAGCCACACAATGAAGAGTAGATCCTGAGATGACCTCCAAAGCCTTCCTTGATATAATAATGATGCTCAAGCAACAACCAACAATGGAATGAGGAGATAAAGAATAAAGAATAGCAAAGCAAATGATACAAGTTACCTCCAAGTTCAAACAAGGAGCAAGAGATGAGCCACACAATGAAGAGTAGATCCTGAGATGACCTCCAAAGCCTTCCTTGATATAATAATGATGCTCAAGCAACAACCAACAATGGAATGAGGAGATGTGCAATCCTTATATAGCCTAAATGAAACAAGAGGGTGCATGCCAAGTGTTATAGCCATGCATGAGGAAGTGCGCCACCTCTAGGAGTCCTTCTCCATGTCTCATAGCTCATCTTCAAGGGAATGTGCAACCTCTAGGATTTCAAGAGACCAAGAAAGGTGCGCCCCCTCGAAAGAGCATATTCCCCCAACAAAATCCTAAAAAATTGATTATGGGCCCCAGAATCAGGGGATTATTATGTCCCCGGGATCCAGAAATCAGACATAAATCCCTTAAATTAGGGAAATGTTGAAGAGTGTTGTCATTGATGTCAAAGCACAGTGATAATGATGAAGTCTCATTACTAATATAAACATGATGTATCAAAGTGAAGTGTCTAGCCATGAGAACAAGTCAATGTCAAAGCCAAGTGAAGAAACCTTGATGCATGAAGTCAAGCAACAATGAAGTGTTAAAAGGAGCCCTAAGGAAGCCCTGAAGCAACGTGAAGTTGAAGAAGCCTTAAAGTGACAACAAGAAGACAAAGAACACCTACAGGAATTCCAGTACCAGCATCTACAGGAACTTCGATACCAGCGCCTACAGGAATTCTGATACTAGCATCTAGATCGTGGTTTGGGTGACTAAACTGATATATTAGGAACCCTTACTATCATTCATATGTTGGCCCTGTAATTAAAAAGAATGAGAATGCCCCTTGTTTACACGTTGGATCACCAAATGCATAAATTGGCCAAGGAAAGAGATCACAATGGGTCCACAGGTTTTTGAGCTCGATGGATATAAATATAAAATCTATTTGATGAAATTTTGTGTGTGAGTGAGCTCTGAGGTGCGAAGAGTAGATAAAAGATGAAATCAGTCAAAGATATATTTTTCTGGGTTTGATCCAAGTCTGGCTTCAATAGGAGTGAGAAATGACATGCCGTGATAGCAACAAGCTTCCACGATAGCAGATTGGTGAACCTCTGAGTCAAAGGAATGTGATTCGACTGAATGCTTTAAAGATTGTCTCCAGAACTCGTGAGAAATCAAGAAATTGTTGTCTTGGTTATGAGAATGCTCGAGAACTGTTCATTTGACTGTTAATGCAGAACATAACAGAATTTTCTTGATGATAGTTAGTGACTATAGGCAAGAGTACGAGGTGATCAATTGAGACTTTCTGTGTGAAACAATAGAAGGCCTGAAGTCTAGTGCAGCTATAGGAACAACAAGATACAGTGTAGTATGTATTTTACTAGGTTGTTACAAGTGAAATAATTATGGGCTACAAGATTGATTGAGAGTAGCACCTACAGGAATAACAACCACATGATTGACTGAGAGTGGCAGCGACAGAAATAACAGTTACAGGTTTGATTGATGTGACAGCTACAAGAAAAGCAGAGGCAAGGAGAAGTCTTGAAGATATGTTGATGGTGTGTATGGCAGAAAAGTAGATCTACTAAAAAAATTATACAAACATCGCCGAGAAATTGCAAAATTTTCTTCATTCCAATTTTTTCTCAAAAAATCATCGAAAAAATCGGGCCCATTTTTTCCCGATTATTCATTTAGTTTTCTCGAGAAATCGCCAATATATCGCAAGTCGATGGGAATTTCTCCACCACGTAAAAGCAGGGTTTTTAAAAGCAATTTTTAGTTGGTTTTTTTTTCATTTGCAAACGGATTACCTTTGCCCATATTAAGTTTGCATGACATGGAAGCCAAGCTGGGTGCATTAAGGAAGAATGCCCAAAGAACCTATGACTGTCAATTTAAGTATTGGTTGTTGGGTGTTTGTTCGTCTCAATTTTTGTGACTCACTAGAAAAAGGTAATCCGAGTGACTATCATTGGGGATGTGAAGCTTGCCTTAATGAAAGCCATTTACATAGTCTTACTGAGAGTGACTATTTGTTTCGTATAACGTGACATATAATTATGAAATATGACTTGAATGATATTTATTATTGAGTCATGCCAACTTAAGTTTATAACTTAAGCTTATTATTACATAAAGTTCTAGCTGAAGTTTCTTCATTTCAAAGTATGACCTTTCTTATATATTTTATTTATCACTCCTCGTTAATGGTCGGCGATTACCTTTGCTCATAAAAGAGGTAGAAGGAATCGATAGTTTATTTACTTGATTTCATTGTAGATGACTCATGAGTCATGATGATGATCATGAGATACATTTGTTATATTTTTTATGACTCCAGACGATTCATTTTTGTATAGTGTGATGTATCGTTAAATAACTTATTATCTTATATATCAGTGTTCTTTCCATATTAATGTGGCCATATGTTTATTTACTGTTATTGTTGCTTTATATGTTTAAAATTTTGAAAAAAAATGAAATTTTTTGTATTTTTTTAAGTTTGCCAACCAATGTTAGTCAATGTGTTCTCGAGATATTGCGAAACAATGTTTTCTGGACCTGGCAATTTTTTTGCCAAAACAATGTTTGCAGCATTACATTTTAGGGTGGCATGGTGGTTCAAGGGAGAGGATTGGTGTCCTCATCCAAACAGGTTGGTGCCTACAGATTGTAAGTTGATGCTTAGAAAGGATGGGTGTCATCATCCATCAAACAGGTTGGTGCTTGCTAGTTATGAGTTGGTGCTCATAAGAGGAATGGTGTCCTCACAGGTTGATGCCTGAGAATTGCAAGTTGGTGCTTGCACGAGGGATTGGTGTCCCTGTCAAATTGGTGTCTACAAAGTCTGAGTGGTGCTCACACCATTATTGGAGATTGGTGTCTCCTGCAAATGATTGTAATTTATGGTTTTATCAATTCATTAAATTGAGTTTCCATATAAAGATTTTGCATATTGTGCTTTGATGTTGATGAATGTTTAGGGTTGATAATGATACATGATTAATGAAATAAAATTTGGTAAAAGTGGTATGACACTGATTCACCCCCCTCAATATCATTGTGTGTTCCAACAAGAAATTTGTCCCCAAAAACCATAAAATAGGGGATAATGTCCCCGAGAGGCGCTAGGCATTATTTGAGAGTCTAAAGGGGGTCCAAATGGAGTTTACCCCATTTAATAATGCTTTATAATGTGTTGACATAATAATCACCCCAAGGAACCCTAAAGACTCTAAACACATGTCCATGGTGATAAACTATGAGATGCACAATAATACAATAGACTCACGACTAAGACCCCATACTAAGGCTGATGTACTAGAACGTGTCATGGCTTTGGAGGCACTGCTATGTGAAAAAACTTCAACAAATTTAGACCACAAGGATCTAAGCCCATCTCAATAAAAAAACTCATGAGCGCTTGCCTAGTATAAGTGTCAAAAACATAAAATAGGGGATAATGTCCCCGAGAGGTGCGCTAGGCATGATTTGAGAGTCTAAAGGGGGTCCAAATGGAGTTTACATCCCATTTAATAATGCTTTGTTGACATAATAATCACCCAAGGAACCCTAGCTGACTCTAAACACATGTCCATGGTGATAAACTATTAGATGCACGATAATACAGTAGACTCAAGACTAAGACACCAAACTAGGGTTTGATGTACTAGAGTGTGTCATGGCTTTGGAGGCACTGCTAAGTGAAAAAACTTCAACAAATTTAGACCACAAGGATCTAAGCCCATCTCAATAAAAAAACACTCATGAGCGCTTGCCTAGTATAAGTGTCAAAGTTAGGGTTAGCTTTTTACAATTAAAAAAAAAAAAACATGTTATCTCATTTATAATTTTCTTTGGGACCATGGACAATATGACCAAAAGAAGAGGAAAGAAGAGGAATGCTAGAAGAAGCCTTGGATTTGTAAGTCAATAGTGCATCGTCATTTTCAATCTTTATAATCAACTTCGTGCAAACTAAGGGGTAACAGGTCGTACATTATAGATTTTTTTTTGAAATACATCTTATATTTACAAACAATTGTAAAAAAAGGATAGAAAGGTGTAGACAATAGTGATCATATATTCTTCCTTAGAACAACAAGAGCTGAAAGAAAATTAGAATATTCAGTTGGATCCAAAGAGCTAGCATCTTTTCTCAAAATAGCTCCTTTCGACAAGAGTTCATGGTGAACCCCATCCTATCACATAGAACAGAAGGAAGACAAGGAAATAACCACATGTGAAAATACAACCTTACATCTAATTTTCCACATAATAAATAAAGTTGAGATCATCGAACAATGTCAAAGCACCAATCATCAAATAAAGTAGAGCACCAACGAACAATGTCTTAAAGCAACCTTGAACACTGATCCTAAAGAAACCTCCAACCATGCAAAACCTCTCAGCTTATAAGAATGTCGATACATCCAAACTCTATGCATTTGATGGATCCATCTATCCTCCAAATCCCTAGACATCCAATGAGCATTTGAGACCGAGGATAACTGATGCCTTTGGTGAAGAACAAAATATGGACGACTAGAGTCATAATACTGAAGCAGCCAACCAACGCACCAACACCATTCTCTCAAAATGGCCTAGGCATGCCACTGTCAGTTTAACTTAGCCTACAAGATAAGCCCTCATAACTCCATAATCAAAGGCCAATCAAAAGGAAGGAGACCGTACTCTTAAGCAAGGGAGCGCCACTCCTTCCAAGAGCAAGAGACCGAATTGCACAAATCACCCCAGATCACAAATCACCCCAGATAAAGATCTACAAGATAGGAAGCGGGGCAGATCTGCCACATATAAATCCTAAAACTTCCAACTCCAAATGGGACGGCAAACTAAATACCAACCAGCTCTATTGCCCTCCCACTACCAACAAACCAAACCAGCAATTGTCTTTCAGGTGGCCCAGCTCCTCCAAAATATGAGGGAACCAAACACCTGAAAGAGACAAGGAGATGAGATGATATCACAAAGCTCAAATGCCCACCGGACTGTCAACAAACCAACTCCAAAGGGAATCCCCAAATATCATGCAATAACCCCAGGCCGAATATGAGACCAACAACAGGGATGAAATCTGGGGGTGCATCCCAACCTACTAGCCAAAATTCAGTTTAATGAGTACTGACTATGGCACTCAAAACAGAGCAAAAACTATCAAGACAAGCAAGGGGCCCCATCAACCGATGCCTTTTCATCTCTGACCAAGAGGAGAGGATCATCTGCAAAGTTATAAATTTGTTTTAGTATTTAAAATCTGTTATATGTTTTCTGTTCATATTGCAAAGCAGCTAAAATTTGTATTCACATATGTTAGGTTTAATTTTGCCTTTTTGCTGTTTAATTATGCATAAATCATTCCAAATCATTTTTTTAATGTGAATATATTGCCATTAGTTGGCATCGAGCTCAAATGTATTTGACAATTTGTTACTTGTTAGATCTTATCATTCCATTTATTTTCCTTTTTTTCTCAAATTTTATCTGAACTCATCTTTATAAATTTACCATCACAGAAAATAATGGCTATGGGAGCACAAGTGCAGTACGATAATCACTTGCTGTTTATTGTCTCCAACAAGAATGAACGAGCTGAATTTAAAATAATAAATCTTGGAGATGCTTGGCCAGCTTGTGCTTACAAGTTGAGAAAGGGTCAATCTTATAGCATATTCAAGCAAGAGATGCCGGAAAGCTCTTCAGAATATGAGAGAAACTCTGAAGCAAACAATGCTAAGACATGAAAATACATTCAGGGAACAGGTATACAGACAACATTGGCTGAAAAGATGGATGATCTTCAAAGGAAATATGTATGTCTATCAGGCATGAATGATGGGTTATCATTTCATAGTGTTGGTTATCTAACCACGCAATGCCTTCCACTTGACAATATACTTATTATTCTAAATTCTGTCAATTCAATGTATGGCCTGTCTGGAAGGCATTAGTAGTGCATGAAAGATCAGGATATTTGGAGTATGCTTGATTCAAGTTCTAGTAACTTAAATCAATACGGTAAGAGAAGATGAAAGGGAAAACTTCTAACAATGCTATTCCCACAAGACAAATATCTGTCGTATGTCTAATTATTTCTTTTGATTATTGAATGATGCAGGTCCATGAACTCCATCGTCTATATAAAGTTCAAAAGTGCCTGACGGGATGGTCTCAAAAAGAAACATCTTAACACATCAACTTTGTCTTCCACAATAAAGCAAGAAGGTGCATATCTGTTTCATTTTGGGCCACAACAGCTTAAGTCAAAAGAGAAACAAAAACAAAATCTTTCGGATGTTCTGAATGGGTCTCTCATAGAAAGAGACAGTGCAGGTCATAAATATCCTTCTTCAGGTACATACATTCCCGTATATGGTCAAATAGAGCAGAATCTTCAGATTGCATCCAATCCAAAGGAAATCAATGGTATATCAAAAAACTTTTAACAAGTTACAACCTAGAAGGGCTTACTTTGGACCTTGAGCGGCCAGCTGATGAATATATAGATGATGAAGGCCACAGGTCAAATTGAAGAAAATACAATTTCAAGAACAGCAAACAATAATAATGGAAAGAATAGACCTTAACACATCAACTTTGTCTTCCACAGTAAAGCAAGATGGTGCATATAGTTTCATTTTGGGCCAGAACAGCTGAAGTCAAAAGAGAAACAAAATCTTTGGGATGTTCTGAATGGGTCTCTGATAGAAAGAGACAGTGCAGGTCATAAATATCCTACTTCAGGTAAATACATTCCCGTATCTGGTCAAATGGAGAAGAATCTTCAGATTGCATCCAATCCAAAGGAAATCAATGGTATATCAAAAGACTAACAAGTTGCAATCTGGAGGCTTTACACAGGACTTTTATCCTTGAACGGTCAGGCTGATGAATATATAGATGATGAACTCAGATGAAGCCACAGGTCAAATTGAAGAAAATACAATTTCAAGAACAGCAAACAATAATAATGGAAAGAACTCAAAGGCATTTAATTTTCACTTGTCAGGAGCCTGAAAATGATGTACAGCTCATTCTCAGCACTGGATATGATAAAGGTATAAAGATAAATAGCAGGCAAAATGGCCCACATATGGATCTGGGCTTTCCCAAGCAAGAAAAAGGAGAAATGAAAGAATCGAACTGGTCACGATCTAATGAGGAGACAGAGCACTTCTCTGCAGCCTCTACTAGATCTGAATCCGCTAGTGGAGAAATTACAGGGAATCAAAAGTCTGTTCTTTCGAATTAGAGTTTCCTAGGAGGGATGTTGGGATATGGTCAAGAAAATCGGGAACATGAAAATCACAAATCTAAGTGGCAAATATGAACATGAGAAAAGCAGGAAGGAGAAGCTACCCCTTGATATTGAAGCGGGTGAGAGGACCTCGAAAGAAAATCAAAAACAACCACATTGGATTTTTCAGGTTTTGAGCCTAAACAGGATTTAATGTGTTTTTAAATCAATGCCCTTATTCAAAATAATATAATGGATTTTTCTGAAAGCTCCCATCATTTCTACATTTTATCATAGTGCTTTAAGTCTTCCTCTTTGCTTTCTTGTCAAAAATTAGGTTTATACTTATTTGCCAGGAAACCCTGAAAGTCGAGTAATTCTATTTCTTTTCTTAATATCTTGGGTATTTCATATCAGTCTTTCTGAGAAATTATAGTGTCTTGGCAAACTATTTTAGATAAACTGTTGTATATCTTAGAGGAAGCATATCAGACACCAAATTGCTAGTTATGGACATGTTCTCGACATCTAAAACATAAGCATGAGAGCAAATAAATACAGCATTAGTGTATGCATGCCCATTAATGGGCTAAGGAAATACAATGATTTAACTTTTTAAGTAAAACACTGTTCTCTAAATGAAATGATCACCCCAACTGTAGGGAATGTGGAGGCCTTCCTCCAATATTCAATGTCACATGATGATAGCCTACCAGTATAGGGCAATGCCTAGCACACTAGCTACTGTGTGACTCCAACTCATCACATTATAATTTATAACTAAAGGTACAAGATGACTATGTTAGCACATAGGTTAAGAGGCAATTTATGCATATAAGGCATGCCCTCCCCTTAGTTTGGCCTGATTTCCATTACCTTACATGTGAAAATGATTTGAGAACCATGGGTAGGACCTATCCTCTCTCCATGGCACAAAGATGAACTAATGGGCCTTTACCATTTGTTTGCTTTTGGAATAGAAAAATTAAAACATGTTCTCAGTCATAGTGACCAAGACTTCATAGACACCATGGCTAATGTGAACCCCTAGGCCATGGAGAGAATATGAAGTTTGAACATCTAAGAAGTTGGAGTTATGTTTGATCCCTGACTTTGACCAGCTCAAGATCAAAAGGAAAAAGTGAAACAAAGGTAATGTCAATTCATAAACAAAAATAAATTCATAGGCGAAGCCTAGCCCCAATCTTGCTATCAATGATACAAAAATACATAGCTGAACCATTTCCACAAGCTAGCTGGCTACATGATCAGCATGGTTTGACTATGATTGAATCATGGCCATTGCCCACAGTATTCATCCACTTAATGCATCATCCCAGGACCCAAGGCATTTCATTTATGGCTCATGATGATGAAAATATGTATACTATGATAGATCATTCTGCTACATGTATATGGATTCAACTTTCAAGTAAACAAGCATTACGCACCATCATCATTTTCCAGCCATAACATCATAAACAACATGTACATCATATTAGATCAACAAACTTATCTTACATCTCTCTTACCTAGTAAGCATGTCAAGTTTATAGAAATTCAAATTTCAATGGTGCAGGTTGTCACAACCAAGGCTTTTGTTAACAAGGACAAAGGTAAAAATAACACCAATACAAATCTTTACTTTTGGAACATGTACGACAACGGAAAAGATGACAAAAGCTGAAGTAGTGTATCATCCTTAGTAGTATGAGTTAGATACAGGAGATTAAACACAAGGAAAACAATTTGTCCACGTTGTAGGAAATAAGCAAGCAATAAAGGCTTCAGAAAAATATGGAAAATCTAAGCAAAGCACAAAAAGAGTAGAAGCAGCAACGGAAATAGTGGAGAAATTTCTTACCACAGGAATCTTAACAAATGGGTAGCAATAGCAGCAATTTAACAAATCAATGACAAAGTAAAATATGTAATTTATAACAGACATGAGGTATAATTAGAACAAACAGTCCAGTATCGGTTTCATGATGTGAAACAGACCTTTCTCCATGGATTAGGCAATCACATTGGAAGCTGCAAGCATATTAAATTGTGAAGGAAACACTCCATAATGAGGAACGCCATTAGTCAGTATAATCTATAAGCTATCAAGACATGCAGACAAGAACTACTTTCATTAAAATGAAGAACTAAATATATCTGATATTCTTCGAAGCATCTATGAGCCAAACAAAGATATCCACGAGTGAGAATATTAGACATAATCTACTACCGATATACTCTAAATGTACAAATGCAACACTCAGATCACCTCAAACTCCTTATAAAAGAAATGAAAAATGGAACTACCGCCCAGCATCAAATATCTAGAAGTGCTCTTAGAATACGCTCTCATATGTAGAGTCCATAATGTCTGATTATGAGATAAGACAGCTTAAATCGACTAAGTAAGAGCATTGAACAAGTTAAAATGCATGCCTTGGTTGCATATACAATTGAAGAACATTAAAGGACCTGATTAAAACCACAGTGCTGGAGATAAATAGGAATTCATGTTCATCGGACCTTTGGCCTCTTGGCAGGTCCTCTTGAATCTCTAACATCAGGTACTCGAGACTTCCCTGCAACTTTTGCCTTCCGCCGTCGCCTTTCTTCCTCGCTATCTGATTCATCACCATTTTCCTTGTCTGCATTTCTAGCTTCAGCTTCCAACTCATCCCAAGTTTTTCCTTCTTCCTCTTCGGAATCTTCATCTTCTTCTTCATCTTCATCAGACTCCACAAGGGACTCGTTTTCTGAATCTTCCTCGTCTGATTCTGACTCCTCTTCCACATCTGAGGGCTCGTATCCTTGATCAGATTCCTCCGAACCCTCTGAATCAGAATCACTAGCTTCCATATTCAAAAATTCCCAGCCACCGTCTTCAATAAATTTCTCTGGGTCATCTGTAATAGTCTTCAATATTGGTCGCCAGTTCAAATTCATTCTGCTTTCATAATATTTGATGTCCATAGAATTGAGCCATTCCTTGATACCATCAAGTGAAGCAGAAGGAATAGCATCTATGCGAAGGATGTCACGCTTGAAGTCCTTGAAAACAATAGCCATATCAAAGGCTTTTTGTCCAAGCCCTACTCTCTCCAGATTAACAATTTCAATCTCACTTATAGTGATCATTAGGAAAGGAATTTCTATTAACTCCACCAAACAATTAACTGTGGGAACAATAAAAGCAGAGGCTTTGTGAGGAACTCCATGAAAACCTAGCTCTCTAAACGGTATATCAAACTCTAATTCATAATCTTTGAGATGAGGCTGCTCCCATAGCTCTGACACTCTCTTCACAAAAGCTTGAAACTCTGCATTGATTTTGTTTTTCCTATCCCTCTCTTGCTGTTCTTCCTCAATTTCATCTGGATCATACATTGATCTCCTTGCACCTCCTAAAGTTTGAACCACATCCATCACCTCAACAAAGAATTGAACATCCTTGGTTTTCTTTGTGCCTACCATAATATGATTGTGTAGATGGAAATGTAGCAAAGTAATCATCTCCTTTTCTGCTGGCTGGAAGAATGCATGCTTGATGTTTTGATACATGACATCAACTCTCTCTTCCGCTCTCATGGTCGAATAGCGAAAACCATTATAGTGACTTTCTAGGGTTCCAGTCATCTTTCTTCCTCTACCTCCAAATACAGGCCGGATCCACAAATCTGTCAACCTGATTGGCTTTGTTTTAGAAAGCTGAAGCTTCTCTTGGGTCACTAGTGTTGCTCTTTCTGCTTTCTCGGATTCTTTCATTGCTACAGAGCGTTTGTGGGATTTGATCATCTGAACGATTTGGTTGACATGCTTTGAATCCTTCGACCGGAAAGAAATTTCCTTCACATAAATACTGCTTGGAAACTTCGTGGTTGGCATGTAATTTGCATTAAAACCCGTCCCTGGAACATTGAAAATTATTCTTATATAAGACATGCCTCCATCCTGTTGGCTCGAAACAGTCTTGATAGTAGCTACATGAAAGGGAATCATAACACCGTATATTGGCACCAAAACTGCATCATTCTTTGTATCAACCTGAATCATAAGATCTCTTGCAGAAGGGATATCATCTACATTTTTGTAGGCAATCATCTCACTAGATGGCTTAGAAGAACTATGCCCATCCCCTGAACCAATACCCCCTGTAGCCAATCTCCTTGCGGTCTCCTCATTCTTTTGCCGTGCAAGTTCCGCCTGGTGCTGCCGCCGTTGCTCCTCTTTTGTCATCTCCTGGTTATCAGACCTCAAAGTAGTTCTAGAGATCACGGACTCAACTCCATTTGCATCGGCCTTTGGTTTTTCTTTATCTTCCTCTTCGTCATCATTGAATGAGTATGCAACATCGGTATAAACCTTAGAGCTCGCAGCAGTTGCAATTTCAGGCCCTTTATCCCTAACAACAACAGTATCAGCAATTGACAAAGAATAATTCCGAGTTTTAGAATTACCAGTCTCCAGCTGCAAATTCTGAAGCCCAAGTGCCACATTGAAAACCATTCCAGCTCTCAGAACTTTGTCATTCCTTGCATTCAAGCTCAGCCCGGACTCCCGGAACTCGATCCCGATCCCTGTTCCTGCAGACTTTGTCAAATGGGGCAAGAACTCTGGTCCATCTCTCTGAACTACCTCCGCCGCCGCCTTATAAGCAGCGCTTGCAGGATTCCCCGACCTGAGTCCATTAATTGCCGCTTCCTGGGCCTTCAACAGCACCTTATACGCCTTTCCCTGAACAGGCTCTGCATCGATCAGATATGTTCTCGCTACGTTCGAGCAATAGCTGTTATACCGCGACCCAATAGCGCAAACAATGACACCAGTGGCTTCATAGTAAAGATTCTCGTCATTGCTAACAGCTCCCGGCCTCAAATCAAACTCACCTCCGCTCTGAAACACGGGAGGGTAACAAATATCCACATTTTCCGCCTTCAACTTAACCTTAGCCTTCTGTGGATCAAGTATCGCTTTTTCCGTGTCTTCCATCAAACCAGAATGAGTAACCTTCTTCTCTTCGTCTATAATAACCTCAAGCCTCGGCACCACAACATTTTTTAAAACAGAAGCGCTCAGAAAAGCGGCCTTTTTAATGCTTATGATCTCCGCGTCGTCCTTGACAGCAAATATCTCTGAAAACCCACCACTAACATCCACAATCTGAAACCCCGAACCCTTCAATTTCTCAGCCCACGCTTCCAGAAGCTTCCCTTCAGGGACCTCTTTGACAATCGACCCTACGACCAGCGGAACCCTAGCACGACTCATGGACTCACAAATGTCATCCATTTGGGCACTTCCAGAATCATTCCTGCCCTTCACATGTAACACTATATCGATCCCCAGAGAAGTCTTGGAGGGTTTCTTCAGAACCTCCAGCAGGGAAGCCTTCTTCTGACTGCAGAGAAAATGAATCCGGCTTTCCATGAAAACCATTATGGTTTCCGGGAACTCGTACCCTAACAGCCATACGTTCAAGGCGGAGGACTTCAAGTACCGCAGATCTTCCGAAGGAGGAGGAGCCGAAACCGTTATGGCGTCCGCAGAACCCCAGAAAGCCTGCTTATTCTCCTTCCAGTTTGCGTAGAAGGTCTTCAGCCTTTTACAGAACGTTTCTGCGTTGATTTCATAACCGCCAGAGGAGGCCTTGGGAGCGTTCCCATTTCTGGCTTCTGCCATTTTTGCGACCCAAACCCTAAAACAAAAACAGTATCGGTTCCCCTAGGGTTTCAAGCAAAGGGTTTTGAAAGCCTTCGACGACTGGGTTTTCTTTGGATATATAGACCGCTAATGGAAGATAAGTTATGGGTTTGCAGAGAAATGAACGAGGAAGAAGAAAGTGATGTTATTTTCGGCATGGACAGCAGCCTTCACAGAGATTTAATGGTAGAAACGCATGAATTTCGAAGGCTCGAGTCTTCGCCATAAACCTGACCTTCGACCTTGGGATTATATTCACTCGTTATCACATCATGGAAAATGATGGGAGGGAGGAGAAAAAATAGTGAGAAAACCGGGGGAGGAGAAGAGGGGTTTACATGGCGGGAAGATTATTCTTTTAACTATTTCGCGATCTCCATTACAGAGCCAATGCCCATCTCAGAATTAAAAGGTTGTGCGAACTTTTCTAATATTGGGGTTGTGCTATGAATAGAGTTAGGTTAAGCGTTAAGTAAAACATTGGTTTTAGGTTTGAGGTTTTTTAATTTGCTACATGCACATTTTTTTATTTTTTTAAATAATTTTAAGATTATAGATTTGAGTTGTAAATAACTCGTTGTAGGAAAGGCATGTTGAATAGGTGTTATAAAATTTGTGAAAGAAACGTTTTTTTAATTTTTTAAATAGAAGAGGGGAAGACTTAAAATATATATGTATTCAAACTTGAATATGACAATTCCACTATTAAAATTTGAATATGACAATTCCACCATGAATTTCATTTGAGTTTTTGCATCAACTTACATCATCACAAATACAATCTTAATAACTAATAGTTCAAAAATCCAAAATTTATCACTTTTCCAATCTTAATAACTAATAGTTCAAAAATCCAAAATTTATCACTTTTCTATTTTAACAAGAGTGAAGCTTTTTAGTTAACACTTTCACAACATTCTCTAAAGATCAGCTTTTTGGTTAACACTTCCACAACATTTTTCGGTTAACCCTTCCACAACATTCTCTAAAGATATATGCAAGTGGGAGTCCACCACACCATTAAGTTTATTCTTCTTTGAAACTATCCAATTCTTTCCCAAAATAGATTACATCACTAAGACTTGTTGTTTTGATGATCCTTTTCCTTAAATAGAGATTACACAAAAATGTTATCAATTTAGTTTTAATAGGTTCTGCTTGAGAATCCCTAAAACTATATGTCTTGGGAGTTTTGGTGCTCTACTTTGATGAAAAGTTATGTGCCTTTGTTTATAAAAAAACAAACTAATTGTCAATAATCACTTACTGAGTTGAGGAAGCACTGTTATTGTCCCCACCATAGTTCAAGTCTTTCCAATTAGTTGTTTTTTCGCTTGCCTAGTGCTTGTGTTGGTGCGTGTGTTGACAAATGCGATTACGACTAGGTACAAGTTCTAAGTGATTTTGATGGAATAGATAGCCCACTCACATCATCTTAGCCAAAAAAAACTTGAGTAGTTGAATGTCGTAAGTGATATTGGGAAAGTGCACATTCATTGCATGATATAAAAAGAAATTTATGTTAAAAAAACTAATCATGTTCCTCTCTCGGATTTGTATTTATATTTAGACATCACCATCTCAATCAATGACATTAACATGTTCCAATGCTTGGAGTCTAAGTGGTCATAGGTTCAATCCATATAGAGGGTTGCTTTATTTCTACTCACTAAACTAACCAAAATTGAACTAGACTCCTATTTTAGATATTAGGTATGGTCTTTGTAATTGTAGAACCTGGAATTTCTAAATAACCAATAATACATACAATTCCAAACTAGATCTGAGGAGATTAGTTACATACCTGATTAGATGACATGGTGGATACCTTGATGCCCTCAAGGTTGAGACTCTATCCATGATTACTTTCAGGCATTCCAAAAAAATTTAACAAGGGTACACCTTTGGAGCCTTGCATGTCGATTTCAAGGTGGAATATGTGCTTGCAAAGTTAAAGAACAACCAAATCACATCATGTTCACTACCTAGAAATTAAAGAATAATAAGATGACTATGAATAATTTGTGGAATAAATGGGGGAGTTAGAGGCTTGGTTCCTCAGAAGCACAACTTTTCTATGCCCAATTTGTAGAGCAAGGAGGTTGTAGACCTCAACTCTAGAGTGGTGTCTACAACAACAAGCACTCCAAATCATGTTCTCAAAAATGTGAGTGACATGGTTTGAATATCTTTAGTTTTTTTGGGGGGTTTACATGTGTTTTATCAATTCAACTATGAGACAAAGATTGCCCTTTTTACTAACTTGGATGTTCCCTTATATGTATAAATCCTCATCTCTATTGGCCTCGATAATAACACTCCTTCACAAAATTACATCACCTATAGTTTTAGCCATCATATTTTGTAAATAACCTTTAGCTTATAGTCATTATCTCTATTTATAGCGAAAAACATAAAGTTGAACAAAGAACCTACAATTAAAAAAACTCAAAGAAATAAGGACTTAATTCTTGCGAAGAATGTAAGTAAAGGAGATTAAGATATGGACTAATCATTCCAGTTGGGATTCTGGTACTAATTGCTACAATCATGTTAACATCTTATATACATGTGAAAGTGTATGGGAAAAGACCAAGTGAATGACAATGGGATGGCCAACAATACAATTGTAGTTCTTTGATTTATGAGGAACTGCCATTAATATTGGTGAAATTATTTAAACAAAAAATAAAGCTCTCCATAGATGAGAGGAGGTAAAGAATTTTAAAATTTAATTTGATTATATTAGGAAGAATCCATCTAAACCTATAACTATTAACCATAAACTTATATCATTATTATTGATTGATGATAAGTAATATATTATAAATATAAATAAGTATAAGAGTCTATATAAGTCAATGTTTTACAATATTATTAGCAATTTTTTAACGCGATATGCAATTGCAATTATTTGTTCAATTATACATTCCCGTCATTTTATATGCATTTGTTTGTGATAAGAGGAGCTAGTTGTTTCTACGTGTGTTTGTGTATAAAGAAGTTAGATGTTCTACAATGTATGTAATTGTATATGAATTTGTGAATATATGTGTGTTATATATGTGTTTGTGTATAAAGAAGTTAGATGTTCTACAATTTATATACTTGTTTGTGAATTTATGGATATTTGTGTGTCACAAGGGACTTGATGGACTTATAGAAAGTAGGTTGGTGTTGTTGCATCCATAATCTCAAGTCGTTAGAGGTTGCATGTTAAATGTTGGTGGAAGTTGTTCATAACCATGAAGTTGGATTAGGTATTCACTTTATAAATGGTGAATATTTAGTAATCAAAGTAAAATGGAAACATACCCTAGACTCTTTTGTTTATATTTAAGCTTGAGATGTAACATCCCTGCCTTTGGGAAGGCGATGAATGTTACACCAAAATGTCGTCACCCTTGTGCAAGTGTCGCAAGTGTTGCAAGTGTCGTCATCATGACCGTTGTGACAATGTCGTCATCTTGGCCATTGTGTAAACTCTTTGCTATGACCCCTAAACTCATTTTGGGCTAAAACACATCCAACTAAGAGATCTCCCTGCCTAGTTGACCTCTTTGAGTAGGCTGTCGCACTTTGTCTTCCTACAGGATGAGACAGACCCCCTCTGTCGCAGTTCTTGGTTAGCTAGGGTGAGACACTGTCGCACTTTGTCTTCCTACAGGGTGCGACAGGCCCCTCTGTCGCTCTGTGTCCTCTACCAGGGTGCGACAAGGTTGGTTAAAGGCTATTTTGGGGAGTCCCGAGGTCTTTCTTGAAGTTTGTTGAGGTGGAGGCCTATCCCTAAGCTCTAGGTGAGGTGGCATTTCGGTTCCTAACCTAATGGGAGGATCCCTTAACCATCTCCCCCTAAATCTCAACCTACCCTATCTCTTTAGCCCTATATAAACACCCACTCTCTCCATGGGAAGGGGGAAGGTCTATGGTATCCTTATGCTGGTAGAATCCATATTGGTGATTGGGAAGCTTGTACCACCCTGGAGGCTTGGCTTGGACATGTTGGATGGAGGATGCGGCGTTGAGGCTTTGGTTGTAGCTTCATCCTTTCTATGTATTCCCACCTTTTAATACAGTTAATATAATCTCTTTCCATGAATGTTGTCTCATTGATGATGTTTAGAAATTTCTTCCTCAACTGTTAGTTTAGATAAGTTATTGTTTAGATATATTGTACTGCTTGTATTGTTTCCATATTGTCTTGATAGGTCTTGCAGCTGGAGATCTGACGATTGCGAGACTTGGAGCAACAACAAGGAGAAGGATCTGCGATCTGAAAGGTACGATATCTAAGTACTCGATCTGTAACTAGATCTAGGAAATGAGTCTTGTATTCTGTCCTATTTGTTATAGATTCACTTAAACTAGGGAGATCATGCCTTAAGTCTGATCTTGGTAGATTGTCCGATAACAATGAACCCCCGCCAGATCAGTCATCAATAGGCTCAAGCGCATTGGAAACAGGCACACCCATGCAAAATCAAGGCATGGATCAGCACAACGGGTGCATTTAGTATCATGCAAGGCATCCGCAAGCAGAGAGACAATGAACTGGACACGTGTTAGCAAGGCTTCAACAAGAGGGAGTGTGGTTTCCAAAGGGGGCAACATGAGTATAAGGAGTGTGACCAAGGATACCTAATCGACACTCACTAAGGCATGTCGGGTAGAAATTGCACCACAACGGGGCCACTTTGCATCCAAAGGGATTCAACAAGTAAGTCATTGCAAGGATTTCTCACTTCAACTTAAAGACAAAAGGGCCACGGGTCCACTTACGTGGGAACAATGATGAGACACCCCAAGAGGGAAAAATGGTTGAACACCTGTGGGCACAAGTGGACATCATCGAGTGCCTTAGAAGAGATGTCGGCAAAGTTTGGGTGCTCACTTGTGAAGGAGAACATGCACAGGCAAACAACTATGCTCCTATTTAAAGATGGGTGCACCAAGAGGCAATTCCATGGATGCTTGGGAGGGAGAATATAAACACAAGACTAAGGGAAAGATGCGGGTAAGGCATCGGGTCTAAGGTAGCAATCCAAGGTGAACTATTGGAGAGGATAGGCAGAATGACGCCAGGAAGGCTTATGATCTAACAAGGAGAATTTTCAAGGTTAAAGGGGTTACCTGAGGGCAGACTCTCCTCTGCAGTCTAAGGCTAAGGTTAAAGGCATGCCGATGGATGATTTTTGCGGAAACCAAAGTTACTGAAGACCAATTGTTGCAGGGGGAAAACTTGTGGGGAATGACAAGGTTCATCGGTAGGAAGGCTAATGGGTGGAAAAACTCATTGGTAGCATGCAAGACCATTGGCAAGCATAGTTGTTAGCAGCAAACAAGATCGTCGGTAGGTAGAGTCGTGAGTAGTAGGTAGGTCCATCGATAGGAAGAAGTCGTCGACAGCCAAGGTGATGAAGTGGGCAAGTTTGCCTTGTTATTGATTGTAAAAGGGTGTTGACTGTGAGGTATTGAACCCACCTGTGTATTTCCCCGTTATATCATATTGTGCACTTCAATAATAAAAGGCGTGCCTATAAAATAATAATGCATCATTAGTAGTGTGTTATTTATTTGTATGCACTATTAACGACGCATTAGTGCTTTATAGACGCACCAAGTTAAAAAAAAAATTCCAAACATACTGAATTGGTAGGGATACATCGATTATGGTGCACATTTGTATCATAAGTGCACCGTTATCGTTGGTGCACTACAATAAACATGCACCAATGTTAGTCACAAAAATCCATCGCAATTGCGATGCAGCGTAGTATTTTGTGCATATTGTGTTCAATCTGTTAGGTATTTGTATTCATAGTTAGCGATGCATTATGTATTTTTATACATTGTTAATGATGCGTTACTATTTTTAAGGCACACCAATGACACTTTTTACATCTTTTTGCAAAAAGAAGAGTATATTTAAATAAATTAAAATGGTAATTTAATACATTTTTTAATGATATGTGTGTGTGTGTAATGAATGTTGTACATTAATCAAAGACGACAGCAATAGGGGCAGGCTGATCGGTACAATGTTTTACAAAACTGGGAGGCTAGAGAGAGGGAGAGGGATTTGTACCCTCACCCTATTACAACTCATACTTGTAAGCTCTCGTGAAATGTTAACCTCCTCAAGTTTTATGAGGAGGTGACATCGCTTAAGGGTAACACAACATTACTCAAACAATTGATCCATCATTAAGATCATTCAGGTGCTATCACTTAAGATTCTCCTGGGTTGAAGCAGAAGGGATCATGAGGTAACTGTTTCAAACCAAGCTTTGGTGGATGGAAACTAACCTTTCCAACCACAGAGAGGGCTCTCTCTTTCACAATTCACTCAACACTAAGGATATTATTTGCACAAGCAGGTTATAGGTAAAAAATGGTGGCTAGACCTTCAGATAATGACTTATAGGGCTTTTTCAGCTGGTTTGGGTTAAGGACAGGAGCACCATTGGGCATGGAGTCAAAATTCAGTGGATTTATAGTCACAAGTGAATGATTTAGACCATAATTTAAGAGGCAGAGGCAAGGTAGATGAGGTTTCTTTAAGTTAAAGATATCAACAGATGAAGGCAAAAAAGGGAACAAATTCCATCACAGAGTTAGAGCATTTCAAAATGAATTCTAACCTGCAACTTCAAGAAGAAAGGGTGGAATACCTAGTCATATGCATCTGAAGCATAAAATATGAATTTCAGACCATGTAGTTTTGATCTAGATACTGCAGAAGCAAACGATCAGTGGAAAATACAAATGAAGGACACATGCACAAGAAGTAACAGACATCAAAACGCTCATCACAAGAATCGTTGCTCTAGAATCGGGTCTTCTCATGAATTGAAAGGCTGAGTTTGATACATACGCGGAGCTTTTAATCTCTCAGAATCCAAAAGCATCCAACCCTTTGGTCTTATTCAGAACATGCCTTTATAGGCTTACAAAACATGTAACAACTTCTAACTAATTCAACCATAAATGGTCGTTTACTGACAACAGTATTGAACTGGAAAGGATGAGGTCGTTCAAGCCGAACTGCTCGAACCAACTACCTCTGAGTCTGTTAGATGTGCTGGTGGAAAACTCTGTGCGCTGTCAGTGCGCATTCGGGCTGTGGAAACCACTTATTTGTCCTTTGGATTGGGTTGTTTTAGGCTGATTTGGACGAATAATCAGGCTGTGCCTCTCCTTTGCTTCCAAATCGACTCCCAGTCGTGCCATTTCCCTGTGAAATTCTTCATTTTCCGCGGGCGCAATTTACCCAGTAAAATGTCTCAGATCCGCAGTCATCCTCCCGCATTCCACAATGCGGGTTTCAGAAATTGGAAAGCCAACTTTACGCCTCTAGAAAAATGTCACTTCCGCAATCCGCATCCCGCAATACGGGTTTCGGAAATCGGAAAGCCATTGCACAACCTTGCGGAAATCACCTCCGCAATCTGCATTCCCCAATGTGGGTTGCGGATATTGGGAACCTGAATTTGCGCCCCCAGAAAAATTATGCCTTCGCAATGCAGGTTGTGGGAATCGGTAACCCAACTTTTCACTCTTGAAAAACACCATTCCAACTTCCGCAATCCGCAATGTGGGTGCGGAAAGTCGGAAAGTCGGAAAAGAGGGAAAGCGGAAAAGCGAAAAATCTCTCATCTGGTGTGTTGCGGATCATCTCCCAGCCGTTGATTTGGCCTTGCTCTTCAATCCCGACCGTTCATCTTCTCTTTGAAAGCGGAAGATTAGTCGAGAAAATGGGTCTTCCGCAGTTGTTTTGGGTCGTCGGATCCAAACTTCTGCGACCGCTCTGGCCACTAACTTTCGAGCCCTTTCCCTGGCGAAATTCTTCCTCCGCCATCGATCTCCTTAGCCCGATCTGGCCTGTTCCTTCTCGCCCGAGTGTAGAAAACCTCCATTTCTTCATCCTTTTCATTGCAGCTTGATCATTTGGCTTTGATTTGCTTGACACTTAGCCATTTTTTGGGCTTTCTGATTCTTCCTTTGGTGCAAGAGGTGAATGGGCATGCTTGGGGTTTTGATAGGGGATGCCCTTTCCTTCTTTGGTGGGAACATTGATAGGGGTGTTAACACTGTTAGCACTCAAAATGATCCTCAAGGTTGTGGGAAAGGACACTTTGAGATAACCACAGAACCACTTTAGGAAAGGGAGTCGGCTTCTTCCTTTCCAGAGAGGGATCTCTCACCAATTGTTTAGCAAGGCCAAATATGGGATTAAAAGTTAAACTAAGATTTGTTGTTTGGTTGAAACAAGGTGAATATTCATTGGGAAATGGAGTAAAAAACACTTATGATGATAAAGTGGCAATGCTTTACAAATAATTCAGAACAGAGGCAGGGTAGCTACTCATTTACAGTCGAAGAGCTATTTGTCTGGTGATAAGGAAGAAAATAAGAACAGTCCATCAACACAGAGCATTATTAAATGAATTCTACATTAACTTTAGTAGAAACTGGTTTGTGGATGCTTGGAATCAAAGAAACAGAGCATAATCATATGAATTTTGCCTCAATATACACTTATCCAAACATGAAAGAAAACAGTATGAAGTTGATAACAAGGAAACATTCACATAAAGAAAAGAAGGTACAGACTACAAATCAAATAACACAAGAATCTCTGCATGAAAATACTTGCTTGGCTCTGCCGATTTTATTAAAGGAACATCTCAAAAATACATAGCACAAAAGCCTCACGGGTTCCAACAGGTTTCAACCCTTTGTTCTTCATTACATATGAGTAAATATAGGTATCACCATCCCTCAGGCTCGAATCATTCCAACATAAAGTTGTTACTACTTGAGATGACACCTATACATGTAGTTTCATCCTCTATGAGAATTAGTTACAACAAAAAGCAACAAACACTGACAAGTAGGCTTAACAGCCTTTACAAGTGCCCTCGAGCATCTACTAGCTGGTAACAAACTCTAGTAAATAAACAAAAATGCCTTAGTAACTAATCCTTCATGCCAAAAATCCTCATGATCCTCGAATCTTCACAGGTGCAACGTTAGTTTAGCTTTTCCATACTTCTCCACGAGCTTCCACTGATCAGCAGCTGGCAACTCTGACGTGGCCACCTCTTTTAACATTACCCGCAATTGTGTATGATCCTTGTACGAGTAGCTCTAAAGACATGCACCTGCCTCTTTGAAGATCATGCCCAATTCAAAATCCTTTGTCAATTTTTCTACCCCTATTTTGCCTATCAAAGGCTGGTCCATGTTAGCAAAGCCTTCATGATCCAATATGCACTCCCATAACTTGCCCTGATATTCTTCATGTGTCCTCATGGTGCCATCCTCCTCCCAAAAGAGAGGCAACCCCTTCTTAAATAAGGGGTCAAACATATCCCTGAAGTACTTCACCTGCTGGGCCAAAACATCAATTCTGGCTTGAATATTTTTCACTTGCTGATGCTTATTTATCACTCTCTTGGCCCATATGATGGTGGACAATCTATATTTTATACCTGCTGCCTTTACTTCATCTTTAGTCAAGCCATTCAAGAATTCTATGGCATTTTAAGCATTCTCCACAGGATTTTTATTCAATTTTTCATTTGTTGCTACCATACTTTGCTTGGCTAGATTGATTAAAGTTTCCTTGTTTAGGACAAAGTCAAGGTAGGGCCTTAGATTTTCTGCCTCTACAATAATGTCATCCCAAATGACTTGCTTTGCTTCCTGCACGGAGGTATGACCTGTGGCCCGCTTCACCAATTCTTCATTTTTGACCTGCATCTCTTGGTACTTGGTTTCCCAGGCCTCCTTTTCCTGCTTTGCTTTTGACATCAGGGTTTTCATATTTATGTTCAGCTTCTTTAACCTTTCCACTTCTAAGTCTTTTAGAATTGCCTGTGCCATAGCTCCCACAAGGGAGAAGTCACCTGATTCTATGGAGGAGGGTGTGGCCATGTTCTCTAGCTCATTGCTCTTCTCCTGCACTTTCTTCTCAAGGTCTTCAGACTTAGCTTTCCACTTCTTTTCACTCTCCACCATGAGAGCCATATCATTGAGCCACAACTTTTCCTTCTCTTCAAATTTCAACATTAATCTAGCTTTGCAGTCTGTTAGTTCCTCTTATAGCTTTTCTCTCCTCTCCTCCAACTCTATCAATTTAGAGGCTTCCACCAGCTAGGTGGAGGGGATTTTTAGCTTCTTTTTCAATGACTGAATGGTGTTATCTTTCTCATCCAACAAATTTTGTATACTGGCCTTCTTGTCTTCCTGGCTTTTAGTAGCCAACAATGCATTTTTCAGCTTCTTGATTTGTGCCTTGTGGGCTTTGTTTTCCACTCTCTCCAGTCTGAGCTGATTTCGAACCTTGCCATTACTGACTTGTAATTTAGATATATGTAGGGAAGCCTTTAGCAGCTTGGCATAGATAACCTCCCCAGTTTCTTTGTGCAAATCAATTATATCAGGAACAGGGATATCTTCCAGGTTCACCTTTAGCTCAGTAGCTTTGTTTTTGGTAGCTAAGGCCAAGTTCAAGGTGTTCTGGGCATGGCTTCTGCTGGTCACCAAATACACGTCTTTATTGGAAAGCTGCCTCACCTCTTCATGCAGCTTAGACTCCTCCGGGGCTGCTTCTATGCTTCCTTTATACTCATCCAGTAGTTCAGCTCTACTCTTGCTCGGTGCAGCAAGTTCAGTGGATGCTTGGTTGAATACATATTCTTTGACCTCGAAAGCAGGCAACTTAATCTTCACTTGCTTCTTGTTGCCTTGACCAAGTGACACTTGTACAATCTGTTGCTCAGGTTTTTCTATTTTCTTCCTTTTGGGAACTCTTTCTATGTCATCATCTATGTCCATGACATCAATCTTTTCCACCTTGCTGGATTCCCCAAAGCCACTGGCAGGGGGTATGACTTCTCCAACCGTTGGGACCAGGATGGAGGATCTAGGTAGTGGGGAAGTGGATTGTGGTACCAGGGAGGTGGAGCCATCAGGTGTATCTACCTCCATCTTACTTTTGTTAGGATATTCTAGTAAATTAGCAGTCTCATCCAGCCCTGTAATTTCAAAATGTATAAAAGCTTTTATGTTACTTTATTTTCTTCTGTTCGAGATGATGTGGTGGGGGTCATAATTGATGGCCACCTTTGTTTTGAATCCCATACCTCTCATCATCTCTTCAATGGTTGGAAGGGCGGTCTTGTTTTTAACAACGAATGGGCCTACAACCCATGGAAAGGTGATATCTGAGGCCTTCTTGTCATCCAGGAAGTGCTCAACTTTCGCCTTCAGCTTCTGCCTGATGAATTCCAGTGTAAATAGTCTAGGGGTTAGAAAAGTTGGCAGCACATAAGGTGCAAGGGAAAACTCATAAACTTTGATTGTTGTGCCATGTTCTGAGAGGAACCTGTCACCTATCTTCTTTTCTGGAGAAGGCTGCAACATCTCTTTCATTTCTGTTAATACCCTGGGTAACTTCATTTGAAAGATACAATTGTAGACTTCAGACATGATGTTGTTCATGAACTGAGCGTAGTCTATGAGTGTCTCCTTAATGAGCATCATCTCAGGCATCTGTAAGTTCTCTCCATTAAAGGACAGGAACATTCTCAGCAGGTATGACTGGAATCTGAAGCTTCTGGTTTTGGGGAAATCCACTAGCTGAGAATGGATTTTCTCAACTAGGGCCTCATCAAACCTAAGACAGGCACACTGGATGGACTGGCTGGGCTCCTCAGGCTCAAGAGGATATGTGCTTATGACAAAAAGAAGGCTTGTTAAAGGCTCAGTGATATACATGTCAGTATCTAATCCTAGGAATTGGGCTAACATGTTGATGACACATTTGGACTCTTTAGTGAATAGACTGACTTCACCAAGGAAAGGTTGGTTCTGGAAGGAGACATTTGGCTACAGGCTGGCATGGAAGAAACTTCGCTTAAGCTTGGCTAGGGCCTATATGAAATGCTGAATTAGGGCTTCTTCTTTGCATTCTTTAGCTTTTTTGCAGAATTCATCCGGGATTGACAGGGCTTTTCTAATAGTGAGGGGATTAACTGGGCACAGGATCTTAGAGCGAGATGTGTCCATAATCACCCTCTCAGAGGAGGAGTAATGGGTGGCTCACCAGTCGACAAACTCGAGACAATTAGGGGTTTGGTCGATTGCAAACAAATGAAAAAATGACTGGTAAACCTTATGCACATCTATATTCCCTTCCCTAATGAGCTTCAACCTGTCTTCAGCTGTCCCAATGGAGTTGTTTATCAACACTGTGTCGTAAACCTTGACATCTTTATCCTCAAACAAATCACCTATCCTTTGGTACTCAGAACCTGGGGGTTCTATCTCACTCAATTCAACCATTTAAATAGTTTAGTATGGAGACAGGAGGCCTACCTGGTTATCGATAGCTGGTCTAAGAATCCGGCTGAGTTGGTTGCTTTTGCACAGTCACCTTTTGTCATTTTCCAATGCACGGGACAAATGATACTCAGATCCTCGTGCAGTTGCATTTTTATATTATTTCTTTTCCCTTATCACCCTTGCATCTGTTGCAGTGAAGATATTTTTCAAGCCGTCCATCTATAAGATCTACTCTGGTCCGTGGATCTCTATCCCTGCTTAACCCCAGGGCCTTCCGCATACTTCATCCTTTAAGTGTTGCCTTCCATGCACCTTAGATCCACGAAACCATTGTCCATCGTTGATCTAGCTTTCATCCAAATCCTGACCGTCAAAATGCGCAGCCCCTACCAGGTTCACAGATTTGGGAAGTGTCGACACTCTGCGCATGTCAAATCTGTGAACAAATCCTCTACCGTAGATCTCAATCCCATCAGATCTACACTGTTTAAACTTGCGGCCTCTGTTGAAAGTTCGCAAATCCAGAAATTTCAATTCCCCGTGCACGTCAAATCACCGAAGTACGCGCCAGCCGTAGATCTATCCTTCCTTCTGTCGATCTGGCTTCTAACTTGCCCGTGGGCTAGCCTACTCCGCCCCTGTTTAAAACACACCCTGCTTCTCTCGTGAATTAACTTCTCAGCCGTTGTATCATTATCGCCCTAGATTTGTGCCCTTCACTAATGCCACCATTTAATTGTGGGGAAACTTTTGCATTCACCTTCCTATGCTAGGTTAACACTTAGTATTTCTTGGTTATTTCACTCTGATTTTAGGAATAAACCCTTTAGAGACCCAATTTGCATCCTTATGGGTTATATGGCTAAAAACCGAGGCCTTGCTTAATTCTTTCATGGGCTTGCAATCGTCCGAAACAAAACTGGTGCCAACAACTAGCTCCAATTGGGGATGCTATCCTCCCTGTGAGGTAGCAAAGAACCCCGCAGACCCAGTGCCTGATCCATTGGGCTGTTTTTCAAAACTTCAAACCACTGTTTCTGCTTTTCTGTATGTAAAAATAAAAATAAAAAAGAAATGGCTACCCCTCCAGATTTCAGGGCCTTCACTTCGGGCTTCAAATCCTTTGGTTCACCACATGTACTAATGCAAATGTAAAGCAATATATACAAAATATGATACAAAGGCTTAGCTTTCATCTTCTGGACAAGTAATGCTTCAGAAATCTGCCATTCACTAGACCTCCTGTCAGTGGAGACCCATCGTGATGCTCCAGAATGAAAGAATTAACACCTCTATTTGCTGCAACGATTTATGGACCTACCCACACATGGTCAAACTTCCCATGCCTGTCTTCTCTAGGAGCATCCCACTTCAAGACCAAATCATCAAATTGGAATTGTTCTTCTTTAACCTTCCTGTCAAAAGTATTCTTCATTTTCTCTTGGTGCACTTGCACTCTGTCATAGGCCTTGTCTTTCAACTCATTCAATTCAATTATCTTATTTATTCTCCTCTGCATATGATTTGGTTCATCTTCATGCCCCTGCAACAGCTTCATGGCTGGCACTCCTAAAGATGTGGGAAAAACAACTTCAGCCCCATATACTAACTGGAAGGGAGACATTCCAATTGCCCTTTTTGTGCTAATCCGGTCAGCCCATAGAGCATATTTTAGCTTTGTATGCCAATCCCTTTTGTTCTCTTCCAACAATTTCTTAATTATTCTTACTAGGATTTTGTTGGAAGATTCAACCAATCCATTCCCTTGTGGATAATAGGAAGTAGAATGGTTCAAGTTTATGTGGTACTTATGGCAGAAACTTATCATCTTCTTGGATTTGAAGGCAGTTGCATTATTTGTCACAATTCTTCTAGGGACTCCAAACCTATCCAAGATGTTATCCTCTAGAAACTCCATGATCACAACATCAGTGGCTCTCCTTATGGGTATGGCCTCAATCCATTTTGTGAAATAATCTGTCGTTGTTAGGATCTATCTGTGTTGACCTGAGCAGTTTGGGTTGATTTCCTTAATGAAGTATAACCCCAACTATTGGAAAAGTGCCTCTACTGAAATTGGGTTAAGAGGAAGTGAAACCAGTTTCCTCTTACCATCAAAGATCTGGCAATGATGACAGGTGGTGGTCTCTTTATAAACATTTGAAAACATAGTGTTAGGATATTCCTATACTCCACCCTAGTCCTACCAGCATTTCCATTATTTGCATTTTCAGCCATGCATGCAGCATGCATGCGATCAGTCCCAGCACCTAGCCTCAGTTAGCTAGCCCCCGGGAGCTTCTCTCAGATCAGTTTTAGCCCTCCTAGATCTTAGTGCACCCTTCCTCCTTGATTTAAGGAAGCCACTTTCCCTCTCTCACCTGCCATTCAGTTGTACTTCAGTTAGTTGAGTTATCATCAGTTCTTTCCTTGATTTAAGGCTAGACTGACTCTCAACTGACTGTATCACTCCGATAGACCTCCAGTGAGACTGAACTGCCCATTCTGACTCCAGTTAGCTCCTCATGCGCCCTCCACTGAGCCTCCTTCATTCAGTTAGTGCCAGTTACACTCAGTTACACCTACCACACTCAGTTAGACTCAATTTGACTAATGGTTAACAGTTACTTGAGCATTGATGACTCCACTGATGATGATGAAGACTTCTAGTTGTGCTCCGATGACACTCCAATGATCTTTTGATAACTCCATGGAGGCTAATTCGAATTGCCACCTTGGCATTCGAATCCTCATGCATTGTACTACTTATTGTCCATATTGTGATCAATGAATTAGTGTGTGTGAAGTTATTTTGCTTCTATCCGAGTTCTACTATATTATTATTCTGCTGCTCATTTTACTGCTTTGACCAATCTTAATCTTATTCCTAAATTCTTTCATTGTGCGGTATACATCATCTCTTGGATCTATTGTGAGCATTTTCACATGGTATCAGAGCATGTTGAGAGTATTGTTTATCTCCATTCTTGAGAGTTTTTTTGCAGGTTGTTATCAAGATTTCGAGTGCAGCAGTTGTAGCAGTTTCTGCATTTTTGCAGCAGTAGCAGTTGCAGATATTTTCTATTGTTTTTGTAGGTCTTCTACAGCTTCCATGTATTCAGAAGAAATCCCTCCTCTTTCTCCATTCAACTATGATGAATGGAAACCGAAAATGATAGCACATTTGAAGAGAAATGGTCTCTTTGATTATTGTTTTGAAAGAGAGTTCGAATCCTCTGAAGAGGAGAAAGATTGGTTAAATGAATGTGACGAAGTCTATGGAGCAATGTTGCATGCTATGTCTCATTGGATGGCAATTGATTTCCTTGATTATGCTGAATCTCCAAAAGAGCTATGGGCCCATCTGGATGAAAAATTTGGCAAACAGAATGAAGGGATTGGTCCAAACCCCTTCGAGAGCAAGCCCAGTGATGCATTCGCCCTCCTTGATGATCTCATTGATCATGAATATCTCATATCTCATATTGAAGTTGTCAAAAAGAAGAAGAACTTGCAGATTCTACACTCATGCTCCAAATTCCTTCTATTTTGAATTCTGTGCCAGCTCACACTCTAGAAATTGCAGAGGTTCCTAAATCCTCTCTTGCACTAGAGTCTATTGATTTGCATCATGATCTCATGAATGTTTCGGAGGTTAAATCAGCCATTGGAGGTAATGCATTCGCTCTCCTTGATCAATCACCTCTTATTTCCTATTGTAAGATCATTATTTCATGCTCTCAAAAGGTTATTGAAGATGATGGCCATTGCCATTCGCTTGGGATAATTTCTCATGCATTGATTGGTTTAGATCTCACCTCAAATGGTTCAAAGGAGATCTTAAGCAACCATGATTCAAGTCTTGGATCTGATTTGGATTCCAAGCAATCACTGATATTTGATGGTTCTTTTGAGCATAATCTCACCCATGATGGTTCGAAGCAGAAGACAAAAGACTATCTGCACATTCATAGATTTGATCCTACCTCAACTGATTCGAATCACAGGTTCAAGGATCATCCTCATACCTTTGGATTTGTTCTCATCACATTCAATTTGAAGAGCAAGTACAAGCACATGCCTTTTGAGCATGAACCACTTCTTCCCAAGAAGAAGATACCTCCAGACATATGACCAAGCATCACACCTGCTTGAGTTTGGAGCATTTATTTTTGTGTGTGCCTTATAGTCTATTTTGAGAGGGGGTATTTTTCCCATGAGGTTTTCCCCATTTCCTCGGTTTATTGGCTGTTATTATTATTCATTGTATTGGGTGACCTTTGGTCTCAGTTACCAGGGCCCAGGATGGATTAAGGGGGGTTGTTAGGATATTCCTATACTCCATCCTAGTCCTACCAGCATTTCCATTATTTGCATTTTCAGCCATGCATGTAGCATGCATTCTGCATGCATGCATGTAATTTCATACATCCCAGTCATCAGTCCCAGCACCTAGCCTCAGTTAGCCAGCCCCCGGGAACTTCTCTCAGATCAGGTTTAGCCCTCCTAGATATTAGTGTGCTCTTCCTCCTTGATTTAAGGAAGCTACTCGCCCTCTCTCACCTACCATTCAGTTGTACTTCAGTTAATTGAGTTATCATCAGTTCTTTCCTTGATTTAAGGCTAGACTGACTCTCAACTGACTGTATCACTCCAATAGACCTCCAGTGAGACTGAACTGCCCATTCTGACTCCAATTAGCTCCTCATGAGCCCTCCACTGAGCCTTCTTCATTCAGTTAGTGCCAGTTACACTCAGTTACACCTACCACACTCAGTTAGACTCAGCTTGACTGATGGTTGACAGTTACTTGAGCATTGATGACTCCACTGATGATGACGAAGACTTCTAGTTGTGCTTCGATGACACTCAAGTGATCTTTTGATCACTCCATGAAGGCTAATTCGAATTGCCACCTTGGCATTCGAATCCTCATGCATTGTACTACTTATTGTCCATATTGTAATTAATGAATTAGTGTGTGTGAAGTTATTTTGCTTCTATCCGAGTTCTATTGTATTATTACTCTGTTGCTCATTTTACTGCATTGACCACTCTTAATCTTATTCCTAAATTCTTTCATTGTGAGGTATACATCATCTCTTGGATCTACTGTGAGCATTTTCACATGGTATCAGAGCATGTTGAGATTATTGTTTATCTCCATTCCTGAGAGTTTTTTTGCAGGTTATTATCAATATTTCGACTGTAGCAGTTTCTGCACTTTTGCAGCAGTAGCAGTTGCAAATATTTTCTATTGTTTTTGTAGGTCTTCTACAGTTTCCATGTATTCAGAAGAAACCCCTCCTCTTTCTCCATTCAACTATGATGAATGGAAACCAAAAATGATAGCACATTTGAAGAGAAATGGTCTCTTTGATTATTGTTTTGAAAGAGAGTTCGAATCCTCTGAAGAGGAGAAAGATTGGTTAAATGAATGTGACTGAGTCTATGGAGAAATGTTGCTTGCTATGTATCATTGGATGGAAATTGATTTCCTTGATTATGCTAAATCTCCAAAAGAGCTATGGGCCCATCTGGATGAAAAATTTGGCAAACATAATGAAGGGATTGGTCCAAACCCCTTCGAGAGCAAGCCCAGTGATGCATTCGCCCTCCTTGATGATCTCATTGATCATGAATATCTCATATCTCATATTGAAGTTGTCCAAAAAGAAGAAGAACTTGCAGATTCTACACTCATGCTCCAAATTCCTTCTATTTCGAATTCTGTGCCAGTTCATACTCTAGAAATTGCAGAGGTTCCTAAATCCTCTCTTGCACCAGAGTCTGTTGATTTGCATCATGATCTCATGAATGTTTCGGAGGTTAAATAAGCCATTGGAGGTAATGCATTTGCTCTCCTTGATCAATCACCTCTTATTTACTATTGTAAGATCATTATTTCATGCTCTCAAAAGGTAATTGAAGATGATGGCCATTGCCATTCGCTTGGGATAATTTCTCATGCATTTACTGGTTTAGATATCACCTCAAATGGTTCAAAGGAGATCTTAAGCAACCATGATTCAAGTCTTGGATCTGATTTGGATTCCAAGCAATCACTGATATTTGATGGTTCTTTTGGCATAATCTCACCCATGATGGTTCGAAGCAGAAGACAAAAGACTATTTGCACATTCATAGATTTGATCCTACCTCAACTAATTCGAATCACAGGTTCAAGGATCATCCTCATACCTTTGGATTTGTTCTCATCACATTCGATTTGAGGAGAAAGTACAAGCACATGCCTTTTGAGCATGAACCACTTCTTCCCAAGAAGAAGATACCTCCAGACATATGACCAAGCATCACACCTGCTTGAGTTTGGAGCATTTATTTTTGTGTGTGCCTTACAGTCTATTTCGAGGGGGGGTATTTTTCCCATGAGGTTTTCCCCATTTCCTCGGTTTATTGACTGTTATTATTATTCATTGTATTGGGTGACCTTTGGTCTCAGTTACTAGGGCCCAGGATGGATTAAGGGGGAGTGTTAGGATATTCCTATACTCCATCCTAGTCCTACCAACATTTCCATTATTTGCATTTTCAACCATGCATGCAACATGCATTCTGCATGCATGCATGCAATTGCATGCATCCCAGTCATCAGTCCCAGCACCTGGCCTCAATTAGCCATCCCCCGACAGCTTCTCTCAGATCAGTTTTAGCCCTCCGTGCACCCTTCCTCCTTGATTTAAGGAAGCCACTTGCCCTCTCTCACCTACCATTCAGTTGTACTTCAGTTAGTTGAGTTATCATCAGTTATTTCCTTGATTTAAGGGTAGACTAACTCTCAACTGGCTGTATCACTCCGATAGACCTCCAATGAGACTGAACTGCCCATTCTGACTCCAGTTAGCTCCTCATGCACCCTCCACTAAGCCTCCTTCATTCAGTTAGTGCCAGTTACACTCAGTTACACCTACCATACTCAGTTAGACTCAGTTTGACTGATGGTTGACAGATACTTGAGCATTGATGACTCCACTGATGATGAAGAAGACTTCTAGTTGTGCTCCGACGACACTCCATTGATATTTTGATCACTCCATGAAGGCTAATTCGAATTTCCACCTTGGCATTCGAATCCTCATGCATTGTACTAATTATTGTCCATATTGTGATTAATGAATTAGTGTGTGTGAAGTTATTTTGCTTCTATCCGAGTTCTATTGTATTATTATTCTGTCGCTCATTTTACTGCATTGACCACTCTTAATCTTATTCCTAAATTCTTTCATTGTGAGGTATACATCATCTCTTGGATCTACTGTGAGCATTTTCACATGGTATCAGAGCATGTTGAGAGTATTGTTTATCTCCATTCCTGAGAGTTTTTTTGTAGGTTATTATCAAGATTTCGAGTGCAGCAGTTTCTGCACTTTTGCAGCAGTAGTAGTTGCAGACATTTTCTATTGTTTTTGAAGGTCTTCTACAGCTTCCATGTATTCAGAAGAAATCCCTCCTCTTTCTCCATTCAACTATGATGAATGGAAACAAAAAATGATAGCACATTTGAAGAGAAATGGTCTATTTGATTATTGTTTTGAAAGAGAGTTCGAATCCTCTGAAGAGGAGAAAGATTGATTAAATGAATGTGACGAAGTCTATGGAGCAATGTTGCTTGCTATGTTTGGTTGGATGGAAATTGATTTCCTTGATTATGCCGAATCTCCAAAAGAAGTATGGGCCCATCTGGATGAAAAATTTGGCAAACAGAATGAAGGGATTGGTCTAAACCCCTTCGAGAGCAAGCCTAGTGATGCATTCGCCCTCCTTGATGATTTCATTGATCATGAATATCTCATATCTCATATTGAAGTTGTCCAAAAAGAAGAAGAACTTGCAGATTCTACACTCATGCTCCAAATTCCTTCTATTTCGAATTCTGTTCCAGCTCACAGTCTAGACATTGCAGAGGTTCCTAAATCCTCTCTTGCACCAGAGTCTGTTGATTTGCATCATGATCTCATGAATGTTTCGGAGGTTAAATCAGCCATTGGAGGTAATGCATTCGCTCCCCTTGATCGATCACCTCTTATTTACTATTGTAAGATCATTATTTCATGCCCTCAGAAGGTTATTGAAGATGATGGCCATTGCCATTCGCTTGGGATAATTTCTCATGCATTTACTGGTTTAGATCTCACCTCTAATGGTTCAAAGGAGATCTTAAGCAACCATGATTCAAGTGTTGGATCTGATTTGGATTCCAAGCAATCACTGATATTTGATGGTTCTTTTGAGCATAATCTCACCCATGATGGTTCGAAGCAGAAGACAAAAGACTATCTGCACATTCATAGATTTGATCCTACCTCAACTGATTCGAATCACAGGTTCAAGGATCATCCTCATACCTTTGGATTTGTTCTCATCACATTCGATCTGAAGAGAAAGTACAAGCACATGCCTTTTGAGCATGAACCACTTCTTCCCAAGAAGAAGATACCTCCAGACATATGACCAAGCCTCACACCTGCTTGAGTTTGGAACATTTATTTTTGTGTGTGCCTTATAGTCTATTTTGAGGGAGGGTATTTTTCCCATGAGGTTTTCCCCATTTCCTCGGTTTATTGACTGTTATTATTATTCATTGTATTGGGTGACCTTTGGTATCAATTACCAGGGCCCAGGATGGAATAAGGGGGGGTGTTAGGATATTCCTATACTCCATCCTAGTCCTACCGGCATTTCCATTATTTGCATTTTCAGCCATGCATGCATTTCTGCATGCATCCCAGTCATTAGTCCCAGCACCTGGCCTCAGTTAGCCAGCCCCAGGAGCTTCTCTCAGATCAGTTTTGGCCCTCCTAGAGGTTAGTGCGCCCTTCCTCCTTGATTTAAGGAATCCACTCGCCCTCTCTCACCTACCATTCAGTTGTACTTCAGTTAATTGAGTTATCATCAGTTCTTTCCTTGATTTAAGGCTAGACTGACTCTCAACTGACTGTATCACTCCGATAGACCTCCAGTGAGACTGAACTGCCCATTCTGACTCCAGTTAGCTCCTCATGCGCCTTCCACTGAGCCTCCTTCATTCAGTTAGTGCCAGTTACACTCAGTTACACCTACCACACTCAGTTAGACTCATTTTGACTGATGGTTGACAGTTACTTGAGCAGTGATGACTCCACTGATGATGATGAAGACTTCTAGTTGTGCTCCGATGGCACTCTAGTGATATTTTGATAACTCCATGAAGGCTAATTCGAATTTCCACCTTGGCATTCGAATCCTCATGCATTGTACTACTTATTGTCCATATTGTGATTAATGAATTGGTGTGTGTGAAGTTATTTTGCTTCTATCCAAGTTCTACTGTATTATTATTCTGTTGCTCATTTTACTGCATTGACCACTCTTTAATCTTATTCCTAAATTCTTTCATTGTGAGGTATACATCATATCTTGGTTCTACTGTGAGCATTTTCACATGGTATCAGAGTATGTTGAGAGTATTGTTTATCTCCATTCCTGAGAGTGTTTTGCAGGTTATTATCAAGATTTCGAGTGCAACAGTTGTAGCAGTTTCTGCATTTTTGCAGTAGTAGCAGTTGCTGATATTTTCTATTGTTTTTGCAGGTCTTTTACAGCTTCCCTGTCTTCAGAAGAAATCCCTTCTCTTTCTCCATTCAACTATGATGAATGGAAACCAAAAATGATAGCACATTTGAAGAGAAATGATCTCTTTGATTATTGTTTTGAAAGAGAGTTCGAATCCTCTGAAGAGGAGAAAGATTGGTTAAATGAATGTGATGGAGTCTATGGAGCAATGTTGCTTGCTATGTCTTGTTGGATGGCAATTGATTTCCTTGATTATGTTGAATCTCCAAAAGAGCTATGGGCCCATCTGGATGAAAAATTTGGCAAATAGAATGAAGGGATTGGTCCAAACCCCTTCACGAGCAAGCCCAGTGATGCATTCGCCCTCCTTGATGATCTCATTGATCATGAATATCTCATATCTCATATTGAAGTTGTCCAAAAAGAAGAACTTGCATATTCTACACTCATGCTCCAAATTCCTTCTATTTCGAATTCTGTGCCAACTCACACTCTAGAAATTGTAGAGGTTCCTAAATTCTCTCTTACACCAGAATCTGTTGATTTGCATCATGATCTCATGAATGTTTTGGAGGTTAAATCAGCCATTGGAGGTAATGCATTCACTCTCCTTGATTAATTACCTCTTATTTACTATTGTAAGATCATTATTTCATGCTCTCAGAAGGTTATTGAAGATGATGGCCATTGCCATTCGCTTGGGATAATTTCTCATGCATTTACTGGTTTAGATCTCACCTCAAATGGTTCAAAGGAGATCTTAAGAAACCATGATTCAAGTCTTGGATCTGATTTGGATTCCAAGCAATCACTGATATTTGATGGTTCTTTTGAGCATAATCTCACCCATGATGGTTTGAAGCAGAAGACAAAAGACTATCTGCACATTCATAGATTTGATCCTACCTCAACTGATTCGAATCACAGGTTCAAGGATCATCCTCATACCTTTGGATTTGTTCTCATCACATTCAATCTGAAGAGCAAGTACAAGCACATGCCTTTTGAGCATGAACCACTTCTTCCCAAGAAGAAGATACCTCCAGACATATGACCAAGCATCACACCTGCTTGAGTTTGGAGCATTTATTTTTGTGTGTGCCTTATAGTCTATTTTGAGGGGGGGTATTTTTCCCATGAGGTTTTCCCCATTTCCTCGGTTTATTGACTGTTATTATTATTCATTGTATTGGGTGACCTTTGGTCTTAGTTACTAGGGCCCAGGATGGATTAAGGGGGAGTGTTAGGATATTCCTATACTCCATCCTAGTCCTACCAGCATTTCCATTATTTGCATTTTCAGCCATGCATGCATTCATCCCAGCCATCAATCCCAACACCTGGCCTCAGTTAGCCAGCCCCCGGGAGCTTCTCTCACATCAATTTTAGCCCTCCTAGATCTTAGTGCATCGTTCCTCCTTGATTTAAGGAAGCCACTCGCCCTCTCTCACCTACCATTCAGTTGTACTTCAGTTAGTTGAGTTGTCATCAGTTCTTTCCTTGATTTAAGGCTAGACTGACTCTCAACTGATTGTATCACTCCGATAGACCTCCAGTGAGGCTGAACTTCCCATTCTGACTCCAGTTAGCTCGTCATGCACCCTCCACTGAGCCTCCTTCATTCAGTTAGTGCCAGTTACACCTACCACACTCAGTTAGACTCAGTTTGACTGATGGTTGACAATTACTTGAGCATTGATGACTCCACTGATGATGATGAAGACGTATAGTTGTGCTCCGATGGCACTCCAGTGATATTTTGATCACTGCATGAAGGCTAATTCAAATTGCCACCGTGGCATTCGAATCCTCATGCATTGTACTACTTATTGTCCATATTGTGATTAATGAATTAGTGTGTGTGAAGTTATTTTGCTTCTATCCGAGTTCTACTGTATTATTATTTTGTTGCTCATTTTACTGCATTGACCACTCTTAATCTTATTACTAAATTCTTTCATTGTGAGGTATACATCATCTATTGGATCTACTGTGAGCATTTTCACACATAGTAGGCCAATAAAAACCAACTTTCAGAATTTTATTTGCTGTTACTTTCCATGAATGGTGCCCTCCGCAGTCTCCTTTATGAAAATCCTTCATTATTTGCTGAGCTTCATTTTCCAACAAGCAATTAAGCAATACACCACCAGGGTCTTTCCAATATAAGTATTGGTTCATGATGCAAAACTTTGCATCCTTTAGGTTTACAGATCTAGCCCTTGTTTTACTCGGTTCTGCAGGAGCTTGCAGATTCTGCAATACATACACAATATCAGTGTACCAAGGAGACATAGAAAACTCTGGTATTACCTGCATTCCTGTGTCCAGCTGATTTGAATGGTTGGTCAAGAAGTTAAGCTGCAATGATTCACAATTAGCCTCTGTCATCATTTTGGCCAGCCCTTGTCCCTTAATCAACTTAGTAGGCTTGATCTCAAGATCATATTCCAACAAGACAACAATCCATTTTTCTCTCTTACCTTCTGGACTGGTTGGGTAAGAATGTTTTTTACTGCATTATTGGGAACATGGGAAACAATGTGTGCATGGAGGATGTATGCCCTGAAATATTTAAATGATTTCACCAAAGCATATGCCTGCTTTTCCATGATATGATACTTCAACTCCCCCTCTCTCAGTACCCTGCTGAAAAATGCGATAGGGTACTCAACATTTTGGCTATTCTTTTGCAATAGGACTCCAGCCACAATATGTTCAGATGCATAGGAAAAAACTAGGAAATCTTTAGTGAAATATGGGCTTGCCAGAACTGGAGCCTCAATGATGGCCCTCTTAATACCCCTAAATTATTCTCTAGCATCTTCTGTCCACTTTATGTGATTTTCCTTCTTTAGCATGTTAGTAATGTTCCTCAATATCTCAGCAAAGCTGGGAATAAATCTCTTTAGGAAACCTACCTGTCCAATAAAGGAATGCACCTCTTTCTTGCTCCTAGGCTCCTCAACCTTCAAAATTGCACTGATCCTTTCTGGATCAATCTTAATACCATCCTTTGAAATAATATGCCCCAGTAATTTTGCTTCTTCCAGTGCAAAATTTGACTTCTTGGGATTTAATGAAATACCATACTTCCTGCACTTCAAAAAGACCTTCTCCAAGTGCTTGATATGTTCCCTATCAGATCTGGAATATACAGTGATATCATCCATGTAAACAACCACAAATTTGTCCTTCTCTTCTGCAAAAGCAATGTCCATAGCACGCTGAAATGTAGCTCCTGCATTCATCAGTCCAAAAGGCATTTTAGCATACATGAATGTGCCCCAGGGTGTGGTAAAAGCAGGTTTTTCTTGGTCTTTTGGGAGCACTTTGATTTGGTTATAACCTGAGAAACCATCCATGGTAGAAATTCTTTCAGACCCTACCACTCTTTGCAGAATGTGCTCCATCTTAGGTAGTGGGTAATTGTCCTTCAATGAAACCCTATTGAGGTTTCTGAAATCAATGCAAAGCCTAATTTCACCATTCTTCTTTCTGACAGGAACCAGGTTAGCTACCCACTTTGGAAACCTCAAAGTCACAATGATCTTAGCATTGAACAACTTCTTGATCTCTTTTTCTATTACAGGCAATAGCTTGGGGTTTACTCTTCTTAATTTCTATCTGAAAGGCTTCTCCCCAGGCTTAATTGGAATGGTGTGCTGGATGATGGAGGTATCATATTCTGTGTATTTCTTCAGCAAATTGATGTATTCTTCTTTCTCCTTTGCAAGCAGTTTCTTGGACAACCTTACAGTCCGCGGTTCTTCTTCAGTCCCTAAGTTCTGCTCCTCAATGGCATCATCAACAGGCTTCATCTTAGGGTCTTTGGCCACATCGTTCCAATCGAACAACTTCTCTAGGGGGATCAAGCCTCTTGGGATAAAATTACTCTTCAATTGAATTATGTCCTTTCCTCCTAGCATACTCTGCCAAGCTTTGTTTTCAGCTTCTTCACTTTCAACCGATTCACCATCTTGGAAGCACTCCAAATTTCCATTCTTTGTATCAATCTGAGTGTTCACAAATTCGTCAGACAGCTCCAAGAACCTCTTTATTTGCATATCATCATAAAAAACTTGCCAATATTTGGAGTTATCAGGTATTGAAGGTTTGTTTATAACTTCAACCTTATATTTTTTCTGAGAATATGTAGGAGTCTTGAAACCACCAGCAATAGTGGCCAAAGAATCAGCCACTTTATTTTCGATTATGGGTACCACCCTGATTTTATGCTCTGTAAAATAATTTCCAAACATGTCCCAAACTTCATTTTTGTAGGCCCTCATTCTAGGGTGTTTTGTCTGGTAGCTGTCATTCACTTGGTTTATCACAAGCTCTGAATCCCCAAACACTTCTATTCTCTTTGCTCCCATATCTTTCAAAGCCTGCAAACCCAACAACAAAGATTCATACTCAGCCACATTATTAGTGCATTCAAAAGTCAGTTTATAAGACAAAGCTTTGAATTCTCTGCCTGGGGATATAATCCAAACACCTGCGCCAGCTCCATTTTTTCTTAAGGACCCATCAAAGTACATAGTCCACAACCCTTCCTCATTATGCTTCTTCTCTAAGGCCTCTTGTCTTCTTGCAAACTCTTCATCCTCCTCAACTTCAATCTGTATAGGGACTTTAGGGTCAGTGCATGACCCCTCATTGAAAAATATAGAGGATCCCAAATTTGTGTCAACAACATAAATAGGGTGATTTTCAGGTTTGTACTGACTGCTGACCACATAGGCTAGTCTCTTTTCTCTGTATAACCTTTTATTTCCAAACAGGGGTATAGTGGCATATGACAAATCCATTTGCATAATTTCTCTTAATTTCGATTGCTAAGGTCTTGATAACAACATACCAAACTTTGCAGGAACATCAACTACTACAACATCCATCACAATTCTTTTGGCTGGGATTTGTGCAAGAGATACCACCATATCCTTTATTAATCCAAGACACTTGACCTTCCTAGAATAAAAAGAAAACAAGTCTTTATAAGGCCTAGTAACCTCCAACCCTAGACTTTCCACTACTGTTTTGCATTAGATTATGAGATGCACCAGAGTCTAGCATTGCATTGTGTAAAATCATATCATGGATGTTCAAACTTAGATAAAAAGGGGGGACTTCTTCATCATCTATATCTTCAATTTTGGGTCCAAAGATAATAGTGGGAGAATCATCTGTCACTTCTAAGATATCCGGTTGACACTCATCTTGGTTCTTGACCATTTTAGTGATTTCTTCCCTGTATTCATTTTTCTTCAACAACTCATTAAAGGGGATAGAAATATTAACCTTTGACAACTCTATATTTAGGTAGAAAGATGAAGTTGGTTTATCCACATCAATTGGCCTTGACTGCTTAATTTCCTTAGGTTGTTGCTCCTTATTTTCTGGGTCTTTTGGTACCATAGCATCCCTTTCTTTTTGTTTTTTCGGGATTATGCTGGGTGTTGGAAAGCTGGTTAGGATTGGGATTTCCTTTATTTGTTATTACATCACGATTTCCCAGCTTTAACTTTCTCTGAAAATCATCAATAGCATTCTGGTATCCTCTTTGATATTGCTCTGAATGTAGCTCTGAAATATGATTGTCCTCTTCTTGAGTGAAAAAATTATGTTCTTCTTCAGTTAAATGTATTTCAAAATCAATATCATCAAAGTGGTGAATCTGATTATTCATTGAGTCTTCTTGTCCTTCCTCATCAACCAAATTTTCTGGAAATGGTGGTCTTATTTGCTGATCTTCAGGATTTCTTTGGTTTCTTTGAGGAAAAGGAGGTCTTCTAAAGTTTGGATTCCTTACTTGATTTTCAGGCTGCTCTCTATTTGGTGGTTTGTTATCTAGGGCCAACCTATCCATCAACCTTTCCATGGTTTTCATCATTATCTCAAACTTAACATCACTTGCAGAGGAAGAAGCAGAAGTGGAGGGTTGGGTTTTTTGTCTTTTCTTCTCTGTCCCTACTATATTCTTCAATTTTCTCGAGGCCATCATATTTGCTTCCACTTCTAAAGCACATTTAAACATAGAAGACAAGCTGGCTGACTTCCTCTCTCTCAACCTACATGAGAAGTCTCCATCAAAGGCATCTGCATAATGTAGTTTGGCATCCCCTGCCAATGGTTTGATATCAGTAGGAATTGAATTGTAAACCTTCATAAATCTACTAGAAAATTCCTGAACAGACTCAAAGTTCCCTTTCTTTAAACCATTACATTGAGATAATATTTGCACAGGGCTCTTCTTTGCTTCCCATCTATCTAAAAACAGGGTTTGAAAGGCTTCAAAGGTAAGGATAGATGCTGCTGGCAAATATCTAAACCATCTCTTTGTCTCTCCCGACAAACTTTGTGCAAACAACCTCATCTTTGCATCATCATAGTCTACTTCTTCTAGGTCAATAAAATCTTCAAACCTATCCATATGTTGCCTTGCTGTAAAGTTACTATCTCCATCATATAAGGAAATTCTATGTGAGTAATTTTGAGGGAGATCATGCAAAACAGCTGGCAGGGCCAAGGGTGCAAACCTGATTGCCATTGGTCTAGGTGGATTTGGTGGTACAACAGGTGGATTTTGTGGTGCAATAGGGTTTAGAAGAGGATTGTTAACAAGGTTGGTATTATGAGGCTGGAAATTTTGAAAACGAGGGTTGCTTTCTTCAACTTTTACAGGGTTTTGCAAATTATACCACACAGGATCTAGCAAGTATGACTCAAAGTTATTTAGATTTACTTTTGTTTGCTCTAGGTATGATTCTGATTTTGACCTTAATATGGACTTCCCAATGTTTACTTCTAAATTCAATTCATGAAAAACATACAACTCTTTTTTAGACACAGATCTTTCAGTATTAGAAGTGCTAGCTTTCTCTTTCCCACTTCTATGTCTAAGCAAAATTTCTGGGTTTTCCACACTTAGTAAGATTTCTGAAATAAGATTACCTCTCGTATGGATCTTTCTAGGAGCCAGGATCCCTTCTGAAACCTCCTTTGAATCAATGTGGAGTCGCCAATCTCCCCAGTTGTTAACACCCAAAAAGTGCTCACTAGCTCATTTCCCTATTCACATGACCCATTTGTCCACTTTTTCACCATTTGAGCCTCTAAGCCAACAAAAGGTCACCAAAAGGCCTTAATACACCCCCTTTTCCACTCAAAATGAGAATTTTTCCCAAAAAGCATAAAAAACCCTCAAAAAGGGTCCAAAATTCCCAAAATATTAAAAAGGGAATAAAAATATTCAAAATATTCAAAAAAGGAAAAAGGAGGGAAAAAAGGTACCTAAACCATGTTGGTCAATACCATTGGTTTCCTCAAAACCACAATGGTATTCCCCACCACCAAAACCTATAAAAAGGTGGTAGGGGCTCCTCACTTTACATCCATCCATCTTCCTATCCTCATGCTACCAAAATCTCCCTTGAGCTTTTGGCCATTGTAGCTACCTTGGAGAAAGGACCCTTTGGAGTTTGGAGCTGCTCACCCTTGGAGCTTCTCAACTATCTTCATCACTTGGAGGTATTATTATTGCAAGCACTTGCTTGCCCCCATTTTCAATACAAAGTTATTTTTTCATTTCTTGTTCTTTTTTTAATTCGAAAAGATTATTATGATATGCACATGCTAGTTTAGTTTTAGATTTAGATTTAGTTTATTGTTTTTGCTTAATATTGAAACTGCTGCTACTAGTTAGCAGGTGCCCATAGCACTAAGCTTGGTTGCAAAACCAAGCCAACAGTTTTTGGCGACTCCGCTGCTTTCGAATTTCTAGATCTCACTTTTGCTTTAGATCTTAGTTTTTGATTGTATTAGTTAGTTTAATTCATAGATCTGCCACCCTAGACAGCAGATCCATTACTGTTCTAGCTCTTGGCCCATTTTATTGCCATTAACAACCCGAAATTTTCAATTTTCGGGTTCGTTTTTCGGCGTCCGCATACGGCTTTAGCCTCGCGGCTTTTTGCCCAATAGTCGCGCGGCTCATTGTGACTGCGCGGCTCTTTTCCGCGCGGTTCACCGCGGCTTCGTGGCCAATTAGCGCGCTGCACATCGCGGCTTCGCGGACCTTTTCCGCGCTGCACATCGCGATTGTGTGACGAAATCCCGCGCTGCACATCGCGGCTTTGCGGCCAAAACCGGCGCTGCCCATCGCGACTATGCGACAGAAACCCGCGCGGTCTATCGCGGCTGTTCTGTCAAAACCCGCGATGCCAATTTTTTCATTCGGCCGATCCGTTTAAAAAAATTAATTTTTTACTGTATTTTCTGCCCACATAGCATATTTTTACAGTATTAAAATTCCTGCATATTTTACAGCCATAGAAAAATTTTACTATTTAGAATGCACCTTTGAAAGAGTCTTTTTAAAAAATTTCAGAAATTGAAAGAAGGATTTATTTTGCATTTTATCTAGATTAAAATTTTGTTGTTTACTTCCTTGAGATTTTGCCCATAGCAATTTTTGAAAAAGAAATCCTTTTATTTCTTGGAAAAAGTTATATTATTTGCTTTCATATTTCAAAAGATCTTTTGTTTTTTGAATATTTTCTGCAAAGCATTTACTTTTTCAATTTCAGTTTAAAATACCACACGTGCACCCACTCAAACACATAATTTAAACTGAGCCTTAAAATTTACCATAACTTCAACCAACTTTTAACCCCACTTGGGGAACACTTAAAAGAACTTTGTAGCTAGGTAGTATTGAGGGGATAGGTGTTCCAATAACACCCCTCAGTTATTACATCTGAGACATAGCTGTTGTCCATTAGGGAACCAAAATCTCCTAGTATTTTTTGGCACGGTCATAACCAGTTTATCGGAAGGCCTCTCCCCTAGGAGGGTTGAAGTCGCGAGGATGGTTCCGGAAACCTGAGTGGAATACCGAAATCCATTCAGTAACCGAAGGGCTACCATTCGCAGTTCTCGGGATATCCCTGTATGGGGGTATTGCGGTAAAAGGACCAAACGACAGATTTACCTTTTCTGGATGTGTCATGAATGGAGTATCCTAGTTGCCATTCTTTAGGATTGATTACCCGGTGTCCCTCCCGGTAGGGGGATATCTAGCCGTTGATTCAACACTCAATATTGTCTGACTTGGATTTCATCACCTTGCAGAGAATATTGTTTGTTGATTCACAATACTTTTAGTTAGGTGTTTGCATGATACAATCCACCTTGGGTCTAGTAGCACCTCTTTTTTCTAGAAGTTGTTTGACTGTTGGTATTCTGACCATTTTTGTTGCATCCCTCCACTTATTATAGCACAACTGCTATAATAAGTGCTTTTTGAGGTTGATTTTTTGGCCTGAGAGCCTTCATTTTCACTCCCCTTCTTGCACCCTTGGTTGCATTAGGGTTTCGAGTCTTTTATACATTACCACCCTACATTATACAGATTTTTACACAAAAACTTATTTCTCACCGTTGAGAATTTTAGATGCTCTCGTCGTCTTCAGGGCGAACTCCCAGAGTTCAGTCTACTTGGCTCTCCACGTCACCGATGTAGAGCCTTATCCCTTGACTCGACACATCGTCGGTCAACCATACAGTCATCCGATTTTGACACGCCTCACTTCACATCTGATTCTGAGGCAGAATCCGAAAACCCCACTCCGTTATTCCCAACCAACCTTATGGCTGGAACACCATTCGACCCACTTTTTACCAGCACCATAGGAGATACATCCACAGACCCTTCTACTGCGGTGCCATCCATGGCAACAACCACCCCCTTAGGCATGCCTAATATGGGGAACACTCCACCTTTAGGAATGCCCAACACAGGGCCACCTCCTGTTATAGGAATTCCCAACACAAGGCCACCACCTGTTATGGGTATGCCCAACATAGGGGTCACACCCCCTCTGATTACCACAACCCAGATTCCAGGAATCACCACTACTGTTCCTAACCCCGGTGTAACCCATGTTGCACTCGGAAACGCTGGTCCATACCAGACCACAGCTATTGGAGGACACATACCTTCAATACCTAGCATACCCTTAGGAGCTACTGGACCCCTACATCATACCACCATGACTAGTCATGTCCCAGTCACTACGCCACGTCCATCTGCTACCTTACCTTACATGGCGAGTCTGAACTTACCAGACTTAGCCAGGTTAACCAATGATCCTATCAGACACGACCCTGCGTGGCCTCAGATGCCCACCAAACTCCCCTCCGACATCCCTAAGTTTGAGGGCAAGGCAGGTGAGGACCCCTAGAACCATATTATGTCCTTCCATCTATGGTGTTCCTCCAACTCTATAGTGGACGACTCTGTCCGCCTCCGTCTGTTACAACGCACCTTCACTGGCTCTGCAACTAAGTGGTATATCGAGCATCCCCATGGGACCCATGCCACCTTTACCTCCCTTGCCTCGACCTTCCTGCAGTTCTTTCAGTTACCTGTCCGCTACGATGCGGGAGTCGAGATCCTACTGTCTTGCAGACAGAACACGGCCACCCACATCACTGACCACATTCATGAGTGGCATAGACGCCGAAGCCTCTGCAAAATCAAGTTAGACGACCTTATCTTCTTAGATTGGTTTCTCAAGTCCCTCCTCCCCCTCATTGCGAAGGATGTGGCATCCGAACGACCCCAGTCTAAAGAAGAGGCCATTCTCAAAGCCCAACAGTTTGACCTCATTTATGCCCAATCGGGTTATCTGTATACCATTATACCAGACGCCCCTCGGGGCGAGTCATCCCAACATGATGCGCAGGGGGCATCCCATGCCGCAGATGGCATCATTGGTCGTATGGCCTCGCATCCCCAACCCTTTTCCATTGCACATCCTAGCCATGGTCCCGACCTTTCGCGGGCTACATCTCAATCTGGAGCAACCAGTTCATATGCTCCCATGGCACATCACCACCATACCCACGGACCTTCATGTCCACCTCAGTGCTTTGGTCATGCACCACCTGCATACGCCCCCCCAGCCACACCTCAACCAATCTATTATCCACAGCAAGCTGCGACAGCTAACCCAACACCTCCAATAGCTCAGGGTTACCAACAACCCCAGCAGGTAACTGGACCACCTCCAGCCCCACCGGCTTATTATCCACCACAACCTGCTCCCGCACCTGCGGCGAACCAAAATCCTCCCACTGCTCAAGGGAAAGTGTACACACAGCATAACCAGCCCCAACACCAAAACAACTAGCGCAACTAGGGTGGGCAACAGAACCGTGGAAGAGGACGTAACCGCGCAAACAATCAACAACAACATCAAGGTCCTCCACCTCCCAATCGTCCGCAAAATAACAATGCTGCTCCTCCCAACCGGAATCCGGATCGTAATCCCGTGCAACCCAAAAACAATAACCTCAGAACAAACCATCCTTGTTCTATTTGCGGGGTTTATGGTCATTACACACATGCTTGCCCACATTTGGAGCGAGCTCGGCAACTCTGGACTGACGATGCCCATCGTCAAGGGAAAGCGGCTCCTCAGCCGCCACCCAACCCTCCACCACCTCAACATCAACCTTTGGTGTTGCAAAACCCCTTTCCAACCCAAGGCGTAGTGAACACTCAGCCGTTAGCTCCCCCTCAGGGCAACGCACCACCACAACAGATCACTTATGCCGCTCCTGATCAACCCATGTTCGATTCAGGTACTCACCACTTGTTGATGATGTCAACCGTCGATGCCAACCTCCAAACCCGTCGGAACCAATATGGCTCCACCTTTGAAGCCCCTCCCGCCGAAAAGAACACTAACGTTCATCCCACGGATCAGATGTTACGTATACCCCCGGCCCCACTTGATGGCGCTCCTAAAGCACCTCGCTTCCCACTTCGTCGCATCAATAATAACCCCAATGCTCGCGCTGCGTCGAATTACAACATTGTCGATGACTTAGCCCAATCTCCTGCAGCCATGTCTGCTTTAGAGGTTTTAAAAAACTGTCCTTCACAGCGCAAGACTTTGCTCTCTACTATTGGGGCTATTGACCCCAATGATTCACAACTGATGACATTCGATTCAGACCAATCTGAACCATGATTGCCTTCCACTTTAGCATTCCAAGTTTTCGTTTCCGTTCGGAATCTTGTCATCCATCGGTGCATTATCGATGAAGGGGCCTCTACATGTGTTATGTCCACATTCGTTTGGCAGAAGTTGGGATCCCCTACTCTCCAGCAGTCCACGACTGCGTTGCGAGCCTACGACGGCCGTTCGGCTCAACCCCAGGGTCTCTTACCTAATGTCCCCGTCCAGCTGGCCGGTAAAACCGTGCTCATTGACATAGAGGTCATCAATGCCCAACTTGACTATAACCTCTTACTTGGCCGTAGCTACATGTATGCCATGCGGGCTGTTGCCTCATCCGTTTTTCACACCATGCAGTTCCCCCATGAGGGACGCGTAGTCAAGGTCGACCAACTCACCTATTACGATCCCAGGGCCCCCGCTGCACCTGAAAATGTTCTCCCCATGGTTGAACAACCTGTTTGTGGTGCAACTACCTCATTCTTTTCCTCAGTGGGACCCAGACTTTACTCCGACGCACCGATGACTTTTACATTCCAGTCCATTCCATCACCGTCACCGGAAACCCACGTCGCAGACCTCTATACTCTTTCACATAATACACAAACACCTGGTAATCAACCCTCCTTGTTACCTAAACCACCATTGGTCCCTAGTCACATTGGTGTTACACCCATCCACACAATCCCCTTTCTATTTTCTCCCTCAGGCGTAGTAAGCGCTCCGGTTATGGCTACCCTTAGTCTCCCCGGGTTAACATTGGGATTACCCGTGTGGTATATTTCGCCTCCCGTTCCCCCGCCGACACCAAATATCATCCTGCAACCGGTGCAACCCATTGTCACTTCTACCCAACCACCTCCCGGTATCACGACTCCTTCGTCATCTACGAATCCCCCTCCTCTCATCAGGCCCACTGGGGGCAGAGGCCCACAACCATACACTGCGGTACCACCTCCCAAAGCAGTTAAACCTCCCCCCGTGTTCCGTGCTCCTCCTAAATGCTCGTTGTGTGATGAGTTAGGCCATCCAACCCATCAGTGTCCACAGTTACCTGCATTACAGGAACACATGCAAATGCTGGACGACGACCCCAACATCCCGGTGGTCAAACTCGACCCAAACCCCAAGCCTCGCGATAAGTCACTGCGCACCAACCACCCTTGTGCCATATGCGGTGTCTACGGTCATTACTCACATCACTGTCCTGATATCCCAGATTACAGAGCAGCGTTGTACGAACTCAATAACGTCGACTTAGAAATATCTCCTCCCCTCATTGAGGAAATCTACCCTGCCGTATCATCCTCATCCGGAGAGATTAACACCATTTATATGATCTCTTCGACTACCTCTACCTCGTCAACCGACTTGACCACTCAAAGCTTCCGCAATGATGAGGAAACTCTAGAGGCTCTTACTGCCCCCGATGACCCCTGGGAAGATATACACCATCGTTCATACTTCCTCCTAGAAGAGACCTCATCCACCACCGCCACCCAATTCGCGATTGAGTCCAAAGATTCCCTTCCTACTAAAATCGACGGTTTTAAGGATCCTATTCCTGCTCCTGATGCCTTTGAGGAAGGTAACATGGCCAATATCTCACCCCTCATCCACATTGATATCTCTGACCCCCCTGGTGCTCTTTAAATCATTACATTAGGAACCCCCTGCAGTGAGTATGAGATCGGAGAGTACAAAAGACTTTCCCAAGAGTTCCGTGATGTCTTTGCCTGGTCCTATACCGAAATGCCTGGTCTTGACCCCACTATCATCGAGCACCACCTTGACACCTCTGAGTCAAGGGGCATAATAGATTACCTCAACCCTGGGATAGGGGGCATGATCAATCATTTTGACCCTACCCCATCACATTTATCCCAGCATGTCGATGAACCCATCGTTCAAATCAACCCATATGTGACCCACAATCACAGACCCTATGCACATAGCATGGGGGCAGGTCATTAACCCTGCTCACTTTTTCACATTTGTGACCTCAACCATTTTTGAGGTCACGTGTCACTTGTATATTTGATTTGATACGCATAGTTCTTTCCTTTGACCATTCCGGAGTCCTTATAACCTCCGTTTTTTCGCACCATTTGCACTACCGAATTCATTTTTCCGTGCTCGTGATGATGCTTGAGATCATTTCTCGCTCTCACCAAGACCAATATCAACATTGTGTCCAGACACCTTGTCGCCCCGGTTTGCGCGCCACATCGGCCGTAGCCCATTTTGGATATACTTTATATCATCGGATTCATTTTTTCGAGCCCGTGATGATGCTTGAGATCATTTCTCGCTCTCACCCCTAGTTTTTTTGGGCATTTTTCCATGCCCCCTTGTCGCCTCGGTTTGCGTGCCACATCGGCCGTCGTCCATTTTTGACAGTCCTTATATCGTCAGATTCAGTTTTCCGCGCTTGTGATGATGCTTGAGATCATTTCTCGCCCTCACCTCCAGATCTTTTCGGACATTTTTACCATGCCACCCATCTCCTCGGTTTGCGTGCCACATCGACTGGCGTCCGTTTTTGATGAACCTTATATCACCGGATTCAGTTTTCCGTGCTCGTGATGATGCTTGAGATCATTTCTCGCTCTCACGCCCAGATTTTTTGGGCATTTTTCCATGCCCCCTCGTCGCCTCGATTTGCGTGCCACATCGACCGTCGTCCGTTTTTGACGAATCTTATATTGCTGGATTCAGTTTTCCGCACTCGTGATGATGCTTGAGATCATTTCTCACTCTCACCTCCAGATTTTTTGGGCATTTTTTAAAATGTCACCCATCACCTCGGTTTGCGTGCCACATTGGCCGTTGCCCCTTTTTGACAATCTTTATGTCACCAGATTCAGTTTTCCGCACTCATGATGATGCTTGAGACCTTTTCTCGCTCCCATCAATCCCTTTTTGTTCGATATAATTTTATCCCTTTTTCAGGCCGAGCAATCCCTTTTACGAAAAAGGCACTTAGGGAGTTTCTGTTAAGCTCTTTTCTGACTCCTAAAACAATGAAAAGATCGCTGAGCAACCTTGCTTCCTTTCATGCTCGCTAAACGTATCTGAAAGGGCGTCTACCTGGTATAAGTTTACCCCTTTTCCGGACCTTGTAGACTAATTACGAAAAATGAATACTCTAGTCACATCGGCTAGAAGAGTTCTCCATTTGCATCATTTTATGCTTTTTCGGTCCTTGGAGACTAACTTACGAAACAGAACACCAATGGAGTCCACTTACCGCTTTCAGACTCTTTAAACATGAAAGCGACCACGAGCAATCACCATCCTGGGCTCGTAAAACCAACAGGACAGTAATCATAACCACTGTAGAGTCTTCTTATCGTTTTCAGACTCCTTAAAAATAAAAGCACCAATGAGCACGAACAGTCCTGGGCTCACAAAATCCACAGGACAGTACCATTTCAGAGCACACTTTTATCCCTTCTTGGAGCTCATTAAAACTACGAAGAAGGACCCAATGGTGCTTCTCGGTGCCACAACAGATCACGTCTACTCATAGGGCAGCTTACCCATTATGGTCGCCTTTGTTCAGAGTATTCTGCAGTATGTCACCCTGAGAATCCCTCGACAGCACCCATAAACTTGACCCCCCCCAGAGTCAAACGTACCCTTCAGTCCTTAAAAGCAGTGATACCCACACCTACAAGTCAGTTCCTTACGCTTCCAGGTCAACCATGTCATCATGCTCTGAACAAAGGAAGTTTGAGTCTTCCCATATATGACCCCAGTTACTTCCCATCCCCACAAGTATGTCAGTCCTACCACCAGTACTACAACACTTGAATTTCTACACCTCGCGCTCCTATCAAGGAAACATCATTGCCTTGTTAGTTGCTGGTCTCCCTCTGTCGACGATAACCAAATTTATTCCAGAGGATAGACTTAGAGGTCCCTGTGTCTTGGACTCATCACCATTTATGATGAGTGGCTACGAATCATTTCGAGGAGAGTCCTCAGTGCTTCTCCAAATGGTTGTTTCTCACATGCTCGACTTCAACACCTTGATCGCATCGTTGAGACTCGCACAAGGCATCGGTCCGTTCAGTTATTAGTCGAAGACCCCGGATACCATCTGACTCCTCCACATTTGAGAGTCTACCTATGGATATAACCAGTCATATTTTTCCTATAGATATCCGGGTTGCGCATGGCGACAGTATTCTGATGTACCCCAGTTTTATACTCCCTCGAGTATACAGTTACATATACTTCCCAGAGATGGCTCACAGTCATTGAGTCCCTACAGATGTTGGACACCTTCAGTCTCAGCAGTTCATTAGTTATTCCAGTGTATCAGTTATTGAGATCAGTCATATCATGATCATGTCCCCTCTGGACCATTATGACGTACCAGCATATTTTTTATGTATTAGATCCCCCTTCTTGGGACTAATTGTTATGTATATGTCTTGATACGAGCATGGGTATGCCCGCCTCGTCCATTATCAGAGATTATTCCTCATTCATATTGAGGCCATGTAATATTTTTTGTTTTTTGCAGCTTCCAAGGGCTGTGGATCCAGACTCCAATCGGACTCTTCTCCTCCCCAAACCCCAGAAAAAGACAAAAGAACTATGATGTCTATCGGCCATACGATGAGCTCCTTCCCTCACACATCAGGGGGCAATCTGTTAACACCCAAAAAGTGCTCACTAGCTCATTTCCCTATTCACATGACCCATTTGTCCACTTTTTCACCATTTGAGCCTCTGAAGCCAACAAAAGGTCACCAAAAGGCCTTAATACACCCCTTTTTCCACTCAAAATGAGTATTTTTCCTAAAAAAGCATAAAAAACCCTCAAAAAGGGTCCAAAATTCCCAAAATATTAAAAAGGGAATAAAAATATTAAAAATATTCAAAAAAGGAAAAAGGAGGGAAAAAGGTACCTAAACCATGTTGGTCAATACCATTGGTTTCCTCAAAACCACAATGGTATTCCCCACCACCAAAACCTATAAAAAGGTGGTAGGGGCTCCTCACTTTACATCCATCCATCTTCCTATCCTCATGCTGCCAAAATCTCCCTTGAGCTTTTGGCCATTGTAGCTACCTTGGAGAAAGGACCCTTTGGAGTTTGGAGCTGCTCACCCTTGGAGCTTCTCAACTATCTCCATCACTTGGAGGTATTATTATTGCAAGCACTTGCTTGCCCCCATTTTCAATACAAAGTTATTTTTTCATTTCTTGTTCTTGTTTTAACTCGAAAAGATTATTATGATATGCACATGCTAGTTTAGTTTTAGATTTAGATTTAGTTTATTGTTTTTGCTTAATATTGAAACTGCTGCTACTAGTTAGCAGGTGCCCATAGCACTAAGCTTGGTTGCAAAACCAAGCCAACACCAATGGAGTCACCTTCAAGTGAAATCTTGATGAGTGGAGTTGTCAGGGAAAATGTACAACCTTCTTCAAATGCAGAGATCTCTGTTTGCCCACATAAATCCTTTCTCTCTATAAAAACTCAAAATCCTTGTCGTTTCTCCCAGGGACAATATGACTTTTGTTCCCCGGCAACGGCGCCAATATGTTAGCACTCAAAATGATCCTCAAGGTTGTGGGAAAGGACTCTTTGAGGTAACCATAGAACCACTTTAGGAAAGGGAGCTGGCTTCTTCCTTTCCAGAGAGGGATCTCTCACCAATTGTTTAGCAAGGTTAGATATGGGATTAAAAGTTAAACTAAGTTTTGTTGTTTGGTTGAAACAAGGTGAATATTCATTGGGCAATGGAGTCAAAAACACTTATGATGATAAAGTGGCAATGCTTTGCAAATAATTCAGAACAGAGGCAGGGTAGCTACTCATTTACAGTCGAAGAACTGTTTGTGTGGTGATAAGGAAGAAAATAAGAACAATCCATCAACACAGAGCATTATTAAATGAATTCTGCATTAACTTTAGTAGAAACTGGTTTGTGGATGCTTGGAATCAAAGAAACATAGCATAATCATATGAATTCTGCCTCAATATACACTTATCCAAACATGAAAGAAAACAGTATGAAGTTGATAACAAGGAAACATTCACATAAAGAAAAGAATGTATAGACTACAAATCAAATAACACAAGAATCTCTGCATGAAAATACTTGCTCGGCTCTGTCGATTTTATTAAAGGAACATCTCAAAAGTAAACAACACAAAATCCTCACGGGTTCCAACAGCAAGCTTATTAAAGGCTCAACGATATACATGTCAGTATCTAATCCTAGGAACTAGGCTAACATGGTGATGACACATTTGGACTCTTCAGTGAATAGACTGACTTCACCAGGGAAAGGTTGGTTCTGGAAGGAGACATTTGGCTGCAGGCTGGCATGGAATAAACTTTGCTTAAGCTCGGCTTGGGCCTGTCTTAAATGCTGAATTAGGGCTTCTTCTTTGCATTCTTTGGCTTTTTGGCAGAACTCATCCGGGATTGACATGGCTTTTCTAATAGTGAGAGGATTAACTGGGCACAGGATCTTAGAGCTGGATGCGTCCATAATCACCCTCTCAGAGGAGGAGTAATGGGTGGCGCACTAGTCGACAAAACCAGGACAATTAGGTGTTTGGTCGATTGAAAAAAAATGAAAAAATGACTGGTAAACCTTATGCACGTCTATATTCCCTTCCCTAATGAGCTTCAACCTGTCTTCACCTGTCCCAATGGAGTTGTTTATCAACACTGTGTCGTAAACCTCAGCATCTTTATCCTCAAACAAATCACCTATCCTTTGGTACTCAAAACCTGGGGGGTCTATCTCACTCAATTCAACCATTTAAATAGTTTAGTATGAAGATAGGAGGCCTACCTGGTTATTGACAGCTGGTCTGAGAATCTGGATGAGTTGGTTGCTTCTGCACAGTCGCCTTCTGTCATTTTCCAATGCACAGGACAAATGATACTCAGATCCTCGTGCACCTGCATTTTTATATTATTTCTTTTCCCTTATCACCCTTGCATGTGTCGTAGTGAAGAGATTTTTCAAGCTGTCCATATGTAAGATCTACTCTAGGCTGTGGATCTCTGTCCTTGCTTAACCCCTAGGGCCTTCCACAGACTTCATCCTTTAAGTGCTGTCTTCCATGCACCTTAGATCCATGAAACCATTGTCCATTGTCTATCTTGCTTCCGTCCAGATCCTGACCATCAAAAGGCGCGACCCCTACCAGGTTCGCAGATTTGGGAAGTGTCAACACTCTGCGCATGTCAAATCTGCGAACAAATCCTCTACCGTAGATCTCATTCCCATCATATCTGCACCGTTTAAACTTGTGGCCTCTACCGAAAGTTCGCAAATCCAAAAATTTCAATTCCCCGTGCACGTCAAATCACCGAAGTATGCGCCAGCCGTAGATTTGTCCTTCCTTCCATTGATCTGGCTTCTAACTTGCCCGCGGGCTAGCCTACTCCGCCCTTGTTTAAAACACACCCTGCTTCTCTCGCGAAGTTGCTTCTCAGCCATTGATCATTATCGCCCCAGATTTGCGCCCCTCATTGATGCTACCATTTAATTGCGGGCGTATTTTTGCATTCACCTTCCTATGCTAGGTTAACACTTAGGATTTCTTGGTTATTTCACTCTGAGTTTAGGAATAAACCCTTTAGAGACCCGATTTGCATCCTTATGGGTCATATGGCTAAAACCGAGGCCTTGCTTAATTATTTCATGGGCTTGAACTCCTTTAATCGTCCGAAACAAAACTGGTGCCAACAAACACCAGGAAATCATTTAGAGCTGGTCTCAATCTATGGTTCCAACCCACAAGGGACATATATTTCATTTTTGGGTTGTCCAAGAGAGGGAAGGATTTTCCCAGTTCCCTGATCTCCTGCCTGGCATTGTGAGAGAGAGAGTCAGCTGGCATATGTTTAGAGATCTGTCAAGGAGGACATGACTACCCCTTCAAGCTTCCAAGTTGTCTGTGTCTAGTTGGATTTATAGATGTTTAGTATAGAGGAGGTTAGGTGCCTCTTGCTGGTCACGAGAATGGCCCACCACACCTTTGATGGGTAGCACATTAGTTTCCCCCTTTTGTATTATGTAGATTCTTTAGTGCAGACAACTAAACTTATTAGGTTGTATGCCATTTTTGTGTGATAGTTTTATTTTGTTTTGGTTCAATGGCATGCTATGTTTGATGGGAAGATAGTCTTCCCATTTGCTTTAGGGTTGTTTCATTTATTTTTTAGAGGTTTTTGGCAACTAGGCCCTCATTATGTTAGAAAAATATAAAAACAAAAGCAAACAACAATAACAATAGAACATGAGATTTCCATGGAAACCCTGTTGTACGAGGTAAAACCAAGGGGCAATGGTATCTTTTAAATTTTATTATTACTTGGCAAAAAAATTAAAATGCTTTCTTCTATCTCTCTTGTGTTACAGTGCCAGGAGGCCACTCCCATTTTATACAATACACATATGGGTTCCTGAAGGAACCAAAATACACTAGAAGGGTCTAGAAATTTTCATCTTTGGGGCTCCACTCCTGAACTCTCAGAGAGTAGGGTCCCTACCCCGCACCCCCGGAGGCTCCCCCTCTAACCCCCCTGGGCACCTAGTGCATACATGCAACACATAAATCTAGTCAAGAGATCTACATGAAGAATATTAGAGATATGGATATTGGCTTCATTTCCTAACAATTTCCCACTTGAATTCAATATACAAGAAGTTCATTTCCAATGTTTTCCACCCACATGCCATTGCCCAATGTCGCCTTCATCACATTTTCAACAAGCCCAGAGAAGTTTTGCAACATTCAAACTTCTCTAATTTGACCAACTTCGCAAGGATGTCTGCAATATTCTCATTAATATAAATTTCATTCAATAAGATCATACATTCTTCCACCACTTTCCTTATGAAAATGTACTTAATATCAATATGCTTCATGCGATCATGAAATGTTGGATTCTTTACTAAATGAATAGCACTTTGACTATCACATTGTAAAGTGATCTTCCCTTGTATCATCTTGAATTCATCCATCAATCACTCTAGCCATATTGCCTCTTTGTTGGCATAAATTACTACAACATATTCTGCCTTAGTGGTTCATAAAGCCACCACTGGATACAACTTAGATGTCCAACTTACAGCTCCACCAATAAGAGTGGAAGTATATATTGTAGTAGACTTTCATCCATATTTGTCTCCACCAAAATAAAAATATGCAAAACCTTTAATTTGTTTATCTATCGATCTATAGGAAATAGTAGCATTTGAAGTGCCCCTTAAATATCTAAGTATCCACCTCACAACATTTCAATGCTCTGTATATGGATTCACCATGAACCAGCTAACAACTCCCACTACTTAAGCAATATCTGACCTGGTGCTCACCATGGTGAGCATGAGGTTCGCTATTGTTGATGAATACGATACATGAGACATGCTTGTCTTATGTGCTCATGTGCTAGGACATTGTTTGGAAGACAACTTGAAGTGTGTAGGAAGTGGGGTGCTAACTAGTTTTGCATTCTGCATATTGAAGCATTGCATAATCTTTTCTATATATGACTTTTGAATTAAGCAGATATTTCTATATGTTTTGTCCCTGTGTATCTTCATCCCTAGAATTTGATTTGTTGCTCCTAAATCCTTCATGTTCAAATGTCCTAACCAACTGAGCCTTGACATTAATGATTTTCTTCATGCTGGGGTCCGCAACCAATAAAACTACCATCAACAAACCTCTTATAATATGCACAATGGTCAACTTCACTTCTACTGAATCTTTGGCTCTTCATGAAGGTGTCAAATTTTTTGTAACACATCCTTGGTGCCTGTTTCAATCCATATATATATTTGTTGAGTTTGCAAACCAAATTCTCTTTGCCTCTTTATTTATAGCTCTCAGGTTGATCCATATAAATTTCTTCAACAAGATCATCATGTAGGAAAACAATTTTTGCATCCAGTTGTTCTAACTCTAAATCATGTGTTGCTAAAAGTGCAAGTAAAACCCTTGCAGTAGTAAGCTTCACAATTAGAGAGAAGATTTCATTAAAATCTATAATTGACTTCTGCACATAGCTTTTTTCTACCAAGCGAGCTTTATAACATTTTGGCAACCCATAATTATTCATCCTTACTTTATACACCCACTTATTTACAACAATTTTTCTTCCTGGTGGGAGATCCACAAGTTCCCATATTTGATTATTGTTTAATGCTTTCATTTCTTCGTCCATGGCTTTCCTCCACTTATCTACATTCTCATATTCTCTAGATTCCCGGAATGAACTAGGTTCACAACTTCACCATCATCGGTTAACAAAGCAAAAAAAGATTGAAAATTAGGAGAATACATTTCTGTACGTCTCTTGGGACGTGTAGATCTTTTGAGTTGTGGTTGTTGAACTCAATGTTATTCATGATGATCAGAAGTTTCATTTTTCATCTTCACTCATTTCTACTTCAACTGGTACAATCTCCGGTGTCTGCTGTACCTCCTTCCTTTGCATTGATTTTTCATGAAAAATAACATCACAACTAACAATTACCTTGTGGTCAATAGAATCCTACAGTCTATACCCTTTTATTTTATTATCACAACCAGAAAAACACATTTCCTTGAGTTTGGGTCAAGATTGGACCTCTTTTGTTTACGCACATGGGAAAATGCATCACAACAAAAAATACACAAATGAGAATAATAAACTAGCTTACCACACCAAAAATCCTCTGAAATATTTCCATCCAATATAGTTGTAGGTGATATGTTAATCAGATACGCAGTTGTATTAACAACCTCTGCCTAAAACAATTATCCAACCTAGATGCATTGAGCATGCTTTTTGCACACTCCATGATTGTGTGATTCATCCGCTCAACCTATTAAAGAAATGTAACTGCGGAAGATATTCTAGATATACTTGTCTATTGTATTATATTATTCCTCCTCCGGGAGATGTCATTGATGTAATTGATAATGTAAGAGTCATTGAAAGAGTCAATGTAAACCCTAACTGATTGGTTGGCCTGGAAATAACTAGAAAATAATATTTTATTGTAAAGTGTACAGGTCGACCTAGTTAGGTGAGTCAAGCCGACCTAATTAGTAAAAAGGTCAAGTCACTTGTTAAGTATGAATAGGAGGTTGAGTTGCTCATATGCAACACTCACCTCACTCACTCAAGTTCGCATAGGAGAGAGAGAAGTTCGCACAAGTGAAGGAGAGAAGCTAATTTTGTATTGGGGTTTTATCTTGTACTTGGTGAATTCTATATTGAGGAAGTTTTACCGGGGTTTTCTCCCTTGTGGTTTCCCCGAGAGAAATTTCGTGTTCTTTGTGTTTGTTGTGCTTGTATTTCTTTCAGTGATTAGATTGTTTAATGTTATTATGCTAAACAAGTTAAAAATTAACATGGTATCAGAGAAGTCCTGAAAGAAAACATTGTGCATCCTCTGCAACTGCAGAAACTAGGGCTTCTTATTCCAGGAACTCTCTCCACAGATCAGCTGAAAAAGAGGGTGCATCTAACTTGCCTCACTAGGGTGCATCTTTATGTCAAAGCATAATTCAATTCCGAGAATTTTCATTTTTGGGTCCACCACTACAACCCAGAGAGCTAGGGCATCACATTTTTGGAACATCTGCTCACAGATTTGGAAAAAGAGTACTTTGCTCAACTCGCCTTGAGGAGGACCATCTTTTCATCCAGTTAGTTCTCCAAGATCCCGAAGTTGGAAAATTAGGGTTTTTCTGTCAAACCCTAAGTCAAGGTAGAAGCAGTTTTCAGAAGGACAACTTTACTGGTAAGTACTACATCCATACTATTTCCATTTGAGGTTCTCTTATTATCAAAATGAAAAACACTACCAAGCTTGATGAGAAGCTTGAAGGAGCTGAGAACTCCAGGGCATGGAAATATAGAGTCATGCTCATTCTTGAAGAACATGACCTAGAAGGTTTTATAAAAGAGGTACTTGCAGAACCAAAAGGAGATGAGACCAAAGCAAGACACAAGAAGAATATGATCAAGGCTAAGAGGATCATAGTTGATTCTATCAAATATCACTTGATTCCTCAAGTGTCCTCAAAGAAGACTCCAAAAGAAATGTTTGATGCTTTGACCAACCTGTTTGAAGGAAAGAAAATTAATAGGAATATGACCTTGAGAAATCAACTCAAGGGTGTGAAGACCAAAAGTCTGAGACTATGCACTCATACTTCTTCAGAGTATCTCAAATCAAAGAACAATTATAAGCTATTGGAGACATGATAGAAGAAGATGAAGTTGTGATGAACACTCTGAATGGTATTCCTAGATATTGGGAACCTTTCATTCGTGGCATATGCGCTAGGAAGAAATTAATCCAGTTCAGACAACTATGGGAAGAGTGTGTGCAAGAGGAAGAAAGAACAACAGCAAGAGAAGAGAAACTCAATGATAATGAATATCAAGCTTTGACAACCCATGCCAAAAGAGGAAGGAAAAGAAAGAATGAGGTATGTACTCATGACCACTCTCCCAGAATACCTCAAAGATCTCAAAGGAACAAGAGGATCAAGAAAGACTTCTCCTCCTTTGAATGTTTCTCTTGTCACAAGATATGACACATTGCAATAAATTGTCCATTCAAATCTGGACAATCCAAGAAGAAAAAGAAAACATTTCATGCTCATGCAGCTGAAGATAGTGAATATGATGATGAAGTCAAAACCAGAGAAGACGAAGATTCCAGTGAACAATATGTACTAATCTCAGCCCTCACTGGTTCAGTATCTCATGGAAGTGACACTTGGCTAGTGGATAGTGGAGCCTCAAAACACATGACGGGATACACGGACTCTCTTTCACATCTAATGCAGAAAGATTGTCCACACAAAGTAAAGCTTGGAGACGATTACCAATATCCTATCAAAGGAATGGGAGAGGCTACTTGCAAATTGGACTCTAGAAAGTCCATGAACATGAGGAAGTACTATATATTCCAGGTTTGAAAAAGAACCTTCTTTCTATTTCATCATTAGATAAGAAAGGTCTTAGAATTGCATTTGTATATGGTGAAGTTCGTGTGAAGTTCTTATGTGGCCAAAGGGGAAGACTATCAATGATGCAATCATTATTGGGGTTCAAGAAGGAGGACTCTATAAAATTAAGGGTCATGCAGATTCATCACTAATGGCTAGTACCATGAGCCCCTGTGAATTATGGCATAGAAGACTAGCTCATGTACACTACAAAGCTTTACCAATAGTGAGTAAGGTGGTGACTGGATTACCAGAAATCCAGGTTGATCATGAAGGAGTGTGCAAAGGATGTGCACAAGGAAAAAATACGAAGAATCCATTTCCAAGTAGTGATAGTAAAGCAAAAGGCATATTGGACACTGTTCATTCCGACATTTGTGGACCTATGTCACCCACTTCATTAATCAGGTATGTTTACTATGCTTCCTTTATTGATGACTATTCCCGCAAAACATGGATTTATTTTCTAAAGAATAAAAATGAAGTTTTTGAAAAGTTTAAAGAGTTTAAGGCTTTTGTAAAAAACTTCTCTGAAATGAAGATCAAGATACTAAGGACAGATAATGGAGGGGAATACATTTTAGGTGATTTCAAATATTCCATAAACAAGCAGGGATTAAGAGGGAGCTTACCATTCCATATAATCCACAATAAAATGGTGTATCTGAAAGGAAGAACAGAACTATCATGGAAGCAGTGAAGGCCATGATCCATGACCAAGACCTACCCATGCATCTATGGGCTGAAGCAGCTAGAACCACACTCTATGTACATAATAGAATATCTCACAGTACTCTTGGAAACAAGACCCCAAAAGAGATGTTTACCGGTGTGAAGCCTGAAGTCAGTCATCTAAAGATATTTAGATGTCCAGTATTTATTCACATTCCAAAAGAGAAGAGATCAAAGTTGGAACCTTCAGGAAAGAAGGGAATATTTGTGGGTTACAGTGAGCAATCAAAAGCTTACCGTATCTACATCCCAGGATACCACTGGATTGAACTTAGCAGGGATGTTACATTTGATGAAGACACATCTTTCAACAAGTCTAAGAAGACTCATGAGGATGAAGAGGAGCATGAAGCTACTAGAGTTACAAAAACTAATAATGTACTAGACAAGAATATTGAAGAGGAACCTATTCCAGAGGATCATGACATGACAGAACCTCAGAGACCTGAGGAGACACCTCATGAGGTAAATCCATGAAAGAGAAGACTAGCTTGGGCCCGAGAAATAATACAAGATGCAGGAAGATATGGTGCCCCAGAAGGAACCAATAAAGAAAGCAAGAGACCAAGGCCATATTCCAGGTATGTAGCCTTGATGTGTAACCTTGTTGAAGAAGAACCCACATGTTTTGAAGATGCGGCAAAGAAGAAGGAATAGTTGGATGCTATGAATGAAGAATACTAATCCATCATAAAGAATGATGTTTGGGATGTGATACCAAGACCAAAGGACAAGTCAATAGTTTCGTCAAAATGGATCTTCAAAACAAAACATTCAACAAACGGAAGCATTGAAAAGTACAAGGCAAGATTTGTAGCTCGGGGGTTCTCTAAAAAATAAGAAATTGATTATGAGGAGACCTTTGATCCTGTGGCTAGATATACCTCAATTAAAACCATCCTTGCCTTGGCAGTTAAGATGAAATGCAAGTTACATCAGATGGATGTAAAGACAACCTTCCTAAATGGAAAAATAGAAGAAGAGGTATACATCGAACAACCAGAAGGATTTGAAACAGATGACAGAAAAACACATGTATGTAAACTGAAGAAAGCTTTATATGGATTGAAGCAAGCATCCAGAGCATGGTATGGAAGAATTGATGATTTCCCAATGAGCTTGGGATTTACCAAGAGTAATGCAGATTCTAACCTTTATTATAAGGTCATAGATGATGAACCTATGTTATTGCTATTGTATGTGGATGATTTGTTCCTGATAGGAGAAGACAAGCCCATCACTGAATGTAAGAAGAAGCTTGCTGCAAAATTTGAGATGAAACACCTTGGGATGATGCACTATTTTCTAGGTCTTGAAGTATGGCAGTTCCCAGATGAGATTTTCCTAAGTTAAGGAAAATATACTGTTGAGATCCTAAAAAGATTTGGGATGTTGGATTGCAAGGCCATGACTACTTCGATGCTGACAAACTTGAAGCTCTTGAATGACGCTTCATCAGAGATAGTAGATGTCATGCTATACAGAAAAATTATTGTCTCATTGATGTATTTGGCCAATACTAGACCATATATATGTTTTGCTGTGAACACCTTGAGCCAGTATATGGTAGAGCCCAGACATGTTCACCTGATTGCAACAAAACATGTGATAAGATACCTAAAAGGTACGTTGGAATATGGACTCAAATATGCATCAGATAGTGAGTTCAGATTGTACGGATATACAGACTCAGGTTGGGCTGGAAGTGCCGATGATAGAAAAATCACTTCAGGATGTTGTTTTAGCTTAGGATCATGTATGATCTCATGGCTCAGTAGGAAGAAACCCTATGTTAATCTCAGTATAACATAAGTTGAATACGTCGCAGCATGTTCAGCTTGTAGTGAAGTCGTTTGGCTTCGCAAGATGTTGGCAGGATTGTTTGATCCAGAGATAGATGTGACTGATATTCTCTGTGACAATCAGAGTTGTATCGAGCTGATAAAGAATCCAGTGTCCCATGATATATCAAAGAATATCGAGATCAAGTTTCACTATATCCGGGATATGGTGCATAAGGGAGCTGTAAAGCTCAAGTATGTTCCTACAGAGGAACAAGTTGTTTATGTGTTGACTAAGCCTCTGTCTCGCATAAAGTTTGAATACTTTCGAGACAAGCTTGGTGTGGTCCGAAAGGACCTCCCTCGAAAGAGGGAGTGATGATCAGTACTTGCCGACTGGTAGTGTATCCCAGTACTTGCCGACTGGTGATGCTATATCAATACTTTCCAACTGATGATGTTATTCCAATACTTGCCGACTGGTGATGTTATTCCAGTACTTGCCGACTGGTAGTGTTATCCCAGTACTTGCCGATTGGTGATGTTATCTCAGTACTTGCTGACTGATGATGTTATTCCAGTACTTTCCGACTGGTAGTGTTATCCTATTACTTGTCGAATGGTGATGTTATCTCTGTACTTGCCGACTAATGATATTCTAGTACTTGTCGACTTGTAGTGTTATTCCAGTACTTTCCGACTGGTGATGTTTCCTTAGTACTTGATGACTGATAATGTTGTTGTTCCAACATTCACATGTTGATGATTGATGTTGTTGTTCTAGTACTTGTTTACTAATGATTGATGTTGTTGTTGTTCCAGTATTTACTTACTGATGATTGATGTTGTTCCAGTACTTGCCGACTGATGATTGATGTTGTTCCAGTATTTACTTACTGATGATTGTTGTTCAAGTACTTACCGATTGATGATCGATGATGTTGTTCCAGTATTCATATACTGATGATGATGTTGATGATCCAACAACTCTTGCTGATGTTGATGATGCTGATGGTGATATTCCAACAGATGATGTTGATGGTGATATTCCAACAGATGATGTTGACGATGCTGATGGTGATATTCCAGCAGGTGATGTTGATGATGCTGATGGTGATATTCCAACATATGATGATGATGATGCTGCTGATGATATTCCAACAGATGATGATGTTCCATCAGATGATGTTGATGATACCCCAGACATATGATGATATTCCAAAACCTCCTATGACATATAGAGATACACCAGTCAGTTGGACAACTGTTGATGCTGTTGATGTTGCCTGCAGAATACCTTCCTAGTTAAGAGGGAGTGTTAAAGAAATGTAACTACAGAAGATATTCTAGATATACTTGTCTATTGTATTATTTTATTCCTCCTTCGGGAGATGTCATTGATGTAATTGATAATGTAAGAGTCATTGAAAGAGTCAATGTAAACCCTAACTGATAGGTTGACCTGGAAATAACTAGAAAATAATATTTTATTGTAAAGTGTACAGGTCGGCCCAGTTAGGTGAGTCAAGCCGACCTAATTAGTAAAAAGGTCAAGTTAATTGATAGGTATAAATAGGAGGTTGAGTTGCTCATTTACAACACTCACCTCACTCACTCAAGTTCGCATAGGAGAGAGAGAAGTTCACACAAGTGAAGGAGAGAAGTTGATTTTGTCTTGGGGTTTTATCTTGTACTTGGTGAATTCTATATTGAGGAAGTTTTACTGGGGTTTTCTCCCTTGTGGTTTCCTCGAGAGAAATTTTGTGTTCTTTGTGTTTGTTGTGCTTGTATTTCTTTCAATGATTAAATTGTTTAATGTTATTAGTTGAACAAGTTAAAAACTAACACAACCATACCATTTTGTTGTGGTGTATATGAAGCAGTCTTCTGGTGCTTAATTCCTTACTATGTATAAAATTTATCAAATTCCTTGGAGCAATATTCTCTTCCATTATTAGATATGAGACGTAAAATAGACTTGCCCAAATTTTTATCTACTTATGACTTGAACTCTTTAAATTTCTCGAAGGATTCCGACTTATTTTTCAAAAAATACATCCACACTCTTTTACAATAATCATCTATAAAAGTCATAGAATATCTAGCACCATATATAGACATAATGGGGAATGGTTCTAAATATATCAAAATGAATAAGTTGCAAAATATTAGAACTTTTACCAGAGTTTGTAGTTAACTGAACTATCTTCTGTATACCAAACATACAGTGCTCACACAAGTCTAAATCACAAGACTTAATTTGAGAAAGCATACCTCAATCATGCTGAATTTTCAAACCTTCTTCACTCATATGTCCAAGTCGTTGATGCCACAACATCACTGCATCCAGAACATTCCCCAAGTCTGTTGTTGTTGCTGCATTATTTGTTACTATATCACCGCACAAAGGATATATGGTCCCATAATATTCTCCTTTTGCTACCATGAGGGATCCTTTGGTAATTTTGTGTCGATTATTGTGGAGCATTGGTTGTCATTGATGTCAAGTGTTTGATTGAAGAAGATATCAAGTGTTTGATTGAAGAAGATATCAAGTGTTTGACTAGGATATTGTCGAGCATTGGTTGTCCATGATGTCAACTGAAGAGGATGTCAAGCGTTTAACTTTCATCCAATGTCAAAGAGGATGTCAACTTATTCAATATGAGTCATTGATATCAGCCTAAGTTGATCCAGGAGGATCTTAGAGTTGATCAAAATTTCATTCAGGAAAAGGGCGGGATCAAGGGGTAGACCCTAGATCCCTTGGCCAACACCGAGGCCATATTTTTTATGTGGAGCACCAACTAAGAGCCAAGTCATTAACCAAGAACCAAGTCATTAACCAAGTGCCAAGTAATACGCCAACCAACAAACCAACGCATCAAACCATACAACGCCACCACAATACACAACATTGCAACGTTAACGCCAAAAGGGGAGAGGCCCACGAGATTGACCCCAGGACCTATGCCCCCAAAGTTTATCACCTTACCACTGGGCTAAAGCCCAACCGTTGGACGGTTAGCGGTGATTTTTGGTTAAGAATTAAAGGCAGAAATCGGGGCCCAAAAAGGGCGCGTGGCCCTCCATTTTGAGTCCAAAAACCTTATTTAAAACTCCTTTCGAAGCCACGATTTCCAGATTACACAGAGAGCATTTTGCACAGATTTCGAGGTAAAGTATGGGCACATATATCGAGGCAGGTACAACCATTAATGGGCATGATTCCCAAGGTGGCAAATCCATACAGTTGTTTTGCGGACAATCTACCGAGAGCGGACTCAAGGCCTGATCTCCCTAGCTTAATGTAAGTCTAGAACAAATAAGACAGAACATAAAATACTTTCCTAGATCGTATATAAATACAAATGTAAGAGCAGATCGTTTACCTTGGATTTGTAGATCTCTTTCTCCTTCGTTGATCCAATGCTCCAACGCTGCTAGATCGCAAGTAGGTAAACCCTGTTGAACATGTGACAGACCACGAGAAGTGAAAGCATATATCTCATATGATAGATCTAAGCTAACAGTTAAGGAGGAAAGCTCTAAACATCATCAAGGAGACAACATTTATGGAAAGCAATTATATTAACTGTATTAAAAAGTGAGGAGTACAATAGAAAAGAGGATTACAACCATAGCCTTAACGCTGCAAGCTCCTTCCGACAATCCATGCCAAAGCTCCTACAGAGAAGTAGATGTTTCCCAAGCTAGAGTGTTAGATCTATTGGGCTTGATTTCACCAGCATAAGAGTACCATAGACTTCCTCCCTTAGGATGGGAGTGAGCTTCATTTAAATAGGACTAAGTGGATAGGGTATGGATATGATAGGTTGAGATATGATAGGAGAGGCTTAAGGGATCCTTCCATGGTGTTACGAATCAAGTGCCAGCTCCCCCAAGAGGTCAGGGATAGGGTCCCAAGTCAGCAAGCTTCGAGAAGAGACTCGAAGAAGCTATTTTTTCCTATTAAATGACTTCGTCGCACTCTGTAATGGAGCAAGGTGTGACGTCGCATGCTGCATGAGTGCAACCTGCGACGAACTCTCAAAACCTAGTACAAATGGGTACAAATCCTTCCAGGTCAATCACTCAATCAAGGTAACTCCAGGGGTGTATACACTGAATCTCATGATGGGAAGATTTTAGGTGTAACAATAGTCCGTACAATTGCAGGGCAGAGTTTTCTCGATTTGCATGCCAAAGGAGGCCTCAGGCAAGCATAGTTGACTTTATACTCATTTTCTCATAATTTCAAGAGGAACGCATTGGTGCGGTCTATTTATGAGTTTGAATGACAGAACTCAAAGGTGTTTCCAAAAACTCATATATGTAATCTTTGAAGACATAATAAGATCGACCTTCTCATTGGAAGTGTCCCGGAGACGTAGCCCAAGAAGGGTGAACTCCATTATCATCTGTTGTCTTCAATTTCTGGTTTGCATATCTGTTTTATTTGCTTATGCGTTTGATTTAAAGCATTTAAAATTCATCTTTAAAAGCCATTTTTATGATAATTAACATGCAAATTTCACATGCAATTTTATGGTTAAAAAGATCTTGAAATATTTTCAGATCAAGTTTGGTATCATAGAAGCTTAACCATTGCATTGTGAGTTTGTTTATGTTAATAAGAACAAGGCTTCAGAGAGGTGAAGGAGAGCTTGAAGAATTTGAAGCAGAGATTGGTTCAAGAAGAGGAAGAATGGCTTCAAAAAAGGAGAAGATGGGACTTCCTTAAAGCTTTCATGAAGATGCAAAGTATGGTGGAAGAGCTTTATCAAGATCATAATAAGGGAGAACAAGGTGGTTCTTCTCATGCAAAAGGTAAAGAAGAAGGAGGTGGTGAGGAACCTCCTAAAACTCCTCCATCTTCACCATCTTTTCTTGATGGATATTTAAATTCCTCACCTGAAAAACAAAAGGTTAATTTCAATGTGCCTCAATTAAAGTTTGATATTAAGTTTGATTTACCTATTTATAATGGAGAACTTAATGCTGAAAAGTTGGATAATTGGATTTGTCAAATAGAGGTTTATTGTAGGATTCAAAAGTTCACTGAAGATAGCTTGAAAATTTAGTTGGCTTCTCTCCGACTTGGAGGGACCGCTCTCATATGGTGGGAGAGTAGAACTCAAAAAGGATTTGGCCTCAAAAGGCAATATCATATCCTCTTGGCATGATTTCACCTCAACATTAAAGAAACAGTTCTATCCATTGGGATACATGCAACAAGCCATGATGGATTGGCAAAATTTGAGGCAAGGTAAGGGACAAAGTGTACAAGAGTACACACAAGAATTTCAAAAGATAGATTTAATACTTGGTATACCTCTCTACACTCAAGAAATTCTTCTCAAGTTCATAGGTGGATTACATAGTTATTTACATCATATGATACTTATGTTTAATCCAACTAACCTTTGTTAAATTTTCTGAATTTACTTCAATATGATCTAGGATCTTAACTGAGAGAACAACATGTACAGCATATCTACAGCATATCAATCATGGAGACAATAATGCAAGCACACACAAGAGACACAAAGATTTACTTGGGGAAAACCATAAAGGTGAAAAACCCCAATAACTTCCTCAGAGATAGATAGAGAAATGATACAACCAACCAATAGAGATAGCCATAACCTAGCATCAATCCTCCTCCTCCATAAGTGCGCCTCTCCTCCTTGAGAGCATGTGTGTGAAGTGAGTGAGTAAATAGAGTGCGTCCCGCACTCTATTTATACTTGACTTGACTTGCCTTTTTACCTAACTCATGTCGGCTCTAACTTAACCACATAACATAATGCTGAGTGGGCCGACCCCCAATAGGGTGGTCTAATAACCCTTTGACCCACATGGCCGACCCCCAATAGGGTGGTCTAATAACCCTTCGACCCACATGACTTATACAGGGCCGACCCCAAACAAGGTGGTCTAATAACCCATCAAATATAAGTTACGACACTTACAATATAAATGACGACACTTCCGTATAGAGGAATAATAACATCTCTATAGGAATACAATATACATATATGTGAAATACATTCCGAAGTTACATATACATCAACACTCCCTCTTAACTAGGAAGGTATTTCTCAGCACAGTTCTTCTAGCACAAGTCATCTTCTTTGGATCATCATCACTGCTGTTGCTATCTCAATCAATCTCTGAATCTACTCGTCATAGGAAGTTCTACAGAGCCAGTCCTTTTTCATACTGGATGTAGGCCCACCACCTGCAGGTCTTCGTCATCACTGGCCATACTGTGGAATCCTCAGGACTTTTACGTGCGTCACAAAACCTCGAAAGAGCATTTGCCAGATGTCCCAGGGAACAGATTACATGCCATAGGAAAAACCTCGAAAGACCAACTGCAAATCTCCCAGGGCACAAATTATATGTGACCTCACCACAAAACCTCGAAAGAGAATCCCAGGACTGATTACGAGCACACAGCTCAACCTATCGGATCTCCCAGGGCACAAATTACATGTGGTCATGGCAAAACCTCGCAAGAGCATCCCAGGACTGATTACGAGCACACAGCTCAACCTATCGGATCTCCCAGGGCACAAATTACATGCCATAGGACAAAACCTCGAAAGAGCATCTGCCAGATATCCCAGGGCACAAATTACATGCCATAGGCAAAACCTCGAAAGACTATCTGCAGATCTCCCAGGGAACAAATTATATGTCCTCCCAAGCAAAACCTCGAAAGAGCATTTGCCAGATGTCCCAGGGCACAAATTACATGCCATAGGCAAAACCTCGAAAGACCATCTGCAAATCTCCCAGGGCACAAATTACATGCTTATCTGCACAACCTGATCCACGGCCATAGAGTATCAACCTGATACTCACCATACATCATCCTGATGTATCCATGATCATCCTGATCATCATCACTGCAACGTCCTGCTGCATGTCATCTGGAGCAACATCCTGAAGCTCGTCATCTATGATCATCCTGATCATCACTGCAACATCCTGCTGCATGATCCACCTGATCATCAATGCATCTACCTGATGCATACCAAGTATCATACATGATCCTCCTGATCATCAATGTATCCACCTGATACAAATACATGATACATATCATCATACATGATCCTCCTGATCATCAATGCATCTACCTGATGCATACCAAGTATCATACATGATCCTCCTGATCATCAATGTATCCACCTGATACAAATACATGATACATATCATCATACATGATCCTCCTGATCATCAATGCATCTACCTGATGCATACCAAGTATCTACCTGATACATATCATCATACATGATCCTCCTGATCATCAATGTATCCACCTGATACAAATACAAATACATGATACATATCACCATACATGATCCACCTGATCATACAATGTATCCACCTGATACATATACAGATACATGGTCCAAGCATCCAACATGATGCATACATACATACATAAAATGATCCAACTGATCATATCCAAGCAGAAACCAGAACATCATCCTGATGCTCATCATCCAACGCTTACATCCACAGCCATGTGAAGGATCCTCCTTCCAACATGCTTGGAATGGCTTCAGCAAATGTGTCCATCACTTCTTCCTCGAAGTATCCTTGATCTGAAGCACTCCAAGCCTCTCTCTGAAGTACTCGAACTTCACCCTGGCTAGTGGCTTCATCAGCACATCTGCAATCTGCTCGTCCTTCGCAACATACAGGAGCTTCACAGCTCCTCTCTGCACCATATCCCTGATATAGTGATATTTGATCTCTATGTGTTTCGACCTGTCATGAAACACTGGGTTCTCGGACAGCTTCACACAACTCTGGTTATCACAGAAGATAACAGTAGCCTCCAACGGGAGATCAAATAACTCAGACAGTAGCTTCCGTAGCCATACTGCCTCACAACTAGCTGAACAGGCTGCAACATACTCTGCCTCAGCTGTACTCAGTGCTACGCAGGACTGCTTCCTGCTAAACCAAGAGATCACACCTGATCCCATACTGAAGCAGCACCCAGATGTGCTCTTCCTGTCTGCAGCACTGCCAGCCCAATCTGAATCAACATAACCCTGCAGGTTAAACTTTTGATTCGCCTCATATCTGAGCCCATAATCCACTGTACCCTTCAGGTACCTCAGAACATGCTTTACAGCAACCAGGTGAACACTCCTCGGATCCGTCAGGAACTAGCTCAATGTGTTCACAGCAAAGCAAATATCTGGTCTCGTGTTCGTCAGGTACATCAAGGACCCAATAATCTGACGATACATAGAAACATCAACTGGCTCAGATGAAGCATCACAAAGAAGCTTCAGATTCGATTCCATAGGTGTGGTCATGGCCTTGCAATCCATCATCCTGAACCTCTTCAGGATCTCTACTGCATACTTCCCTTGTCCAAGGAAGATTCCTTCTGCACTCTGCCACACCTCCATGCCAAAACCAAATAGTGCATCATCCCCAAGTTCTTCATCTCGAACTCGATAGTAAGCTTCCGCTGCGTGTCGGCAATCAATCTATCTTCACCATACCAAGTTCTGCACATATATGATTTCCTATCATGTGTCTCAGAACCAAGTGGCTGCTCCATATACACTTCTTCTTCAACTACACTATTCAAGAAAGTTGTCTTGAATCCATCTGGTGTATCTTCTATTTCATCACTTTTATATTTCACAATGCTGCCATCTGCAACATGCTTGATCTGATAGTTCCATTTGGAAGTCATAGCAAACTTCCCTTCATGTCTTGGGATTACATCCCAAACATCATTCTTCATGATCGACGGATCATGGCATTCCATTTCTTCATCCCAGATCCTGGGAACTTCAATATCTTCAATCAATATCTTTGTTGCTAGAACAAATGTTGTAATTCTTCTTTTGTAGGAGATGGCATACGATCTTTCCTACACAACAAGTTAAATTGCATGATTAGAAAACATCTCATAGTTTTCAGAACAAATTCTTACACATAAAGAAATATGCCATACAGTCATGCAATTATCTTAGCCAATGCTTCAATACAACATTTATCCATATTCCGTAACTTTCTAGATGCCTTCCAATCTCTACCAGAACATTGTTAAGAGTGTGCACAACTCCCAACATGTCAGCAAAGAGGTTTCATACTAGATAAGTAGCAATGGAATGTTGTACAGTGCCATAGGCCACTTACCCATGCATATTAGGAGTATACTATTCATTAATGCAATTATTCTAATATGCATAATACACAACCTAATTCTAGGAACATCAGTATATACATTTTTGAACAGTATTATTTAAGAAATGACAATTCAAATACTTATCTTTGTTTGTTCGTTGGGTGGACTCCCTCTGAGTCTTCGCTTCCTTGCAGGAGCTACTGGAGTCCTAATCTGAAGTAGTTTCTTCTACATCTTTTGATGTGGAATGTAGAGAGATGGTCAACTCCCTCTGAATATTTGCATCCTTGAATAAACCACTGGAGTGTACTCCCTCTTGATCTTTTCTTCCTAGATTACCTGTTCTTGAACTCATATTCATCCTTGGTCCCTATGCATGCTTATTAGTATCATGATTAAATCATACATATACTTTTAAAGCACAATAATCTCAAGCATGTATAGTCATGATCATTTCAAACAGAAATAATAAGCATTAGCATTCAAGGTTTATGTAGGATTCTTATGGTTAGTCAAATCATAAGAAACATAACATGTCTAAACCTGTAATTACTCAAACCTATGACTCTTCAGGTTAGTTGAATCATCAATCAAGGTAAGAGATATAATATGCATAAAACCTGTGATTATTCAAAGCTATACCTTCATGATTCTTCTGGTTAGTCAAATCAATCAATATAAGAGACATAATTCTTTTACTTATATTCCTATTTGACCATAGGACTTTTCTGGTTAGTCATATCATTAAACAAAGTAAAAAAAACATAATATGCCTAAACCCATGATTACTAACTTCAATGAATAATCATAATCAATCATGCCAAGTATACTTATATAAAGGATCTTATCACAAGATGAGATTGTAACTTGATATAGGAAAAACATACCTGGATTAGCATGCTAGCTAGTTATGTCTAACATACTCACATGATGTCTTCTTGTTCTTCTTCAATGACTTGTGTTAGTAACCTGTATATCTCATAGGTTAGCCATTATAAAACCAAGTTATACATACCTCGTAAATGGATCTTCTATGAGATCCATGACAATGGATGAGTCTTTATCCTCATGTCATCATGATCATATGTTCTTGAACTGGAACATGATTTGTCTTTCTTGGTGTACCTTTCATGTTAGTAGACAACATAAAACTCATACAACATCATAATGCATTAGTACAATCATAAGTGTCAACACCCTAACCAGTGAATACCTTCTATCATGCATTCATAATTTTGTTAAGGTGATACAACAAATCTAAAATCAAAATTGTACTAACCGTAATAACATGAAGTCAAACATACCATAAAATTAATAATGGACAAATATCGAAACATACCTCGATGAGTCATACCTGTCGAGATCGCTTGTAATCTTCTTATGAAAGGCCTTATCCTCATCTCCCTCTGAAACAGGAACTTCTTCACTTATGCAAGTGATCAATCCATCTTCTTCTAGGATTAACCCAATCCACTTGATTTGCAAGAACTGGACCTTGAGCTGGATATGGGTTTGTCAGAGAAACCCCAAAAATTCAAACTTTGAATTTCAAACTTCCGAAAGGATAGAAATATGCGCCTTGATGAGCTGATCAAACTGGTATATTCAGAATTTGAAAACTGCAAAGTTTTACTCCTTAATTTTGCCTTTGAAACTTTCGGATTCACTGGACGTGACCCTGAACTGGGGTTTGATGAAGCCCACTCTTTTTCCCCATCAAAATGTTTGATCCAAAGCTCTAAGCTTCTATTTTTCTGAGGAGCTTCGAGCCGTGGTCACAGATTTCAAAAATTCCCATTTTTACAGAAGCCCTAATTTTCCACCTTTCTGATCAAAGTCCCGAACTAGGGTCTAATCAAGCCCGGCCTTCTGCCCAACCAAAAATTCTGATCTTGGTCTCTAAATTTCTATTTTGATGAGTAGCATCCAGCCGTGGTCTCCGATTACAAAAATTCCAACTTTCTCCAAAGCCCTAAATTCTGGAAGCCATGAATGAAGGTACCAAAAAATAATTCTGTTTTGACAGAAATATGTACCTGATTGTTTCTGATGTAAATCCAAAAATTTTGATCCACAGGGTCTGAAAAAGTTTCCTGAGATAGCCTGACCTGTTATCTTTCCATCCTGACAGGTCTGACCTCAATTGGATTCTCTGAGAGAGAGTTATGCCAAATGTCGCAACGTGACCTGTTTTGGGAAAATACAGGAGAGCGAACTTGTACGGCGTGCCACGTGTCACTGTTTGACCTTCGGCCTCTGAAAAAGTTTTCTGAGATAGCTCGGCCTGTTATCTTTCCATCCTGACAAGTCTGACCTCAATTGGATTCTCTGAGAGAGAGATATGCCAAGTGTCGCAACGTGACCTGTTTATGGGATAATACAGGAGAGCGAACTTGTACGGCGTGCCACGTGTCACTGTTTGACCTTCGGCCTCTGAAAAAGTTTTCTGAGATAGCTCGGCCTGTTATCTTTCCATCCTGACAAGTCTGACCTCAATTGGATTCTCTGAGAGAGAGATATGCCAAGTGTCGCAACGTGACCTGTTTATGGGATAATACAGGAGAGCGAACTTGTACGGCGTGCCACGTGTCACTGTTTGACCTTCGGCCTCTGAAAAAGTTTTCTGAGATAGCTCGGCCTGTGTACTACCTTTCACTTTTCACGAAATTTCATTTGGAGCTTCCTAGCCCAAGTTATGACCTTTTTCCCAAGGTCACCTGATTTTGACTCAGATCTGGAAGAGGCAGAAACCCTATATTGTACAGATCATAAATCACAAAGTACAACGAATTAGAGGTTGTCCTTTGGACACAAGATACCTGGAGATCTTAGCTTCGACCTGTAACAATTTCAGATCCGAAAACTTCGCCAAAACGGATTTATAGCGAAAGTGCTACGATGACTGGTTTTTGCTATATCAAGCCCTAGCATCGTTAGTGCAACAAGTGTCATACATGCCATATCATGCCTTCTTTCAGGCTAGCTCTGATTCCATGTTAAATTTTCTGAATTTACTTCAATATGATCTAGGATCTTAACTGAGAGAACAACATGTACAGCATATCTACAGCATATCAATCATGGAGACAATAATGCAAGCACACACAAGAGACACAAAGATTTACTTGGGGAAAACCATAAAGGTGAAAAACCCCAATAACTTCCTCAGAGATAGATAGAGAAATGATACAACCAACCAATAGAGATAGCCATAACCTAGCATCAATCCTCCTCCTCCATAAGTGCGCCTCTCCTCCTTGAGAGCATGTGTGTGAAGTGAGTGAGTAAATAGAGTGCCTCCCGCACTCTATTTATACTTGACTTGACTTGCCTTTTTACCTAACTCATGTCGGCTCTAACTTAACCACATAACATAATGCTGAGTGGGCCGACCCCCAATAGGGTGGTCTAATAACCCTTTGACCCACATGGCCGACCCCCAATAGGGTGGTCTAATAACCCTTCGACCCACATGACTTATACAGGGCCGACCCCAAACAAGGTGGTCTAATAACCCATCAAATATAAGTTACGACACTTACAATATAAATGACGACACTTCCGTATAGAGGAATAATAACATCTCTATAGGAATACAATATACATATATGTGAAATACATTCCGAAGTTACATATACATCAACAACCTTGATGAGGTATGCGTTCAAGCGACTCAAATGGAGTCAAAGGGGAAGAATACAAATGAAATTTTTTCCAAGAAACCTTACAAACCTGATGGAAACAAATTCAAAGGTAAGGGTAAAGGTAAGCATACAACTATAGTGAAGAAAGAAGGAGATAAACCTACATGCTCACATTGCCAGAAAAATGGTCATGATGCATCCAAATGTTGGAGGCTTCATCCGGAGCTCAAGCCTGAGAAGTTTCGGAATAAGGAGGACAAGAAGACCACTGCAACAACCATCCAAAATGATTTGGGATCTAACTCAGGGGATGAGACGAAGATTGTTGCTATGGGCATACAAGGTAAAAATACTTCTACTTCTAATACACAGCATGGATATGTTGTTGATGAAAGAAATTGAAGTGAGTTATTTCATATAAGAGTAATCTCTAAGCATACAAAACCAGATACTCTTTTTGATAGTGGATCACAAGCCAATCTCATTTAAGAAGAGATAGTTAAAAAAATTCATTTGGAAACTAAGTTACACCCAAACCCATATCCACTTGGATGGGCATGTGATAATGCACAATGACAAGTGACAAAACAATGTAGACTTAGGTTTGCTATTACTTCTGGATTTGTTGATGAAGTAGATATGGATGTGGTTCCATTAGATATCTGTGGTATTGTGTTGGGAAGCCCATATCTTTATGATAGGAAGGCTATCTTTTATAGGGAAGATAACATGTATCATCTCACTAAAGATGGTATTGAATGTGTTGCTCGTGCACATCGCATAAAAACTAATATTTCATTAGTTTCTGCAAGTCAAATGAAGAGGCTAGTAAATGCTAGTAAGAATTTTGTTCTTATGATTTTTAAAGCAAAGGATGTTGGTCAAAGTGAATCTTATAAAGGATGTGATCCAAGACTTAAAAAATATTTGACTAAAGTTGTAATTGATTATGATGTCTTGTTTCAATAAACTAAAGGATTACCTCCCAAAAGAGAAATCCAACATGAGATTCTCTTACAGCAGGATGCATCACTTCCTAACATTGGCATGTACAGGTCTTTAGTAATTGAAAATGCAGAGATAAATAAGCAGGTTCAGGAATTGCTTGAAAGAGGGGACATTCAACCAATCTCCTCTCCATATGGTTCACCAATTGTTTTGGTGCCAAAGAAGGATGGCACATGGCATATTTGTGTTGATTACAGGGCACTAAAAAAAATCACAATTAAGAACAGGTAGCCTCTTCCCTGGATTGATGATCTTTTGGATCAACTTAAGAATGCAAATTATTTCACTAAGTTAGACTTAAGAAGTGGTTATCATCAAATTAGAATTCATGGCAATGATATTTGCAAGACTGCTTTCAAAACTAAAAAGGGATTTTATGAATGGATGGTAATGCCCTTTGGGCTTTATAATGCACTCGCAACATTTATGAGGGTGATGAATGACGTTTTTTGTCCATTCATTGATAACTTTGTCATAGTCTACTTAGATGATATTTTAATTTTCAGTCGTACTTGGGAAGAACATGTCAAGCATGTCAAACAAGTTTTGGATGTACTTTCAAGGGAAAAATTATACTTAAATATGTCCAAATGTGAGTTTGGGAAGACATCCTTAGTGTATCTAGGTTACATTGTAAGGGGTGGTGAACTGAGAATTGATCCCTCTAAAGTTTAGGTCATTGTGAATTGGCCCAAGCCAAATAATGTAACCAAAGTAAGAAGCTTTTTGGGAGCAACCCAATACTGGAGGAAGTTTATTGCTAACTTCTCCTTCATAGCTTCTCCATTACATGCTTTGACAGGTATGAACATAGTCTTTCAGTGGGAAGGCAAAGCATAGAAGGCCTTTGACACTCTGAAAGAAAAGATCAGTAGAGCTCCAGTACTTGCACTGCCGGATCTACAACAACCATTTGAGATAGTGACTGATGCTAGTGGTTATGCCATGGGGGCAGTCTTAATGCAACTTCAAAAACCAATATGTTATCATTATGAAACCTTCTCTAAAGCAATAATTAACTATCCAACCTATGATAAATAATTGTATGCATTAGTACAAAGTGTGAAGAAGTGGAAACATTATCTAATGGGTAAGGAAACAATTATTCATACTGATCATCAACCACTACAATATCTTCAATCTCAAACTAAGCTACAACAATCAAGACATTTTAGGTGGATGGGTTTTCTACAACAATTTCATTTGATCATTAAGTATAAGAAAGGTATTCATAACAAAGTTGCAGATATGTTATCAAGACCTCCAACAAATGATTCTATTGTTATTCAACAAATTCCTTTGGTACATTCAAGTTATGTTGAACAATACACTAAGGATGAATATTACAAAGAAGTATATGAATCACTAAAACATGGTTCTCAAAATGAAGAATTGAATTATCATATTCATGACAAGTTGTTGTATCATCTTGGAAAGATATGTATTCCACAAAGTGAAAGAGTACATGTGATAAGAGAAGCTCACACTTCTCTCATTTCAGGGAACTTTGGTGTAGAAAAAACTGTAGCACAATTACAAAAGTTTTGTTATTGGCCTCGAATGAATGATACTATGTCCAAGTATATAAAAGGATGTGTTATGTGTGCAATAAGTAAGCCAAGTGACATAAAGTTAGGCTTGTACACTCCACTTCCTGTTCCTTCCCGTCCATGGGAAAGCGTTTCAATGGATTTTGTAGGAGGGTTTCCAATGTCTAGAAAGGGACATGATTACTTATATGTTGTTGTGGATAGATTCAGTAAAATGTGCATTCTAATGCCTTGTAAAAAGAAGATCATAGCTGATTTGACAGCTCATTTGTTCTTCCAACATGTATGGGTCCATTTTGGACTACCTACTTCTATCATATCTGATCGAGATTCCCGCTTCCTTGGGAAATTTTGGTCATCTTTATGGGAACTTATGGACACAAAGCTAAAGGAAAGCACAACATTTCATCCACAAACTGATGGTCAAACTGAAGTGGTCAATCAGACAATAGTACATCTTCTTCGAGGATTTTGTGCCAGGCATCCCAAGCTGTGGGATGAATAGTTGCATTATGTTCAACATGCCTACAACAGAGCTATGCACTCTTCAACACAAAAGTCTCATTTCGAGACATGTTTTGGTTATTTACCAAAGTCTCCCTTAGACTTTTTTTTATGGGAAAGATCCAGTGGGATATGGTCAAGTTGATGCGGATAAAGCTTTGAAGTTTATTCAGTAGATCCAGTTAATACATCAAGTAGTACAAGAGCAGTTGGAATCAAGTTAGGCCAGGTATAAAGAAAGACATGAAAAACATCGGGTGGATCATCATTTCCAAATTGGTGGTTGAGTATGGCTTCATATCAACAAAGACCGACTCCAAGGTGAAGGTAGAAAGTTGAAACCAATTAGGTATGAACCTTTTACAATTTTGGATCAAATTGGTAATAATGCTTTTCGGTTAGATTTGCCTCCTTATATGAAAATGTATTTCGTTGTTAATGTGGAAAACTTGAAACTGTATGAGCCTCCTCTGATTGTGGACCGAGATGAACAGGTTCAAGTACCTTCTGTAGATGAGTTTGCTGCTGAATATCTTAATGAACTTCAAGAAGATGTTATAATTGGAAATAAGGTCAGATCTTCACGAAGAGGTGACATGGAATTTCTTCGTGTGGGGCTCAAAGGAATGCATCCAAGCAAAGCACGATGGCTAAATACCAGAAGAGTTAGGGAGCTGTACCCTCACCTATTTTCTGTATGATTTCATGCTTTTGGTGGCCCAAAAGCTTCCCAGTGGGAAGGTTTGATCCAGGAGGATCTCAGAGTCGATCAAAATGAAAGTCTTCAAAAGTTACAAAGAATTTTACAGATGCGTAGAGCTCGTTAGGAGCTTTCCGTCCACATTCATTTCGCATGAAATGACCTCCAGACACAAAAGATATTGAGTTTCAAAAATTTGGCAAAAGGGTAAATTTGATGTAAAAAAAGGGCAAAAAAGGGGCCACATGGCATGGAAAAGTAAACATTGAAGACACGTGGAAACCCCCATAGGGTTCCATGTGGATAGGTTGATGAAATGGCAAGTGATTTGGACTAATCAGGGTTTGCCATGTGGCAGCCCTATTGGCCATATAATGTACCGGTTACCAAAAATTGGTGGAGACCATGGGGATCGAACCCATGAAATCCAAGTCCGCCCAAGTCTTCGTAGAGCCACCTAGCCAAAGTTCCCACAATTGTTTTTGAACACTATAGGGTGTTAACCTGTATTTGAAGTTGAATGAAATTTCATTAGGGAAAAGGGCGGGATCGAGGGCTAGACCCTCGATCCCTTGGCCAACACCGATGCCATATTTGTTATGTGGAGCGCCAACTAAGATCCAAGTCACTAACCAAGAACCAAGTCATTAACCAAGTGCCAAGTAATATGCCAACCAACAAACCAACGCATTGAACCATACAACCCACCACAATACATAATGTTGCAACATTAACGCCGAAAGGGGAGAGGCCCACGGGATTGACCTCGGGACCTCTGCCTCCAAAGTCTACTGCCTTACCACTGGGCCAAAGCCCAACTGTTGCACAGTTAGTGACGATTTTTGGTTAAGAATTAAAGGCGGAAATCGGGGCCCAAAGAGGGCACATGGCCCTCCATTTCACGCCTAAAAACCTTATTTAAAATCCATTTCGGAGCCACGATTTCTAGATTACACAGAGAGCATTTTGCACAGATTTCGAGGTAAAGTATGAGCACAGATCTCGATGCATGTACAAACATTATTGGGCACGATTCTTGAGGTAGGAAATTTGTTAGTTGCAGGGTAGATTTTTCTTGATTTACATGCCAGAGGAGGCCTCAGGAAAACATAGTCGACTTTATACTCATTTTTCTCAAAATTTCAAGAGGAACGTAGTGGTGCAGTCTATTTCTGAGTTTGACCAATAGAACTCAGAGGTGTTTCCAAAAACTCATATATGTAAACTTTGAAGACATAATAAGATCAATCTTCTCATTGGAAGCGGCCCATAGACGTAGCCCAAGAAGGGTGAACTCCGTTATCATCTGTTGTCTTCAATTTCTTGTTTGCATATCTGTTTTATTTGCTTATGTGTTTGATTTAAAGCATTTAAAATTCATCTTTAAATGCCATTTTTATGAGAATTAACATGCAAATTTCACATGCAATTTTATGGTTAAAAAGATCCTAAAATATTTTCAGATCATAAGTCAAAGTGGATACAACATTCCAGTAGAAGTATGAAGAAGCCACTTTGAGGTTGTCTATGCGCATGATGAATAAAGCATGAAATCCAGAAGTATATGCACAAATGGTTAAGGTGACAGATATGTATGCAACTTTGGAGTATATCTAAGAGTGCATTATGTCTGAAGATGTATATCAAGGATACAACAATCAAGTAACTTTTGAGTATATCTAAGAGTGTATCAAGGATACATCTGGCAGGTCAAGAAGATACTTCATGAAGATACAGTCCAAGAATAAACAAAAGTAATGAAACCTACATCATGTGGTCCTTGCGCATAAATCAGGTCCACCAAGTGATTCTCTCTCTTGACAACAAATTGAAGGAATTGGTTGGACAATGGTACAAGTACTAAAAATTGCCAAGGCATTGGTTGAACAAATGGGACAAGTAAGCAAGCAAGCCTAAGCATTGCTTGGTTGATGGTTGGGAATGCATGGGAATAAAGGAACAGCATATGGTTAGACAATCCTGAAAGTGCGCAAGCATAGCCAATCAGAAGATGCTTTTAGTAAGTGGAACGTGCACGAACTCCTAGAATGGTACAATGGTCAAAATTCATATATGCGCAAATTCAACAGCCGATGAACAACAAGTGCGCGAGTCCCACAAGTGATGACAAGGCAGAAGTCAAAAGTCCCACCAAATAAAAGTCAAAGAATGTGCAGATTATGCAAAGTATTAATATCACAAGGGTGCATTACTCATGAAGGATGGTCATGGACAGACCAAGATGAAGTGGAATATTGCACACACACCATAAGGCAAGGGTACATTAAGAGCAGAATGAAGGTGTAAAGTCCCACTGAGTTGTGGACCTTGAGGACGCTTGATACATCTGAGATGACACATCAATAGCACAGATGATGACACATGGCATATGCACAATCCATGAAGTATGGAAAAAGGGATGCCGCGACCAATTTGCGAACATACAATCTGTACAAGACATGTATAAATAGTGATACAAGTTAAAGATTTGAAGTAAGCTTGATAACAAGAACATAAGTGTTTTTGTGTGAAAGTTTCAGCTTGTTTTTCAGGGCATCAAGGGGCTCGTGGATATAACATAATGATCTAGCAAAGAGCCGAATCCCACATGCAACATAACGAAGTTTTGATGGTGAGAAAAATGATGATGTATATATGTGACAATTGCACAAACATTGAAAGGAAGACATACTGAAGAATGCGCAAGTGCTGGATATCTCAAAGGACGGTATTGCAATTAGTACGTCGATAGTCATAGATGTTGTAGAGACAAAAGCGCAGAGACATAACCGACGTTTATTAGATGTTGCGTCGATGTCTAGCTTATGTATATGAACAGAAGTGGAAGTGTGCAAAGTTGAAGATTCCATCTAATGCGCAATAACAGATCAGTAGCAGAACTCGATAAGCGCATCAAGATGTAGATGATCTAAGACAAGTGCATTAAATTGAACGAACCAATTATTTAATGCACAAGACGTCGCAGATTATCTGAGAGACTGCATCACTTATATAGAACAGACACATAAGAAAGTGCGTAGTTCCTTCTGTTACTAGTGCTTCATTTTTGAGCAACAAACTATCAATTGAAAGCACAATATCAGTTGATCTTTGCAGTCACATAGAAGAGAACGCTAAATCAGATGCACAGACCGCATATTCAGCACAACACACAATACAAGAAGCAAGTCATTAACATAAGTGTGATTTGAGAGGAATGGGAAGTCAAGTGATGTATGAAGCACAGTGACATAGTATAGTCTACATACAAAGGTAGCGCACAACAGAAACATCATTAGAAGACTTGAAGAAGTGCACATATTTGAAGTTCAGCAAGGCAGTAAAATATATTGGACATCAGGGCAGTTAGACAGGCAAAGGAGACAGGGAGTTGAAGCTTCCTTCAAGTTGGTGCCTGTAAAACTACAAGGAGACAGGGAGTTGCAACTTCCTTCAAGTTGGTGCCTGTAAAACAAAGTGACATGGGGGTCGATGTCTCCTTCTAGTTGGTGCCGGAGAATACACAGGGGGTTGGAGCCTCCTTCCAGTTGGTGCTGGTAAACATAGGAAGTTGGTGCTTCCTTGAATGTATTCTTTCTCACTATAAAGAAGCATTATGTGGTTTTCTCCCGTTTGGGTTTCCACGTAAAAATCCTGTGTGTTATGTGTTGATGATGTGGTGCTTATATGTGTGAATGTTTATTTACTGATGCATAACAGAAGATATATATAAAGTAAAGGCTAATCTATTTAAAGATGGTAAAATGTCTCCTTCTAGTTGGTGCCGGAGAATACACAGGGGGTTGGAGCCTCCTTCCAGTTGGTGCTGGTAAACATAGAAAGTTGGTGCTTCCTTGAATGCATTCTTTCTCACTATAAAGAAGCATTATGTGGTTTTCTCCCGTTTGGGTTTCCACGTAAAAATCTTGTGTGTTATGTGTTGATGACGTGGTGCTTATATGTGTGAATGTTTATTTATTGATGCATAACAGAAGATAAATATTAAGTAAAGGATAATCTGTTTAAATATGGTAAAATCTGCTAATAATTGTGCTAATACTAATTCACCCCCCCTCTCAGTATTAAATCGATTCCAACAATTGGTATCAGAGCGGGTGTCTTCAGTAACAGATTAACATTTGGAAGATAGATCAACGCGCAATTATGAGAAAGGAAGGTTCTCTAAGCGAAGCACCATGATTACAGGAAGACGGTTGTTTAGAAAATCTCTTTGTCGCAAAAGCAAGGGATATTATCCGAACACAAAGATAGACGATAGAAGAAGTGAAGAAGATAGGAACCAAAACGTTAAATCTCTTAAAAAAGAAAGAAGATGAATCCAAGGAATTGGTAACAACTCTTACCAACTAGCTACATAAAGTTAATGAGACCAACCAAAATGTAAGATCAAGAAACAAAACCTTGGAAACCAAACTGAAGAAGTTAAGTGCAGATAATTAGAAGCTTGAAAATGAGATCACCCTCCTAAAAGGAGAGTTGGGAAGGGTTGCAGAAGAAAAGGAAGAAAATACTAAAGAAGTTGTCATTGAAAGATCAACTACATAAACCATATGATAATCAAGAACATCTTCAAGCAAGTCAACTAGAGGTTATCTGTCTCAAAGAAAAGAATTCAGAATTTGAGAAACTGCTTGATGAACAACGAATCTCATTACAGAAAAGGGAGGAGGAACTAAAAAGGTTACAAGACCAAGTCACCATAACAAAAAGCTTTACTAAAAGCACTGAGGTACTAAATGAGATTCTCAACAAGCAAAGATCCCCTCACAATAAAACTGGCATAGGTTTCGAAGATAACTATGAAAAGACTGTGGAGAAATCTAGACAATTAAGGAGGATGAACCTGTATACTGCGCAAACAAAAGGAATGAAACTGCGCAAAACCACTCAATGTTGGAAATGCAAAATGACTGGACATATTGGAAAATACTGCAGCAATGTGGTTTGTTACAAGTGAAACAAAATTGGTCACAAGACACTAGATTGTGAAAAGTTAGGAAACACTGTGAAACGATGGATAAAGAAGATGGACAAAACATCTGAATAAAAAAATTAAAGGCATAATCAATGAAAGTCAAATAAAAATTCACTATTGTAAAAAGGTCTGGAGAAAGAAAGATGATTCTACACCAAAAATTGAAAAAAGAAAGGACTTGGGAGACACATCTATCTCCAGCTCAGCACAAAACTGACTCATCGTTAATAGGACCCATCGCAATAAGGAAAGCATGTGACATCATAAACTGCGACAATGGGGAGAAACATTAATGAGTTAGTTGAGAAGTGGCACAAATGGCATTAAGGATTCAAACGAAAAATGGCCTTAATGATAGAAGTGATTAAAGGAATTTGAACAAAAGATCAAGTCAAATTGACACTTTCCGATTTTCGAAACAAACCTAACCCTGACAAATCCTCAAGGAATGGAGATCATTAATGAAGGAGATTATAAATTGAGAAAAGGCTCATTCTAAAACACTACGTCTATTGAGAACAAGGGTTATTGATTTAACATTAATTTTTGAAGCAACCGTTGAAGACCATGGATACCATAAGCAAATGCAGAACCAAGAACTTGTTCGTGAGGAAGCCAAAAGACTCTGAGAAGACTGAAAAATCCGAACGTGATTATATCCTAGTCCGGAAACTTGATGCACCAAATGTGACTTTGTCGGAAGTAGAAGATGCCCATTTGCAGGATCAAATGAGATTTGAAGGTGTTCTTGTTGAAGGGAATCTGCATGGATTACTGCATAAGTTTACATTTGTAGATCATGATGTTACCGATGAAGAAAAATTTCTTGGGTTAGCCATGGATAAGTATATGGACAGGAATGAAAGCTCAGATCCAAGGATTCCGATTATGATGGTGCTCAAAGAATGGGCATACGAACTTTAAAAAATCGGTAGTGTACTAAATCTACTTGAGATACCTCATTTTGGAAGATCTTCACAAGTGAAGATGTGTGCCAAGATGCTGCTATCATAGGTACATGATGGTATGGTTTCTTATGACTAAAAAAACCTATTCCAATCAATGTTAAGGTTATAGAAGAAATTACAGGATTACACTTAGCTGGAGAGGACGTAAGTCATCTAATGAGCATAAGCCAAGAAAAGGATTTGGGTAAGAAGATAGCTGAAAAATATGGAACCCAGTGAGCAAATAAAGTATTCTCAATTACACAGATAAAGGATGAAGCTGTAAGGTTTACTGCACAACTATTGGCATGCAAGTTCTTTCAAAAGATTCATCAAGATCAAGTCTCAGCAGCAATAGAAAAATGTGTCGAAGGCGTTCAGATGAATTGGTCAACCTTCCTATTGAACGAATTTCTTGAAGATTGTCTGGAAGCTCAAGAAAAATGTAATCCCTTTCACTATACCTGGTTGTTAATTTGTATTGTTCTCAATGGTTGGAAGGAACCCGAGGGAACTCAATTCTCGGATAGAAATAGAAAAACCTTTCAAGTTGCAAGGTTTGCAAACATGTGGGTCTCTGAAGATAAGGAAACACAAAAAGACAACAACATCAATTTCTTCTTGTACTGCGACGAAATCAGGTTTCTCCTAAAACATTCTCCACAAATTTATCCTCACATCATTGAAACTTACAAAGGAATCATGCATCTCAAGATAGGAATGCATCACACCTATGTACATGCAAAAATGGACTCAAGCAAATGATGGTGGCCCACTAGATTCGTCTGCTCATAAGAAGGCATTGCAAAAATTATTCAAGATTGGGATGAAGAATGGAGGGTTCCACTAACTGAACAGGAAGAAGCGGGGCAATAGAAACAACCAACCGAAACAACAAAAGAGACAAACAATCCAGAAGGTTCTACCGAGTTGGTGCAACAGAATGTGCAAACCAATAAGAGAACTGAAATGGCTCAAAGTGAAGGATCCTCAAAGAAGAAAACAAAGATATCTGAACCTGACTTGAACCAACCACTGACATCAGAAGACCTTGAGTGAATCAACTGTTACACCATATCCGAGTGTAAAGAGAATCCATATCCGAATACTAAGGGGGAAGATGCTCCATCTTCAATGAAATAAATAAATATTGATAAAGTATGAATTATAGATGATGATAATATTTTACAATGATGCCCACCTTTATAGGCTTGAGCGTGCATAGTGAAGGGTTACACCCTTTCACTTAGTAGTTAATAAATTATAATTAATATATTATTTTATATTTGTTACATTGCCTTCCCCTTAACGGAAGCTTTGTCCTCAAAGCTTATTGAAGACAAGGGTTATGTTTGATTTTTTGCTTGAATCGTCATCTCTAGATCCTTTCTTTTAGTATTTGTGAAACTTGATGAAATGAGGCGATACGAGTTACGAATTCCAAAAAACTGTCGCATCGTCTCTGATGTGGTCCATCCAAGATCTATTTTTATCGGAGCTATTTGATCGCTTTGTGGGATGGGTCTTTTTGTTTGTTGCTTGGTATGTTGATTTGATGTTCTTGCTTGTCTGACATCGTAATTCTTCCATGTATGTTCATTTTGACCCCGTCGTTGGTCAAAATGATTTTTATAATTTGGGTGACGATAAGGAGACCTTGTTGTCTGTTCTTTTACTAAATGGGCTTCATTTTCTTGAACTTGAGTTTTCTTTTCAGAGAGTCTGGGTGCTTCCTTCTGGATTTGCTCTAATTTATTCTCTAATATATTGTTATTACTCTGAATCTTCTCGAACCTTTCGTATTTCGACTGTTTGTCCTCTTTAAACTTCTCAATTTGTTTCTCTAGTTCTTGATTACGATTTTTCAGATGATGGTTTTCTTCTTGTTGTTCTAGTATTTTTCATTCTAGGTCTTCATTAGAGTGTTCCATCTTCTGACTATGTTTCAACTTTTTATTTTTTTTTTTATTTTTTATTTTTATTTTATTTTATTTTATTTTCGCAAGTAATGTTTTGTTATGAATTCTTAGTCGAAATAGTTCTTCGGTATTGCCTACTAATATGTCATTGATTTTCTTAATTTCTAGCTTATGCGCCTTTTTAGTAGCGTCGTACGTCTGCTGGAGTTCTTTATTCTTTTGCTGCTGTTGACCTATCTCCGATTCTTGATTTTGTAGCTTCCTTTGGACTTGTGCCAATTCATCATTTTTATCCATGACGAGCTGGTTTAAACGCTTTATGTCTTCTTCTAAATCGTTATCACTTCTATACAACAATTCTTTGTTATCTTCGAACCTTTTGTTTTTGTCTTCAAGATCTTGATTGTGATTTTTTAATCGAGATATTTCTTCACTTTTAGATGATAACATTTCCTCGATATCTTGATTAGCTTTTTTTCAGCTTTTGGTTTTGATCTTTTAAGAGATGATTCTCTCGTTCTGTTAACTGATCAAGAATGCTCCGGTTACTTATCTCACATTGTAGATTTTTATTGCTTTCCTTGTAGTATCTTAATTCACCTTCCAATTTTTGTATTTGCAATTGCAATTGTGATTGACCTTAATGTTCTTCCATAGTAAAATATACATATCGGACATGAACGATTGCCATTCTTAAAAAGTGTCGGATATTGGAATTCCATTTCGCACTAAGGGCACTTGGTCCAGAATTTGGATTTATACATGGAATCCATAATTATTCAATAAATAGGTAATTGGCTTCAATGACTTCTTCAATATCTTCCAAGATTTGATTTTGTCTTCTAGCTTTTTCCTTGGGAAAATAGAAAATCTTCTTTGAAGAGCGGTGATCTTCCTTGACCTTGGCTTCTTCAACGATAGATAGTCTTCGTCTTTCTCTCAATAATATATATATATATTTTTGACTTCCTTCCCCTTTTTATATAATAATTGTAATTAATTACAATTATTTAATAATATTAATTATTACTAACAATAATAATAAATATTATAATTTTTGTGAAAGGAAGGGATATAGAGTTTTGAAACAATACAATATATATTATTATAAATAATAATAATATTATTGTAATTTTTGTTTGAATAAAAATAATAAGTATTATATTTAAATACTTTTATTATAAAGGTGGAGTAATAAGTTTCTAATAAAATTAAAATATTATATAATAATACTAATATTATTATAATAATATATAAAACTAAGAGTTGGTTTGATAAAACCAAGGGCTCACAAAACCATGTGCATTTTCATAAAACCATGTGCGGTTTCATGAATGTTATTCTTACTTCTTGTTCGTACTTATTCTCTCTTCTTTTTTTTTTTATCTTTTTTATTTACTTCTTTTTTCACTATCTTCTTTTATTTTCTTTAGGTCAAAGACCTAATTTGGAGAAACTCTCCAATTATTTGGCCAAAATCCAAATCAACGAAATGCCCAAGAAGGGGCTCTGATACCAATGTTACACCATATCCGAGTGTAAAGAGAATCCGTATCCGGATACTAAGGGGGAAGATGCTCCATCTTCAATGAGATAAATAAATATTGATAAAAGTATGAATTATAGATGATGATAATACTTTACAATGATGCCCGCCTTTATAGGCTTGAGCGTGCATAGTGAAGGGTTACACCCTTTCACTTAGTAATTAATAAATTATAATTAATATATTATTTTATATTTGTTACATCAACACAAAAATAAAAAATGCGATAGAAGAGGCAATTGAAAAAATGTCAGCACAAAGGACGAGATTAAAAATATTGCTACACAACAAAAAGAAACACTGACGAAAATTGATGAACAATCCAGAATATTAAATCAACTGGTAAAGAAAAGTTGGGAAGAACATAGAATGGATGAGTCAACTCAAATGAGTCTGACATCCCTTTCCACCAAGTCACTAATAGAGGTGGAGTTACACCAAAAAGTGAAGATCTCATTTGTAGCAATGACACTTTCTACTCAAATGGAGAAAGAGGCAAGTCACGTATAGTTAATTTTATCATAGCTAACCTTAGACGAATTACATGAACTACATATGCTTGCTGCACAATAAATCAGAAGAAGACATGAAACTGATGCGGATAAATTGAATGCATGTCAAAAGGAGAAGAAGTCCCTACAAGAAGACTGTGTGCAACTTAGGATTGAAAAGGAGCTGAATACACAGAAGACATAACAATTAGAAAAGGAAGTAGAGGAAGCAATAACACAAGGTAGTTTGCTAAAACACGAACTGGAAAAGGCACATCAGGATGCCAATAGTTTACAAAAGGAAGTGGAGGAAGTATACAACATGCTTCCAGAAATTCACAAGAATGAAGACATGTTCTCAGAAAGACAGTTACAAGTAATAGGAAAAGCCATTCATGAACTACAAAACAAAGTTAAAAATCTACCATCATAAAAAAAAAAACTCCAGAAATGGAAAAGGAATCAGAAAGGATAAAAATTGCAATAGAGGATCTCAAAACTATGGGAGAAAGATGCACATAACTACATGAAGAAAGTGTTCAAATATGGATACATCTAATTGAGGATGAACAACTGAAAGAAGTAAATGGGAAGCTACAAACGACACAAGACCTAGAGTGAAAAAATCTCACTAGTCTTACCAGTCTTCCAACAACAAAATTGGCAAGTAAAATGGGAGATTGCAATAAGCTGTAGCGGGAAGTGAATATGTTGTGTGAAGATCAAAGGAAATTTATTGAAAGACTTGGTCCTTTACAGGAGGGTGCCTTCAGCATTACAGAATCCTATTCTCTTTTGTTACAGAGACATAACCGAGATTTATTAGATGTTGCACCGATGTCTAGCTGATGCATATGAACATAAGTGGAAGTGTGCGAAGTTGAAGACTCCATCTAATGCACAATAACATATCAGTAGCAGAACTCGATAAGCACATCACAATGCAGATGATACGAGACAAGTGTGTTAAACTAAACGGACCAATTATTTAATGCACAGGACGCCGCAGATTATCTAAGAGACTCCAACACTTAAATAGAACGGACACATTAGAAAGTGCACAATTCCTTCTGTTACTAGTGCTTCATTTCTGAACAACAAACTATCAATTGAAAGCACAATATTAGTTGATCATTGTAGTCACGAAGAACAGATCGTTGAACCAGAAACACATACTGCAAAATCAACAGAGAACACAATACATGAAGCAAATCAACAACATAAGTGTGATTTGAGAGGAATGAGAAGTCAAGTGATGTATGAAATGCAGTGACAGAGTACAGTCTGCATACAAAGGTAGCGCACAGTAGAAACATCATCAGAAGACTTGAAGAAGTGCGTAGAGTTGAAGATCAGCGAGGCAGAAAAATATATTTGACATCAAGGCGGTCAGACGGGGCAAGGAGATAGGGAGTTGAAGCGTCCTTTAGGTTGGTGCCTGTAAAACTGCAAGGAGATAGGCAGTCACAACTTCCTTCAGGTTGGTTCCTCTAAAACAAAGCAACAGGGGGTCAGTGCCTCCTTCCAGTTGGTGCTGGAGAATACGCAGGGGGTTGGATCCTCCTTCCAGTTGGTGTTGGTAAACATAGGAAGTTGGTGCTTCCTTGAATGTATTCTTTCTCACTATAAAGAAGCATTCTATGGTTTTCTGCCATTTGGGTTTCCATGTAAAACTCCTGTGTGTTATGTGTTGATGATGTGGTGCTTATATGTGTGAATGTTTATTTACTGATGCATAATAGAAGATAAAGATTAAGTAGAGGCTAATATGTTTAAAGAAGGTAAAATTTGCTAATAATTGCGCTTATATTGATTCACCCCCTCTCTTAGTATTAAATCGATTCCAACAATGATCACCAAAGGTAGTAGAATACCCCAGCTTATCAATCATCTCGATTGAGAGAAAATTCGTTCATAGATCTAGTACATGTTGTACATCACACAACTTCCTTTATTTTCCATTGTCTAGCTTGATCCTAGTGTCCCCTCTTCCCACAACTTCCAAAGGATGACCATCACCCAAGTAGACCATTCCACCACTGTAGGTATGATATTTGACAAACTAGTTTCTATGTGGAGACATGTGGAAATATGCACCTGAGTCCAAAACCCAAGCATATAATAGAGATCTATTGTTACAGAAACATAAAGCCTCTCATGTTGTTGACTCTTTTGAACCTGTTGTACTAGCTTCAATTGATGATTGATTTGGATTTTCATCTACCTTTTCCTTTTTTAGATACCAACAATCCTTCCTTGAGTGCCCTAGTTTCCCTCATTTCTAGCACTTCCCTTTCTTGCATCCTCTGGACTTGGATTTGGACTGTGATTCCCTTATTGACCTTGTTCGCTATATCGCCCTCTCACATAGGGCTTCACTGGTAGAGGGATCTAGAGACAATTTTCGCCTCAACTCTTCTCTTAGCAAAGCACCTACCACATCATCAAATTTTAGAGTTCCTGATGATGAGTTGGTGATGGTCACCACCATATGATCCCAATTATTTGGGAGGGAACATAGTAAAATGATCGCTAAATCCTCATCCTCCACCTTTACACAAACCGAGAGCAATTTGTTGATTAGGGTATTAATCTCATTCAGATGATTTGCCACAAATGAACCCTCCTTTATCCACTAATGAAAAATTTGTTTTTTTTTCTTTCAGAAAAACCTTATCGGTTGTCAATTTAGTCTCATACAACTTCCCAAGTTTCTCCCAAAGGGATTATGTGGTCTTTTCTTTAGCAACATTGAACAAGACAAAGTCTTCTAGGCAAAGACAAATTGTAGAAACTACATTTCTATCCAAGTTTATCCAATCATCATTTGTCATGTTGCTCGATTTTTTCGCAACCCCTTTGAAGTTTGGGGGTTGGTCATTATGAACCAACAAATGCTCCACCTTTGTCTTCCATAGGGACAACTTCTTGCCAAAAAACTTCTTAATCTCAAACTTGGTTGAACCTCCTATCACTGTTGCAGCTCCCACTTGCAGAAAACCTTATGCCAGTGATTTTTTCAGGCTTTGATAACAGATGTTAGAAAAATATAAAACAGAAGTAAACAACAATAATAATAGAACACGAGATTTACATGGAAACCCTGCTATACGCAAGTAAAACCATGGGGAAATGGTAGCTTTCATTTTTTTATCATTACTCGGCAAAAAAATTGGAATGCTTTATTTTATATTTATTGTGTTATAATGTTAGGGGGTCATTCCCCTTTTATACAATACATATGAAGGCTCCAGAAGGAACCAAAATACACTAGAAGGGTCTAGAAATTTTCACCTCAAGGGCTCCACTCCCGAACCTCCAAAGAGCGGGTGGGCCTAGCAGACCCTCCTCTAACCTCCTCTTACGCCCAATGCATATGTGCATCACGTGGACCCAATCAAGAGCTCTACAGGAAGAATCTTCAACTAAAATAAAAATCTTTTTTCAATCAACCCTACCATACAATATTACATTACTAGACATATAAACATATTACACATTAAATTGATTTTTAACCAATTAAAACGATTTTAAAAATTATTGATAAATTTTTATTTCCAACATCCATCACCTTGATTATCTTCCTCGCTTGGCATTATAAAATTGTTTTTTCTAAAATAGATGTTGTGATCTAGGGTCCTGTCTTAGTATGAACCACCAATGCGATCCAACACATCTAGGTAAAAAGACACTTGGTTGCAGTGTTTTGGGAAAACATAAGGCTCCTTAGTTTCATCTCACATCCATCTAGAGTTTATACATATTATCCCACTATCATTATCTTCCTTTACATCACTCTGGTTGAAGGTATCCCACCGCTTGCATCTACAAATAACACATTGAAAAGATGAAAATTCCACTTGAATCATTGGATGATCTCTCGTATCTTTTTGACATAACCTAACTTCTCCTCTATTGTGTTCTGATCGATGTGGCCATACCGACTAGATTGGTCGAATTATACTTCCACTCCACAATCTTGTGTGATACGTCTATGATTTGCATCCCCAGTATGAAAATGATGCCCATATGCCCACAAAGATGGGAACAAATGCACCTGTAAAAATGTGAACAAATGACAGTGTCATATGTCTAAAAACTCAAGCATTAATAAAAAAATATAGATGTTATAATTCAAAGGTGCATAATAAAGTTAAAAATGTACACAAAGAGAATATTACCGAGTTTTTGCACTTGATCCCTATGTTTAGTGCCTCCTCTTCACCATGCGGGTAATGACCGAATGCACCATATTTCTCTCTAATCTAATTAGCAATCCAACTGTTGGGACAGATCATTGGCATATTTTATTTTAAATGATCAGGATAAGGCATGTCTCTATTATTCAACCATTTGAATTCTTTCATATCACTGTCCCATTTCCTTCTATTCTCTTCATACAATGCGATCCACAGTTGCATTGCATCCATGTTGTAAATGTTAGAATTTTGATACTTCCAGTATGGTTATGTTAGATCTTCAAACAATTTATATTATTATCACAATAACCACATACAATAGGATCACTGAAAGATATACAAGCACAACATAACAAGAGAACACAAAGATTTACCATGGGAAAACCCTCTCATGGGAAAAACCCAACAAAACTTCTTCAGTATAGATTCATCAAAAGGTACAATGTCAATCTCGTACAATAACCCGAGAACAAGATACAATAAAAACCCAAGAAAATATGTCCTCAATGCAGCTACTCTTTCTCCCAAGAGAACTTGTCCTTCCGCTACTACTCATGCGAACTTGCTTAAGTGAGATGATGCACAAATGAGCTAAGCACCACCCTATTTATACTGGTCACAAAACTGGCCTTTTTACATAACTGGGCCAACTTGACTAGGAAAGTTCTGCCCATTATTTGGGGCAGTTTACCCACTAAGCCAACCTGACTATTTTACATGATTTCTTTTAGGGTTTTTACATAATCAGATACAATATGAATATTTCCCGAAGGAAGTACAATTAAAATACAATAATAATATCTTATGAAGTTACATTCTTCAACACTCCCTCTTAACAAGGAAGGTATTCTTCTAGCGCTATCATCATCATCTCTATCATTGCTGTTGCAACTCTGTACTCTGACCATTGACTTCTGACATCTCTTGAATCTATACATCACAAGAAGTTCTACAGAGCCAACCCTTTTTCATGATGGATGTACTCGCCTTTGTAGCGCCATCCCTTTTTCATGCTAGATACAACCCTCTACAATGCCAACTCTTTTTCATGCTGGATGTAACCATCCTTGTAGTGCTAGCCCTTTTTTATGCTAGATGCAAAACTCTATAGTGCCAGCCCTTTTTCATGCTGGATGTAACCCTCCTTGTAGTGCTATCCCTTATTCATGCTAGATGCAAAATGCTATAGTGCCAGTCTTCTTTCATATTGGATGTAACCATCTCTACAGTGCCAGTCCTTTTTCATACTGGATGCAACTGTTTATCATACTCCGCGCAGTAACCGAGAAAGAGTAAACTCTTTGGGGCGAGACGAGCGGCTACGGCTCTACAGTGCTAGTCCTCTTTCATACTAGATGTAACCATCTCTGTAGTGCCAATACGTTTTCATACTGGATGCAACTCTACAGTGCCAGTCCTCTTTCATATTGGCTGTAACCATCTTTGCAGTGCTAGTCCTTTTTCATACTGGATGCAACTCTATAGTGCCAGTCCTCTTTCATATTGGATGTAACCATCTTTGCAGTGCTAGTCCTTTTTCATACTAGATGCAACTCTACAGTGCCCGTCTTCTTTCATACTCGATGTAACCATCTCTGTAGTGCCAATCCTTTTTCATACTGGATGCAACTCTACAATGCCAGTCCTCTTTCATACTGGATGTATCTCTACAGTGCCAGTCCTCTTTAATACTGGATGTAATCATCATCCTTTTTTCATGAACCGAGCAAGCCATCCGGTGGGTCCATCCCAAGAGCGCACATTACATTGCATATCGCAACCACCTGCATTACCTCACCACATGTCCAGATCATCTCGTAGTCTAGGAGACTCAATTACGTCACATAACCCATGACTACCTATTACCTCGTCACATCTCAAGTGGAGACACCCAAGAGAATCAATTACGTCACATGACCCGTGACTACCTACGTCTCATCCGTGCTATGCTACTCATCACTCCCTCTTGATCTGGACCACCCCAAGCTTGTCCTTGAAGTACTCAAACTTCATTCTTGATAGAAGATTGGTCAACACATCGACTATCTGCTCCTCAATTGCTATATACTGGAGCCTCACTGCTCCTCTCTACACCATATCCCTGATATAGTGATACCTGATCTCGATGTGCTTTGACTTGTCATGGAACATCGGGTTCTCATATAACTTCACACAACTCTGGTTGTCATAGAGAATACAAGTTGCCTCTAACTCGATATCAAACAAACCTGCAAGCAACTTCCGAAGCCATACTACCTCATAGCTTGCCGAACAAGCTTCCATATACTCTACTTTGGATGTACTGAGTGCCACACTCGTTTGCTTCCTACTGAATCATGAGATCATACCAGATCCCAAACTGAAGTAGCACCCTGATGTACTCTTTCTATTTGTGACACTACCGTCCCAATTCGCATCCACATAACCCTGCAGGTTAATCTTCTGATTTGATGCATATCTGAGGCCATAATCAACCGTACTACTCAGGTACCTCAACACATGCTTTGCCACAACCCAGTAAACACATCTCGACTCTACCATGTACTGGATCAGTGTGTTCACCGCAAAGCATAAATCCGTCCTTGTGTTCGTTAAGTACATCAACGAACCAATCATCTACCTATAGACCATGGCATCCACTAATCCTGAAGAAGTATCACACAAAAAATTCAGATTCGATGCCATTGGTGTGGCTATGGCCTTGCAATCCATCTTCCTGAATCTCTTCAAGATCTCTACCGCATATTTTCCTTGACTCAGGAAAAGTTCTTTTGGATTCTTCCACACCATGTCCTGGGTGCATGTTTCAAATTGTACAAGGCCTTCTTCAATTTGCACACATGTGTATGCCTGTCATGTGTCTCAAATCCTAGTGGCTGCTCCACATACACTTCCTCTTCTACTATGCCGTTTAGGAAGGCGGTCTTCACGTCCATCTGGTGTACCTTCCACTTCATCACTGCAACTATTGCAAGTATAGCTCTAATCGAAGTGTATCTTGCTACGGGAGCAAAAATTCTCGTCATGATCGACTCCCTCTTTCTGAGAGAAACCATGAACCCTTCCTTGTACTTCTGTAGTATGCTTGATTTTGTAAATTTGCTTGAACCTTCCTCACTTGTTCTTTGGAACAAGTCTTATCATTCTCTTGTAGTTCATAGCACACGATCTTTCCTACAAGTCCAATTTAGTCATATGATTAGTAACATTCCATGTAATGACAACTTCTTATGCATCATGCACACAGTCATGTAACCAATGCATCTTAGCCAATGCTTCAACACAACACTCATCCATATCCCGGTAACTATCTAGATGCCTTCCATCTCTACCAGAACATACTATTAAGAGCGTGCACTACTCTCAACATGTTAGCAAAGAGGTTTCATCCTAGAATATCTCCATCTAGGGCTCATGAGATATTGTGTAGCACTGTAGGCCACTTACCCATAACATGCACTACATGAGCCTACTGCTAGTCAATCTTAGTCATATATAAGTGCATAAAAGAAAACCGTATCACAGATGTACATGTAACTGTTATGAGCAATATATTTCAAAATACTTAGGAATTCAAATGACAGTAAATACTTATCTTTTACGTGTTTTGTAGGATCCCTCTTGGTTTCTGCCTCCTTGCAGAAGTTACTGGAATTTCTGGAAGCGTACTCTGCTTCATCATCTGATTCTGAAGACCTTGATCTTCTTCTTAGAACTTTCTGAAGTCTTGATCCTTGGTCCCCATGTACTGGATTCAAGATCTCCTTCGCTTTTATATCACTTCTTGAGAACAAGCTCTTCACGTTCTCGCCTCGTGTACATCCTTTGCATATGCCTTCATATTTTGTTTGGATCTCGAGTAGACCTATCGGCAAAGCCTTGTAGTGTACTTGGTTCCATAGTGTCATGAACCAATGCTTGATTTGATTTTCCTTTTAATTTGTACAAGCCCCCCTCTTGCTCTCCAATTACTGCTATAACATCAAAAGTTCAAGACATATTCTTCATCACTTGAAGAATCTTCCCTTGCTTTCTTCTTTTCTAGTTCATCATCCTCTGCAGCATGAGCATGATGTCTTTTCTTGCTTCCTTTCTTGTTGTCTTTCTTCTTTGGAAAATTTCTTGCAATGTGTCCCATCCCATCACAATTGTAGCATTTGAAGTTTGAGTAATCTCTGGGAGGTCTTTGACCCTTGTGGAATCTCCTAGACTTGTGACTATGGTCTTCTTTCTTGCTTCTCTTAGCATGAGCTTCCAGAGCTTGATTATCTTCTTCACCTAACTTCTCTTCTCTGGCTTCAATCCTTGTTTCTTCCTGAGTGCAAGTTTCCCAAAGTGTACTGAATCTGATAAGTTTCTTTTTGGAACATATTCCTTGAGTAAATGACTCCCATGATCTTGGAAGACCATTCAAGGTGGTCATTACAAGTTCCGCATTCTCAACATGATCTCCAATAGCTTCCAGTTGATCTCTGATATGGGAAACCCTTGTGAAGTAAGATTGAATGCTTTCACAACTTTGCATCTTCACACCCTTGAGTTGAGTTCTCAAGGTCATCTTTCTATTAATGTTCTTTCCTTCAAACAATCTCTTCAGGGCATCAATCTTTCGGAGTTTGCAGAGATGAGATGCGGGGGACCAAGTGATCCTTTTGGCCCGTGAGGAACCTGCAACATTTAATTAATGAAATTACACGAGATATCAGTAATAACAGAACTTAGAATCACTTTATTGATCATAGGCCACTTCGAGGGGGAAACCTCCTTTGAGCAAGCTCAATACAAATAACTTCACCGTGCCTTCATTGGCCTAAACGCACACTTATATACTAAGTCTAGGCGCCAATACTATGGGTCAAAACCATGGGCCAATAAAAACTATGGGTCAACAAATACTAAGGGCGACTTACAAAGCATATGTGCCCAACAATAATAACACAAACTATGGATCAACAAATACTACGGGACATCTTACAAAGCATATGTGTCCAACAACAATATACTAACAAAGTAAAGACATGGGTTCCTAACATCCCCTCTCCCTTAGAAAAAGCTTTGTCCTCAAAGCTTTAGATGTGGAAATTGATGCTGAATATGAAGGAGTGGTGCCCATGTAGTAGCTTTTGGTTGCATGTCGTGCCACTAAATGAATACCGCTATGATAGAGCGAGAGATAAGCGGACACCCTTTTAGTGTTAGGGAGGATTGCTTGGAAGGTTATAGACAAAGAAAAACCATATCAACTGCTTGAAAAGTGTGCTCGGAACAGTGCTGATCGACTTGTTGTTGCATTCGAATTCTGGCCATGTGAAGGGTGTCCTCCAAAATGCGAAGAATCTGATCGCGGTTTCGAAGAACCGTGTCAATTTCCTGAATTGGTGCACTATTGAGGGTGTATGGAAGAAGAAATGGCGGTGCCTGACCATAGGTTGCTTCATATGGAGTAATTTTAGATGCAGTAGGGTATCACCATTCAATGAGACGGATCCACTTTGCCCATGGAGGTTGTTGTTCGGAGGTGAAGCAATGAAGATAAGTTTCCAAACATTTATTGGTAATGTCATCCTGCCCTCTAGATTTAGGGAGCCCATCAATGAATTCCAGAGACATATCTGTCCAGATCTGTGGAAGGATGGGTACGGGTTCGAGAAATCCTGGAAGGAGCTGGAAGGTATCATATTCAACCACCATCTGTTGAATTGTCCTTTTCATTCCCTACCAAAAGAAGGTATGTTGTGCTTGCTCATACTTTTGGAGGAACCCAGAGTGCCTGACCAATGGAGATGCATGGAGTTCAAAGAAGACGTAGCCCTGTTGAATAGATTGCAACAAATTTGGAACAAGCAGAGAAATAGTTGAAAGAGAAACTGGGGCATCAATTGTGCGAGAAGGAGCATCTGCCACCAAATTGTCTTGACCCTTCATGTAAGTGATCTCATTGGCATAACCCAGGAGTTGGCGAATCCATTTCAGTTGTGCGAGTGAGAATACCCATTGTTCCAGGAAATATTTCAGACTCTCATGAGCAGTCTTGATGCATAAATAATTCCCTAATAGGTATGGCTGCCACGTCTGTACTGCATGCAAAATAGCCATCATTGCCTTCACAGATGTAGAGGCGGCTAACTTCTTATCGGAAAGGTCTCGTGAAAGCGACAATCCCACTGGTTCAGCAAAGGCACCGACATATCTATCCAAAATTGGTTGGATATCCAAGGGAGTAGTGGAGATCGTTGATGGGTGCATCTAAATGGAATGGAGCTGAGCGATGACACCATGTGAATTCTTCTTAAGGAGTTTTTCCAGGTGATGTGAACTAAAGATGCGGAGAAACCTTGGTTGTAAGCCTGTAAATTTGTGTTTTTTCCCATTGACTGAAAACTACATCCAAAGTTCATCAAAATCCCATAAGATGGGTCCAAGTGTGCGTAGTAAGCATTGAACACCCAAAACCACATCACATCCGCCTAAGGCCAAGGCAAACATGTCAGAATGCAAGTTATAATCTTCCATAGAGATACGCACATTGTGACACTTCCCCTTGCAAGGTAAGGTGCCCCCATTGACAACCATGACTTCAAAGTTGGAGCAAGGATGGATAAAACAATCAGCCTGTTTGGCGATCCGAGGGTCAATGAAGTTATGAGTGCTACTAGAATCAATGAGTATGGTAAGAGGGAGCTTCTTGAAGTAACCCTTGACTCACATTGTTTGGGGGTTGGTGATGCCGACTAAAGCATGAAGAGATATCTCTGAGTGGTCTTCTTGAGATGGAGGGTCAATAGGCGGCTCTTGAATGTCGACCTGATCATCCATTGCATCTGGAGCTTCTTCACCAATGTCAGAGGCAGGCGGAGAATCCACATCCAAGAGATAGATCTTTTTCCCAACACATCTATGTCCTCGAGTGAATTTCTCATCATAATTATAACAAAGCCCTTTTTCTTTGTGTGCTTACATCTCTGTTTCAGACAAATGCTTGATAGGAGTTGGTCGACGAGCTGGCGGGATGGGAGGTCGTTGAGAACCCATATTTTGGAAGGGAACAAAAGTGGGTTTGGAGCGCTGTTGGGCTGCAATCTTGTCTTCTTCCAACTTAGCCAATCCCAAGGCTTCCATCATTGTATTGGGATAGAACATTTTAACCTCTGAGCGAATTTCATCCTTAAGACCACTGATAAAACAACTCCTGTAGAATTCATCAGACAATCCTTCTGTGTGATTGGCTAGGTTCTCAAATTCTGTCTAATACTCTCTCACAGTGCCAATTTGGTGAAGTTTAGTGAGGGATCCTATGAAGTCATCAAAAGCACTAGGACCAAATCGTTGCAAAAGGAGCTGACAAAAATCTGGCCATTTTGGCTCTTCATGAGCCTTGATGTACCAATGGTACCATTGAAGAGCTTCCTGTTCCAAATGAAAGGATGCAAGTGGAACTTTGGTGACATCAAAAGTATTATGAAGACTGAAATACTGTTCTGCATGATAGATCGATCCAGTCGGATCAGTACCATTGAAGGGAGGAAGATCAAGCTTCGGACCACGGAAATTACTGGAAGAAGAGAACCCATTGTCTGATGAAGACTTGGACTGTCGTTTGTTGTTCATGGCTGAATGCTCAAGATGGAGGCCGATAAATTTTTCATCCAGATCCTGGAGTTTGGTTTGGATGGCTTCAAGTGCTTCCTCCATGGTTTTTGCTCTTGCGCGGGTGACAACCATAACCAGATTTGTTTTTTTTTGAATGGGTAGAAAAACACAAACATAAGCTTATTTAGTAAAGGAAAATTTGTATTTGGGAAAAACTTTGATGGGTAATTGGGGTTTGACTAGGTTTTGGACACTTTCGAATGGACAGGGAAGTAGAAAATGGGGATTTTAGAAATGGGGTGAAATAATGAGAAAAATTTTCAGAGAGGGACAAAGAAGCAGAAATAGGAAATGAACACGGTGGCAAAATTTGAAGGCGATTGGGTGAAAATTAAAGAAGTTATGGAAAACCCTAAAAATAGAAAAATGTGAGATTTCTGGCTTTGGGAGGTGGAATTTGGGATAGGGTCCTCAGGAATGAAAGATGCAGAATGGGATGACAGGGGTGTCAGGAAAGTTTCAAGGGAAACAAAGTGAAAACAAGGGAAATATGGCGTAGAGGGGATCATAAACAGATGGATCTGAAATGACACGGAAGGGATCGGCAACAGATAGATCTGAAACGACGTGAAAGTGATCGGAAACAGTTCTGGACAGAGAAAATATGTGATGTATCAGCTGAAAATAGATATGGATCCCGTATGCTCGGCTTCCTAATGGTTTAGGGGATTCACTCGGCCACCAATGCTATCTGACGGATTGCGTATTGGGGCAGTACCCCTCACTCCACGGCTCAGTTAAAACTGATAACCGCTTTTCCACAAACGACAACTCTTGGTTTACCTTACGGGTGGGAACTAATCAATCAAGTAGGGGTTGTTTCCCTTTTTGCTGGAAGGTCCTCTCAATGGGCCAGCTACTTTGGGGTTCCTGTGGTACTCCTCACAATGAGTTTTAGGGCTTATGCCCAAGTACTTCCGACAGTTAAGAGGATAGGGATTATTCCCAGATCCGAACCGGCAACAGATGTGTTGAGGTGTATTTACTGTCTTAAAGAATCACCAAAATATTTAATTATTGACCAGGGTTGGTAATCTTAGAGTTGTGGCACAGTATATGCTGAGGTAGAATGGGACCTAAGTTTCGGCTCGGCAAACCTTAGAAATGTTTAATAAATAAAAGATCGAAAGATCTTTCAAAATGAAAAACCGAGTCAAACTTCAGAAATACAACAAACGAACTAATTAAACCTAAGTAAACCAACATATTAGAATAGTATCAAGCTATACTACTCTACTCTATGGAGAATAACAGAAAGATATAAAAACAACGACATTACTTTAGGAAGCAAGACTGAATAAAAAACAGAACTACTTTGATGAAATTGAAAACTACTGAAAAACTCTAAACTAAGAATTAGAAACAATTGTAAATGAGTTCATAAACCTATCTATGAGATAATTCAACTGACAACTAATTATGAAACAAATAACTTAAAGCAAAACTACAGATGACTAAATGAATTCAACAACTACTTATGCATTTAATTAATATTTCAAGACTACACTAAACTACCTAATTCCATTCTCCTCTGGGATTCTGAGGAAGTGTATCAAATGTAATGGGAATAGGAGCGAATGTATCGAAGTGACTTTCAAACGTGACAATGAAAGAAAATGGAAACAAATCTAGTTTAACTTCTACAAATAAATGCAAACTAAAGATTGTCCAACTACAATTAACTTTAAACATCTTGATCTATCTTTTATCCATAAGCAAATGATATAAAACTAATGAAATCTAGAAGCAAGTAGAAAACTTAATAAAGATATTTACTTGAACTGAATTTGATTTGGAAACAAGTAGAAAACTTGATAAAGATATTTGATATAGAAACAAGTAGAAAAATTGATAAAGATATTTATTTTTGAACCAAACCCTATTTCATGAACATCTTCATTAACTGTATGAATGGGAGAAATGATTCAAGACTGAGATAACTTGGAGAATGAAATTGCTAAACCTAATCTGATATTAATCTTAACGACAGATGATAAACTACACTAAGAATGAAACTGATAAATTCTGTAACGGTAAAGCATTAATGAATCATACATAAGAGAAACATAACTTGTAAAGCAACTGAAGCAAGGTTAAGGAAGGATAGAATGAAAACTAAGGATGATGACAAAACTTAATTAAAACTCTAAGTGGTGTAAAACAAGATCTTAATTACGTCTAAGGAGGTTAATTAAAGGTAAGAAATATTACAGTTCAAAGACCTAAGAAACTGGATTCTAAATAAGCATAAAAATAATGTAGAAAGTATTAAGGTACGTATGACGATCACGATGGCTGTCCGAATGACGGTACATATGGAGGAAAACGATTTAAACTAAGGAAAGAAGAAGTTTGGATGATCTTAACGTCAGCTGACTGGTGCATATGAACCTACAGTGCAAGGAAGCAATGAATAGAGTGTTTAGGAGCTAAGATAACAAGAAGTAACCTATTCTAATCATTGTCTAAGGAATGAACTATTTCTATGGCATAATAAAACAAAGCTGAGATAAATAAAACTAACCTACAACTACAGGGAAGAAACTGACAGAACTAATTCTAACTACGACTGAACTTGGAATGTTAAGCTAACTAAACTCTAGGTATTTGTAAATAACAGGACTAAAAGCAAACTAAGCAAACTAAACAATGTAAGTAAACTAAGCGTGACCGGTCACTAATTACATTATGGAAATATCATTAATGTGACCAACAAATAAGATAGACATTTCGTAAAACATAGGTTTCAATTACATAAGTGGAAAAACAACATACATATTACAAGACAAAGATATCATATACAAAATAAATACATGAATTAAACAAATAACACAACTTATCTGAAGAAGACAAAGACAAATTATGTACACAAACGAAAGACCACTTGTTGTTGAGGGGCTCTTCTCAGCAATCAGACGCTGCACCTTAATCAATCAATCACCACACACGCTACTAAGCTTTCATAAAAACTTTGAACATAGGTATATTAAATTAAAACAGAGTTACAATGTTTCTGCGTCTATTTGCAGCTGAAAAGACTAAAGACTATCTCGTCTCAGTCACGAATATATCTATATATACAAAATTACAAATGGGGGAGAAAGTCGACCCTTTAGTGGTCGACTGCTCTAATAATAGGTAGTATTAATGCCAGAAAACGGTTCTGCTTAACAACTCACGACAACACATGGCCAAGGAACGACCCCATAACAATTTACGACAGCGCATGGAGCATCTACCAGGTTCCACGACGTTGGTTTCCTTCACGCGGTCATTGAGACGTTGATCCTCCTTTGACGTGGGCAGAGAAATGTGCTGTCGAGCTGAGCGTGGGAGGACGAGGGCTTCTGGAACATCGACGTGAGCAGAGGTGCGTACTATCAGGCTGGACGAACAGGAAAGACAGAGCTTCTGGAGTGTTGACGTGAGTTGCAGGTGTGTTGTCAAGCGAGGCGAGTAGGAAGGCGAATATTCTAGAACAGGGCCTCACCGACCATGACAACCACGTTGCTAACAGAACCCACCTTTTCGTTTATGCTTTTAATGACCAGAAATATTCCAACTGACGATCTCGCGAGATGAATGAAGGTCTGAACGACGGGCTGGATGCGGTTGAACGTTTGCAACGTGAACATGTGTCTAAATGGAGGTCCGTTTGAAACCCATTTCCTGCAGAACAAAATCTAGTTGCCAAGCAAGTAGAGAAATGTCAAATAAACATCAATAAATCACAATATGACGATTTTTACCCAAAATTCATGTGATGTGTGAACATATGCATACCTGATCTGATTGACGGTATGAATGGCGGAAAGAATAACTTATCATAGCAAAATAGTGAAAATAACGCCAATCAGAGTGTGTTTGATGATCAAAAGTGGTGACAAAATGGACACCAACATTCCCCCAAACCGGAGACATGCCAAGTCCCATTGAGCAAAAAGAAAAGAAATTCAGGAAGAAGGATGAGCTGCCAAAGAATTCCCAGGTTTTCCCCTTTCCTTCCAACTGGTGAGTGATTAAGATTTTAATCAAGCAGTGGTGGTATAAGCTTCCATATGGGTTAATGGTATTCTTCCTAACTTGACTTGACATTTTCTCTAAACTTTTCAGGAAACAGAAGGGGAAATTGAGAGCCTGACCATTAACAAAATGTGCCAGTAACCTAAAGTGACAAGCTTTGAAAATGGTGTACTTACCCTCACAAGTGATCAAATGGATAATGGCAGTCAATGGCTCAAGGTATTTAGGATTCACCCATTCTCTGTGGAACCCTTTGGTGCCAGCAACATGCTGATAGTCGGCTTTAAGAGCAAACTCGAGCTCCGTTCGTGGAAGAAAAATATGTTTGTGTCAACGGGCTCCTTCCCTGGGGAGTTTTGTGGCCGATGCAATGGATTCTTCCATCACCGCAAAAGTGAGATGGCCGACCCTGGTTGTCTTACCATCGAAGCCCTTAGAAAACAACAGTGAAATCTCGAGATCATGGCCGTCAAGAAGGTGAAGAAATGGACCCCATCCAGCTCGCAAAAATACTTCACGACATGCCTTAAATTCGGGAATGCGGAGGAGGTCCTAGTAACTGCCAGGCTCGTAATGGATTGGCATATTGAACAGAGGTCGAAGGATGTGGATGGATAGAGAGGATGCATGAAATTGTAGGGGATGGATCTTAATAGGTTCAGGGCGGATGGAAAATGAGCAAGACGAAGCAAAACTTACGCAAGGGTCAGTTTAAATTGAGATCCGTTTGAGCGGTTGAATGATCGTGGGGGAAGATTTGGCACGTTCAAATGATACGCTATCATTCAGTTACCTTGAGTTGCGTGCCATCATGGAACTACATGAGTTAGTGAATTCGTATAGCTATGATATGTTCAACCATGTCCAAAGTGAAACTTTGGACAGGTTGAACGTAATCCTCATTATGAAATTATAGACACGAATTACACATAAAAATCATGATGACTTAATAAATGAAACGATAGATCGCACGATAAAATTTAATGGAGGATTAAATCGTATGATAGCCATATGATGGTTAATCAATTCATTTGATGAGATGAAATGAGTATGCAAAGATGGCGTTTAATTTGATCCTTGACATGATTAGTTGATTGGATATATCAGTAAAAATCAAAATTTTTAAATATCTCAGCACACTTATTAATATCATTACAAGCTAAGGTTTCATACGGCACTTCATTCAGATCGTTATTCATTTGCCTCGTTCGTCACCTCATTCGGATTGTCATTCGACCCTTCATTCAACCCTTCATACAGAATTTTGTACAAAAATGTGCTTTGATGGATCTGCCTACTGCTGATTATGCAAAGAATTTTTCTGGGACTTGTCAGTACACAAGAGATGTTGTAAACCTGCTTTTCTGGAACTTTAGTCACGTTCTTCCTTATTTGTCATTGATCAGAATGATCTTCCTTCTGCTTTTTGCATTATCCTGAAAACACCTATCATTTGTTAGAGATAAATGAACTTTTTCATAAATATTCAGAAGGTAAAAACAATTTCGAGTCTCCCCCAAACCAAAAATATGGCATGTCCTCAAGCCATCAAAGAAAAAATGATTAATATTCAAATATTTTCAATACATGGTTCAGGCAATAATTTCTAAAAATGTTGTGATAATTTTCTGTAAGGAATAAAAATATTAACTATTAAATGTAGATGATTCAGATATGTACATTCATAAAAAAGAATACAACAGTGCTTAAGAATACCATATGAAGAATGATAATATGATTGATGTGAAAAATGCCATAGGAAAACTAGTCATCCATGACTCATTTAAAAGATCTCTTGTCATCTAAAGAATATAGATAAGGTTCACCCTAAAGTTTGTGAAATTTCTATGGTTATGGGTCCCATTTCTAGGATAGTCATACCCTAGGTATTGTTTGAATTAGATGACAGGGTCCAAGTCCAACTTATGGCCATTCTCTAATGACAATATAAATAATAGGCCTAAACATGTATTTGTATACTCAGGTTTTTATGAGCCATGTGCATAGAAATGCGTTAACCAAACCTCCTTTACTCGATATTTCTCCGCTGTCAGCAGGCCTGTTCAGTACCCGACGAGTTTATCTTGGTACCATGCAAGCATAGCCCCGCTTCCAGCGAGCCTGTTTAGTACCCCGATGGGTTTACTTGCATTTACCGAGATTCCTTGTTTAAGATTTTACTTAGCATGGACCCTCTGCCAGCGAGCCTATTCAGTACCCCAGCGGGTTTGCTTCGTATAATGATATTTTTTGTAAGGAAGCCGGTTGGCACTAGAGTGTGCTAAGCCTATTAAACACATAATTCAAATTTTAGACCGAACCTTATGAGTAACTTTATTTATAACAGCCTAAATTATAGATCATATCAAAAGATAATAACCTAAAGCTGTTCTTTGACCTCTCAGTACATCTTCTTCATGAAAGATCAGTAATGTTCCCCACAAAATAGAAAATATCACTCACTTTTGGGCTACCTTTTAAAGATGCTTTAAGAGACAAGTTTTGACAATGAGTCTAGAATGAACTAGTAGTCCATAGAACTTTTTTTTGAAAATCATGATGATTAAAGTAGGCCTTAAGCAACTGTTCTAATGATAAATCAGAAATGTACATGTCTGAATCAAATACCATATGCAGAATCATAAAAGAAAGTGTTTTTTTTTAAAATGATGTAAATAACATTTTAACCTTTCACTATAAATTTTCAATTTTCAACAATAATTGAAAGAGAAAGGGTTAGGATGTATTATGAGGTTTTTAGAGCACTTCCCTTTTCAGATAATATTGCATGAGTTGATTATAAAGATAAGGTTCTTGTAATCAAACTGCAAAACCACTTGTTAGATGATTCAAATTTATTAAAAACAAAAACATATGTACAAAGAAAAAGTCATACAAAATTTAGAAAAAGGAAAAGAGTCTCCTTGTTTTAACTGACAAAATTTCATAAACTGATGATAATGATGAATTTCCTGTATAAATGCAATTAGTCGTTAGAAATGACTCTTTATTATTGAAAAACAAAAATATATTTACATATATACAAATGAAGATGACCCAAAATAATTCAAGAACCAGGAGAAGGAGGAATGACTTCCTCTTTTACCAGCTCTATTTCCTCCTGTTGTAAGGCATTTTGCACAAAATCTTGTTTAGATATTGGTTGATGATAAAGTCTAAGTCTATGTCCATTTACAACAAAGGAAATTTGAGAATCATCAATTGTCTTAATTTTAACAGATCCATTATCAAAAGCTGTAACAATTTCATATGGACCCATCCATCGAGTAGTTAATTTACCTTTAAAGTTTTTGTATCTTGAATCAAAAAGCAATGCCCAATCTCCAGTTTTGAATTTTTTTTGTTTAATGTATCTATCATGCCACTTTTTGCGTTGGTTTTGTATTAAAATTGTGCATTGAATATCATCTTGCCTAATCTCGTCTAATTCATTTATTTGCAGGATTCGTTGTCTATGTGCTTCTTCCAGATTCATCCCTAATTGTGCAGCCATACGAAAGGTTTTGACTTGAATTCAATAGGTAGAAGAACTTGTTTACCATAGACAAGTTCATAAGGTGTGTGGCCAGTGGTATTCCTCCAAGTTATTCTATAAGCCCACAAGGCTTCTGGAACCCTACCTTCCCAGTCTTTGTGGTGTAACTAGATAGTTTTAGTCAGGATGGCTTCTAATACTTTGTTGGTGGACTTTACCTGTCCATTGGCTTGCGGGTGATATGGTGAAGATTTACAATGTCTAATACCATATTTGTCAGTAAGCTCCTTCATCAACTTGGAGATAAACTGAGATCCTTGATCGGTTACAATCTCCCTAGGTACACCAAATTGGGTAAATATTTCTTCATATATAAACTCTACCACAGATTTCTCTATGGCTCGGAATAAGGCTTTAGCTTCTACCCACTTGGTGACATAGTCCGTGCAGACTAGGATGTACTTCTTCTTGCGAGACATAGGGGAAATTGGCCCAAAAATATCTAGAGCCAATTTCTCAAAAGGCTTAATCATAACTTGGGGTTGTAAAGGCATCTCATCGGATGGCGTAGGTCTACCCATTCTTTGGCAACTGTCACACCCTTTGACATACTTGGAAACATCTTTAAAAATACTTGGCCAATAATACCCAGAGTGCAACACTTTGATGCTGTTCTTTTGTCAAAAAAATTTCCGCCACAAGGTCCACCATGACATGCATGAAGGATCTCTGCCATCTCTTCCTCTCATACACATCGTCTAATGATGAGATCAGGGCCAGTACGAAAAAGGTCATTGTCCACCCAAGAATAATTAGAACTTTGAAATATGATCCTATGTTTCTCATGTGGAGAGAGATGGTTTGGTAGCTTTCTAGTTGCTAAATAATTGGCTATGTCTGCAAACCATGGGGTTCAAATAGACACAACGAACAAATGTTCATCTGGGAATCTATCACGACAGGACTAGCATTATCATCAATTTGAATTCGAGAGAGAAAATCTGCTACCACATTCTCTCGACCGGGACGATCAACAATGGTGATGTTAAATTCTTGTAACAAAAGAAGCCACCGAGTCACTCTGCCATTGGTGATAGGTTTATTCGTTAAAAATCTAATGGTAGAGTGGTCAGTGTGTATAAAAATTTCATATCCTGTGATATAATGACGAAACTTGTTGATGGCATAGACTACTGCTAGAAACTCTTTTTCAGTAACAGTGTATTTCGATTCTGCAAGAGTCAAATTTTTACTAGCAAAGTAAATGGCATGTGATGTTTGTCCCTCTTTTTAACCTAAGACTGCCCCTATAGCTATGTCGAAAGAATTAGTGGATATATGGAAGGGAAGGGACCAATTGGGGCCCCTGAGTATTGGTGCCACTGATAGCTTTGCCTTCAAAGTTTCAAAGGCATGTTGACACGGTTCAGTCCATTGGAATTCTGTGTCTTTCATGAGTAGCTTGAACATAGGTGCAGCTATCTTAGTGAAATTTTCAATAAAACGTCTATAATAGCCTGCATGGCCAAGAAAAATTCTTACTTCCTTCGGAGTTTTGGAGGAGGAAGATTAATAATTATTTCTATCTTGGCAGGATCCACCTTGATACCTTGAAGAGAGACATGATGTCCTAGAACTATGCCCTCGGTTAATAGCATCTTACATTTTTCATGACTAAGGGCTAAGTTCGTTTCTTGGCACCGAATAAGAACTGTTTCAAGGTTGGCAAGGGCTTCTTGGAAGGTATTACCATAAATTGTAAAGTCATCCCTATAAACTTCTACACAATCATGTATAAGATCAACAAAGATTCCTAATACTGTACGCTGGAAAGTAGCAGGTGCATTGTGCATTACATAGGACAAATGGAAACACTCGATAGGCATATGTCCCCCAAGAACAAGTAAAGGTTGTCTTGTCTTGATCCTCAAGTGCTATTAATATTTGATTGTATCCACTATACCCATCAAGGAATGAAAAATATTGTTTCCTTGATAAGGTGTCTAACACTTGGTCAATGAAAGGCAAATGGAAGTAGTCCTTAAGAGAGGCATTGTTCAATTCTCGAAAGTCAACACAGATACGCCATTTCCCTGTGACTTTCTTTGGAACTACCACCAGAGGAGACACACATTTACTGTTGGAAATTGGGTAAATGAAACCAGCACTAAGGAGTTTTTTTAATTCATCTTTGACTATATCCTTTAGGGTTGGATTCATTCTTCTCTGGGGCTGCCTGACAGGGGGTATGTTTGAGTCTGTGTAAATGTGGTGAATACAGGTATCTGGGTGTATACCCTTCATATCGGTGTATTCCCATGCGAATGCTCCAGTTTGACTCTTGAGAACTTTTAGTAATTGTTTTTGCTGACTCTCATCTAAACCTTCATTTATATGTAGAAATTTGTCAGAACTAACCTCGCAAGGTATGGTATAGAATCCTAGATGTTCTTCGATTGCGAAGACACAGGGTGTACTTGTAAATGTTGAGAGGCTCATGTTTTCTTGGAATTCATCTCCAAAGATTTGGTCAAGTTGGGAAAAAGACTGAGGAAAGTCTATACATGTTATGGAAGAGATAAATTGGTTCAACACATTCTCGGTATTTTTCTCTTGAAGTGCCCAGGAGAAATCACTAACAAGGGAAAGTTCTTCCAAGTTCTCATCCCCAAAAGGACAATCTAACCAAAACAGGTTTTCAGTTACTGGCTGTGCTGGTGGGTATAAAGCTAGTTTTCTGGTAGATAACCCATCAGAGATAATCATCTCTCCATCCTTACATCCTATAAATGCATTGGCAGTAGCCAACCAAGGTCTTCCCAAAATAATTGGATGACCTTTAGAAGGGTCTTTTGATTATATGACCATGAAGTCCACGAGATATTCCCAACAGGTTGAACCATAGTGCGATCTGCTAATTCTAGCATTGTTGGGGTAGGGCGGAGGAACTGTCCTAAATGGAGAGTTTCTAAAACCGTGGTAGTCATCAGGTTAATAGCAGCTCCTAGATCAATAAGTGTGTTCCCTATGGCGGTGTTATTGATGATAATGGTCACCACAGGGCTTACTGGATTTGAATACTTTGGGATTCTAGGTTGGTTTTCTATGCAATCTGACATTTCTCCTATTACATGAATCGTCGGAGGGTATTTTTGTTTTCTCCCTGGTCTTTTAATACAGAGTTCCTTTATTACTTTACTATAGATTGGGATATGCTTAATGGCTTGTAACAAAGTGATCTTAATACAAATATTTTTCAATTCGTTAATGATATCATACTCTGGATAAGTTACAGGTTTTTCTATTACTAGACGCTCCGGATATGGAGGTGATTTTTCTCTTGTAATTACTTCTTGATGTGAATGGTTGTGTGTTGAATATTTAGGGATAATCACATCTTCAAGAATGGCATCATTCAAAACTTTACTAGGTATGTTTTCTTCTTCATTCTCTTCTCGGATAACAACTGATGACTTGGGCTGATCTTGCAAAACTCTTCCAGACCGTAGTTGAATCTCATGTATTGGTGCAGTCGAAATGACATATGATGGAAGAGGTAACAACCCAATGCTATTAAGAGCTTGGGTTGGTTTGTTGTTAGGATTTGGTATCGGTTGTGCAGGTAATATTGTGGGTCTTGGAGGATTCATATTCTGGAAATGGTGAGGTTGATTTGGGATAGGGGGTAATGAAGGAGGTACAAATCCAGGCAAGAGTTGCTGAATATTAGGTGGGTAAGGATAGTTAGGCATAGGAGGAGATGGTTGAGCATAAGTCTGTCCTCTCCATCCATGTGGCCATTGTTGTTGTTGAGCATTCTGAGGAGGGTACTGAGGTGGCCAATTTTGCCAACCTGAAGTGTTCCAATGTTGAGAAGGTTGATAAGGATAGTAACAGGGTGGAATTTGTGATGATGGATCTTGATATGATGATTGATCTCTAGGTTGCCAAGGCCTCCTAGATGATTCACCAAAGTTTCCACTCTTATACACAGCTTGCAACCCAGGCAACGATGGACAATTATCAGTCGGATGTTCTTCTATACAAAGGTGGCAAACTGAAACATTGTTCAATGGACATTCTCGTTGGGGATGTTTAGTTCTACACCTAGGACAACAAACACTCATTGCTGCACGCTCTTCATCCTGTCTCCTTTTGGCTTGTAATGCATCCAATTGAGAACCCATGGCTCCCAAGATATCTGTTTTGAAATTTTCCAATAGGTTTTCGAACTCTACCCTTGTAACTCCACCGGGACCGGATGTGTTTCCTTTTAGGTTCCTAGCATAAGATTCTCGAAAGTGTCTTCCACTTTTCCCTCTGCTCCTAGAGTAATTCCTACATAGTTCACAAATCTGTGAAAAAGGCTTATGAGAGATGTCTCTTGCTGCCATGAGATTAAGGTTTTTTGAGAATTCTTCTGAGATTCCCTTGAGGAAGAGTGTTCTTACTGCATCCTCCCGAAGATCACTATATTTAGATTTATGTAACACATAGTTAAATATTTCGAGATAGTCTTCTAGGCTCTCGTCTTCAAGTTGTTGTATTTTAAAAATATCATTGCGAGAGTCCTTAGGTTTACGGTAATCCTGATATTTCCGTAGAAATGCAGTCTTCATGTCTTCCCAAGTTCTAATACTAGATTCTCCTAACCCCATGAACCATCGAAGAGAAGAATCTTTTAATGTGGCAGGAAAGAGTTTTAGCTTTTGGCCATCTTGTAGGTAGTTATAACTACTACACAAAATGTCAAATTCGAATAAGAATGTATCCATATCCTCACTACTCTTCCCATAAAAGGTTGGTAGCGAGGAAGGAGGGATATTTTTCATAGTTACATCTTGTGTAGTGTCTACGATAGGGAATCCAAAAGTACCTTTAGTTCTAACATCTCCCTCTTCTTCATCTTGTCGGACATGATCTTCATTTTCATCCTCCATGAAGACTCGATTGCCAAAGAGAGAATACTTAGGTGGATCCTTCCTTGGAGAATATGGGATATCCCAACGTTCTGTTTCAGGAAGAATATTTTTCTTTTTAGGAGGAGAATTACCAGCTACGTGGGAGTCCAGCTTTGAAGGTCCTACCGTTGTTGTTTCAGTCCGTGAAATAACTTTGTTCACATAATTTTCAAAAAGAGTATCTAATTATGTAGGATCAATAAAGTCTACTAAGTTTGGACCACCTACTATTGAAAAGGTAGTGTCTTTGGGTTTTTGAACTAATGGAGGGTTGAGAGGTTCTGAAGTTTTATCCTTTTGAATTTCCTCTTATCTAAGTTCAGTCTCAATATGAGCTTGAGGTTCTTCTAGTGGAATTTCTTTATGAACAGACTGTTCTGATGTCCCTATGTTTTCCCCTAATTGATTTCCAGAAAGGATTTCCTTTGCTTTCCAAGTAGGAATATCCCCTTTAGGTGTCTTTCGATACCTTTCTGTTGAGTTAGTAGTTGGGGTGGCACGCCCCCCATATAGGTTAGTAGGAATTTTAGTAGGGATTCTAGTAGGAGGGCTAGTTTTAATAAATCTACCTTTTGAGTCTCTAGACCTATTCATGAAAACAAACTATAACTGAAATAAACTATAACTGCATCACTACTACTGCTGGGTTTTGGGGATGCCTGTTATAACAGATGCGCAGGTTCTTACCTCTCGTCTTACCGCTCACACCGCCACCAGCCTATTTCTAAATTTCAAAGAGGAGAATTCAAATCTATAACTAGGTTTCAAAAGAGAGTTCTACCTATCTACAACTCCCCGACAACGATGCCAAAATGTTGAGGTGTATTTACTGTCTTAAAGAATCACCAAAATATTTAATTATCGACCAGGGTTGGTAATCTTAGAGTTGTGGCATAGTATATGCTGAGGTAGAATGAGACCTAAGTTTCAGCTCGGCAGACCTTAGAAATGTTTAATAAATAAAATATCGAAAGATATTTCAAAATGAAAAACCGAGTCAAACTTCAGAAATACAACAAACGAACTAATTAAACCTAACTAAACCAACAGATCAAAATAGTATCAAGCTATACTACTCTACTCTATGGAGGATAACTGAAAGATATAAAAAAAACGATATTACTTTAGGAAGCAAGACTGAATATAAAACATAACTACTTTGATGAAATTGAAAATTACTGACAAACTCTAAACTAGGAATTAGAAACAATTGTAAATGAGTTCAGAAACCTATCTATGGGATAATTCAATTGACAACTAATTATGAAACAAAGAACTTAAAGCAAAACTACAAACGACTAAATGAATTCAACAACTACTTATGCATTCAATTAATATTTCAAGACTACACTAAACTACCTAATTTCATTCTCCTTGGGGATTCTGAGGAAGTGTATCAAATGTAATGGGAATAGGAGCGAATGTATCGAAGTGACTTTCAAACGTGATAATGAAACAAAATGGAAAAAAATCTAGTTTAACTTCTACAAATAAATGCAAACTAAAGATTGTCCAACTAGAATTAACTTTAAACATCTTGATCTATCTTTTATCCATAAGCAAATGATATAAAACTAATGAAATCTAGAAGCAAGTAGAAAACTTAATAAAGATATTTACTTGAACAATGATTAGATTTGGAAGCAAGTAGAAAACTTGATAAAGATATTTTATATAGAAACAAGTAGAAAACTTGATAAAGATATTTATTTTTGAACCAAACCCTATTTCATGAACATCTTCATTAATTGTATGAATGGGAGAAATGATTCAAGACTGAGATAACTTGGAGAATGAAATTGCTGAACCTAATATGATATTAATCTTAACGACATATGATAAACTACACTAAGAATGAAACTGATAAATTCTGTAACAATAAAGCATTAATGAATCAGACATAAGAGAAACATAACTTGTAAAGCAATTGAAGCAAGGTTAAGGAAAGATAGAATGAAAACTAAGGATGATGACAAAACTTAATTAAAACTCTAAGTGGTGTAAAACAAGATCTTAATTACGTCCAAGGAGGCTAATTAAAGGTAAGAAATATTACAGTTCAAAGACCTAAGAAACTGGATTCTAAATAAGCATTAAAATAATGTAGAAAGTATTAAGGTCCCTATGATGATCCGGATGGCTGTCCGAATGACAGTCTGGATGGAGGAAAACGATTCAAACTAAGGAAAGAAGCAGTTTGGATGATCTTAACGTCAGTTGACTGGTGCATATGAACATACAGTGCAAGGAAGAAATGAATAGAGTGTTTAGGAGCTAAGATAACAAGAAGTAACCTATTCTAATTATTGTCTAAGGAATGAACTATTTCTATGGCATAATAAAACAAAGTTGAGATAAATAAAACTAACCTACAACTACAGGGAAGAAACTGACAGAACTAATTCTAAATACGACTGAACTTGGAATGTTAAGCTAACTAAACTCTAGGTATTTGTAAATAACAGGACTAAAAGCAAACTAAACAATGTAAGCAAACTAAGCATGATCGGTCACTAATTACATTCTGGAAATATTATTAATGTGACCAACAAATAAGATAGACATTTCGTAAAATAGAGGTATCAATTACATAAGTGGAAAAACAACATACATATTACAAGACAAAGATATCATATACAAAATAAGAACATGAATTAAACAAATAACACAACTTATCTGTAGAAGACAAAGACAAATTATGTACATAGGCGGAAGACCACTGGTTGTTGAGGGGCCCTTCTTAGCAATCAGAGGCTGCGCCTTAATCAATCAATCACCACGCACGCTACTAAGCTTTCATAAAAACTTTGAACAAAGGTATATTAAATTAAAACAGAGTTACAACGTTTTTGCATCTATTTGCAGTTGAAAAGACTAAAGACTAACTCGTCTCAGTCACAAAGACATCTATATATACATAATTACAAATAGAGGAGCAAGTTGACCCTTTAGTGGTCGACTGCTCTAATAATCGACAGTCTTAATGCCAGAAAATGACTCTTCTTAACAACTCACGATAGCAGATGGCCAAGGAACGACCCCATAATAGTTTACGACAACGCACAAAGCATCTACCAGGTTCCACTGCGTTGGTTTCCTTCACGTGGTCATTGAGATGTTGATCCTCCTTTGACGTGGGCAGAGAAATGTGCTGTCGAGCTGAGCATGGGAGGACGAGGGCTTCTGGAACGTCGACGTGGGCAGAGGTGCGTGCTATTAGGCTGGACGAATAGGAAAGATGGAGCTTCTGGAGTGTTGACGTGAGCTATAGGTGTGTTGTCAAGCGAGGCGAGTAGGAGGGCGAATCTTCTAGAACAGGGCCTCACCAACCACGACAACCACGTTGCTAACATAACCCACCTTTCCGTTTCTGCTTTTAATGACTATAAATATTCCAACTGACGATCTCGCGGGCTGAACGAAGGTCTGAACGACGGGTTGGATGCAGCTGAACGTTTGCAACGTGAACACGCGTCTGAATGGAGCTTCGTTTGAAACCCATTTCCTGCAGAACAAAATCCAGTTGCTAAGCAAGTCGAGAAATGTCAAATAAACATAAATAAATCACAATATGACGATTTTTACCGAAAATTCATGTGATGTGTGAACGTATGCATACCTGATTTGATAGACGGTCTGAATGGCAGAAAGAATAACTTATCATAGAAAAATAGTGAAAATAACGCCAATCAGAGTGTGTTTGATGATCAAAAGTGGTGACAAAATGGACACCAACAAGATGCGAATTTTTTTTTTTTGCAGAAATTTCACCTAGCGAGCCCAAGAAAGTGCTCTGATACCAGATGTGAGGAATTTGCAACAATTAATTAATGAAATTACACGAGATAGGAATAATAACATAACTCAATCACTTTATTGATCACAGGCCACTTCGAGGGGGAAACCTCCTTTGAGCAAGCTCAATACAAATAACTTCACTGTGCCTTCATTGGCCTCAACGCACACTTATAGACTAAGTCTAGGCGCCAATACTATGGGTCAAAACCATGGGCCAATACAAACTATGGGTCAAAAAATACTAAGGGTGACTTACAAAGCATATGCGCCCAACAACAATAACACAAACTATGGATCAACAAATACTACGGGACATCTTACAAAGCATATGCGTCCAACAACAATATACTAACAAAGTAAAGACATGGGTTCCTAACATCCTTAATCAAGTTCTTCTTGTGCTTGGATTTATCTTCATCTCCCTCTGGCTTCGCAACTTCTTCTTTGATATAATTGTCCAACTCATTCTCTTCTAGAATGAGCATCACTCTATACTTCCAGGCACGGAAGTTATTTGCTCCTTCAAGCTTATCCTCAAGCTTGGTATGGTTTGTCATCTTGATAAAATGAGAACCTCAAATGGAAATAAGGATAGTAAGACTTACCAATTGAGATGCTCCAACCAAGTGCTTGCTTCAATGTCTTCTGAGATCTGACTTCAAGATGACCTAGGGTTTGTTAGAGAAACCCTAATTTTTCAACTTCGGGATATTGAAAAACTGAATGGAGGAAAATATGTGCCTCCCTAAGGTGAGTTGAGCAAAGGTACTATTCTTCCGAAACTGTGGACAGATATGCCAAAAACCTGATGCCCTAGTTTTCCCAAGCAATAGTGGCAGGCCCAAAAAATGAAATTTCTCTGATCGGAATTCTGCCTCCACAGAAAAATGCCCCCTCCTAGGGCGAGTTGCCTTGACCTTCTTTTTCAACCAAACTATGGCGAAAAGCCTCTGGAAAGAGAAACCCTAGTTTTCACTTCCGACAGTTGTAGCTGCACAATGTCTTCTTTCAGGTTAGCTTTGAAACCATGTTAAAATTTTGATACTTCCAGTATGGTTATGTTAGATATTCAAACAATTTATATTATTACCACAATAGCCACATACAATAGGATCACTAAAATATAGACAAGTACACTATAACAAGAGAACACAAAGATTTACCATGGGAAAACCCTCTCACATGAAAAACCTAGAAAAACTTCTTCAGTATAGATTCATCAGAAAGTACAATATCAATCTCGTACAATAACCCGAGAACAAGATACAATAGAAACCCAAGAAAATATGTCTTCAATGCAACTACTCTTTCTCCCAAGATAACTTGTCCTTCTGCTACTACTCATGTGAACTTGTTTGAGTGAGATGATGCACAAATGAACTAGCCGCCACCGTATTTATAATAGTAAAAAACTGTCCCTTTTACATAAATGGGCCGACCCGACTTTCCCTAACTAGGCTGACCCGACTGGGGTAGTTCTTCCCATTATTTGGGGCAGACTACCCATTGTTAGGGGCAATTAACCCATTGAGCCGACTTGACTATTTTACATGATTTCTTTTAGGGTTTTTACATAATCAAATACAATATGAATATTTCTTGAAGCACGTACAATAAAAATACAATAAAAATATCTTCCGAAGTTACATTCTTCAAAATTAAAGAATAAATTAATTAATGGCATCAATTTCTAAATTCGCTAATATATCCATGAAATCAAAACGAATAGTATGAGATAAAATACACATTATCAAGTTCAGTGTAAATACTTACTCTGTATAAATTTGGCAGAATAAAAGTGACTTACTCTTTATCATGCACCCTTTTTCGTTCGTTTAGAGTAGCTCCCCTTCCCTTTTGTCCTAATCTCGTTGGTCGTCCCAAACCATTGTTCCAGGTGTATCATCAATTTGTTTGATGTATTCATTGGCATAACAGAATGTCTCATATACTATGTACCCCTACGCCATAAACCCATCAGGTTTTACCCTTTGTCAAACAAACCCCTTCAATTTTTTCATGTGCTTATCTAAGAAGAACATCCGACGACATGGGACCACTGCGACTAATTCAACCTCATCAACTAGGTGAATTAGAAGATGAACTTGCAAGTCTGTGAAACTCATGGGTAGTTCCTTCTCAAACATACAAACAATCTCAACTATCTCTTCACGCCACTGTGGAACCCTAGACATATGAGTATGCTTTGATGTGATCCAACATACAAATGTAGACAATTTAGATATGCCATACCACAGGTCCTAGGGAAAGTCATGGTTCAAACACCCATGCACGAGCAAAGGATAATGACACTACAAAATAAACACACACACATTAATTTTATGTTAACCCATGGTGGAAAAAATGCTTTCTACATACATACACTTAGAAGGTTCAAATGGTGATGTGATTTCAACCCTGACAAATGTTCTTCTATAATGAAGCAATGTCATATAAAAAAGACACCTTCACACCCGATATAAATTTGTGCGCTAGAGAAACATCACCTTTATTCAAAATCCATGAGACATTGCCTTCTCTAAAAGACCAAGAGGGACCAACCTCTCCTCTATTTTCTTTCTTGGCCAATGCTTAGTTTTAGTATTTGGAGAAATAAGATCTCTCCTAACATGAGTCCAATGTGTCACTTTATTTTGATGATATGTGCCTCCATAAAGAAGATGAAACATTTTTAAATGTATGCATGCGATCTAGTAAGTGGGCAATATTAAGATGCTTTGAATATGGTAGCTCATAAAATACATATTTCTTTTTTATCCTAATGGGCATTTTCTCAACATAGGTGTCAAAAAAATTAGGATTGTCAAACATAGGTTCCCCATTTGAATCGAACAATTCTGCAATTCCTTCTCCTTCTCTCTGTCATATGCCTTAAGCCAGTCATTCAGTGTTATTATTTCAGGTCTACTAGTTATCTCTAGTTTACAATTGAAAGCAAATGTTGTTCTTCTATAAGGGTGGTCTTTAGGGAGAAATACACTCAAGCAATCATATGCCAGCTTTCGTAGGTGGTTGGACCACCTAGCTTTTATAGAAGGCCCACAACATTTACATCCATGATACCCTCTTGTTACAAGACTTGTGATGTTATTGTATATAGAGCATGTTAGCATTGAAGAAGGCAGTTGCATCGAATTAACTATGGCAAATAATATTGTTACGAATATAAAAAAATCAAGAAACATGCTTACCATAACAAACTCCTAATCTTAGATAATCATGCATGGTGTACACACATATGCCATACAATGTTAAAGACCTCGTTGGGATGGGTCTCAATACATCGTATACTTGTATCCCTTCTTATAATTCCTTCAATTCATCCATCAATGGTTGTAGGTAGACATTCATATTCTTCACTTGCTTTCTACTAGGGACTACAAGAGCCAACATAAGATGTTCATTCTTCACAGACAACCATGTGGGGAATAATGTTATTGATCAGTACTACTAGACAAACATAATAGTTGGTATTTTGGAGGGAATACGGGTTAACTCCATCCATGGCTATGCTCAATCAAAGGCTCTATACTTCGTCCTTGAATTTATCCATCCAAGTATCATCTATATGCTTCATGGCTATTGAATATGTTGGAATTCCTATAACTCCCGATGCAATTTTGTGTGAGGCATGCCACTCCTTCAATACAACTAATTCTTTGCAATGAAAGAGCCTTTGAATCCTTGGGATTATAGGCATGTGCTTCAATATTTTATAAGGAGGATCATATGCTTTACACTTGTTTTTTGATTTATGGTACTTGTCATGCCTAGATTCTGGACATATCTCTTTGTGCATATATTCACCTCTGTATGGAATACACTCATTCAAACATGCATGATATGATATGTACTCAACACCCAACCTTTTCAACATTTGCTTGGCCTCTTCACAACTGCTAGGTAATACATTATTACTTGGAAGTACCTTATCTTTCAATAACATGCAGTTAGAGGGCAATATAAATGTAAACTGTCATCAAACATTCTTAAAATCAACCTTTTTCAATGTTGATTGTGTGACAATAATCCTCAAAATATAGGGGACTTAATGGTTAGTTACCTCGAAAGTGTCGAGAAACACGAGTTTGACATACCATACATTGCTTTCAAGTTGTACAATATCACTATTATCCCTATTTGGGTAGACTTTGACTGGCCATAATCAAAGAGAGGGGTCGTGGATGCACATTCCAGGACTTCGAAGAAGGTATCGTTGATATGAGCATCATCGCCTAGCTCATCTTGTTGGAATGCATCTAACAAGATTCCCTCTATGGAACCTGTATCTCGTAAGAAACCATCAATTGCAAGGTTCGAAGTCTGCATATTTTTTTATTTTGCAAAGTGAGTTGGCAGAGGAATGGAAGCTTTATGTGAAGAAACTTTCTCACTATGCGTTTGAATTATCAACAAATGAAGACCTCCTTAAGTGGTCCAAGAATAAAGGGACAAGATAATACTTAGTTACGCTAGGATATGCAACAAAAATTGAAGAAGATTGGATCGGAACCAAAATTTGCGGTTGAGATCTATATGGAAATTATATTGTCCCCTGAAATCCATAATTCTTCTATGGCTGGATTTAGCAAATATAGTACTTACTTGGGAAATTTATGTAAAATACACTATGTGGGTCTCAACAAACAATTCCTTTGTAAGAAGATTGAAGAATTAGTGTACCATTTATTTGTGGCATGTCATTTTTATAGAAGCTATCTGGATAGAGGTTACAAAAGTCTTGGTAGTAAAGGAGAAATGGGATAAAGGAACACTATGTGATAATCTGCAGGGATCTAGCAACTGTAACAAACTCACAATCTAACTCTCAGGATTATTTGCAAAGAAGAAGAAGCATGCATTCAATAATCACTCATAAACACAGAATAATGGACAATGTCAATATCATACAATGAATAGTGAATGTAGAGAATGTGTTACAATAATCAATGATGAGGCATCATATAGGATTCGAATTAGCCAAGTAGGGCATTCGAATTCTGAGCTCAAAGTCTAGCATGAATAACTATGGAGACATCAACTAGTCAGCAATATCATTCATAAGTGGTAAGAGTTAGTCAAGTGTGTTTAACTGAGTCTAACATAACTATCTAGCCATAAATCAAGGAATGGAGACTCTAAGTGGAGTGCATGAGGCTATCTAACTCAAAGTCTAGCTTGGATAACAATGGAGACATCATCCAGTAAATAGTATCAGTCATAAATAGTAATAGTCAGTCAAGTGTGTCTAACTGAGTCTAACAGAACCATCTAGGCATAAGTCAGGGAATGGAGACTCCAAGGGGGGCGCATGAGGCTGTCAAATAGTCAAGTGGAACTCCAGAACTAGCTAACTAGGAGCTACAAGCAGTCAGCATGAGCAATCAGTGGAAGAACTACTCAATCAATGCACTAACTGAATGATAACTTCCGGTAGGTGAGATAAGGTGCCCTAACTAAGTGATAACTGAAGGTAGGTGAGTTAAGGGCGCTCTAACTGACAGTGGTAGGTCAGAAAGGCGCACTTGCTAAGCAGATAAGTCAAGGAGGGCGCATTAGGTAGGTAGGAGACCAAATGGGGGCTAAAGACAAGCTCTGGAGAGCTAGAAGCAAGCTCTAGGTGCTGGGGAGACAACAATGATGATGACTGGATGCATGCAATGGCATGCAAATGCATGGAACATGCAAAATACAAAAATGATGGTGTGAATATTCCAACACACTACAGGAATGCTTGTTGTACTAGATAACTAATATAGCTATAGCTGCTTACAAGGATTTTCCATGTTTATTTATTTGTGGGATCTGGAATGCTAAGAACAAAATGGTATTCTAGGATCAACTCTTCTCTCTAGCTCAAGTGGCACACAAAGATTGATAATAGAAAAAAAAAGGCCTTTAAAGTTACAATGGTCAAAAGCCTTATGGAGCCATGCATTCATAAAGAAAAGCATTGGGGATTTTTTTATGGAGCTTGTCAAGGAGTACTAGGTTTGCATGGCACTGGATCAAATCCTATATATTGAAACTTCTCAATATTATCTTATTAAATTTGTAGTTGGTCATGGGTCTAATGATCAAATAGAGTTCTATGCTTTATGGCTTTTATTGAAGACAACTCTTGACAAAGGGATACAACATATCCAAGTTCTAGGAGATTCTAAGCTCGCGATTGATTGGGCCAACCAACATTCTAATATAAAGAACATAACTTTGATTCCTATTTTGAATCAAGTGCAAGAGGAAAAAATCAAATTTGATGTTCTCTATTTCACTCATATTTTTTGTGAATTCAACACAGAAGCAAATAACTTATCCAATGATGCTTTACCTCTATAGAAGGGTACCATAGTTGAACAACATTTTATGGGAGGCACTCTCCTAGTTCCTAAATCAACTTTATACTCATCTATAAGCCAAAATTGTGTGGATGTTTGGTGTCAAGTTGTAGATAGTTTGAATGTTTCGAAGACATATTTAGGTCCAGTATAGTATGTTCTTCAAATTTTGATGAGGCACAATGATGATATAAGATATATAATGAAGATTGTATCTATTTTAGTATATGTGAGAAGGTAATTAGGACTAAGATTTTTTAATAACTTATGGTTGGTGACCTCTTTGATATGCCAACATATATTTGGTTTCAAACTTTGAAATATCAATATAACGTTTTTTTTTCTTGGAAAAATAAATGGATAAAATTACATTTAGTAACAAAAATAAGTATGCTTCATTAATATGTAGTGAGGATCATGTCTTTGTAAGATGCCTCATTAAGAAATATGTAGTGAGGATCATGTCTTTGTAAGTATGTCTCATTTAAAAAATAATTCGTGAGGAACATGTCTTTGCGGTGTCAAGAGGTGCTCCTATTGCCAAAATCGTTCATTAAGTCCTTTTATGTGTGGGTCTTGTGAATGTGGTAAAAACTAGTGCAAGTCTTGGGGGACTTTCATGAAATAGGTACACCTTAAATGCAGATTTATAGCCAAAGGTCTTGTAGTAGTAAAATCAACACTATAAGGAGTTTTGTACCCTCCAAAGTCATAATGGTTTATTTAGCTAACAAATTGATTGCAAAAATTGAAATCACATGTAACTACTAATTCAACATTTACTGTGACTATTTGACTGATTTAATCATTTTGAAAGTGATTGTATGACATGTTTTCCTAAACAAGAGACACTAGGTTACATTACATAGTGTTATTTGTATAGAAATAATGGAAGTTGAGAATTGAGTGCTCTTTTTCTCTAATGCAGTTGTTGCATATCATTCTAGCTACTTAGAGGGTTTACCTGCTGCAAGCTTCTCCAAACCTCCCAATGAAAAATAAATAAATTATATATACATGTTCAAAACAAATATTTAAGAAACCTTCTAAGCTTCATGTATACAACAAACTTCTACTTAAAAATGGGTTCACCATGAATTTAAATTTGCATATGCACACTGTGATAAAAAATACTAGAGTTTAGTGGAAGTTGAGAAGTTGATACCATTGTCTAGCTATTTAGCATTGTTGTTTTTTGTAAATTGATGATAATAGTTGCTTTCATACACCCACCATGTATTTGCAAAGTTGCAATTTTGAGTCCCATTGATCCACTATTATGTTTTTCATTGGACATTAATAAAATTATCTTATCTTATCTATTACCTTTATGCCCATTCTCATGCTCTTCACAATTTTTTCCTACAAATTCTCAATGCCTAGTTAATAACATATGTTGATACAAATGAATCTCCAAGAAGGCAAATTTTCAATTGACGACTCCAACCATCTATTAGATATTGTTGTGTTCTCTTAAAACATCAACAATATATTTATTACTAAAGGAGAAAACACAAGAAGGTCGTTGACTTTAGAGCTCCTAGATATTATAGCTCTTAAAAAGGGGAGTGTTTTTGCATAATATAACAATACATTGAAAAATGGGAGGCCAATGATCATGCCAGTTTAAAAAAATGGTTAAAAAAGAACAACCATACAATGCTGAATCAATTGGTTGTGATGATAGACTGCTACTTCAATGCACATGAGAAGCAAAGAAGCCTTAAACAATGGCTTCAATCTCCTTTCCTTGTGAGCTAGTTGCTTCAATCTCTTCTTCTTGCAATCTATATACACATTTAAAAGCAAGATCATTTCCTACATGGGAAACTACCTCAAACTGCGCATAATCAATAACATCTTTTCTAGTTGTCTCTGATAGTTTTATGCTTTCTCTTGCCTACTTCACAGGTAAATTTACTTTTCACGTCCAAAGGAGCAAATTTCTCAAGTGCCGTAACCCTTGCAAGAGGAATTGTTCACTTGAAAAATTACATTTTCATATGTATCACAATCTCGACAAATTGAAAAATAAAACCTTGTCTTAGAACAAACAACTCAAAACATATAAATCAACAAAGGGTAAAATGAGCCCACGAGGTGTAGACCAGTTGGCGATAGGGGGCACCATTAAGGCACTCCTTGTCACGTTGCGGGTTCAAACCTCAATTAGCCATGTGTGCCACGCATGGGGCAGCATTGGTACACCTTGGGGTATAGTGGTAGCAGATCAGAATCGAACTTGTGTCATGCGAGTAGACCGACCTCAGATGTCGATCCCCTAGTTTAAAAAAAAACATAGGGTAAAATGATTTGATTTGATTTCAAGAACACATCTATTATTTTAATGAATCAGAAATGGTTTGTCTTGATTTGCTTTGCTTTGATTTTATATGCTCATCTATTGGTTTGAATGGATAAAAAATCCAAACTTTTAAAATGGTTTATTTTCTCATGAACGAGTCAAATATCTCTAAACACAATTGCAATACTATAACAGATTTTAAGAGAACTTTCAACCATGTTCATAATAGCTAATAGATTCATAGAATTTCCCTAAAAAAACAATTTCATATTTGAATACAACATTTATCCTCCATGAGCATTTCATGTCTAATAAGGAATTTGAAACACAATTTTCTGACCCAAGGAGAGAATGCGACCCAATGATTGACAACATTGACTATTTGGTAGAAACTCAAAGTAAGGTTGTGCATCTCAATCTTTTGAATAAATTCTTAGTCAAATGGCTGATAGAAATACATAATCTGGACAATCTCATATATGCATTTTTTAGAAAATTAAATGGAAAAGAAATAGAACAAAATAATTAAAAAAAAGGAAAATTCATGGAATAACTAAAATTGAAACCAAAGTAATGGGATGCGCGTTAATAAAAAAAATAGATGACATATATCATCCAAGGATCCATTCCCAAATGATCTAAAGGACAGAAAACGCCATAGCAATTCAATAATTTTCTTTTACCAAAAAGGAAACCAAGAAGTCTATAGAAAAAATATTGTTATTTGACTAGCAATTAGAGAATAAAAGAAAAAATATTGTTATTTGACTAGCAATTAGAGAATAAAAGTATGTTTAATCTTTATAGAAATATGCATCTTGATAAAGAAAAGTGAATCAAACTGAATGGAAACAACGGAATTAGTTAGTTAAGAAATGAAAAATGAAGAACTTTACCATATTTCATCTAGCATGTATTTAGCTTCTCAAATGAGAGGAAAGCATGTATAATTAGATAGGGTTTCATGATGAAAATGATAATTATTGTAAAAAGAGGCACTTTTTATAGCACATATTGGTGAGATGTGTCACACTGTAACACATGTTGGCTCAAAATAAATAAAATGAATATAAAAATATATAATGTAGATTTATAATTAAAATAAAAAAGCTATGTATTAAATTGGATAAACATAAATAGAATTACGAATTAAATCCATATTAAACTTTAGTCCTGGATATTAAAAAGAATGTAACATCTATCTTGATTCTTCATACATTGGTGTAATATAATATTTTACAGAACTAAAAATAAAGTAGTAATAATAATAACAATGCTAAAAAATAATAATGTTTCAATCTCATTGGCACTTTTATTTGTGGTTTCTCATTGTTGTTATCAATTTGTAATAATTAGGTGCATTTACAACCATATAACTCCACATCTACTAAATGCCGAGACAAATCAAATCCCTTAGAGATGCAAACCGTTTTTAGAGTGTGACTATTCTTGATAACTCTTACTCTTATTGCAATTGTTTAGACTCTACCCTTCCCAACTTTGTACCAGCCCCCAACCTGAGCCTTGTTTCCGATGGGGATCTTATAACGAACCTCGCCGGTTTAGACTGGGGCCTTTATAATATATGTTTTTATTTATCCATGAACAACCTTCTTTATATTTATATATGTAAGTTCGGGCAGATGCGTATACCCTGCTTCATTTTTATTTATCTACGGCATTTTGGGCGGGCTTTATAGACTTATTATCAATCTTCTCACGAAGCCGCCAGAATTTTAGGCATGGAGTGGAGGTCGGCACTATTCGTATTTACTTTCCTTCTATACCTACAGGATAAAATTTGAGGAAAGATTTGCACATGGAGAGATTTGATCCCTTTCGACGCTTCATAGATTAAAAGTTGACATGGATTATGCTGGTTTAATACAATTGAATATTCAACTCATTAATAATCAAAAGTACCTAATAAACACCAATCTAAAAGATTAGAGACAATGCCATAGGTTACACCATAGAAAACTGCGAACACTTCCCCCTCGTCACCAGGCAAGAATGCATCAGCAGGTGTTTGGTAGAGGGAATTTTCTATGAGGATGGGGCTATGAATTTAAAGAATAAATATAGATTGCAAAGATTCTAGAAATCTGAAGATGACATTGTTAGCAAGTCAGTAGATGAAGAAGTGATGGTGGAGTGTGCAACAATGTCAAGAAGTGTTTTCCATATTCCTAATAATTCTAGGTACCCCATGAGCAGCACTACTCAAGAAACTATCCCATCCTATTGCATGGTTGCAAACACGACTAACCCTCAAACATTGTTTACATGTTTGCTTGCACATTCTCACGTATCTATGTCTGAAGCATTAATGTCAAGTATGAACAGGTCATCCTAGTTTTTCAATAGTAGCTATTCAATATGAAACTTTTTAATCATTCTAAGGACACTCAGGCATCTAAGGGTTCTTTGCAACAATTATCAGGAGTTTGAGAGAATTGAAGTTTGCACTGCTCATTTTTATTTGGCCATGAGTATCTTAGACTTATTTGCTGAATATTCCTCTCTTCTTCCGCCACCTATACTATCATTGAATATGGTGGAAGATGTGTCCTTGTCATCTAGATAGCCCCATTGCTGACATATTCTGCACCTTTTCCATCTATGCCACTGACATTGCTCACTCCACTATCCACTAGCATTGCCTTTCCTACTTGACCTTACCTTGACCTTAAGATTAAGTACACAAATCTCTACAAACTCTTTCAAAAAGCCTTGTAGTTAATGCAAGTATTAAAAGGGAAAATCACAAAGAGTGGATGCCACACATGAATCAGCAATAAGCAAGTACAATGTTCTTTCAAAATCTTCACGTATCTTCTTGAGTTATGAGATTTTTAATGCCAAGAAAGAATAGAGGGACAGAGTAGAAATACATGCATAAATCTTCCTACATGTAAAAGAATGGATACAATCACATATAGTAGCAAAAATAAGTATGCCTTAGTAAGAAATATGTAGTAAGCAACATGCCATTATGGAGTTATGGGGCTCTCATGTTAAAATAGTTAGTGTTTTTGATGCATGGGTCATGTTCATGTGGGAAAACCATTGTGATTGACAAGAATAGAGTCTAGTAGAAGTTGAAAAGTTGATACCATTGTCTAGCTATTTATCACTCATGCTTTTTGTAAATCAATGATAGCAGTTGCTTTTGCACTCCCACTATGTATATGCAAAGTTGCAATTTTGAGTCCTATTGATCCATTATTGTGGTCATTCATTGGACAGTAGTAAAATTATCTTAATCTTATCTATTACCTTTCTGCTCATTTTCATACTCTTAAGGATTTTTTTCCTACAAATTCTCAGTGCCTAGCTGAAACCATAAGCTGACACAAATGAATGTTCAAGAAGTGAGATTTATAATTGACAAGTCCAACCATTGGCTGGATATTATTTTGTTCACTGAACATCTCAACATTATATTTATTACAAAAGGAAAATCACAGCAAGTTCACTTACCTCAAAGCTCCTAAATATTATAGAAGATATCAAAGAGAGGAGTGTTTTTACATATTGTAACAATACATTGAAAAATGGGAGGCCAATGATAATAGCAGTTTAAACAAATGGTTAGAAAAGAACGACCAGCCAATTCTGAATCAACTGATTGTGATGACAGACTGCTACTTAAATGTATATAAAAAGAAAAGAAGTCTTAACCATTGGCTTCCGTCCCCTTTCCTTGTGAGCTAGTTGCTTCAATCTCTTCTTCTTGCAATCTGTATAACCATTTAAAAGCAAGATCATTTCCTGCATGGGCAGCCACCTCAAACTGCCTTCTCGCATAATCAATAGCATCTTTCCCAGTTATCTCTGACAGTTTGTTACACTTTCTCTTGCCTACTTCACCTGTAAATTTACTTTTCACTTCCGAAGGAGCAAGTTTCTCAGGTGCCCTAACCCCTGCGATACATTTTCATGTGTATCACAATCTCTTGACAAATTGAAAATAAAACCTTGTCTTAGACCAAATAACTCAAAACATATAGATCAACACAGGGTAAAATTATTTCATTTCATTTCATTTCAAATGGCTCATCTGTTGGTTTGAATGAATCAGAAATCCAAATCTCTTAAATGTTTTGTTCTTTCATGAATAAGTTAAATATGCCCAAGCATGACTGCAGTTCTATAACAGATTTTAAGTGATCTTTCAGACAAAATGTTCATAATATATACTAGATTCGTGCAACTATCTCAATCTTTTTTTCATATTTGAATAGTGCATTTTATCCTCCATGAGTATTTTATGTCTGAGAAGGAGTTTGAAACACAATTTTCCGACCCAAGGATAGAATGTGACCCAATCATCAACAGGTTTGACTGCTTGGTAGGAAGTCAGATTAAGGTAGTGCATTCTAGTCTTTTGAATAAATTCTTAGTTGATAGAACTACATAATTGTACCATCTCAAATATGCATTTCTCGAGAAAATTAAATGGGAAAGAAATAGAACAAAAGAATAAGGAAAAGGAAAAATCATGGAATAACTAAAACTGAAACTGATAAGTAATGGAATGTAAGAGAATAAAAAAATAGGTGACCTATATCATCGGAGGATCCATTCCCAAATGATCATAAGGACAGAAAATACCATAGCAATTCAATAATTCCCTTTTACCAGAAAAAGGAACCAAGAAGTATATAGAAAATGATTGTTATTTGATTAGCAATTAAAGAATAAAAGCACATTTAATTCTTATAGAAATAGTCATCTTGCTAAAGAAAAATGAATCAAACTGAATGGAAACAGTGAATTAGTTAGCCAAGGAATGAAAAATGGAAAACTTTACTATCTTTCATCTAGCATGTATTTAGATAGTCAAATTAGAGGAAAGCATGCATGATCAGATACTGGTTTTGTGATGAAAATGGGATTATTGAATACAGTTGAACATTTGACTCATTAATAATAAAATGTACCTATTAAATGCCCAACCTAAAAGAGTAGAAGCCAATGCCATAGGCTACACCATAGACAACTGCTGACATTTCCCCCTCCTGATATAACCAAGCAAGAATGCATCACCAGTCAATTGTTGCAGGAGGAGGGTTCTTCTGAGGCTGGGGGTATGAATTTTAAAGATGAACAATAGATTGCAGAGGTTCTAGGAAGCTTAAGATGACGTTGTTAACAAGTCAGGAGCTGAAGAAGAGATGGTGGAGTGTGCAACAATGCCAAAAGTGTTTTCCATATTCCTAGTAATGCTGGGTATGAGGAGCACTACTCAAGAAACTACATCCCATCCTATTGCATAGCTTGCAACTAATTCTCAAACAAATATTTACATGTTTGCTTGCACCTTCTCACATATCTGTCTAAAGCATTAATGTCAAGTTTCAACAAGTCCCAGTTTTTCAATGGTAGCTATTCAATACGGATCGTTTTAATCATTCTAAGGATGCTCAGTCTTTGCATCAGTTATTAAGAGTTTGCATGGCTAATTTGGCCATGCGTATCCTAGATTTATTTGTTGTATATTCCTCTCTTCTTCCACCTCCTATACTATCACTGAAGATGGTGGAAGATGTGTCCTTGTCATCTACATGTTAGCACGCAAATTGTACCCTGTAAAACCCAAGTAAGACAATGAATTCAGTGGGATAAATGTATGCAACTTCTAAGAGCATTATCCAATGTGTCACTAATAACACTCCTCTCCATTCGAGGTGACTTGAATTCACCCTCGGGGGGGTCCCTCAATGTCCTTACGCTGCCTGGAACTTCAGATCTGCAAAATAAATGTTAAGACAGCGAAAGATGACTGGAAATTAATTTAAAAATGGTGATTGTCCACTGTTGAGAATGCCCAAAATGATAAAATCTGCGTGTAAGATGAATATAATTGATATCCAGCACACAAAACTACTTAGATCTATGATATAAAGTAAAAAAACAGTGAGCAAAAAGTCATTTTATACTACTGTACCAAAAAAATCAGCGAGATAAAATTTATAGCAGCGGTGTTTATTCTGTCTTTGGCACACAAATAAATGTAGCCAAAGGACATGTTTTAAAAATTTGTTGACAGTGGTGCAAGACCTTTTTAAAACCAGCTCAATTAAAATGGAAAATAAGAAACATAAGGTTCTTCTAAATGGTAGATTTCACCTAGATAAAAGGCTAGAAACTTCTAAATTATTGCACATAAAATAAATCAAAATACCATCAAACCCTGAGAGCCGGATATGAGCATAACAAAGCTTTATTTTGGATAAATCAAAAGGTTGATTACACCAAAGAGATGGAGACAGAACTGGTACAATGATACTCCCTGCACAAGATATAGAAGCTAGAGGAGAGAAGAGAAGAAAAATGCAGAAGAGAATGAGCTCCTCCTGAAGAAGATCCGATCTCAAATGTGTGTGCTCCTCTTTTTATAGCATGAATAACTTTTAGGTCAAGAGAGGGGGGCACATTAGGCCAAGGAGGAAGAGGGGCACACGGGTCATGAACAGAAGGAGTTTCTTTCAGTTCTAACTCTGATGAAGTGACCGAAATCCATGCGTACTGATGTGAAGTGCTCCTCACTCTAGTCTTCTGAGGGGCATATTAGCTAACGAATTCTGACTTTGGTTTAACTCATACTGATGCTAACTCACTCATGCATGCGCCTTAGATCACTCTAGTGGTCAATGCCTGCGCCATGTTTAACTGAAGTAAATCCCTACATGCGCTCATGAAGACTCCAGTGATCCATGCAATCGCCCTGTCTAATTGAAGTACATCCCTACATGTGCTCTTGAAACTCCAGTGGTCCATGCATGCACTGTAGTTAACTGCCACTTTTTCTCAAGTTGATGGATTTGCGTGCATGCACCATGCAAAACGATGCATGTCCATGCATGTGCCATGCAAGTCAAAATCCTAACCCTAAAAATGAAGTATCTTGTATGTTGCTTGAAAATGTCTTATTGGAAACCTGAGCTCACAAGGATGTGAAAAATGGGATCATCTCTATCATACGATCTGTTGAACCTTGTTTCCTAAAAAATAGTAATCTTCTCAAAATTGATAAAACTTGTGAAATATCTATATATGTGCTAAGGAAAACATCATTGTACCAATCGTATGTCTGAATTCCATGTTGGAATCGATTTAATACCGATAGGGGGGGGGTGAATCAGTATTAGCGCAAATATTAGCAGATTTTACCTTCTTTAAAACAGATTAGCCTTTACTTAATCTTTATCTTATGTTATGCATCAGTAAATAAACATTCACACATATAAGCACCACATCATCAACACATAACACACATGATTTTTACGTGGAAACTCAAACGGGAGAAAACCACATAATGCTTCTTTATAGTGAGAAAGAATACATTTAAGGAAGCAACAACTTCCTGTGTTTACCAACACCAACTAGAAGGAGGCACCAACCCCCTGTGTTTTCTCCAGCACCAACTGGAAGGAGGCACCGACCCCCCGTCGCTTTGTTTTACAAGCACCAACCTGAAGGAAGCTGCGACTCTCTGTCTCCTTGCAGTTTTACAGGCACCAACCTGAAGGAAGCTTCAACTCCCTGTCTCCTTGCCGCATCCGACTGCCCTGATGTCCAATATATTTTTTTGCCTTGCTAATCTTCAACTCTGCGCACTTCTTCAGGTCTTCCAATGATGTTTCTATTGTGTGCTACCTTTGTATGCAGATTGTACTCTGTCATTGTGTTGCATACATCACTTGACTTCTCATTCCTCTCAAATCACACTTTTGTTGATGACTTGCTTCATGTACTGTGTGCTCTGCTGATTCTGCAGTCTGCGTTTTTGGTTCAACGATATGTTCTTCGTGACTGCAATGATCAATTGATACTATGCTTTCAATTGATAGTTTGTTGTTCAGAAATGAAGCACTAGTAACAGAAGGAACTCCGCACTTTCTGATGTGTCCGTTCTATTACGTGCCGCAGTCTATCAGATAATTTGCAACGTCCTGTGCATCAAATAATCGGTCCGTTCAATTTAACGCACTTGTCTCAGATCATCTACATCGTGATGCACTTATCGAGTTCCGCTGCTGTCAGATGGAGTCTTCAACTTCGCACACTTTCACTTATGTCCTTATGCATCAGCTAGACATCTGCGCAACATCTAATAAACATTGGTTCTGTCTCTGTGCTTCTGTCTTTACAACATCTGTGACTATCGACGTGCTGATTGTAATACTGTCCTTTGAGATATCCAACACTTGTGCATTCTTTAGTATGTCTTCCTTTCGGTGTTTGCGCAATTGTCACAGATCTACAACATCATCTTGCGCACCATCAAAACTTCGTTTTGCTGCATGTGCGCATTCATCTCTTTGCTAGATCATTATGTTTTGCCCAGGAGCCCCTTGATGCCCCGAAAAACAAATTGAACTTTCACACAAAAACACTTATGTTCTTGCTGTTAAGCTTACTTCAAATCTTCAACTTGCATCACTATTCATACATGTCCTGCACGGATTGTATGTTTGCAAGTTGGTCATGGCATCCCTTCTTCCATACTTCACGGATTGTGCATATGCCATGTGTCGTCATTTGCGCTATTGATGTGTCATCTCAGATGTATCAAGCGCCCTTAAGGTCCACAACTCAGTGGGACTTTACACCTTCATTGCGCTCTTGATGTACCCTTGCCTTTGGTGTGTGCGCAATCTTCCACATCATCTTGATCTATCCATGACCTTTTCTGCACCATCCTTTATGGGTAATGCGCCCTTGTGATATCAATACTCTACGTGATCTGCGCATTCTCCAACTTCTGCTTAGTGAGATTTTGACCCATGCTTCATTATTGCATTTGGGTGATGCACCCTTGGTGTATTGATACTTTACGGAATCTGCGCATGCTCCGACTTTTGTTTGGTGGGACTTTTGACTTCTGCCTTGTCATCATTTGTGGGACTTGCGCACTTGCTGTTCGTCGGCTGTGGAATTTGCATATATCCGAACTTCGACCGTTGTACCATTCTAGGAGTTCGTGCACGTTCCACTTACTGGAAGCATCTTCTGATTGGCTATGTTTGCGCACTTTCAGGATTGTCCGACCATCTGTTGTTCCTTTCTTCCTGCGCACTCCCAACCATCAACCAAACAATGCTTAGGCTTGCTTGCTTACTTGTCCCATTTGTTCAACCAACTCCTTGGCAGTTTGAGCACCTGTACCATTGTCCAACCAATTCCTTCAATTTGCTGTCATTGGAGAGTATGACTTGGTGGACTTGATTTCTGCGCAAGGACCACATGATGTAGGATTCTTTACTTGTGTTTCTTCCTTGAACTAGATCTTCATGAAGTATCTTTTGGATCTGCATGATGTATCATCTTGTATATCTCTTCAAACGTTACCTCCAAGATGTATCCTTGATGCACTCTTAGATATACTCCAAAGTTGCTTGAGTGTTGTATCCTTGATATACATCTTCAGACAGAATGCACTCTTAGATATACTCCAAAGTTGCATACATATCTGTCACCTTCACCATTTGCGCATATACTTCTGGTGTTGATGCTTTCTTCATCATGTGCATAGACAACCTCAGGCTCAAAGTGGCTTCTTCATACTTCTACTGGAATGCTGTATCCACTTTGAATTAGGTTGATATCAATGACTCATATTGAATCAGTTGACATCCTCTTTGACATTGGATGACAATTAAACACTTGACATCCTCTTCAATTGACATCATTGACAACCAATGCTCACCAATCTCCCAGTCAAACAATTGACATCAATGACAACCAATGCTCAACAATCTCCCCCTTTGGCATTGATGTCAACACCTTATGAAGCTGTACCTGATCTTCTTGAGCTGTATGTTTCATCTGTGTTTGGTCGCAGTGCTCCCCCTCTGTATGTGCTCCCCTCAGTTCTTTGGGCTACTACGCTCTGATACCAATTACTTCTGTCATCTCTTCTTGAACTATGTTGCTTCCTTTCGTATCTGCGCAGACCATGTCTTCAAGTGTTCTTCTTCACACTCTTTCACGTCTGTTGTTGTTTCATGCTTCATGTTCTTTCGATGTCTGCAGTTCTTCCCCTTTCGTGCTGTCCTATTGACTTCATATATTTCATGCCTTAGCTTCATGTGTTGCTCTGCTTTGGTTGCCTTGATATCTTCAGCTTCATGCATCTCTCCCCTTTTGACATCAATGGCAAAGAGGTCCATTGCGCGATGTGGATTCTTTCCTATATGTTCTGCACCTGAACTAGTCTCGATTGTTTCCTGGGATAACTCCCCCTGTCTTTATACCTCATTTGCTTTTATGTTCCTGCATGATAGATTTAATCTTTTGTACATTTGTTGTTATGGCTGCAATCTTTTCTTTTAACTCCTCTTCTGTTCCCACAACATCGATTTCTGCCTTTTCATGATGAACTGATTTTTTTTGTTTCACAACAATCATCGATTGCATTCTTAATTTCATGTTGCAAAAGAGAACATGATTCTGTAATGCTGAAGGCACCCTCCTGTAAAGGTCCAAGTCTTTCAATAATTTTTCTTTGATCTTCACGCAACCTGTTCACTTCCTGCTGCAGCTTATTGCAATCTCCCATTTTACTTGCCAATTCTGTTGTTGGAAGACCAGTCAGACTAGTGAGAATTTTTCGCTCTAGGTCTTGTGCCATTTGCTTCCCATTCACTTCTTTCAACTGTTCATCCTCAACCAGATTTGTCCATATTTGAACACTTTCTTCATCTAGTTTCGTGCATCTTTCTCCCATAGTTTTGAGATCCTCTATTGCAGTTTTTATCCTTTCTGATTCCTTTTCCATTTCTGGAGGTTTTTCTGATGGTAGATTTTTAACTTTGTTTTGTAGTTCATGAATGGCTTCTCCTATTACTTGTAACTTTCTTTCTGAGATGTCTTCATTCTTGTGAATTTCTGGAAGTATGTTGTATACTTCCTCCACTGCCTTTTGTAAACCATTGGCATCCTGCTGTGCCTTTTCTAGTTCGTGTTTTAGCAGACTACCCTGTGTTACTGCTTCCTTTTCTAATTGTTCTGTCTTCTGTGTAGTCAGCTCCTTTTCAATCCTCAGCTGCACACGGTCTTCTTGTAGGGCCTTCTTCTCCTTTTGACATGCATTCAATTTATCCGCATCTGTTTCATGTCTTCTTCTGATTTCTTGTGCAGCAGACACATGTAGTTCATGTAATTCGTCTGAGGTTAGCTGTGACAAAATTAACTCTACATGACTTGCCTCTTTCCTCGTTTGAGTAGAAAGTGTCATTGCTATAGATGAGATCTTCACTTTTTGGTGTAACTCCACCTCTGTTAGTGACTTGGTGGAAACGGATGTCAGACTCATTTGAGTTGACTCATCCATTCTCTGTTCTTCCCAATTTTTCTTTACCAGTTGATTTAATATTCCAGATTGTTCATCAATTTTCGTCAGTGTTTCTCTTTGTTGTGTAGCAAGATTTTTAATCTCGTCCTTTGTGCTGACGTTTTTGATTGCCTCTTTTATCGCATTTCTGATTTTTGTGCTGATTCGCTCAAGGTCTTTTGGTGTCAGTGGTTGGTCTGAGTCAGGTTTAGATATCTTTGTTTTCTTCTTTGAGGATCCTTCACTTTGAGCCATTTCAGTTCTCTTCTTGGTTTGCACATTCTGCTACACCAACTTGGTAGGTCCTTCTGGATTGTTTGTCTCTTTTGCTGTTTTGGTTGGTTGTTTTTGTTGCTTCGCTTCTCCCTGTTCAGTTAGTGGAACCCTCCATTCTGCATCCCAATCTTGAATAATTTTTGCAATGTCTTCTTCAGAGCAGACGAATCTAGTGGGCCACCATCGTTTGCTTGAGTCGCTTTTTGCTTGTACATAGGTGTGATGCATTCCAATCTTGAGATGCATGATTCCTTTGTAGGTTTCAATGATATGAGGAGAAATCCGTGGAGAATTTTTTAGGAGAAACCTGATTTCGTCGCTGTACAAGAAGAAATTGACGTTATATTTTTGCCTTTCCTTATCTTCAGAGACCCACATGTTTGCAAACCTTGTAGCTTGAAAGGTTTTTTCTATTTCTATCGAAGAATTGACTTTCCTCGGGTTCCTTCTAACCATTGAGAGCAATACAAATTAACAACCAAGTATAGTGAAAGGGATTACCTTTTTCTTGAGCTTCCAAACAATCTTCAAGAAATTCGTTCAACAGGAAGGTTGACCAATTCATCTGAATGCCTTTGACACTCTGCTGCTGCAATTATTGCTGCTGAGACCTGATCCTGACGACTCTTTCGAAACAACTTGCATGCTAGTAGCTGTGCAGTAAACCTTACAGCTTCATTCTTTATCTGTGCAACTGAGAATCCTCTACTTGCTCGTTAGGTTCCATATTTTTCAGCTATCTTCTTACCCAAAGCCTTTTCTTGGCTTTTGCTCATTAGATGACTTATGTCCTCTCCAGTTGAGGGTAATCCTATAATTTCTTCTATGACCTTAACATTGATTGGAATAGGTTTGTTTAGACATAAGAAACCATCATGTACCTGTGATAGCAACAACTTGGTGCACATCTTTACTTGTGAAGATCTTCCAAAGTGAGGTATCTTAAGTAGATTTAGTACACCGGTTTTTGAAAGTTCTTTTGCCCATTCCTTGAGCACCATCATAGTCAGAATCTTGGGATCTGAGCTTTCCTTCCTGTCCATATACTTATCCATGGCTAACCCAAGAAATTTTTCTTCATCAATAGCATCATGATCTACAAATGTAAACTTATGCAGTAAGCCATGCAAATTCCCTTCAACAAGAACACCTTCAGATCTCATTCGATCCTGCAAATGGGCGTCTTCTACTTCTGGTAAAGTCACATTTGGTGCATCAAGTTTCCAGAATGGGATATAATCATGTTCGGATTTTTCGGTCTTCTCAAAGTCTTTTGGCTTCCTCGCGAATGGGTTCTTGGTTCTGCATTTGCTTCTGGGTGCCATGATCTTCAACGGTTGCGTAAAAAATTATTGTTAAATCAATGCCCCTTGTTCTTAGTAGCCACAGTGGTTTAGGCTGTCTTTTCTCAATTTATAATCACCTTCATTAATGATCTCCGTTCTTTGCGGATTTGTGAGGGTTAGGTTTGTTTCGAAAACCGGAAAGTGTCAATTTGACTTGATCATTTGTCCAAATTCATTTAACCACTTCTATCATTAATGCCATTTGCTGTTTGAATCATTAATGCCATTCATGCCATTGCTCCACTAACTCATTAATGTTTCTCCCTATTGTCACAGTTTACGATGTCGCATGCTTGCCTTACTGCAATGGGTCCTGTTGTCCACTAAGTTGCACTTACGTGGACTCCTTGTGAATCTCAAAAGACTTGAACAACTTACATTGTTCATTGCTAGAATTCAGAAGTTCATCAGGCCAATTTTTGGCCCTTTGTAAAAATTTGCATGTCCAGACCCCCATGGGGGAATTGTAATAGGTTGGTCTAAGCATGATACTTTTGTAAGAGGCTTGGCCTACCTTAGGTTTTGCTATCAAGGGAATACTCTAGAGTGTTTTTTCCTTAGGAATTATGTGTTGTGCTTCAGTGGCGTATAATTCCTTAGTTTTTCACTCACACCTCCAAAGCTGGAGTATTTTCCATGGTGGTCGAGCCTAGGGAGGTTATTAAAGCCTATGTGTCTATGTAATTTAAACATGCTAGCCATCAATAATGAGTCATATGGACATGCACTAGGTCCCCTAGGATTTTCAAGTTATTCAGACAAAAATATTTTTCCTGTTTAACAAGATTTTTTAATATTTTAATTAAAAAATAAAAAAAAGTGATAAAAGTGTGGTTAGGAGGTGAATTTTGGCATGGGGGTGCTCGTTTTCTAAGCCAGAGCACCCACAAAATCCCTAAACCCACTTTTCCTAAGTTCTAAGTGATTATTTTTCACTTAAATAAAAATTCTCTCAAAATTATTTTGGAGGAATTATTTAATTAAAAAATAATAAATATGAGAGAAAATCAAATTCCTAAATCAATGGAATTTGTCTCTGTGAAGGCCCAGTTGAGTTGGCAAGTGAATTTAAGGTAAATCCCAATCAAATTTTGGAGGAATCAATCAAGGATTGAGTGAAGGCGAGTTGTCCTCTTCAAGTGAATGCACCCTCTCTTCCTCTTGGGCGACTTTCCTCATGTGGCATTTCGTGGGAGGTTGGAGGAGAATCCAATGAGAGAGGATGGGGCGCCTCCCTTAGGTGGCATCCACCTCACCCTCAATCCCTCTCTTCATGCATCCATCAAGCTAAATCAATGGGATTTGATCCCCCCCCTCTCAAGGAATGCGCCTTCCTTCTCCATTGATGCGCCCTTCCTCTCTCATTTGCTATATAAGCAAGGTTGCTATTGCTAGTTTGATAGTGATAGAAAGGCATAGAACCTTTGCTCCTATAAAGTGTAATATTCTTTCAAGTAATAAGATTGAAGACTTTGGAGGTCGATTGTGACTCTTGTTCGATGCATGTACCAATTTCGGTTGAGGTGACATCTTTTTGAGTTTTATTTATTTTTATGCAAGTCAATGTTTAGATCTAGCCATTGTAGAACAAGCATTTGCGGTTGTCAACTTGTTTGTTTATGAGCATGCTTTCAAGATTTCAAAGAGTAATATTAGTATTGGTTGTACGATTATTTTCTTGGCTTTGATTGATGAGCATACTAGCTTTAACTTTGTTTGTGTGAGAATTGTGTAAGCTTTGCAGGAAGCCTTAAGGTGAAGGGAGCTTGGATCTAGGTTGATTCCACTTTCTCTCCATCACATTCGAGCTTCGGATCTACAAGCTATTAATCCACAACTTCCTTCTTCTTCATCTTGTTCCCATATCAAGCCTTGAGTTTGAGGGTTTGCTTTCACTATCTCTCCATTCTCTAAATTACTCTTTGGTTACTTGATTACTATAAGCTTGGTAAGAGACAGATTTGTATTGTTGCAAAATCAGACATCTCTTTTTACTTTAGCATAAAAATCAGATATAGAATAACTTCATTTTCATATTAAAAAACTAGATCTAGATCCCACTTTTCTATACTTGTAGTTGCTAAAGGTTTCCAATATTTTTTGCAAGTATAGATCTTGTATTTTTATGTACTTTTATATGTTCTAACCACTAATTTGCAGCATTTTAACTCGCTGGTTTTTAGCAGGTCCGCGACGAAAGTGGATGGATTTGTGACCAAAACCTGTCAAGGAGTGCAAAAAATACTTCCTGTGGACCCCCATCCACTTGTACATTTTTCCATACGATTGTAAGCCCTTAGATCCAACTATAAATGGACTAAGTGGCACTTCTTTTAAGCTTTGATTGTAAAATTATTAAACGAGATCAACTGGGCTACACAACGTCCACACCCCATCCCCCCTAGGGGGATTCACACTGTCTAAATTTTCGTGGTATAATTTTTTCTAACAATACACCAAACACACACAACACCTTTTAATTTGCAGGGTGTATACTTTAATTCAATAATTTTGCTTTTACTTCATTTTTATTTCCGCAAGAGTAAATTAGAATTAACACAAATTTCGTTGCCACGAAGTATGCTCTCACCACCACACAAAGGCATTGTCGATTAGTGGTGGATGATTAGAAAAGTGACACATAGATTTAATGTTGCTTTATTTCTATTTTTTATCTTTAAGCATTTTTTCTTTCAAGCATTAACCAGAATAAAACATTTAGCTTATAGCTCAAAGTATGCTCTTTCCCCTTGCGGGCATTCTATCTGGCCCTGTGGGAAATCAAAAAGAGCTGTAAACTATTTTTTAAAGGTTTCGTTTAAGCTTTCACAGGTTGCAGATATTTTCAAAGGGAATTGGAGACCTGTGTGTAGATTTTGCTCTCGACGCGTTTCGGACTCTATAGTTGAGTCCATCTTCAGGAGAAAATGCATCTCAAGCTAAAATTTACCACCCTTCACATAGTGGAAATCCGACACTACAGTTAATTGAATTTTGTGTGGGAAATTTCTCAGAAGAAGCGAGAACAATTGGGAGGCGACCTCAGGGCACAGTTAGGCTACACCCTCATTGGTGTAGTGTTGAACACCGCCCTAGAGACTCCATTCCATCCCACACGTCTTCGTGAGGAGCCACCATCCTTCAATTTCCGGACATTCCTCCCTGCACCTCATGGTATCTCGGGAGTTCCCCCTTTCCCTTAAAAAACTTCAAATCACTAATAATCTAAAAGTAACCAAGAGACAATTGCAAAACATTTCCCTTTCAGCAACATTGTTATATCTTGTGTATCGACTCCATTTGGCACTGGTCCACAACAAACTATTTATTTACTTTTGCTTAATATCATAATTATCATAATTTGTTGTGTTATCTATATCGGTGGTCATTCTATTTTTTGTTGGTGAAAGCTTTTCTTTAAAACTATTTTGCAAGACAAACTTGGACTATTTTTAATCATAAACTTCCTCAAACTCCTTAAAACAACATTCATAACTAAATCACCGAAACATTCTAAATAACCTTAGAAACATTCCGTAGGGACTACCCCCCTTGGCTTCGATTAGGAGTTGGCCTAAACGGAGGAGTCAAGATTAGGTGACAGCCTTGCCTCGAGACTTGCCCCCAAGGGCACACCGAGCAGTAGCATAGATTTCTACTGCGTTAACCAGGTGCGCAATCCGACGACAACAGGTCCTACTGACGATGCGTCAGTTTTGTGCTGAGCTGGAGACAAATGTGTCTCCCAAGTCCTTTCTTTTTTCAATTTTTGGTGTAGAATCATCTTTCTTTCCCGGGACCTTTTTACAACAGTGAATTTTTCTTTGACTTTCATCGATGTTGCCTTTAATTTTTGATTCAGACGTTTTGTCAGTCTTCTTTATCCATCGTTTTACAGTCTTTCCTGACTTTTCACAGTCCAGTGCCTTGTGACCAATTTTGTTGCACTTATAACAGACCACATTGCTGCAGTATTTTCCAATATGTCCAGTCATTGTGCATTTCCAACATTGAGGGGTTTTGCACAGATTCATTCCTTTTGTTTGTGCAGTATACAAGTTCATCCTCCTTAATTGCGCAAATTTCTCCACAGTCTTTTCATAGTTATCTTCGAAACCTATGCCAGTTTTATTGTGAGGGGATCTTTGCTTGTTGAGAATCTCATTTAGTACCTCAGTGCTTTTAGCAAAGCGTTCTGTTATGATGACTTTGTCTTGTAACCTTTCTAGTTCCTCCACCCTTTCCTGTAATGAGATTCATTGTTCATCAAGCAAATTCTCAAATTCCGAATTCTTTTCTTTGAGAGAGATAACCTCTAGTTGACTTGCTTGAAGATGTTCATGATTATCATATTGTTTCTGCAACTGATCTTTCAGTGACAACTTCTTTAGTCTTTTCTTCCTTTTCTTCTGCAACCCTTTCCAATTCTTCTTTTAGGAGGGTGATCTCATTTTCAAGTTTTTGATTATCTGCACTGAACTTCTTCAGTTTGATTTCCAAGGTTTTGTTTCTTGATCTTACATTTTGGCTGGTCTCATTAACTTCCTGTAGCTGGTCATTGAGAGTTGTTACCAATTCCTTGGATTTGACTTCTTTCTTTTTCAGGAGATTTAACGTTTTGGTTGCTATATTCTTCACTTCTTCTATCGTCTTTCTTTGTGTTCAGATAATATCCGTCTTCCTATAACCATGGTGCTTTGCTTAGAGAACCTTCTTTTCTCATAACTGCGAGTTGATCTATCTTCCAGATGTTAATCTGTTACTGAAGGCACTTGCTTTAATACCAATTGTTGGAATCGATTTAATACTGAGAAGGGGGGTGAATCAGTATTAGTGTAGTTATTAGCAGATTTTACCTTCTTTAAAACAAATTAGCCTTTACTTAATCTTTATCTTCTGTTATGCATTAGTAAATAAACATTCACACATATAAGCACCACATCATCAACACATAACACAGGATTTTTACGTGGAAACCCAAATGGGAGAAAACCACAAAATGCTTCTTTATAGTGAGAAAGAATACATTCAAGGAAGCAACAACTTCCTGTGTTTACCAACACCAACTGGAAGGAGGCACCAACCCCCTGTGTTTTCTCCAACACCAATTGGAAGGAGGCACCGACCCCCTGTTGCTTTGTTTTACAGGCACCAACCTGAAGGAAGCTGCGAATCCCTGTCTCTTTGCAGTTTTACAGGCACCAACCTGAAGGAAGCTTCAACTCCCTGTCTCCTTGCCCTGTCCGACCGCCCTGATGTCCAATATATTTTTCTACCTTGCTGATCTTCAACTCTGCGCACTTCTTCAAGTCTTCTGATGATGTTTATGCTGTACGCTACCTTTGTATGCAAACTATACTTTGTCACTGCGCTGCATACATCACTTGACTTCTCATTCCTCTCAAATCACACTTCTACTGATGACTTGCTTCATGTACTGTGTGCTCTCCTGATTCTGCAGTCTGCGTTTTTGGTTCAACGATCTGTTCTTTGTGACTGCAATGATCAACTGATACTGTGCTTTCAATTGATAGTTTGTTGTTAAAAAATGAAGCACTATTAACAGAAGGAACTACACACTTTATGATGTGTCTGTTCTATTTAAGTGCTGCAATCTCTTAGATAATCTACGACGTCTTGTGCATCAAATAATTGGTCCGTTCAGTTTAACGCACTTGTCTCAGATCATCTGCATCGTGATGCGCTTATCGAGTTCTTCTGTTGATATGTTATTGTGCATCAGATGGAGTCTTCAACTTCGCACACTTTCACTTTTGGTCCTTATGCATCAGCTAGACATTTGCGCAACATCTAATAAACATCGGTTTTGTCTCTGTGCTTCTGCCATTACAACATCTGTGACTATCAACGTGCTGATTGTAACACTGTCCTTTGAGATATCCAACACTCGCACATTCTTCAGTATGTCTTCCTTTCGGTGTTTGCGCAACCGTCACAGATCTGCAGCATCATTCTACGCACCATCAAAACTTTGTTCTGCTGCATGTGCGCATTCGGATCTTTGCTAGATCATTCTGTTCTATCCACGAGCCCCTTGATGCCCCCCAAAAAAACTGAAATTTCACACAAAAACACTTATGTTCTTGCTGTTAAGCTTACTTCAAATCTTCAACTTGCATAAGTATTTATACATGTCCTGCACGGATTGTATGTTCGCAAGTTGGTCGTGGCATCCCTTCTTCCATACTTCACGGATTATGCATATGCCACGTGTCATCATCTCCGCTATTGATGTGTCATCTCAGATGAATCAAGCGCCCTTAAGGTCCACAACTCAGTGGGACTTTACACCTTCATTGCGCTCTTGATGTACCCTTGCCTTATGGTGTGTGCGCAATCTTCCACATCATCTTGATCTGTCCATGACCTTTTCTGCACCATCCTTTGTGGGTAATGCGCCCTTGTGATATCAGTACTCTACGTGATCTGTGCATTCTCCAGCTTCTGCTTAGTGAGATTTTGACACGTGCTTCATTATTGCATTTGGGTGATGCGCCCTTGGTGTATTGATACTTTATGGAATTTGCGCATGCTTCGACTTTTGTTTGGTGGGACTTTTGACTTCTGCCTTATCATCATTTGTGGGACTTGCACACTTGCTGTTCTTCAGTTGTGGAATTTACGCATATATGAACTTCGATCGTTGTACCATTCTAGGCGTTCATTCGCGTTCCACTTACTGAAAGCAGCTTTTGATTGGCTATGCTTGCGCACTTTCAGGATTGTCCGACCATGTGTTGTTCCTTTCTTCCTACGCGCTCCCAACCATCAACCAAGCAATGCTTAGGCTTGCTTGCTTATTTGTCCCATTTGTTCAACCAACTCCTTGGCAGTTTGAGCACTTGCACCATTGTCCAACCAATTCCTTCAATTTGCTATCATTGGAGAGTATGACTTGGTGGACTTAATTTATGCGCAAGGACCACATGAAGTAGGATTCATTACTTGTGTTTCTTCCTTGAACTGGATCTTCATGAAGTATCTTCTGGATCTGCATGATGTATCATCTTGTGTATTTCTTCAAACTTTACCTGCAAGATGTATCCTTGATGCACTCTTAGATATACTCCAAAGTTGTTTGAGTGTTGTATCCTTGATATACATCTTTAGATAGAATGCACTCTTAGATATACTCCAAAATTGCATACATATCTGTCACCTTCACCATTTGCGCATATACTTCTGGTGTTCATGCTTTCTTCATCATGCGCATAGACAACCTCAAAGTGGCTTCTTCATACTTCTGTTGGAATGCTGTATCCACTTTGACTTAGGCTGATATCAATGACTCATACTGAATCAATTGACATCCTCTTTGACATTGGATGACAGTTAAACACTTGACATCCTTTTCAGTTGACATCATTGACAACCAATGCTCAGTGTTACCAGGTAAACTAGCAAGGCTAGTTCTTGATAAACAAAAATAAGGAAAGTGATCCAGTGTCACCTCGATCACGATCCTAACTTCTTCGGAACATTGTAACCTCCAAGGAGAAGTATCCTTATGGACCCTGTAGAACATTGATGCAACCAAAATACTATATTCTCTATGCAATTTGCAGTTGGACCAGTGCCTAAATGGAGTTAGTATGAAAATAACATAACAACTAATCATCCAATGTCAGTAGGTGCAAATTAGGCAAAGCATATGATCAAGGAATAACCAAGGATTATTGACCAACATAGATTATTCAATGAAAGTGTAAGGTCAATCCAAGATCATCATGTATGAAAGATCTTTTATAATATAAGTATGCATCACAACAATAGTAAATCAATGACGATATTCAAGAAATCATAACCATCACCAATGAAATGCAAGGATCATTCACCAATGCAAATATGTATCATCAATTAAGTGTAAACAAGTTCAAGTATTGTTGCAAGTACCCACATTTAAACAATGTCAAATGTAATTCAATGTCATTTATCATTTAATAGGGATCGTTCCTTAAAAACCAACATTAACCATTTCAAAAGACCAAATGTGTTCCAATCCCAATAACCCAATGGTAATTTTCAGATCTATGTATAAGTAATCAGAGTTACTTTCAAGCTTTAAATATCTATAGAACACAAACTTAGCTTTATATTACTGTGCATCCAAAATATAAATTGAAACCAGCATTAGCAATTATGAGCAGCAGAATTATGATAATCTCTATATATTGGTAGCAGCAGAAGTAGTAACATTAGTCAACAATGTGAGCAAGAATGAAAATAAATCTACTTCATAAACTAATCTAACACTAACTTCAAATCTCTGTGTTGTGTGTAGAAAAAGGGGTAACAAAGAAAGAGCACAGGGTCTGCAATATTTGCAGACCTGTGTCTTGGTGGGAGTAAAGTTCAGATGGCAGTCTAAAGGGAGGACAAAGGTGGAGAGAAGGGAAAGAAGGGTGGGCGAAGAGGAGAGGGAGGTAAAAAAGATAGGCCAAGTTGGTGAAAAAGGAAAGGAAGGTGTAGAAGGCCGCAGCCTAGAGCAACAGGTTGAAGGGAAGAAGGTAAGGGAAAGAAGGGAGAAAAGGAAAAGGGAGAGAAGAGGGGGGAAGAGGAGGAGAGAATGGAGAATGGAGTGAAGAAAGGAGGGAGCTGCAAGTATGAGGAGCAGCAGAGGAGAAGGAAGCAGCTTGGAAGAAGGGGCAGCGGATCCAAAATGTGGAAAAGGGGCAGCGAATGAGAAATGAGGGAGGTTGAGGGTGTGAGGAGGTGGAGAGAGGGAGTCCGACTAGGATGGGAGGTAGGGCGAAGGTAGAAGGTGGTCGTTAGGGTAAAGGTTTCTGCAGCTAGGGTTTTATCAGAAAATTTAGGATTTTAATAATTTTAAATTTACAAAAAAAAAATGACAAAAAAGATCAAAATCTAAGCTACAAAAATATTTACAAAATGACAATCAAACCTAAATTACAAGCATCTAAATTAATAATAACAAGATTTACAAACTCAGAAATTAGGGTTTTAAGAAGTAGAAGAAACAACCTAGGGTTTGCATGAGAAATTCACCCTAACCCTAGGCATCAATAGAGGATAGCCTCCCCTTGAGATGGCACTTGCCAAGTTTGGAAAATTAGGGCTTCTTCAACAACTACAAGAGTTGGTTGATGATGCTCTAGTTAAGACAAACTTTGGAGACCTAAAACTCAAGTTGACAATGCTAGGTTAACTAAAGGCTGAAAATGACTTATGCTTGAGGAAAAATGTAACATCAATGGCTACCATTCAACCTTAGACAAGACAAATCCAACATTTAAAAAAGATATATCAAGAGAAGAGACTTGGATACCTCCTTGTGCATGTGTTAAGCAAACAACTCTTAGCATCACCTTAACAAAGCAACAAGAGCAAAGAATTCAAAGATTTGTCCCCAAACTAGCACGCTTATCCATCCTTAAGAGGTGCTCATCACTCCATTGAGCCCAAGAAGGGTAAAAATTAGAAAATTTAGTGTAATCCCTGTTATCACCAATCTTGTAGTTGCCCCTACAGATGGATCCAAGGTGGATGGTAGAGGGGACAGGCAACTAAAGTGGTGAACCAAGAGAGCCGTAGTTCCCAAAAGGATGGTTGTCACGCCAACCAAGGCACTCTTCGCTTTAGCTATCAAAGCCAAGATAGCAAGGGGGAGACCCAGATCTACTCCCGATAGGAGAGATCAACCCAATCACCAGATTAAATTAATCTAATGAAGTACATAGGGTGATAGGTATGGAACCCTAGAATTAAGGAAGTAGGACCACTGTGGAGGCTTAGGAAAGGTGTGATATGATAATGAAAGATAACACACAATGATTCTATGATTAAGTATGATTCCAGGATTCAAAGCTAGTTTCAAATGGTCAAAATCAATTGCCTTGGGAAACGTGACCCTTAAAACAGGGAAAGTGTCCCAAATCAGAGATCTGATAGTTAGGGCTTTCTAGCTATGCTTGATGAAGGGATATGACAATATCTAAGTGTGCAAGCAACTAGACAGAGATCAACCCACAAGGAAATCTAGCAACCCAAGAAAGTCGTGAGGGCTTGGAGAAGGATCAGTGCCTTGGAAATTGGGCCAAATGGAGTCGGATGTCCACCAAAACGTAGATCGGGGTTGTCAAGATGTAAAACAAGGTGGGTTTTGAAGATCAAGGTCATCCAATGGCGGCTAGATCTCAGTAGATCTGAGATTCAAAATGCAACACCAAGTGACCCAAGTGGGGCACAACCCTCAAAATGAGGAATGGGGGCCACAAGGTGAAGCACTAGGGGTAGGTTATCAAGGTAGATCTATGCAAATCAAGTGGGATCTCACCTACCCAGATCTTGGAACCTAGCAAACACCCTCTCTCAGGAAGTGCGACCTCCCTTGGAGAGGCTAATGTGCCTTGGGAAAGGGGTCAAATGGAAGCCAATCCACACCAAACTATAGATCCGAATTGCCGTGGATGCTATAGAGGTGGGTTTTCAATATCTTACCCAAAAGCTTGCTAGATCCAAGTAGATCTAAAAAAATTGTAAAATGAGGGCTTTTAATTAATGAGGGTTTTAATGACTTAGACAAATGGATAGATCATGGAATGAGAAATTTACCATGAGATCATACCTGAGTGATGGATGAGGTTGCCATGTTGTTGAGGAATGTTCCCGCAGAGATCAAATGGGAGATCTTCGATTTTTCTTGCCTTGAAGTGATGCCCTAGTCCACACCTGTGCCCTCCTCTACCTGTCAAACCAAGGAAGTCGATTCAATCAGAATGATCAAGCATGGAGGAAATACAAGTATAAGCGAATGATAACATGAAGTAGAAGGTACAAAGACAGTAATACTCCCTGTTACCGACGAAGAAACCCAAAGAAGAAGCAGGGAGAGTCTTCCCCTACCAATGCGTCGTCCTTGAACCAATTCGGCCTCCACCTGTAGATGAAAAATACATGGACAAAAAGATAGCAAGATAATCTCCAATAACCCAGTGCAAAGGAAGAACAAACAGTCGAACTCCAAAAGCATTCACCACAACACAACAAGTAGATGCAATAGTATTTTTTTATTCCAATAATCCAGAGCCAAAAGTCCCTTTACAATGAGGAGCTCTCTCCTTTAAATAGGATGGAGAGGCACCAATATCCTAACCACCTTTTGAATGGATGGCTAAGATTAAAAGATGAAAGTGATCTAATCAATGGTTGAGATGAGCTCAACATAAGAGTACATGGATCAATAATAAAATAATACATCAATGGACCAAATCGCCCTAGGAGAGGGGGTCCCATCAAATCTCAATGATAAAATATAAGATCTAGCTCATGGTGGGTCCAAGGGGTAATTTATAACACCCTTGGTCAATCCCCATGGCACAATATCAATAAAATAATGCTCTAAGCACCAAATCGTGCCATCTTTGGAAAAGTCGTGAGCCTTAAGAGGCTCCAGAAATCCACAAAAAATGCCGGAGTGATGAGTGTAGGCCCCACTGAAAGCTGAAACTGCTGAAGAAGGTGTGGAAGACATCCCACTCATCATCAAACATCATCCCATGCCAATCCCTTACCTCAGTAGCCCAAATCGAATCCCTCAGTAGCCATTTTTACCATTTTTTAATTGCCTCGGGAAATGTGAAACTGGCCAAACTGCCTCTTGGAGTGCCTGTGGTGTCAAGGTGAGCCCACCAGGCTCTTTGGGAGGGGGGGGTAATATGGTAATAACAAGTGGCTGGACCACCCCCTCCATGCATAGTGCCCTAGATGAACCAATCAAATCTCATCCCTACTCTGACAAGTCATCTGATAGGCCAAAACTACACTAGGATAGCCAACTGAGGCTAAAAATCACTGTAACTGCCCGAAACTGAAAACAGACTGTCTCATTGGACTCAAAGAGCCCAAATCCATCTAAGATGTGTACCCATACGCCATATAGATCTCTGCATGATCAAAATAAATATCCATCATATTCGACAGACCAAATAATAATAATCTGTAAAAGTGCTGAAAAACACAAATCATCATCATAAGCCTGAAACCATTGCATAGAACCACCTGGTGACCTGTACCAGACCATATATCATATCTCTGTATCATCTGAGGTCTTCCATCTCATGTCCTGTGCTTGACTTTGGTCAAACTAGGTTTGACCAAGTCAAAATAACCAATAATATAACTCAGGCTATCATCAAACTATTGCAAGTGCCAAAGGTTAATGCATGCTCTACAATTCATTCAAGTAACAATTATAACAAGAAGTAATCATTTCATTGCCGATCTAAAACCAAATATATAAAGCTTTCAATATTTACTTATGACTCAGACTAGACTTTCAAGACCATACTCACTTCATAGTTGTGATCAATTTGCTAGTGAAAGGTGAGGGCTAAAATTTAAAAGGCTAGGCTAAGGGTTGACTATTGACTTGACATTGTGACACTTTGGAAATGGAAAGGGAATACACACTCTAACATATGCTGGATAAGCAATAACACGGGGAATGGCAGTGTCTCACAGATGGGTAAGTTGTTCAAAGAGTGTTTATTCAACTTAGGCACCATGTCTACTTTTATAAAAGATGATCCAGTTTCATTAGGATCCACTGATTTCATTTCATGGCCTTTTGGCCTACATAACCCTTCGGATCTTAGGTGTGTTGATAAGCACAACTAATTGCAGCTTGCATCCAGGGCATGTTCAATACATATACATAAGGTCAACAATCTTTTATATATAGAATTTAAGAACCATTGCTTTTTAGACCTTTCTTATACTCTTCAAGGAGTATTTATAGCTTTTCATTGCTCTTGCCCTTTACTCACATGTGTTGATAAACACATTCTAGAGTTTACAGTTTCCTGGGCGAATTTACATAAGTTTCCATAAGTAGTACACGAGCTTTCAATTTTAGCCAACACATCTTAAGCAACTAGGGGGACTTCGTACCAGTGCCAAACATCGGGACAACCGACCAGAATGATTTAGGACTACAATCCAACTCACCAAAGGTAAGTTTTGTCACTAACTCAGAGCCGAGACACAAGAAACAGGGAAGCCTATCCAACACAGAGGCTAAAGTGGGGGAAGGTCCTCCATACCACTAGTCAAGTAGTAAGTCAGGGTAAATAACAAACTGGGAGGTAATGGATGGATGAAGACAGTGAATAATGAGATCAACACTAGCAAGCCAAAGTATGGTGGGAATGATCACCCATATTCTCCCCAGGGAGGGTAAAACCAATGAGTATGGATAGTGAACTTCTAAGTCTGAGTGGGGACAATATAATATATATAAAAGTACAACCAGGTCCACATATCTATATGATCGCCAAATCATGATACTAAATGCTAAGACATGCTACAAGAATGAATATTAAAGCAATATAACCATAACACCAAAATATACTTGCTGAGTCATATACCTGAATGCACATAACCTGAACCATCATCTGTCCTCTGAAACTGCTGCTGTAACTCTGGGCAATACTGACTGCTCTGTATAAATGGCTAAATGGCTACATCAGTCATCTCTCTGAGTGTCCTAAAACTCAGTCATGGCATGGGGGACAAAACTGTTGTCCATAATAATAATCATGATCCATAATAGATGCTCATCTCAGCATCTCAATGCAAGGGAACTGGCTAAAAAGTGTACTGGAATCAGAAAAATAGTGTATGGTAGCCCGACTACTATATATGTGATAACAATTCCATAAGTTGATGTGTAAAAATGAAGTGAAGAAAAGTTATTTATACCTTTTCACACTCACTTTAGAGAAATAAAATAAAATCCAGGCCGACATGCCTTTTTAAAATGTCAATTTGAAATTAGAAATATCAACTTAAAATTAAAACAAAAATAATATAAAATAATCAAAATAGTGGGTAAATTGAGATGTTTTCCCCAGATTTGACCTCTACATGAGCAAAATGGATAAAAATGAGCATATCGGTCCATTCTAAAGGCTAGACTGCGGAGGGGGGGGTCGTCATGCCCCAACTAACCCCAACAGAAGTGAATATCCCTCAATGCCCCCCCCCCAAATCAAGCATCACAGTCAGGCATCAAGGATGACGTCATCATTTGAAGGAGGGCCCAAAGAAAGGGCACTGGTGAACTGGAGGGCCAGGAGGATGCTGGAGGTGACCTGGAGGAGGAATAGATGCCTCAATGTTGAAAGATCTGCCACCGGAATGCCGAATCAGGGTTGGGGTCATGTGACCCAGTGATCCACCCATGGAAGCCCCGGACACCAACCTCATGGTTTCAAGCCATTTCATGAGGCAGTCAACAATGCCACTAAGCCATAGTACTTCCAAGGGAGAAACCATAGGTTCTGGCCATATCCTTGTTACACCTAAATCTTGCCATCATAAGACTTAGTGTAAACATCCCTGAAGTTCCCACGACTAGAGAATCAAACTAGAAGAGATATTGACCTATTTCCATAAGGTTTAGTTAGCTCGTCCCAGGTCATCTTTGTGCAGCATGTGACGACGCAAGTTGTCCTACTGCAGCCTGCGACGATGTCAGTTAAAATGGATAAAGGGCATATTCGAGCCATTTCTCAAAGGTGTGTGATGTGGATCTCTATCCCTAACCTATAGGAGAGTTGGCATTCAGTTCCCTAGCCCTTTGGGAGGATCCCTTAGTCCTCTCCCACTATATCTCAACCTATCCTATCCTCTTAGTCCTACTCACCTATTGGGAGACTCATACTTCCTTTGGAGGCTTTGGCTTGGCTTGTTGGAGGAGGATTGCGACGTTAAGCTTTGGTTGTAATCACTCTCTACTTTGTATTTTCCTCTTTTAATATAGTGATATAAACTATTTCCACCAAATGTTGTTGTGTTAATAATGTTTGTGTAGTTTACTTGCTTAACCGTTAACATAGATCTGTTACTGTTTAGATATGTTTTACTGCTTGTATTGTTCTATATGTCTTGACAGGTCTTGCAGCTGAGATCTGACGACCGTGAAGTTTGGAGCAACAATGAAGAGAAAGGATCTACAATCTAAAGGTAAGACATCTAATCACTTGATCTTTAACTAGATCTAGGAAAGCAGTTCTAAGTTCTGTCCCACTTGTTCTAGATTCACATTGAACTAGGGAGATCACGCCTTAAGTCCACTTTCGGTAGATTGTCCGGTAACAAACCCCTACTCGGAAAAAGCTGGCTAAACACCACTCCTGGCAAGAAAAATGACACCCTCTCCCTGGGACACCTCTACAAGCGCGCTGGTATTGGTACCATCGTAACACTCAGCAATCTCCCAGTCAAACACTTGATATCTTCTACAGTCAAACACTTGACATCAATGAAAACCAATGCTCAAGATTCCATGGTAACCAACCTTGGCTCTATAAAACTGTCTCTGAAGATGCTATCTAAATACCATCCTAATGGAATGTGATGACCCTTAACCCATCCAGATTGCTATGGAGCAAATCTAGGGGTTAACAATGTTGATTAAGTTGTGATTGATGACAACAGTGTCTGGTGTCTGGTCGTTTTAACAAAGTCACATGAGTCCTTTTTGTATTTGTCCAAGCCCAAGTTTGAAGCCCTTGGAGGCCTTGGAACAATAACAAAAGCCCTGGTTGCCCATTATTTGGTAAAGTCTCCCTAAGTTGTTTCTAGGTCCCCTCTGCAGTCTCTTTGATATTCACTATGCCTCCTTGCACCCACTATGGTCATATGGTTGTTTGGTCTTTGAAACCCTCCTCTTTTGACCTATGCCCCTACCTGGTGTCATAGCTTGATGATAAAGCCCATGTTCTTGACAAGTAGAAATGACCCATTATGTGGTCATTTAAATTGATAATTGTTGAAGCTTGAAGTCTTTGTTTGTGTTGAAAGCCCTTAAAGCCTTTTTGCTACTACCCTAACCTAAGTTAAAGCCCTAATTCTAAAGCTTTCATCCTAGTCTAGCTTCCTAAAAACCAACTCTATGATACCCTCTTTCTATCATAACCTTTACTCCAAAATAGGCCAGCCCTAAAAACTCTTCAAGTTTTTGTAAATTAAATATCTTTTTCATGACCTAAGTCGACCCCTAAACTACCAATAAAATTTAATATTAAAATATTGTTTTTTAATGCAAGGTCGGCCCATAAATTTTTCTCATGAAATATGTGTATAAATAAAACCTAATCCGTCTCATTTCAGTAAAGGAGTGTGTGGAGTGAGCTCTGATTTTCAGTGGTTGCCTCTGTACCCATTTTTTTCAGCATAAATTTATGTGGGTGTTACAAGAAGTTAATTTTTTATTCTATTTATCCTTTCAAATTTCCAGGATGCCTTCTTCTCACTTTTTCGGACTGTCTCTTCAATTTTTTCGGGTTGCCTCCAACATATCTCGGACTACCTCCTTCATATTTTCGAACTGACTACCTCCTGTTACCAGCTAAGTTGTACTTAGTTGGACTATCAAGTGAGCGGGTAAAGTTGAATATCTTACATGTTCGTATTCAGTGGTTTGATGTCCATCAGGCCTTTAAAAGGGCCCCTTTTTTAATTTTTCTTCACATGTCCATGCCCTGCAAGGTTTGTAATAAAATGTACTAGCATGGTGTTTTTTGTAAAGGACTTGGTTCCTTAGGACTTTTTGACCAAGTCGGGTATTCCAAGGAGTTTTTTCACTTATTAATTATGTCTTGCAACTTTGCATAACATAATTTTTTTGTTTTTCTCCTGCTCCTCCAAAGTTGGAATGCCTGGTGAGGTTAACGAGCCTTAGGGGGTTATTAAAGTCCATGGGTCAATGTATATGAACATGCTAGACTTTAATTTTGAGTCGTATGGACATGTGCTAGGTCCCCCTAGTTTTTTTTTAATTTCCAGCGAAAAAAGTTTTTTTTTGTAATTGAGCCATTTTTTAATGGTTTAATTAAAAATTTTGTAATTGGTGTAAAGTGTGGTCTAGGGGTCTATTTTGCCATGGGGGTGCTCGTTTTCTAACTCAAAGCACCCACCATACCCCAAAACCCACTTTCCATAGTCATTGGGTCATTTATTTTTCACTTATGACTAAAAATCCCTCAAAAAGTGAAAAATGGAGTAAAAAAATAAAAAAAATGGAGAAAAATTAAATTCCAATTTTGGAGGAATTAGAGGTCTGAAATATTTCAGCTATGTTTTAGGAGTTGTAAGTGGAAAGATTCCGGGCAGCTATATTAGTGGGATTACTTCCCCACTTGAGGGGGGCACATTTCCCAAAATTGGGCCCCTTCAATCATGGAATTTGCAGCTATGTTTATGGGTTGTCACATAGCTGATTTTTAGCTCATTTGTGGCAGATTTTGGAAGCCCAATACATGGGAGTGGGCAGCCCCATTTTATCCACGATTTATGCCACTCATTCCACTCATTCCTCTCCATCTTTGACTATTTAAGCATGGCTGCCCACTCCATTTTTCTCTAGTTGGAGTTGGAGCAGACCATCTTGTACTTGTATTATTTTGGTATTGTGAATAAAGAAGACTTTGGAGGTCCACATGTGTGATGCTTTGTTGAGTGGCTTCATGATCTCATGGCATAAGGGGATTTGTAGCTAAGGCAATTTCTGTGTAAGTAATTTTCAGCCATCTACTAGCCTACTTGAAGGATTGGTAATGATTTTGTAGGAAAGACTAATTAATCTTGTTTGTTTTAATTAGTTCTTTTGATTGTCATATTGATTAGAGATTTAAAATTTATATGTTCATTTGTTTATGCTCATATCATTTTGATTTCTAACCATGTGCATTTCTAGTTTGATGTTTTCTTTGTGAGTGTTTTTGTTAACTATAGGTTGACAGGTTTGAAGAAGAAGATAGCTTGTTTGCTCTCCTTTTCTTAATCTGTGCATGCTTTGGTGGATCTTGCCCTCGGCGTCCCACTTCCAAGCCTTCAAAGTTTTTCGGATTTCAAAGGCCATTCTGCTTCCTTTCTCTTGCTCAGCATATAAAAAATTAAAATCTTCTTGGTTACTTTGGTTTGCATATTTCAGATCTCTCTCTCCTTTGCAATATCATAAGTAGATCTGATTTATTTGCATAAAAGAATAGACTTAGCTCATTTTAAAAGTTCTCATCTATTGTCTAGATCTATTCTTCTAGTTTCACACAAAAAAAGTCAAGTCCATTGAAATTTTTTTACAAGCTTGAGTAGGAAGCTAGATCTGAACTTAAAAGGTTTACTTGGCTGATTAAAAGAGCTAAAAATTTGCAGCTCCTTAAGTTTACAAAGATCCTAAGGAGACAAGCCTCACAGCTTGTCTCATTTAGTTATTTTTTCGCATTTTTACTTAGATTTTACTTAGATTTTTTTCTGGATTTTTAGCAGGTGTCCCAAATACACTCTTAATGTGTTTTTGGGCATCTTTTACTAATGTTTGCTTGCTCGTTTGCAACAATTGATGATTTTTACTTAGATTGTTTCTGGGTTTTTAGCAGGTGTCCCAAATACACTCTTAAAGTGTTTTTGGGCATCTTTTACTAATGTTTGCTTGCTGGTTTGCAGCAATTGATGAACAGGTAGGAGGAAATGCTGGCAACATTTTGAAGATTTAGGCCATCCGGAGCACTAGAGCTTTATTTTCTAAAACCGGATACTTTTCCCTTCCATTATTGTAAGCCACCGAGTCATTATAAAAGACTGGAGAACTTCTCTATTACATTGTAACAAAAATTAAACGAGAGCAAGTGGGCTAACCAAGCGCCCACACCCCATCCCCCTAGGGGGGAAAACTGTATCGACTCATTTTCGTGGCGTGACTTTTTTTTTAGTTTAGTTTTCTTTTCGGCAATAAATTAAAATTAACTAGGACTTGAAATTAACCTCGTTGGTCCGTTCCATTGGCGGGCCACAAGTTCACTCATGACCTAGCTTTTTCCATTTTTTTAACAATTTTCACTTTTTTTTTTTACAATCCAAAACACCCTCTTGCTTTCCCGAAGTGAGGTTTCAGGATAAGGGCTTGCCCAAGTACTGGCCCAAAAAGAGACTCTTGGGGCTTACAAAAAGGTAAAATGCTGGTTCTAAAAAACTTAAAATTTCCAAGGCTTTTCCTCGTATGCTCTGTGGCCACTGCAGCGTAGTCTGAACATGCTGGCACACATCAAAAAGGGATAAGTGACTAGTAATAGGTTCTAACACACCCCAAATAAACCACCTATTTGTGAAAATCCAACACAATCGATTATTCTTTTATAGTGGGCAAATTTCTCAAAGGACGAGGGACCCCTGGGTAGCGACCTCCTAGAAACAGTGTTACACGGGTACGCGTTTCCGGACCCCGGAAACGAGTTTCCTCGCTCCCACACGTTTCGGAAACTAGGAAACGAGTTTGGGTACGTTTCCACCGCGTACCCAAATCCGGAAATGGCGGGAAACGCACAGAGGGGTCGTTTCCTCAAAAGGCGGAAACGTCGACGAGTTTGTGGTCGTTTTCCCAGCTTGCAGGTTAGTTGCAGGTTTAATTTTTTATCGATCTGAATTTTTTTTAAAATGATACCTGGTGTGTCAGCCCTTTGGCCCTTTCGCGGGTGGCTCGGGGCCTGTCCCGTGCCACCCGCGAAAGGGCCAAACGGCTCGGGGTCTGTCCCATGCTACTGTGTGTTAGCTAACAGCGGCACGGGACAGGCCCCGAGCCACCCGCGAAAGGGCCAAACGGCTCGGGGTCTGTCCCGTGCTGCTGTGTGTTAGCAGCACGGGACAGACCCCGAGCCGTTTGGCCCTTTCGCGGGTGGCTCGGGGCCTGTCCCGTGCCGCTGTGTGTTAGCTAACAGCGGCACGGGACAGGCCCCGAGCCACCCGCGAAAGGGCCAAAGGCCGACCACCAACTATCATTTTTTTTAAAATTATATTAAATTTTTTAATATTCAATTTAATTTTTAAATTTTACAACAGTTGTTTAAAAAATTAAAAATTAAAAAAACTCAAACTGTTACAAAATTTCATTGACATTATAATTTTAAACTATAATTTTAAATTTAAACTCTTAAATTATAATTTTAAGTTTTTTTAATTTTGTAGTATTCTGGGTGGGGTCCCCTATAATTTAAAAATTTTCCTATGTTGAAGACCTCGACGTACCCTTCGGTGTTTCCTAAAATTTGGGGGGTACTTCTACATATGCCGTTTCCGCGTTTCCCCGCTCCCGCGTCCCCACGTCCCGGAAACTTGGTGGAACATTGCCTAGAAACCATTAGACTATACCCCCGTTTGGTATAGTGTTGAACATCTCCTTGGGACTCCGATCCAACCCACATGTCATGAGTGAGAAACCACATAGTTGAATTCCAAACATATTCCCTATACCTTTTGGTATATCGGGAATCCCCTAGCCTTAATAAAAAAGATCAGTACCACATTAATAAAAAAATAAACCAAGAACGAATTGCACAACATTGTCTTTTTCAGTTCAAGCACTTTTTTGACTCCATTTATTGGCATTGGTCTACCTTTTTATATTTCAATGATGATGGATGTTTTAAAATGACAATGATGATGGTGTTAAGTGATGAATGATTTTTGCTTTATATATGGTGCATTGCTCTTGTGTTCCAAAAACTTTCTAACTCCTAGATTAGTTGTTTTGTCTTTCCTAGATTAAACACCTTAGTTTATTTTTTACTTTTTAGGGTCCACCCCCCTTGGCTTCGCTAGGAGTAAGCCTAGACGGAGGAGTTGAGTTTCAGGTGAGAGCACTTGACTCTGGATTGCCTCCAAGGCCACACCAGCGGCTTGAAGACTTCTGCCGCGTTTTCCCAGGTGTGAAACCAGGCGGCAACACCCCTTCATATTTTCGGACTGTCTGCCTCCTTCAGAATTTGGGTTGCTTGCTTCAGACCTTCGGGCTCTCTTCTCAGCATAAATTCGGGCTGTCCCCTATCTCAGTTTGCAAAGTAATACACACAACAATGATATGGTATGTATGCTAACTCAGTAATTACACGTGTTTAATGATTACATAGTTTACACTACACAGTGATGAATATACAATGAAATAATATGTTCTGAGATATGCTCAGTGTACAGTAATATGATGGTTATTAAGTGATGTGCTAGTGATATGATTAATGATGCCCACACCTATGCTTAGTGAATTACACAATGATAAGATATGCTAGTGATGTTTGATGATGCCTACACCTAAGCTCAGATATGATCAGGGATATACTCAGATTACTCAGTGATATGCTCAGTACACAGTGGTATGCTCAGATAACACAGTGATATGCACAATGATATAATTCTTACATAGTGATATGCTCAGTACACAGAAGTATGCTCGATACATAGTGATTTGATGTTTATACAGAGATATGCTCAGTGTTATGTTCAGTTTACACAATGATATGCTCAGCTTAGTAATGCTTACACAGTGATATGCTCAGTACACAGAAGTATGCTCGATACACAGTATTTGATGTTTATACAGAGATATGCTCAGTACACAGTGATATGATGATTACACCGTGATATGATGAGATATGCTCAGTGGTATGCTCAACAATGTTTTGATAGGTCCACAGGTTCAGAATTGCAAGATTATATTTGGGTGGTAGGGTGGTGCTAGGGCTCATAGTCAATCATTGTGAGTAGAGATGTTGTAGCAACTCGTCAGTTGTAGCTGACAAAGTCTAGGAGGTTGCAGCCTCCTTCCAGTTGTAGCTGGATAAGTTGAATATATATATTTTGTATTTCCAGTTGTTGCTGGAACAAATTATTATTATAAAGGATTCTGTGGTTTCTCCCCCAGAGCTTGGGTTTCCACGTCAAATCTTGTGTACTGTGCATTTGGTATTATTTTATGTATATGTGATGCTATGATTGGTGATTAGCAATTTGCTCATGAGAAAAAGAAAATAATTAAGAAACACTAATTCACCCCCCCTCTCAGTATCTCAACAAACAATGGTGGCTCAAGGGGATGAGATCCCCTTGGGTGATATCAAGAATCCCACAAATCTTTGTATCTCTGGCCTGTAATATAATGATGCATGTACCATGGGCTATGGAGTCAAAAATCTGTGACCCTCTACTGATCAAGAAGTGAAAAGAACAAAGTCATATAATAATGTCCATCTGCAACTGCAGCCTACAACCACCAAATAAGTACGATTCCCCTTGTTGGAAAAAATGAACTGAAGTCGACATGCAAGGGAAAACCACCTGGTCAAGTGTCAATAATGTAAACACCTTCCAGGCACGAGGATACCCATCAATAAGGAAAATAGGTTCCAAGGTATGAGCACAACATGTCAATGCGAAAGATGTTTTGAAGTCGAACATTGAGAAAGATCACCCAATCTAGAACCAATAATGATTAGCCCTATCAAGTGCAAGATGGTCGCATCCTGTCCATGTAAAAGATGTTCTGAAGTCGAACACTGAGAAAGATCACCCAATCAGGACCAAATAACAATCAGCCTTGTCAAGTGCAAGATGGCCGCTAATGAGGCTAACGACCATCAAGGTGCTCCAACTCCTGGGCCACTCCCCAAATAATGTGTTGGAGTCGATGAGCAATGACCTGCTAAGAGGAAGGCAATGATGAAAACTCCCCCTTAGCATGAAGCAAAGACATAGGTTGTACAATGATGTGGTGCCATATCCCTAAATGTTGGATGAGGAGCCGACTCTGGAGACATGACTCAAATGAAAAGACTGAAGTGACAAACAATGAGATGACTCAAGACTCTTCCTATAGTCTCTTCAACTCTACCCATCCTAATATACTCAATGCTTCACAAGGGCAAGGGAAACTGTTCTCATCCAGACTTGACCCAGACATACATACAAAATACTGCCGAAGGTAAAAAAGTCGACTTGATATCAACAATGGACAACAATAACATCAATGCAAAGTGACCCAAAAAAAAAACAGACCAGCCCCATTCAAGGCACTTATTAAGCAAGGAAAACAAGGCTAAATGCTGATATAAACATGGGAAATCAATGACTAAGATCTAGGACTGAAATAACAATTGCAATTAGGGAAAAACAACAAACTAAAACTCAAGTGACTGTCAAAAAGCATAAAAAGTTAAAAACCAGCGAACTAAATCATAAAACTACTACCCAAAACCCATGAATTTTCCTCCAACTCCTTTTTTCTTTTTTCTTTTCTTTTGTTTTTGTGGGCGTGGTGGCCCTTATTTCTTAATGTTTGTCATAATTGACGTGATCAATCAATATACTCAAATAACCAATGTAACCATGCATTTAGGTGATCAATGATGCGGGAAAAATTAGCATAGTCAACCCTCCAGTGCAACCAATCATACAATCGTTGGAGACGAAAAAATGCACTCATTACATCTTTCAATTGAAACTTGGGACATGGTTCCTCATTGGTGATAAAGAAGAAAGCATAAACGCCAAAACTTTTCAAATCTTCCTTCTAAAAAATCTCTATCATCCTGGACTCAATTGTGTCATGACTCAAACTGATACTCAACCAATGATCCCTCGGAGGATCTTCCTGGAAAACAAAATCTATTTGTGGGATTATAGGAAAACTGTGAGGAAGTTCAACTTTTGGTTGAACTAAAGGTTGGTACTCCTACTTCAATGGTATCTGATCAAAATGTTCTTGGATCACTATGGGGATGTGCAAGGATAAACCATCTTATTCATTCAACTTTGCATGGTTGATTTGTTCCTCTTGCTTTTGACCAACAAAGATGAATTCGTTGAGATCACATGATTCATGAGGCTCTTGCTGTCTGCAACTGAGAGAATTTGATGACCCAATGTCTAAAATTTTCTCATCCTTCACTTCACAAACTTTGTCTTCAATACTAGGCACAAACTGGACGTGTGGAGATTCATCTTCCTTGAAAGCTTTGGCATCACTCAATCCCACATTATTACCATGCATTGGTGTTGATTTATTTCTGCATTGTTCCCTTTCTGCCAGGAAATCTTCATATTCTTGAGGTTCTCCCCAACGCTCCATGAAGACGGTTTCAAAGGTCAGCATTGAATCAATGCATCCCTTACTCAAACCAACAAAGTACCAAAATTCTCTCACATCTCCACACAAGGTTTTTGAAAATATTTTCATAACCACATCCTCATGTTGTAGGTCAAAATTCTCTGCAAATTTATAAAAATCTTCAAGCTGTTGCTTTGCAAAACCCTCACTTCCATCGAATTTTGGGAGAAAAATAAGCCATTTTGCTGCAGCAAGCATTGGATTTGGATATCCATGAATAGCAGTGAAATCCAAGGAAGCATATTTCCTGGCTAAAAACTCTTCAAAACTCATTTTGTAACTTTTCAACAATGGAGAAAAATACTGCAACCAAACCATACCTCTACTATGGACTCACCATAGAGCGTTAAAACATCCTTTTTCAAAGGACTTTACCCTCAATGGAGTAGCCAAGGGATACTTTCAGTGGTTTATCCTCATGTTTCAGAATAGAATTTCAAGTTCTTTAAGGCCCAAAACCGTGTATTGTGCATCGTCAAATCATAGAGATCTTCACATTGTCCAACCTAATAAGACCCTGGAAAAGTGGAGTCGCCAGGTGAGATGAAATAAATTATAAAGAAAATAAAGAAAATAAAGAAAATCTCATCAATGTCATTGTGAAAGCCAAGAGTTGACGATGATCCCCGACAACGGCGCTGATTTGTTAGCACGCAAATTGTACCCTGTAAAACCCAAGTAAGAATGAATTCAGTGGGATAAATGCATGCAACTTCCAAGAGCACTATCCAATGTGTCATTAATAACACTCTTCTCTGTTCGAGGTGACTTGAATTCACCCTCAAGGGGTGGGGGGTCCCTCAATGTCCTTACGCTGCCTGGAAGCTTCAGATTTGCAAAATAAGTGTTAGGACAGTGAAAGATGAGTGAAAATAAATTAAAAACCAACATTTGTTCGCTGTTGTGAATGCCCAAAATGATAAAATCTGCATGTGAGATGAATGTAATTGATTCCAGCACACAAAACTACTCCGATCTATGATATAACATCAAAAAAAAGTGGGCAAAGAGTCATTTTATACTGCTGTACCAAAAAAATCAGTAAGATAAAATTTAAAGCAATAGTGTTTATTCTGTCTTTGGCACTCAAATAAATGTAGCCAAAGGAAATGTTTTAAAAAATTGTTGATAGTGGTGCGATATCTCTTTAAAACCAGCTCAATTAAAATGGAAAATAAGAAATAGAAGGTGCTTCTAAATGATAGATTTTACCTAGAAAAAGGCTAGAAACCTCTAAATTAGTGCACAGAAATCATATCAAAATACCATCAAACCCAGAGAGCCGGATACGAGCATAACAAAGCTTTATTCCGCATAAATCAAAAGGTTGCTTGCACCAAAGAGACAGACACAGAACTGGTACAATGATATTCCTTGCACAAAATATAGAAGCTAGAAGAGAAGAGAAGGAAAACATGAAAGAGAATGAGCTCCTGCTGAAGAGGATCTGACCTCAAATGTGTGTGCTCCTCTTTTTATAGCATGAATAACTTTTAGGTCAAGAGAGGGAAAGTCTGGGAAACACATTAGGTCAAGGAGGAAGAAGGGTGCATGAGTCATGCACAGAAGGAGTTTCTTTCAGTTAGAACTCCGATGAAGTGACCGGAATCTATGCACACTGATGCAAAGTGGTCCTCACTCCAATCTTTTGAGGGGCACATTAGTTAACTGATTCTAACTTTAGTTTAACTTATACCGATGCCAACTCACTCATGCATGCACCTTAGATCACTCTAGTGGTCCATGCATGCGCTCTGTTTAACTGAAGTAAATCCCTACATGTGCTCATGAAGACTCCAGTGGTCGATGCAAGCGCCCTATCTAACTGAAGTACATCCCTACATGCGCTCCTGAAACTCCAGTGGTCCATGCATGCACTGTAGTTAATTGCCACTTTTTCTCAAGTTGATGCATGTGCATGCATGTGCCATGCAAAATGATGCATGTCCATGCATGTGTCATGCAAATCAAAACCCTAACCCTAAAAATAAAGTATCTTGCATGTTGCCTGAAAAAGTCTTATTGGAAACTTGAGCTCACAAGGATGCAAAAAATGTGATCATCTTTGTCATACGATCTGTCAAACCTTGTTTCCTAAAAATAGGAATCTTCTCAAAATTGATGAACTTGTGAAATATCTGTATCTGTGCTAAGGAAAACATCACTGTACCAATCATATGTCTGAATTACATGGGAACCAACCTCGACTCTATCAAACTGTCTATGGAGATGCTGTGTAAATACTAGCTTAATGGAATGTGCTGGCCCTTAACACTACATAGCCCCATTGCTGACAGATTCTGCACCTTTTCCATTTGTGCCACCGACATTGCTTACTCCACTATCTATAGTTTGAATTCACTATCCACTGGCATTGACTCAACCTTGACCACAAGTCTAAGTATGCAAATCTCTACAAGCCCTTTCAAAAAATCTTGAGTTTGGATGTGTAGTTAATGAAAGTATTAAAAGGGAAAATCATAGAGAGTGGATGCTACACATGAATCTGTAATATGTAAGTACAATGTTCTTTCAAAGAGTTATCAGATTTTTAATGGCATGAAGAAATAGAGGGGCAGAGAACAAATACATGCACAAATCTAACTACATGTAAACAAATGGATAAAATCACATATAGTAGAAAAAATAAGTATGCCTCATTAAAAAATATATAGTTAGTGATGAGGATCATGTCTGTGGATTCATGGAGACTACATACCCATAGTAAGACACAAACAATGGCAAACCTTTACATCTTCCAATTGATACTACCTAGCAATTGGGAAGTTGTAGCAACTATCATAGCTAACTAATTGCCAATAACTCATAAAGTCACAAGTTTATTCCATAACTCTCACATTAGACAATTAAACATCAACTCCACTTTTCATTACAATAAGACTTTATAATGGATCATTATTGAAACTTACCCCTAATGTCTATCCCTCTTTTCAAAATTTGTGTCCCACACAACTTCAAAGATGTAAGGGTACATCTTCAACAATACGAGGGAATAGAGATAAAATCTTGGACATCAGTGACATTCACAACTGGAACAATTGCGGTAGAGATTGGCTTGAAAATGGTTGGCAATGGTCTTCATAGTGGAGCACAATGGGCTAGGTGGGAACAAGTAAGGTCCAACAACGAGGAGAAGCTCCTTCAAAAGAAGAGGCATCTACTGTTGTAATACCCCCCAGTTTTGACCCATATTATGTAAATCAATGTAAATGTGAATATGTATAGGTTTGTGGTTGGAGCTCAAGGCCAAGGCCCCGACATTGAATGTTTTGGTATGTAACATTAATTAAATAGTGTAGTGGAGCCATGCGCTAGAGAGGCATGGTAAATATGTGAAGGTGACGAAAAGAATGTGTATAGAAACAAATGAAATAAAACCTAGGCAGGATGTGCAAGGCAACTAAATAAGAGGGGCAGTGTTTTCCACAAGAGAGGGAAAGGAACCCAAGCCATAGCTAAGCTAATTAAATGATGACAAATGTCATCCTTGCAAACCATGAGCTGCATCTACCTCGTTAACTTTTGATGCCAATCAATAATTCCTCTAGGAGAAGGCAGTTGCAACCGTTAAGAAGCGTGGGTTGCATGTCATTTAGGGACGAGTAAAACGTGGGCTCTCATTGTCATAGGGGAGGAGCAACCTATCTGTTTTGGGGAAAAACATATGGCTTGTCTTGGAAGCCGAGATTCCTTACCTTAAAAAGAAATCGAGCCTGGAGGAGGGTTAAGATTGACTATTAGAGTCTCTCGTTGAGATTATTTTTTCTGGTTTTTTGTTTTATCATGCGAGCTATGGGAGGAAGGAAAATTCGACCATTCCTTGATGCATTTTCGTTCACCCATCATCCAATGCTTGTTGTAGATGGTGCAAGCAAAGGAAGGGAGAACCGAGTGCAGAGAGAGGAGTGCTGATTTTATTGTTCGGACACCCAGTTAACCACTGGAACCATCAATGCATTCACTTAGTTGCTTGTGTACTTGCCCAGCCCATGTCTTATTCACCTAGATATCGATCAGAGCACCTATAAGTTCATTTGGGAAGATGAACCTCGGGTTGAAGAGAGAGCACAGTGGGAAATTCATGTATTCGACTAACCACCATTCTATTGCCAGCTGCTCGATTGGGAGAAGAGAAATCACAGAATAGAGGGAGGAGGAGGAAACGTGTGGGGATATTCATGAAGCAAGTGGTATAGGGAAATGGGTATAGGTCTTCAGGTGGGTAATAGAGAGAGGGTTGGTAGCAGGAAGGGATTATTATGCCTTGAAGCTGAATGAATAAAGTTAACAGGTGGATAGCATGCACTGCAGTAAAGGATGATTAAGAGATGCTCCCCCTTGTATTCTTGGCTGAAGCAAGAGTTGTAGAGTCAGTAAGGTGGTAAGGGTTAGATGATCCGGTCTTGTCCTGACCTGATAAGAGAATGGTTGTTATTATGATTTAGCCTTGTTATGATTCATAACACTTCTCCCTTGTGGTATGGACAATCTCTTTCTTTGTTGTTCTTGAACAGTTCATGGGATAGCCCTAAAAACAAGTTGAGTTAAGAAAAGAAATAAACCTGAGCCATAACTTGTAGTTTAAATTAACCCATTGGTGGTATCGTGAATTGAGTACGAGTCTTAGATAACCCTGGAAATTGTGGTTTGAATCCCTTGAATGCCTAAAAAACCCAGTTGTGTGCTGGCTTCATGGTTATAGTTGGGGATAACCTGATGAACCCAACTCTGCTCTGGCTTGTCTATGAACCTATGGGCTAGATGGTTGTGAGTGAGCTATAGGGTTCTTTCTTGGCGAAATCATTGCCCAGCTCAGGGGTGGCCTCTCATAAACACGAGTATATGCCAAGGAAGTGCTTATGGTTGGGTGGTACATTCGGTCGCCCTGGATAGAAGGCCTGTTTAAGATAATCATTCTTTTCTTTGGTAGAATGTTGACTTTATTCCCATCATGTTGATGGTGAATATGCAACAATTGTAATTAGATTTCATCATAAAACCTGTATCTTGCTTGTGGATCTTGATCTCAACCATGAGAACTTATGTGTAGCTGTGAGCCTATTTCCTCCAATTCTAGATGCTTACACATACAGTTTATGCCTTGTTTAGATGTTAAAATTAGTCATCCTCTGTAAGACAAGTTTTGAAAGAGGGCATGCTTTGTTTTATGCTTGCATTTATTACATGTTCAAGTGCAGTATTTACTATTGCATTGGTAAACCAGTAATTTCACAGCTAAAACAATGTTACAATAACGATGATTTCCCTGCAATAATGCTGTTGTGAAGCTTTGATAATCTAAATCAGATTCAATAGTGCTTGGACCCTGCTCACCTGCTCTTTAAAACCAGATATACTAGTGTATTTGCCAACTTTAGTCCCAGTTGCCGCCTAAAACACACTTGGGCGTGGGTAAGTCTACCAACTGCTATGTGTGTTCCTGAGGGAAACTATGAGTGAGAACCCAATGTCACCTCTGTCCTAAACTCCTCCGTTTAGACCACAACTCCTAAAGGCCAAGGGGGGTTGTCCCTACTTACTAAGTTTCTTTTTGGGAGTTGTAAATTATCAAAATTTAAAATAACAATCAAACGTGCAATAATGCAATGATTTCAATGACAAGCAAACCCTTTTTAACAATAAAACAAATAATGGATACAAGAGAGAAATAAACAATTAAACAACAATACCAGTGCCTTCTCTACTCAGGCTATGGAGTCACAATAACCAGTTTATCAAAATGTTTTTCCAATAGCATTAAATCATTCACTTAACAAAGTATCAAATTTAATAATAACTTTCAATAAATGAACAAATAAGATGCTTGCAACAAGATGATCAATAGATCACATAAGGCACCAATTTGCAGAACATGAACAACTTAGTGAATCAATGATGCATATAACAAGAATACGCTGAAAATGAAATGCCTTGGAAGAAAAATATTGTGAACAATAGTAACAATGTTGTGCAAGTGGTCCTGTAGATTTAGGTCTCACTTCAACTTAGGGGATTAAGGTTTTTGTTGCAATGAAATTGAACTACTCTATGTGTCTACCCCAAGAGACTATCTCCTTCTATTTGAGAGAGATTGCTGGGTGCTCAACCTGAGAACACAAGGTTCCCAATTAGCTCCACGGGTCAATCCCAAAACTTGTTGGGTGCTCAATTGGAGGACACAAAGTGCCACGAGGCTCCACACAGCATCTACCCCACTAGCTCCACAGGTCAAGTCCCTTTTTCTCAGTTCTAATGAAAATATGTTTCCGAGTGCCTGCTAGACTAGCCAACTCAAATTCTTGTCCTTTCTTGTCACCCAAGATCGGTCGAACTGGCAAGGGGAGAGAATACGGGGCAAGAATCGGGGCTTAAGTTAAATTTTAATTTTTAAGCAAAGAAAACGAAGCAATGCAAGCCAACGCGATTTCACAAGGGAGGCAAAGCTTTCTCACTTGTGAGGTGCGGGCAAATAAAATAACTTAAAGCAAATACTTAGAAAATAAAATGCAAGCCTCAACGATTTTGCATGGATGTGCAAAGCTTCTTCTCATGCAAGGTGTGGGAAAAAAGAAAGTGCAAGCCAACACGATTTCACAAAGGAGGCAAAGCCTTCTCACTTGTGAGGTGCGGGCAAATAAAAATACAAGAAAGTAAAATGCTAAACCCAAGCTACTTACAACACCATGCAAGGGTGGCAATGCCTCCTCTCTTGCATGCAAACGAAAGCAAACTAACTAAGCACTAAATACTTGGAATAAAATACAATAAATCAAGCCCAAGAGACTCTCTTGGACTTGTTACAATGATACAAAAATCAACACTTGATATTATGTAAGAAAAGAGGGGTAAGAGGGCGATTTTGACCGTTTTCTCCAAAGTGGCCGAAATGGCAACTTGTGGATGCCCTTTATGCTTGGAGATGGATGAATTTGGGTAGCATAACCTTCTTCAATGTGTGCAGACCTGCTAAAAACCAACAAGCAAAAGTTACAGAAAAAATGCCCAAAATCAGTTTGGGACAATGTTAGTCTATCATACAAAATGTACAAAAATTTCTGAAAAATTATGAGTAGTTTTTTGATAAGATAACAGTATGCAAACAAGACTTTAAATCAAATTTATATATGAGAAAGATAATGCAGAAAATTTCAAAGAGAATGGAAGAGAAAGTGCTCATTTGCTCTTTCAATGCTTGGAGTGTGGGGTGTCCGTCGAAGGAATTCCACTCTCGAAGCCAAGTAACCTGCAGCTTGTAAAATGTTTGCTATAGCTAGAAAGAAAGGTGAGTACCTAATGAAGAGCAAAGAAACCATAAACTTGTACAAACATATGAAAATCTCAACTACTAAACAGGAAACTCATAAGATTCTAGCAACACTACTAAAATCTTACAAAAGCAAAACACTTTGCTTGTTTGTCCTCCCAAGCTTGTGAAGCTATGAAGTGCAGAAGCAAACCACCATCAAAGAGCATCACCAACACCAAAACTCCTCCAAAGATTTTCTATTACCAAGCCAAATGGCTGAAAATTACAATGGCCCAAGAATGGGCAAGATGAGAGCATGAGAATGAGAAAAATAGAAATGAAGCAAGAGCATGAGAGATTGTAACCACCAAGAGGAGGAAGATCCTCCTTAAGTAGCCAAAGAGAGGGAGAAGACCCCTCTTGCATGCAAGACAAGTGTCAAATGGGAAAGAGGGGGGCGCATTTGCTCAAGGAGGGCGAATTCCATAGAGGGAAGCAAATAATGAGGGGGGAATCTCTCCTCTAATGTTTTGTACCTTGATGCTATGCCAAATGGGGGGGAAACCACCATAGTGGGGCCCCCACCATTGAATTTTACACACCCCATGAGCTCAAGGAGAGGAGGGCGCACTCCCTAGAGTGGGCACTTCACCACACTCTAAAAATTTGCTTGGGGGGTGATCTTTAACCTTTAAATTCATCTTATGTTCATACTATGACCTTAGGAAAATTTATTTCCCCTCCCCAAGTGACTATAGTCACTTTACAAAAATGTGTCTTACTAATTAATTGTCCAATTTCCTGATTTTCATGACTGACCTGGGCAAAAGTGTCCAAAACCTTAGCAAGACTTGTCCGAATGACTTCAAACTTGGCCCAAGGGTGTAGGGGGTCTCATGCCATTTATCTTGAGTACCCATAACCCTACACAACATAAAAAATGACCAAGTAACCCTCTTTTACATTACAACATTTTGTGCTGAGGGACACTTTTTAATGACCAAAAATTAAAAAATCCTATGAAAAACCTAATGAAATTCCGCAAGACTATGGATAATGTCTAGCATGGTAATATAGAACATTCTTAGGCCCCAATCACCCCATGGACTCGATCACTAGGACGCCTTTCACCACTCTGGATGTATTTTTGAGTGGAAAACTCAAATAATTAAAATCACTAAAAATGAATTTTAATTATTTAAGTGAAAAAACACTTGATGAAAGGACTTCCCTAATGATAAAGTCTTAGGTGACTAAGTTACACAAAAATAGACCTTCATGCTAACATATCCTTACAAAATCCCCCGCAGGGGTGTGGAAATTTCATGGAAAGAAGACAAGAAAAATAGCTACCTTGCTTGAATAAATCATTAAGTACTTCTTTCTCATCTTCAAGGCACATTCAACATGTGCATGGTACATCGTTGTCCACCAAGTCGGTTTTGGTGGTCAACAGTCCCATTAAAATGGAGGGAATTGTTGAGTATAGGGTACCTCTACTCATTGATGACGATGACAAAGTTGCCAATGCTAAAATCAGTGAGGCAGCATGAGGGGTGATACTGTGCTGGGCATTGACAGCTCTGAATGCCACATCACATCCAACAACACTACCAGTACTAATGGAAATGACAATATTATCCATAACTTCTTCCTCAATAAAGAAGAGGTGTCTACTGTCTCATACTAGTGCCGATTCTTCTGACTGTTCTAGCACCAAAAATGAAGAACTCAATCATTTTTCATTCTTGGATAACGGACCTCCCTCATTGGGTCCGCACTCTTTAATTGAACCATTCAGAAATCATACCCCTGGTATTGTGGAACTGTATGAATGGACCAAAATTGTCATATGCATTCCCTTGGTTGCAGTTAGACTGGTGGTATTCAAATTGGTCTTAGGTGTTGAGTTTCTGGCCACTAAATTGGCTATTCCAGAATCGAATGACAAGTACAACCCTATTCCCAAATGGATATGCAGGATCATGCTCATCACCCGCCTATGCTCTCACTGTATTATTTTATTTTGTTTTTGCTGTGGAGGGTTGTGACAACTGCAAAAGAAGAAAACCCCATAGATACAATACCTTCAGAAGGCTGCACATATATCACTACAATGTTATGGCCAAAGGGTATGGGGTTGAATGTATATAATATGACCCCAAGAGAGGGCATATATGGGACTAAATATATATGTAATGAAGTAAAGGTATATGTAATAGTGGTCGGCCTAATGAAGGGGCCTCATGTGCAATGAGTGAATAGGTATATATAGAGGTAATGTAGTCATTGTTGAGAAAACATTTGAATTAGATGTGTGAATGTCTTGGGGTATTTGGATGAGGTTCTCCTATTCTTTAAGGAGTTATTGTGTAACTCATCTATCTTATCTATATTAGAGTTGTGCTCCATGTTTACATTTTTGTACATGGTGTTTACTCTTGTCTCTTATGATAATCTAAGGATTTGGTTCTTAACATACAACAACCAGTCTGGAGGCTGTTAAAACCAATGTTACCAGACTCGGAATTGGCAAAAAATTGGTGAGGCAAAAGACCAAAGAGTTTGAATTGGATTGGGAAAAAATCGGCAAATACAAAAAAAATAAAAATATACACATTTTGAATTTAAATATATATATATATATGTTTCCATTGATATTCAATAGAGCAATGTCCTAACAATGCAAAATATCAATAGATGTCCTAAAACAGGCTGTAACAGTCACTGCTTGAGTAAAAGCTTGTAGTTTTTGAAGCCCTAGTTGTCCAGCAGCATCAATGGATGGCCTTACATGGATGCTTTCTTCCTCCTGTAGCCCTGTTGGTCACTATCCCTAACCTAGAAGATGAGAGTCTAGCTGAAACAGACTGCAAAAAGGATTATTGCTGATTGCTCAGACTTGTTGATTGCTCAAGGGTCTTTACATGTCCTGGATTTCAGCTATATGCTAATGTGCTAGGAGGGGTGAATAGACTCCAGGCCCAAAAGCAAGGCACTGGGGATAGGTTTCTGTTATCTCTTCTTCTTCGCTCAATAAAAAAAAGAAATCTTTCTTTTAATTTTATCAGGCATTAGAGAAAATTTGTATCTACTTAGCTAAGATCATCTTGCATTCTAGGCATGCAAATCTAAGGAATATTTTCTATGCGTAAATCTAAAATAATGCATGTTTAGAAACATAGGAAGGACACCGGAAAACTTTGTAGTTGCATGTTTCATAGCTTTTGGTTTTGTTCTAGTGTTATTTTAAAAGCTTGATGTTATATGTATTTGAAATCTGATATTAAGAAAACAACAGGCTATCCTGTAGTGTTGAGATATTTGAATTTTGAACCCTAAACCAGCACCTTTGTCTCATTTTAAACTTGCATATCTAATCATAGAACTTAATAATAGACAAAATCTAAACCATAAATGAATGCTGGAAAATTTCAAACTCAACACTCTTAATCCAACAGTGACATATATTCTCCATAAGCTTGGCACATTTTATCACATCGAAATAGAATCCCAAATCTGATTTATAGCCCGGGCCATAAATAGTGTCACTGTACCTTTTTGAGAATAGCTTGCCTATTATTTTCAGATCTTATTTAGTTACTCTATTTTCTTAATTCGCTTCGGGGAATATTTCAACCTTGTAAACCTCAAACCCCTTAGCATCCCCACAGTGTGCCACATTTGAAGCCCTTTGCTAATTTCCAAGGCACACTGTTTCCTAAAATCGGTTGAACAAGTATTGTGGGAAAGTTGGTCCTTACTGGCAATTACCCAGAAAAGCTTGACCGGGGTCACCTGGTTAGTCCAAGTCTGCTTCGGTGGACTTGGGAAACCTAAAGAGAGAGAGGACTTTATCCGTGTGACACTTACGGGTATTTTCCTAAGGTTTTTTCAGTTTAGCAGCTGATTCCTCCTTGCAATCTTAAAGCTGCTAGGTTGTGCAAAAACAGTTCGTAACAAAAAGAATTCTCATTTACCTCCTCAATGATGTCAAAAGCTCCATATCTCAGGGGCTTGAGTTTCTTGTTGCAGGTGTTTCTTCACTTTGTCTCCAATGCAAAACTTCCGATCTTCTCTGTGCTGGTCATGTTTGGCTTTATACTGCTATTGGCTTCTCAAGCTGCTCCTACACTTTCAAGTGTATCTGCCAAATCCTTTCCACGAATCTGCTTGCATTCCTCTCTTCTCATTACACCTCTGCTTCTTCCTTTTGCTGTCCATACACAATGTCAAAAGGTAAGGGAGGTAGATAGCCGAAGTAAGTCTCAAAAGATGACTTGTTTGTGGAAGAATGGAGTGCTCAATTGTACGAGTGTTGAATGTACACAAATTGCTCATCCCATGCTTTTGGATGCTTGCTGTTGTTACCTCTCAATAACTGCACCAATGTTCAGTTGATAACTTCAATTTGTCCATCAGTCTAGGGATGAAACACAGTGGAAATTGGAATACCTCAGCTTGGTATCCATCCTTTCCCAAAGTGTTGTCCAAAATCTGCCCAAGAACCTGCTATCACAGTCAGATATGATGGAGGTCGGCAATCCAAAATGTACCCACACATCAGTGAAAATCAACTGAGTTATTTCTTGCCTCATGATAGTCTTATTGCAAGGAATGAGCACACACACCTTACTGAACTAGTTCATAATTACAAGAAAGTGATCATGGCCTCTGCAAGAGAAAAAGCGAGGGGTAAGGGATCCTAAAGCACATTGGTTAAGGAGGCACCAGCCTATTTGGAAAATCTCAATCCTCTTTCAAGCACAAAGTATTGGGTTGGCTTATGTTCTACCCAAGATTCGTAGTTAAGACTGGGCTTCAAAAAGTCTGTATTACAAATGTTGCTTGTATGCTTTATGCTAGGGATGAAACAATTTGAGCATGTCTTTTGGCGATGACCATTTGCCAAGAAATTTTGGGCATAGTTTCAAGCTGAATTGAACTTATTTTTATTTCCCCACTTTCTTAAAAAGCTGCTCTGCTTGGGGACACTTGGATGATTAGGGACAACTTAAAATCTCTATAGCACATAATTCGTCTGTCCAGTATTGGTTTTTGTGGAAATAACAGTGTAAGGCTACTTTTCATGAGGAACCATCCCCTATTAACCTAAGGGAACTGAGGCATTTCCAGCAAGAATTGGCTTTGCTTGTTAAATCCAAATTCAGTTTTTTCCGTAAAGATGTCCAATCCCTTCCTATTGGGGCATAGACTCATATGCTAACGTTTCAGGCATTTCTAGAATGGGAACTTCTTTGTAATCCCGTTCTTAGATTGTTGTAACTCTCTTTATCTGATGATGTAACTCTTTGTTTCATGATGCATTTCTCCAAAAAAAAAGATCGCTGCTGGTACAAGTCACGATGTGTACAACAGAAAGGTGAAAAGGAAGACCAAGCAGAAACAAACAATTGTACTCCCATAGAAAACATCTAATACAGATAGGGTATAAGTCTCAATTTTATGGAAAGGGGTTGAAGAACCCTCAATAAATCTAGTTTACTATTCAATTTAGGAATTTGGTTCCCATTTATTGATAATATCTATGCCATTTAAGTTGTGTGGTTTTGAAAAAGGATGTATAAACTAGTATTTACCAAGCTCAAGTACTGTAATCTTATCTTTTATATATAAAGAAAGTTCCATCCTGGAAAATAAAATGGTATCTAGTAGACACAGCTATGTTTCTAAGTGGGCATCTTTCTGATAGAACACCACTAGCTGTGGGGCACTACAATCTACCTCATCAAAGAATCTGTATATTGCAAGTGTTAACAATTGTGACAAACAATTCATATTTCAATTTGAATCTATCAGTACCTTCATATTTCAATTTGAATTTATGTGACAAACATAAATTCGAAAACATACCTTTCAGTACAAGCGATCCATATGCAATTGCAGCACCAACATGGCCCTGCAAATGACACAGTCCATTTCTCTCTCACCAGATATGTGTGCAGTGAACAAGATATATCCTTCTATTAAGAGAAAAATAACTTGAGACAGAAGTTAAAAATGCTACAAGCATATACACATCTTTAGTTGATCCTAAAACTGGATGAAATTTACAACCTTGTTTTCTTTTACTCTTCTTTTGTTTGAGGGGGGTGTTATTAAGAAACATGAAGGGAACAAAATTTAAAGCTGAAAACTCTTTCATCATCTTTTCAAGTATTGTCATGTTAGTGAGACCAACAGGTTATATTCTCTTAGTCTATTTGCTGCAATTGAAAAGGGAGATGTTTATTCATGATTTCAAGGGACAGAAGATTTTCTTTTAACTCACCTGTCTGTGTTCTTAAGAAACATGAAGAGAACAAAACTTAAAGCTGAAAACTTTTTCATCATCTTTTTGAGTAAGTATTGTTATGTTAGTGAGACTAAGTATTGTCATGTTAGCGAGACCAACAGGTTATATTCTCTTAGTCCATTTGCTGCAATTGAAAAGGGAGATGTTTATTTATAGTTTCAAGGGACAGAAGATTTTCTTTTAACTCACCTGTCTGTGTTAGTGAGAAATGTGTATACAGTATACATAAAAATAAGGAGTTAGTGTCATCAAATACAAAGGTATTGGTAGAATGGATGCATACAAGTAGTGCTATCTCAAGGTTTGTTCAATCAATAGGCTCATTGAAATTCATCTCTTTCTTTCCCCTATCCTTGACAGGCTGCTTCTGAATTGACCAGATAGCTATTGATGTTATCTGTAGCATCGGAAGATATTCTTATGTTGTATTTATTTATGTACACTTGTGGCGGGCCATAAGAAAGATTTAAAGCCCTAAAATAATGAAAAATAATGCCACAAAGAAATAGCAGGCCGACCTGCAAAATAAAATAATATAAAATGTATTTTATTATGCAAAAGTGGAGTTGGCCCAGTTTAAGAAGGCAAGTCGGCCCAGAGTGGAAAAAGGTCAGCACAGAACCAGTGTAAATACAGGTGATGCCCTCCTCATTTGGACAAGCAACCAATTTGCTCAAGACTGCTACTCAAGTGCGCAAGCGGCAAAAGGGAGAGAAGAAGACTGCAGGGTTGTAGAAGATTGATTTTGGGGCTCCTTCTTATGTATCTTCTCTATTTGTGATCTCTCTTGATATAGATCACTTTCATATGTGATGTACTTGTATTATGTACTGAATCTCTGAGTAAGAAAGGTTTGTTGGGTTTTTCCCGAGTTTGGGTTTTCCCAGGATAAACTATTGTGTCTCTTGTGTTCTTGTGTTTGATTATGGAAAAATTATACTGCTATATCATTTGAATCTAACAAGTTATGGGCCATGTTATCACATATATAGTAGCCGGGCTACCATACATTATTTTTCTAATTCCAGTACACTATTCAGCCAGTTCCCTAACATTGAGATGCTGAAATGAGAATCTATATTGGATCACTATCAGATTTTGGACAGCAGTTGTATTCCCCATTGCCATGACTGAGTCTCAGGACACTCAGAGAGAGGACCGATATAGCCATTATACCATTTGTACAGAGCAGTCAGTAGTGCCTAGAGTTACAACAGCAGTTTCAGAGGACAGATGATGGTTCAGATGATGAGCATTCAGGTATATGACTCAGCAGGTATATCATAGTGTTGTGGTTATATTGCTTTTATATTTATTCTTATAGCATGTCTTAGCACTTAGTGTCATGATCTGGCGATCATATAGATATATGGACCTGGTTGATCTTATTATATATATTATATTGTCCCTACTTAGACTTAGAAGTTCACTATTCATACTCATTGGTTTTACCCCCCCTAGGGAGAATAGAGGTGATCATTCCACCATACCTTGGCTTGCTAGTGTTGGCTCCATTATTCATTGTCTTCATCCATCCATTACCTACCTTTTAGTTTATCACCCTGACTTACTACTTGACTAGTGACATGGAGGATCTTTTCCCCACTATAGCCTCTGTATTGGATGAGCTTCCCTGTTTATTGTGTCTCGGCTCTGAGTTGGTGACAAAACTTACCTATGGTGAGTTGGAGTTCCTTGTGAATTCCCCCTAGTCACTAAAGTTGTGTTGGCTAAACCTGAAACTTTTAATGCTGCCATGAATACAAAATCTAGAAAAAATGAAATGTTATATCTTGTATGAAAAGCCCATTCATGCAATGTGTTTTTCAACACACATGAATGAAAGGCATGCCAAATGAAAATGGCCATGAAAATAAAATGTTATATCTTTTGGAAATGTAAATACCTAGGTAAACAAGCTGTCTGTGACAAACTTAGAAGTGCTCAGGTAAACAAGTGCCTTAAAAACACACCTGCAGCAGAAAGCTTAAAATAAATGTAAATCTATGCAATGTGTTTATAAACACACATAGATCGAAGGCTATGGAAACTTAAGGCCCAAAAAGCAATGGAACTTAAATGCTATATCTAAATAATTGCTAGCCTCATTTGTATTATGGATTGTGCGCATCTGTTAAAGGTGAATAAACCCTCTTTGAACAACTTATCCATTTGTGAGACACCGCCATTCCCTGTGTTGTTGCTCATTCAGTATATACTATGGTGTGTATTCCCTTTCCCTTTGCCAAAGTGTCACAAAGTTAAGTCAATCAAGTCATCCCTTAGCCTAGCCAGTTATTTTAGCCTTCACCTTTCACTAGCAAATTGATCACAGCTATGAAGTGAGTATGGTCTTGAAAGTCTAGTCTGAGTCTAAATAATAATTAATGACATTATATATTTGGATTTAGATCGCCAGTAATGATTACTCTGTGTTATAATTGTTATTTGAATAAGTTGTAGAGCATGCATTAACCTTTGACACTTTGCAGCAGCTTCTGATGATGGTCTGAGTTATATTTGGTCATGTTGACTTCGTCAAACTTAGTTTGACCAAGGTCAACCATAGGACATGAGATGGTTGGACCTTGTGATGATATGGATAGATGATATATGGTCTATGTACATGTACATGATGGTTCTATGCATCAGATACAGGTTTATGATGATGATTCATGGTTTACAGCATTATTTGATCAGTTACAGATTATTATTATTTGACCTGTTCCGGTATATTGGATATATTATATGATCATGCAGAGACTCATATGGTGTATGAGTACACATCTTGGATGGATTTGGACCTTCTGAGTCCAATGAGACAGTCTGTTTTCAGTTCTAGGCACTTACAATGATGATTGAGCCTCAGTAGGCTAACCCAGTGCAATTTTGGTCTGTCGGAGACCCTGTCAGAGCAGAGAGGATTTTTATTTGGTTGACCTAGGGCGCTGTGCTTGGAGGGGGTGGTTCAGCCACTTGTTTTTACCATATTACCCCCCTCCCGGACACACTGGTGTCCTCACCTTGACAGCGCAGGCACTCCAGGAGGCAGTTTGGGGCAATTTCACGCTTCCTGAGGCATTTCAGGATTGATAGAAATGGCTATTGAGGAATTCGATTTGGGCTACTGAGGCAATGTCTTGGCATGGGATGATCAGTGACGATGGGTTGATGTCTTCCACACCTCCTCCAGCAGTTTCAGCTTCATCGGGACCCGCATCCATCACTTATGGCACTTTCTAATGATTTCTGAGGCCTCTTAAGGCCCACAATTTGTCCATAGAGGCACGATTTGGTATATTGATGACTATTTTATTATTATTGTGCTATGGGGATTGACCAAGGGTGGCTAAAATTACCCCTTGGACCCACCATAAGCTTCTTATTATATTTTGTCATCATGATATGGTGGGATTCCCCTCTCCTAGGGCGATTTTGTCCACTTATGTTATATTTTATTAGTGATCCATGTATTTTATTGTTGAGCTCATCTTAACCATTGATTAGACATTTGTATTTTTTCATCTTAGCCACTCATTCAAAAAGTCGTCAGGATTTTGATGCCTCTCCTTCCTATTTAAAGGAGAGAGCCTCTCATTGTAAAGGGGACCGGTGGCTCTGGATTATTGGAATAGAAAATTATTATTGCATCTATCTCCAGTGTTGTGGTGAATGTTTTTGGTGTTCGTTCATTGGTTCTTCCTTTGCACTGAGTTATTGGAGATCTTGTTTTGCCATATCTTTTGTACCACGTTTTTGCATCTATAGGTGGAGGCCGATTTGCTTTGAGGAGGAAGTATCGGTAGGGGAAAACTCTCCCTACTTCTTCTTTGGATCTCTTCATTGGTAACAGGGAGTATTACTGTCCCAGGACCTTCTATTTCATGTTATCATTGCATTTTACTTGTATTTCCTCCATACTTGATCTCTCTGATTGAAATCGATTTCCTTGGATTGACAAGTAGAGGAGGGCGCACTTGTGGGCTAGGGCATCAATTTGGCAAGCAAAATCAACAATCTCTCATTTGATCTCTGCGGGAATCTTCCTCAACATCAAGGCATCTCTCTTCATCACTCAGGTATGATCTCAAGGTAATTTCTATCTCCATGATCTATCCACTTGTCTTAAATATTTCAAACCCTAATTAATCAAAACCCCCATTGTTACATTTTCTTAGATCTACTGAGATCTAGTGGGTTGTTGGGTATAATATTGAAAACCCACCTCTATAGTATCCACGGCATCCCGGATCTATAGTTTGGTGAGGATTGGCCTCCATTTGACCCCCTTCCCAAGCCAACTTAGCCTCTCCAAGTGACGTCGCACTCCTTGGGGAAGGTGAGTTACCCTAGATCTAGTTGATGGGTAGTTGAGATTCCACTTGATTCATGATCTACACATCCAATAACCTACCCCTACACTGTCACTTTTCTTATTTCTACCTTGTGGGCCCTATTCCATGTTTTAAGGGATTTAATCCCATTTTTGGACCACTTGGTATCTTAAAACTCAGATCTAGTAAGATCTAGCCATTGGATTGCCTTGAAATTGTAGATCCATACTCTCACCTGATCAACCTACTTGGATCTAAATTTTGGATGCCATTGGACTTGTCTTGATCCATTTATCCCCATTTTTACCCTCCTTAGGCAAAGTCGCACTACCTTGGAGATTGGAGCTAGTCCACTTCTAGGACGTGGGTACTTGAGATTTTAGTGGATTTGGAACGAGCATAATTCAAAACCTAGATCTAGTTGGTCACTTCATCAAATCTTGCCTTGGGGATAGCATTCCTTATTTTAAGGGATTGTGGTCCACTTAGGTCAAACCTTCAATCTTTAGATCTAGACTTATTCATCCATCAAACCTTTAATTGCCCACTTGCCTCATGCAATAGGAGTCATCAACCACAAGTTAACTTCACTTTGACTCCATTAATCCCAATTCCCAAGGCACTGATCTCTCTCCAAGTCAATTCGACTTTCCTAGATTGTTGGATCAACTTGTGGTTTGATCCTTGTGTGGTGGACTAAACCCTTTGATGTCATCATATATCATGATCAAGCTTGTCACTTGTACTAGTTCGCCCCAATTTAACCCCTAAACTACCCTGCATTGGACACGGTTCCCAAGGCAGTGGATTTTCTCACATTGAACTAGTACTTCAATCCTGGATCCCATTTCAAATACTATAAGTCACTCTCACATCAATAATGAACCAAAGCTATACTCATTGAACCCCTCACTTGTCTTGTGACTTCATCCTTAGGTCTAGGATAAACCATACACCTTACTTCACTTAGAATTAACCTGATTCGGTGTCTTGGTTTTGATCTCTCCTGTTGGGAGTAGATTGAGTCTCCCCCTTTGTTGTCTGGGCTAGATAACATAAAGCAAAGGTTGCCTCGACTGGCGTGACAACCATCTATTGGAGGTCGAGGTGATCGTGGTTGCACCTTTTGAGTTGCCCTTCCCTATTGCCATCCATTAATGGATACATCCACGGGGGTAACTACAGTTTAGGTGATAACAGGCCCACTCACGCTATCCTGCTGCATGTAAAGCACAAAGATTTACTTTGAAAATCAGGAGCCGAAAATCTAGGGTCCGAAAATCTACTGTTTGAAATCAGGGGCCAAAGATCTAGGGTCCGAAAATTTAGGGACGGGAAATTGCAAATCTGAAATTTTGGTTTTGGTGAAGTTTAAATTTTCTATAGAAACTGTAGAAATTAGGGTTTCAGTTTACGAGTTGTTCTGTCCATAGATCCAGAAGAAAAGGAGGCCTATCCAACTCGCCTTGGGAGGGCACATTAGCCTGTGGATTCAGTTTTATCAAAGTCCAAGTTTCAATTTTTAACCCTCTCCTGTTGGGTTTCTGCACCAGATCTATCAAGATGGTTGTTGAACTCAGAGATATTCCAGAGCCATAGGGAGCCCGAGACAAATTAAAACAACAAGAAGAAATCCGAAAAGATTACCTTCTTACTACTCTCTCAGGCTCTATTTCAGACAATGATGCTCATGAAGATTCTCCACAAAGAAGTCAAGGAATGCAGAAGATGATGACCATCGAAAGGAGTGTTTCTTTTAGTACACCAATGATTGTATTATCTCTAGATAAGGAGATTGTCATTGGTGATGTATGAAGATCCAGGTTGCAGTTTCTTCAATGGGCTTCCGACAAGAAAGAAAATAAAGATCTAAGGACTCCAGTGATCCCTGCAAGGAGGCAGAGATCAAGAGGGAGCCCACAAAAACAATAAAAGATAAGTATTTGTATTTGGATCATCATTTGTCATTATTTCTCTTGTAGATCAGATCTTAATGTTCATAATAGTTGTATGCAAATCTGTATTCTTAGAATCAGGAAGTGTGGTATGCATGTTATAATGTAGCATATTATACGTTTATATATGACTGAGATTGTCGAGCAGTACGTTCTTATAGTACATGTTATAAATATGTTGAGTAAGCAGCCTGTAGTGCTGCACAACATTCCATGAACCCTAGATGGAACTAGTCTAGGATGAAACCTCTTTGCTAACAAACTGGAGCAATGCACGCTCCTGACAGTATGTTCTGGTGGAGATGGAAGGCATCCAGATAGTCACCAAGTATGTTTGGGATATGGATGGATGTTGTGTTGAAGCATTGGCTAATATGCTTACATGACTATGTAAACTATTGTCATTGCATTGAAATATAATTTGATCTTCATGATTATGCAATGTTGCTGACTATTTGACAAAATCTGACTTGTAGGGAAAGATCACATGCTATGGCCTACAAGAGAAGGATGATGGGACTTGTTCTGAAGAGAAAGTGATGGATGTGTAGTCATCCAGATTAAGATCCCGTTGATATTCAGTATCTGAGAGGGAGCAGGATGCTTAGAAATGGCTCTCAAGATCAGATAACAGGATGGCTTCCGTGACAAAGGGAGCAACTACAGTAGATATGACGACTATTCAATAGTAACAACAGGCATATGTGGATCTAGTACATTCAGTCATATGTGGACCCATGACCCACAGGTCTAGGAGATCTCATATGAAGACTGACGATTGGTCTCTCTCTACTACAGATGTTCATCCTTTCAATGGACATAAGGAGTTGCAATTAGCAGCAGCAGATAAGTTATTTGAAGTTCATTAGTATGTTACCTGAGATGTGGGGACTACATGAATAACAGAGGCTTCTAGGAGCAAGATGCTCGAATGCAAAGGGAGTAGGATGCTCAGATGCAGGGGAGCAGGGCATTCTACCACAGAGGGAGATGTGATGAGCTTGAAGACAAATGTTTGTAGCATCGGGCGGACATTCCCCCAGTATTAGCCATGTGCCTTGGCTAGGGGTGAATGGTTCGGTGGCAGGGCAGTATCTTCTCCCAAACACCCTGTGACGGGGTGGGAAGATTGGCTTTTGCGTGATGAGTAGTGTTGATGCATCGAGCATTCCCTTAGTATTAGCCATGAGACTTAGCTAGAGGTGAATAGCTCAGAGTAAGGCAGTGCCTTCTTCCGGACATCCTGTGATGGGGTGGGAAGATTAGTCCTCAATTGCACACACTATCCTCCTAGAGGTTGAGCATCGAGCATTTCCCCGGTATTGGCCATGAGACTTGGCTAGGGGTGGATCAAGTGGGACAGTGCCTTCTCTCAAACACCAAGTAGAGTGGAGAGATTAGTCCCTAAGATGACTCAGAACGAGGCGGTGCCTTCTCTCGGACACCAAGTGGGGTGGAGAGATTAGTCCCTAAATGCTCAAAGTGCGACAGTGCCTTCTCTCGGACACTAAGTGGGGTGGAGAGATTAGTCCCTAGATGCTCACTCATGGATTTAGCCATGAGACTTGGCTAAGAGACCTTGAAACAATCAACTTGAAACAAGCTCGTGATCAACCTTTCCTTGAGATGATACATTGAAGACAAGTCATGGCGTGAAGCTTTTGAAGAAACCCAAGATATGTTCAGGCAGAACGAGCAAGAAGAATAACTCCCTCACTGAGAGGGAGTGTTCTCCTTGAGATAGGGAGAATGGTGTGACTCTCCTTGAGAGGGAGAGATAGGGAGCTGGTTGTTCTTTATGACACTTCTCGATGGACTGAGTTGTGTAGAGGGCATCATGTTGGTCGTAGCCACATGGACGTAAATAGACCTTTCTTATGATGACGAGAGGTACGAGACAAGCTGTGACGATAACATGATATTCAAATATCATGAAGCCAGTGTTGAAAAATACCTTCCTCGCTAAGAGGGAGTTGTTGCCGCCTAATACACACCTGTGGGGGGGCGCGGCAGGAAACCTTCAAGCCACTCGGTGTGTCCTTGGGGGCAAGTGAGAGTCAAGTGTTGTCACCTGATTACTTGACTCCTCCGTCTAGGCTTACTCCTAGCGAAGCCAAGGGGGGTGGTCCCTATGAAAGTTAAACTAAGGCTTTTAATCTATAACAAAAGTAAAAGTCTATTCTAGGAGTTATGATGAAATAACTTAAAATAAACCATAAATCACCGCAATATGAAATTAAAACCCACAACTTTTAAGATAACAACACAATTCATGACATTGGTAAAATTAACTTAAACAATAAATATTAAAGATCAGTGCCGATGAAAATGGAGTGCTTGCGAGGGTTGCTTTTGTGGTCTCGGTGAAAGTGTTGCAGTGTCTTAGTTGGTAAATTTTAAGATTATTAAATGAGTGGATTAAGGAATGGGTAAAATTGTTGGTTTGGCCCAACCAGATCTAACTCTTTGGACTGAGTGCTTTGGCGACTTAACCGAGTGTCCAACCAGGCAAGGATGAACCTTCTTAAAGTAGCTTGCTTACTCTACGGTATACCCCCATGCAACCTCCTGAATCCGCCAAGAAAGATAAGATTGGATTGTCCTATTAAACTAAGTACCTTGCACCCGTTTCTGATTGGTCCAACTATTCCGACTAAGCTGCAGCGGCCAAGGGCATACTTTGAGCTTGGCGTGTGGTTCGTTTTATTAAAATATGTGAGTGGATGATTAACTAAGCTACGACCCAAGAATATCTTTTCCTCGCACCACAAAGTGATGGATTACTTCGATAGAGCAAGGGGTTAATTTTAGAATCAGATTTAAAGAATAGTTGTATGATTGAATAAAACACATAAGCATATGACAAAATGATAAATGAGTCATTGGAGGACGTTGTGTGCATGATGGAGTTGTTTAATTACTACTGCTCAAATAAAACTAATCTAAGACGAAAAATTAGAAAAGAAATGCAAAAAAGTAAAAAAATGAAAAAAGTGAAAATCCACCCTAGGGGGATTGGGGTCAGGCGCTGGAATTGCCTGTTGAGCTCTTTTTATTCTTTTGATTACAATATGAAACTTGAAATGAAACACAACTTTCCCTTTAAGCTTAGGGAACAAGACAGTTTACAAATTAATGTGAAAGTGAAACAACGCTTGAACAACTGATTCACAGGGTGGTTCTGGGAGCTTCCAAATGTCTTTCTTGTGAGTTTTTTAGCTCCAACCTGCTAAGAACATAAAACAGACCAACAAGCTAATGTTGATTAGAAATGACAATCAGAACACTTCTTTAAGAGTGTTCTGACAATGCTACAATTTGTCAAATTGAAAACTAACTAAACTAGTAATGAAAAACAAATAAAAATGAACCAAGAACACGAACTAGAAAGTTTGTTTCTTGGGATCTTGGCTTGCTCTTTTGGGGCATCCAATAGCAAGCTTTTAAAATAGCCAAATATACACTTCAACCAAAACAAAATTTTCCTATCAAGAACTCTAGATTCCATGATAAAACAAGCTTGAAAAGGAAAATTTGTAGAACTAGATGTAGACTTGAAATTTATATTTTAAAAGAATCAAGATCTAATAACTCAGATCTACTTTCAGATTTGCTTGATAAAATGTAAATCTTAAATCAAGTAACCAATAACCAAAGATAGTAGAAGAAATTTGGATCAGAAGAAGTTTAAACCCATGGGGGTTGAGCGTTGAAGATGGGCAATGGAGTCTCTTTCCTGATGCACCGGTGGAATCGAGTGTCTTGATCGGATCTATTGGATGGAGTATAGACCTAACATGCTCACCACATCCTCCAGCTTAAGCAACCTGCAGAATCACAACCAAATTAGCAAAGAGGATTAAAAGCATATGTGTAAATGAACAACAGAAAACTTGAGAACTAATAGATTCAAACAAGAAATCATACTACTTCTAACATTCTAATATCATCGACAAAAGTAAGCAACCTATAAAGCATTACTCACTATTCCTTATGAAAGATAACTTCCCTTTAAAGGACAAATGGATCCCAACAATTGCAAGCATGAAATAGAAAAGATAAAGGTTACCTCATGTTATCAAAGCACACCAAATCCAACCAAGGACAACAACTGGGTAAGCCTCCAAAGCCTTCTTATTAACTCAATAAAAACATATTACAATACGATGCCAGTAGAGGTTTCACCTTCTAATTCTCATAATGGACCTAAGCTGCTCAATTTATAGAATAAGGCAAGCCATCTAAGGTGCAAAACCCCAAGGAGGGTGAGCTCCTTGATTGTAGAGCAAGCAAGCTCATAGCCAATGGAGATGCACCTCATCACTTGGAAAAAATCAACCAAAAAGGAAGTAGCTGTGTTGTGAAGGCAGCTCATGCGAATGTGGAGGGCGAATGCTAGATGTTTCCATGATGCGTTGGAATAAACAATGGGCTGGTCGCTTGGATGCTTTAATTAGCAGCTTCATCATAATGCGTTGTGCCACCTCCCAATGAGGTAGCCGCCCCCACTTTGATCTCATCCATCCACCAACACGAACACGGCCATGTGGAGAGGTCCGACCCACATGAAAGGAGGGAAAACTTGATGTTTCCCAAACCACGTTGGATGGTGGGGTTGGAATGTTCCAATTGGATGCTCTAACTTTGACGCTGATCCATGTGGGTGGTGCCACCTCACAAGAGGTAAGCGCCCCCACCAAACTTCTCATCTTTCCGATCCGTATACAGCTATATCATGAGTGAAGTCGGACCACGTGAGGAGGGCGAACCTTGGAAATAAATACTCAACGCTTGACCTTTTAATTCAATCTTTAACATATGCTTTCACCTTTCACTTAGTCACCCACCTTAATTTAACTTGTGCCATGTCATTTGGCATGTGCCAAATACCAAATTTTAAATATTTTAATTTTTTGACTTGGTGCATTTTGTTGCACTTTTAACATTAAAGTCCCAGTTTGTAGCTTCGACAGGCAAAACTACTCCACGGGGGTTCTCGGTCGCCCGAAAGGTAGGAAAACCGGTTATCGCGGTAAAGAGGATGCTCTGAGCTTGAAAATGAGCATTCTTGCGCCAAATTCCGACTTCGGATCACACTTCTATCACCTTTTGAAAATTTTCAATTAAACCATTAAAAAATGGCTTAAAAATGCAAAAAAATATTTTTTCTCGGAATTGGCTGAAACTTCAGGGGGGCCTAGTACATGACCAAACGACAAAAACCTAGCGTCTAGCATGTTTATAAACGTTACAAAATGGGCTCTAATAATCCCCTAAGGCCTAACCACCACTTTGGCCATTCCAGCTTTGGAGGTGTAGGAGAAAAACTCATCGATTATACTCGGTTAAAGGCAAAGCATAATCAACAAGGGAAAAAACTCCTTGGAATACCTTCTTTGGTTGTCAAGTCCTAGGGAACCGAGTCACTCAAAGACCACCATGCTAGCACGCTTATTACAAATCCCGTGGGGCATGGACATGCATTACAAAAAATTAAAAAGGGGGCCCTGAAAAGGCCAAACTTGGAACTTCTGAACTCTGAAACAGCACAAGTAATTGTGCAACATTGGAGGATCTCTGAAGTCCAACTAAAGTGCAACTTTAGGTGGTAATAGGGGTGTTGATGTTATTTGTAGCATCAGAAGATATTCTTATTTTGTGTTTATTATGTACACTTGTGGCGGGCTAAAAGAAAGATTTAAAGCCCTAAAAGAAGGAAAAATAATGCCACAAAGAAATAATAGGAATAAAAATAAAATAAAATGTATTTTATTATGCAAAAGTGAAGTCGGCCCAGTTTAAGAAGGCAAGTCGGACAAGAGTGGAAAAAGGTCAGCACAGAACTAGTATAAATACAGGTGACGCCCTCCTCATTTGGACAAGAAGCCAATTCGCTCAAGACTGCTACTCAAGTGCACAAAAGGGAGAGAAGAACACTGCAGGGTTGCAGAAGATTGATTTTGGGGCTCCTTTTGTATCTTCTCTATTTGTGATCTCTTTTGATATAGATCACTTTCATATCTAATGTACTTGTATTATGTATTGGATCTCTGAGTAAGAAAGGTTTGTTGGGTTTTTCTCGAGTTTGGGTTTTCTCAGGGTAAACTATTTTGTCTCTCGTGTTCTTGTGCTTGATTATGTGAAAATTATACTGCTATATCATTAAAATCTAATGATAGCATCATGTCAAACACTAGTACATTCTTTTAAATGGGAAAGGTATTGTTATCACACTATAGTAGCAGGGCTACTATCCTTGTTCAACAGATATCTGCACATTCCAGAGCTTTCATTATTCCAGAGCATGGCTATATATTTTGGATCACTCATGATCAGAGCAGTATATTATCTAGACCTTGTGTCAAGGCTGAGCCTTGAGAGTTCAGATTTGATGACTGATGTGACCCTTTATCCCATACAGTTTCAGTTCAGTGCTTAGAGATGTATTGCAGCAGTGTTTCAGATGGTACATGATGATTATTATTATGATGATGTTGTATGATCTATGGATGCTTTATCACTGACTGTGGATTATTATCTTGTTGATTTAGTCATGTTCATAGCATCTGCTTGGTATATTATTCCTGATGTGGCAAACTGTTTAAAATGAACTATAAATCATAAAATGGACAATTGCTTGCACATTTAGGTCATTTAACAAAACCCACTGGTTTTCCACCTTACATAGATATGGTCTCTCCTGACACCAGTTGTCTGCTACTGTAGGCTCCATATTCACTTGACTCCATCCATACATGACCTTCCTATTTGACTTCAAACCTTGACCTGTCTCATTTGACTTTCTGATACCGAGGACTTCCCCATTTTTCTACCTCTGTGTTTGGACCGCATCCTTGTATGTTCAATGTCTCGGCTCTAAGTTGGTGACAAAACTTGCCTTTGGTGAGTTGGATTGTAGGCCTAAATCATTCTGGTCGGTTGTCCCGATGTTTGGCATTGGCTCGAACTCCCCCTAGTCACTTGAGATGTTGTTGGCTAAAACTGAAAGCTCATGTTCTACCTATGGAAACTTATAAATTCGCCCATGGAAACAAAAAAAAGGGCAAGAGCGATGAACAGCTAAAAATACTCCTCTAAGAATATAATAAAGGTCCAAAAAGCAATGGTTCTTAAAAGCTATATCTAAACAATTGCTGACCTTATATGTATTGGAAAAACATGCCCTGGATGAAAGCTGCAACTAGTTGTGCTTATCAGCACACCTGAGATTCGAAGGGTTATGTAGGCCAAAAAGGCCATGAAATAAAATTGAATGATCCTAATGAACCTGGATCAACTTGATGTAGACATGATGCCTAAGTTGAATAAGCACTCTCTGAACAACTTATCCATTTGTGAGGCACAGCCATCCCCCGTGTTATTTTGTCCAGCACAGAGTTTGTAGCTTTCCCCTTTCTCCCAGTCCAAAGTATTTTTGAGTTGAGTTAGACAGGTCAACCCCTTTGCCCAACCTTGTTCCTAGCCTTCATCCTTCACTAGCAGTTTGACCATGTCCAATGGGTGAGTTTGTCATTTGAACTATTGTGCAAGTAATTTTATATAACAAAGGAATATGCTAACTTGATTAATGCCACTGAATGGATCTTATACTTTGAGCTAGGCTGTGAAAATGATTAGAGAAGCATGTCTTAGTCTACTGATGTGATTTATCCTTGGTTGTACATTATTGGGATCTGTGATGATGTGGGCCATGTATAGATGCCTATTGATGATGATTGATGGTCCCACATGCTTGATGATGATATCATATGATGGACATATGATGCAGATGATGATTGATCCAGTTCAGCAGATTTATTTATTATTTCAGATCAGCAGATTGTACATTGTCCATATATGGTGGACCCTACAGTTGGCCCATTAGGGCAACCCATGGTGTATGAGTACACATTTCTAGTGGATTTGGGTCTTCCGGATCCAATGAGACACTTATCTTTCAGTTTCGGGCACTTCTGACAGTGATTGATGCAGTTTTACACTTGTTGAACAGATTTGGGGCTGATTTCCAAGCTTGAGCAGCAGGGGCCCTGAGAGGCCAGTTCACCTAGGGCGCTGATGATGAAGGGGGTGGTCCAGCCACTTGTTTTTACCATTTACCCCCCCCTTCTGGAGAGCCTGGTGGGCTCAGATGGACAGCGCAGATGCCCTAGGAGGCAGTTTTGGCACTTTCACAGTTACCGAGGCAGTTAAAAAATGGGATAAAGTGGTCATTGAGGAAATCGATTTGGGCAATTGAGGCAAGGTTTTGGCATTTGGTTTTCACAGAGGTCTTCCAGGGTGATCTCACTATCTTCCAGCCAGTTTTCACCATGTGGGTATGCCCACATTGATCACAGGAGGTCTTTTACTGCTAGTCTGTCACAGATTTTGAGGACAGATTTGATCATTTATATTATCTTGGACATATTTTATTATTTTATTGTGCCTTGGGGATGAGCTAGTAAGGATTGATGCCTCCTAGCCCCACCATGTGCTTATATTGTCATGTCCTAGTCACTATGAGGTGGATTTTGGTACTTATACTTCTCTAGTGGATGACGTCACCCTCTTTTTGTACCATTTAGTGGGGGCGCTATCATTATATTGGGTGATCCATGTGATGTATTGTTATGATTTATTGTTAGCCGTTGACTAGATCTTTTTATCTTTTAATCTTAGCCACTCATGTAAAAAGTGGTTAGGATTGTACTCTCTCCCCATCCTATTTAAGGAGGGAGCCTGTCATTGTAAAATTCATCTAGAGATTTTTGGCTCTTGGCTCTTGGAATAAAATTTCTATCTTTTGGAGTACATGCTTGGATTGGAGTGGATGTTGCTTGTTTCGATTGTAAATGCTTTTGTCCATTGCACTGGAGGATCTATTGTAGCTATCTTGCATATTTGCCATATCTTATTTACAGGTTAAGAGGACGTTTTTGGACAAGTGCGAATTGGTGGGGAGGCTTGCCCTTCAAGCTTGGAGGAAGACGTTTTGGTTTGACAGGGAGTGGTTTTGCTTTTGTGTCAACTATTCTTTGTTTATCTCTCTCTTGCTTGTATCTACCTTCAACATGTTAAACTGATTGATGCTTTGCTCCTTGGTTTGACAGGTTAGAGGGAATCACATGTGGCTTGGGAAAATCGATTTGGCAAGAGGGCTTCAAGAATTCTCCATTTGATCTTTGGCAAAGTAATCCTCATCTCAACTAGCATTCATCTCTTCATCCAGGTATGCTCCAAGAGGTATGATCTTCTTCTTCCTTGAATCATCCATAATTTCTAGATCATAAAAACCCTAATTGATTAAAACCCTTGTTTTTGGTTTTTCTTAGATCTACTTAGATCTAGCCTTGCTTTTGAAGAGATATTGAAAACCCACCTCTATAGCATCCACCCCTAGTTGGATCTATAGTTTGGTGGTGATTGGCTTAGAATTGACACACTTTTCAAGGCAAAAAGCCCTCTTGAACCCAAATCGCACTTCCTAGAGAGAGGCTTGTTTGGTTAGATCTAGCACATGGGTAGGTGAGATCCCACTTGATTGGTAATCTACACACTTGATAACCTACCCCCAGATTCTTACTTTGGTGAATTCTACCTTGTGGACATCATTCCATGTTTTAAGGGGTTAAAACCTCCTTTTGAATTTCTTGGTGCCTTAAAACTCAGATCTACTAAGATCTAACCCTTGGATTGACTTGATTTTTGGGATCTACATAGATCGGGGTACAAGCCACTTAGATCTACAGTTTGGTGGCCATTGGACTTGATTTGGTCCACTTAACCCACCTTTTAACCCTCCTTGAGCAAAGTCGCACTCCCTTGGGTGAGTGAGTTTGCCCACTTTGAGGAAGTGGGTGATTGAGATTTTCGTGGATTTGGAACAGCCATACCTTGAAACCTAGGTCTAGAGCATCATTTTGTGACGATCTGCCTTGGGGGTAACATTCCTTGTTTCAAGGGATTGTGGTCCACTTAGGGTCATTTCATGAAAACCTAGATCTAGCAAGATCCAACCATTCAATCTCATCTAGCCCACTTGACTTGGCTTCTAGGTGTCCCGATCTACATTTTGACATACCTTTTGACCCCATTAGCCCATTTAACAAAGCACTAGTCCTCCTCAAAGCAAGTCGCACTCCTTGGGAATTGTGTTAAACCCTAGATCTAGTACATGGGTACTCCTAAAATTAACTTAGATCCATAGATCTAATCATTACCTAACCTCTAGTACCAATTTCACACCTTAGCTTCACCTTGTGGGCCCACTTAAAGCCATTTCACACATCCCAAGAAAATAGGACCCACTTGTGTAAACATATGGTACTACACCTTGTCATCATACCCAATTATGTGGCCTAAACCATACATAGGTTGAAACACTAACAATTTCTCAAACCACCTTCAACCACACCTCAACTTCTAGGTCCACTTAGCCTTGCTTTGGTTTCCGTAACTCATCATTTACTTCCCCTTAGAAACCTTTGTTTGGGTCCAATCAATTGTGATTGGTTATAGGCTCTCCCCCTAGGTCTTGTTTCACCTTGACCTAAAGCGAAGAGTGCCTCGGTTGACGTGACTCCCACCTTGCATTGGGAACCGTGGCATCTCTTGGGTCACCTCTTTAGTTGCCTGTCTCCTCTACCGTCTCGGATGGGATACCACTAGGGGCAACTACAAGTTGCGTGATAACAGGTATCTTCAACAAAAGACAAATGCAGGTTTGGATTGCTCATTTGAGACTGAGTTACAATAATAACAATAGTTCCATCCATCATTATAAGATCCGATATATGAACTCCATCAAGTCACCATATACCCCCTATTACACCCCAAATTCATTGCAGTGCACCCTACCAGATGTGCCAAAGAGGGGGGTCTCTTTTCCATTGTAAAGGCCAAGTATTGGTCTAGCAGGACTCAAGATCCTTGGTCAGTCATGGCATGTCCTCTTGGTCCTCATCTCAAGGAGTGTTGGTCGTGTGGCTTTGCTAACTACCCCTTGATGGGTGGTAGCTCCTCATCATGTCGAGCATTTATGCCCTAGATAGGTATTTGGTGCACCTTGCGATGACTCTATTAGGACACATGGCCAGGAGCCCCTAGCCTCACTTACAATTTTATGCTTTGTAGAGGTGATTGCGCTTGTAAGGGTTGTCATACCCGCTCTAGCACACCTCATTCATACCCTCTTGGAACTTATTTTATTGTATCACTCCTCCCTCTTGGTCATCTTGGTCAAAAAGAGCAAATCATCCACCTTGAAAGCAAGCTTTTGGAGGCCATACCATCCTAAGAAGGAGGGCGTTAAGGGCAAAAGACATGTTGAGGTTAGATGGGGCATGACGTCCTCTTTCCAAGCTCAACTTTTCATCATGTTAAAGCTATCAATGTATTTTATCATTATTTTATGTTTTATGAGGTTGTCCCTGCAATGTGGGTAACAATCCCTAAAAAATCATTAAGTCATTTTAAACACAAATTAGGTAGGTCGGTCTAGAGGAGGGATAAAGTAAGCATTTTCTCTTGTAAATAAGGTTCCCTCCTCTCATTTGTAATCAAGATTATGGGATCAAATATGACTGTAATCTTATTTTTACATGTGTATATGAGCAATTAGGTGGTGTGCGCCTCCTTTTGGCACTTCTAGGGTTTTTCAAGGATCAAATTTGATGTTTGATGTTTTCTTTACAATCTTTCAAGGCTATTCTAAGGTGAAAGTATTCTTGAGGCTCTTTCTCTTCCTCATTTTTCTCTCTCAATTGTGGTAAGATCTTGAACCTCTTGTCTTGCACTGTCGGAGGCATCCAAGGTATGAGTAATTTAGGGTTTTATGCATAATAGTTTAGTCTTTTTGGGTGAGACATTCCAGAAGGATCTTTCTTGTTTTGGGCCTTGGTATCTTGTTTGCCCTAATTAGGTCAAGTGCTAACATAAACTAGAATTTCTTAGCCCCTAATTCATTCAAATATTGAATTGTCAATTCTTGGAAGAAACGCTAGCCCTGATTTCTCATTGTCCGATGGAATAAGACCTAGGTCTATTTCCTCATCTTCATCATTTCAATTTTACAAAATTCTTTGTATTTTATTGGAAAAAAATCAAATATATGAAAAACTATAAAAATTAAATTTGAAAAATCCAAAAAATATTTATTTTGTCATTGTACTTTGACTTGTATTAAATTTACTTGCAAAATTCAAGGTGTTTACCCAAATTTTTAAAAACTGGTCCGGTCCGAACCGGAACCGGCCGGTTTGACCGGTTAGCACAACAGGAGCATCAAACCAGGGTTTAAACCGGACCGGGGGCCCGGTTTGGTATTGAACCGGTCCTAACCGGACCTAACCGGACCGGTTCAATACCAAACCGGTCTAGCCGGAACTAACCGGTCCGGTCCCGTAATAAACCGGCCGGCCAGTAAACAATCACATCCGTGGGCCCAGAATCACGATTTTTTTTTTTTTTCTTTTTTGAATCTGAGCCATATGTTGATGTTGAGCATTCCATTTCTAGCAGTGGTGCTGAGTTTGATGATTGATTAGTTATGACTATGAGTCATGACTCATCATTGATCATGTTTTTTCATTTTGGACTGTAGACTCTAGAGGAGATAGAGCCTCATTTATATTGTATTTTGTTTCAGAATTTGAGATATATGCTATGAGACTTTACTATGAGACTTGAGTATGTATTGCACTTGGTGCCATTTTGTTACCCATACATGGTTTATGGATTTCCGATTTATATATATGAGTAGACTTTACATATTATGTCAATGTGTCTACTAGTCTAATGGTTTCACTTTCAAATATGCATATTATGTGTCTAATGCTTCGAAATATAGCTTGGAATGTTAAATATAATTTTTATGATTAAAATTGTAATTTTTTTTGTATTTTTTAATAGTCCGGTTCATTGAAATCAAACCGCTCCGGTTCATTACCGGTTCCGGTTCCGATCCGAGTTGACCCCAGACCGGTTTGATTCCCGATTCCGGTTATTAAAACATTGTGTTTACCACAATTATTTATTTCTGAATTATTTACCTTACTTGAAAATCCATAAAAAAAGTCAAAAAATCCAAGAAAACGTATGTTTTGCAACTAGTTTAGGCCTTAAACTAGGGTGACATCAGCCCTAGGAGAGTGACATCAACTCGTGGGGGTTGGTACATCCCTAGTGTTGCCGCCTAAAACACACTTGACCACAGATAAGACTCCCAACCGCTATGTGTGTTCTTGAGGGCAACTACAAGTGTAGAACCCACGGTCACCTTGATTCTAAACTCCTCCGTTTAGACCCCAACTCCAAAAAGGTCAAGGGGGGTTGCCCCTACTTACTAAGATTCTTTTACGAGTTTCTTTTAGAGTTGTAACTTATTCAATGTTAAAATGACAAGCAATCGTGCAGAGATGCAATAATTTCAATGACAAGCAAACCTTTTTAACAATAAACCAACTGTAATTGCAAGAGAGAAAATAAATGATTCACAAACAAGACCAGTGCCTACTTTACTTGGGTTATGGAGTCACAGATATAACAAAAGCAAGATTGTCAATGATACTAAAATTGTATTAAACCATTCACCAACCACTATGATCAAAATATCACATTTAACATTTACTACAAGTAAATGATTGAATGAATTAAAAGTGTTGGTAACAAGATTGAACCAAATTTGAATGCTTTCAAAGTAAAGTACTGAAAATAAAATAACAATTGTAGTGTTTTGCAAATGGTCCTGTAAATTTTAATTAGTTTTAAGTCTCTCTTTAGCTTAGGGGAATTAAGGTTTGTGCCAGAAAACAAATGCTATTCTATGTGTCTACCCCAAGAAGTTATCTCTTTCGAATTGAGAGACTGTCGAGTGCTTAACAAGAGAACACAAGGTTCTCAACTAGCTCCACGGGTCAACCCCAAAGCTTGCTGGGTGCTCAACAGGAGGGCATTAAGTGCCACGAGGCTCCCAACAGCCTCTACCCCTCTAGCACCACATATCAAACTTTTTTTCTCAATGTCTAATTAAGATTAACTTATGCGTGCCTATTATTCTAGCCAACACTAATCCTTGCCCTTTCTTGTCACCCAGGATCAGTCGAACCAGCAAGGGGAATGAATACGGGGCAAAGATTGGGGCACGGTTTATTTTAACCTTTAAATGAATAAATAATGAAATACAATGCAAGCCAACACGATTTTGCAAGGGTGGTGAAGCCAACTCACTTGCAAGGTGTGGGCAAATAAACTAAAACAAAAATGACTAGAAAGCAAATCTAGTAGCCAGCACGATTTTGCATGGATGGGCAAACCCTCTTCTGATGCAAAAGTGTGAGCAAACGAAAAATACAAGCCAACGCGATTTTACAAGGGTGGCATAGCCTACTCACTTGTAAGGTGTGGGCAAAATAAATTTACGAAATAGCCTACGCGATTTTACAAGGGTGGCATAGCCTACTCACTTGTAAGTAAATGAGGTTTAAAATCAGATTTCAATATGGAAATAGTATGCAGAAATAAAATGCAGAAATATTGAAAAGAATGGGAGAGTTTGTGCTCTTTGCTCTTCAAATGCTTGAAGTAGTGGGGTATCCAACCGAGGAATTCCACTCTTTCAACCCAAGCAACCTGCAACTTATGAGATATGTGCTACACAACTAAAAAGAAGGTGAGATCCAAATAATGAGCTAAGAAATCATAAACTTCAATCGAGAAACGTATGAAGTTCTTGTTATCACATCCATAGTAGCCGAGCTACCATGATTGCAGAGCAGTTCATTGTATACTTTTGAGCCAGGCCTTTACACAGTTTTGATGAGATCAGCCTATGATGAGTAGTACTTTTGATGATCACTCACATATCAGAGCAACCCCAAATCAGACAACAGTGAACATTATGCCAAGACTGAGCCTCATGACCTCAAGATTTGATGACTGAGGTGACCTTTTATCCCATACAGAGCAGTGTAGTGACCATAGTGTATACAGTGGTTATAGATGATCTAAATGGTAGGTACAGGTATATGGCCCAACAGGTATATAGTGTGCATTGGTTATGATTTTCTTGCTCTTTTGGTCATCTTAGTAGCTTGACTTAGTATCTAGTTGTCATGATCTGGCGGTATATATATACATGATATGGATGTTGTTGTTTATGATTATCTAAATGGTCTTATTACTCAGAACTAGAAGCTCCTGTTTATACTCGTTGGTATTACCCTCTTAGTAGTGTGGACGTGATCATTCCCACCATTTATGGCTTGCTAGCTTAGGGACCACCTTCACTTTCCCCATCCATCCATTCTCTCTCTCCCATCTTTGGTTTTCACCCTGACTTACACCTCAGCTTGAGATATGGAGGACCTCCCCACTTTTGCCTCTATGTTGGATAGCATCCCTGTTAGTTTGTGTCTCGGCTCTGAGTTGTTGCTTGAGTTGCGTTGACTAAAACCTGAAGCAAATAGTACTACCATCATTACATGCATATGGAAACTCTTATATTATCTTTTGTGCAAGTCCATGGAAACAAATTAAAAACTATGCTTCTCAACACAATGAAAGAGGGCTATGGAAATTGAAATGTTAAAGTACCCTGGATGTAAGTTGCGACTATTTGTGCTTCTAATCACATGAAAAATCCAAAAAGGGTCATGAAGGCCTAAAAAAACAGTCGTTAAATGTATGCTAAATCCAAAGACTGATGGCCAGAAATTAAATGTAATGATTAAATTCCTCATGGAGCCTACGGGTTGTGATATGAGATGGAGTAAGGGACAGCTAATTCTAAGTGTCCCCTAAAACCTCAAGTTACGGTTAGCCGGGCACCCAGCCATGGTGGTTCGAGAAAAGATCCTCACGGAGCTGTTTCAGCTTGGATGTGAGCTGTAGACATTTGCCAAGGTTGAATAAGCACTTCTCTAAACAACTTATTCCATTTGTGAAACACTGCCATTCCTTGTGTGTTTACTATCCAGCATATGCTTAAGTGTGTATTCCCTTTCCCTTATCCAAAGTATCACAGTGTTGATTCAGTCAAGTCATCCCCTTATCCTAGCCTTGCTTTCTTCACCCTCACCCTTTGCTAGCAAAATGTTCACATCTACAGAATGAGTATATTCTTGAGGTTCTATTTTGAGTAAATGATTATTTCAGCTTATACTTGATATAATTATTACTTAACTGCCAGTGAAATGATGCTTACTACTTCAAGTCTTGCTATTAGAATGATTAAAGGAGCATGATTTAACCATTTGCACTTGCAGCATTAGGCATTTCTAGCTTGGGTCATATTTTGATCAGTTTTGACCTGGTCAAACCTAGTTTGACCAAGTCAACCATGGGGATCCAAGATGAGTTGGACCAGTGATGTTCGAGGATGATGATTTATGGTCTGTTGATACACCTTTGATGATTCCATACAGTGGAAACAGGTTTCATATGTTGATGTATAATTTTATGGTTATTATTATTTTCAAACCATTATTTTTTTTATATTGTCCTGGTATGGTTGAGATTACAGATGATCACACAGGTTGCCATAGGGTGTATGAGTACTTATCTCTAGTACATTCGGACCTTCTAAGTCCATTGGGACACTCAGATATCAATTACAGGCACTTCTAGCGATGATATGGTCAGATTTCCATTTTTTTCTGCAGTTTTGCCATGCAGAAATGGCATGGCCAGCAGTTGCATTGATCTAGCAAGTTCTCCTAGGGCGCTACTGAGGAGATGGGGGATCCAGCCACTTGTTATTACCATATTACCCCATCTCCAAACATTGTTGTGCAGTCAGATTTGTGTTCGAGATACCAGGAAGAGAGATACAAGCATTTTGATGATTTTTAGGTGGTTTTCTGAGGATTAAAAATGGGATAAAAAGGTCATTGAGGAAATCGACTTGGGCAAGTGCGGCAAGGAATTGACATGAGGTTTGTTCAGAGGTCATTTGTGATGCATCCCACACCTTCCAGCTTAGCTTACATCATTCAGTGGAGTCCACACATTCTCCAGGTTGTTATTTGATGTATTATTCTGTCATTGAGGGGGGCCACAATTTGGTCACTTTGTACTATTATTGAGTCATATCTTATGTCATTGTGCCATAGGGTGATGCTAGTGAAGGATAATAATACCTCCTAGCCCTACCATGTGCTCCTTACACTTGTCCTTGTCATATTTTATGTGGTGTAACTCCCTTAGGGCCTCTCTAGTGAGTGCGCACCCCCTTTAGTGAGTTGATCCATGTGTTATTGCTCCGGCTCATCATAGCCATCGATTGTATTATGTTTATCTTTTGATCTCCACCACTCGTTCATAAAATGGTGAGGGTTTTGGTCTCTCTCTTTCCTATTTAAGGAAGAGACCCCCTCATTGTAAAGGCACCTTTGGGCTCTTGAACTCTTGGAATAAAAATACTATTTTTGCAGATCTACTTCTCCGGATTTGATGGGTGCTCTTGCAAGTTGAATATACAGTCTTTTCTCTGTGTTATCATTGTGGATCTAGCTTGTTGAAACGTTTTTTTCTACAGGGAGGCCATGTGGTAGAAGAGGAGGGCGAATTGAAGAGGGCGCTATTGTGGGGAAACCCCATATCTCTCTCTTGAATCAACCCTTGTCTCAGGGAGTATCTTTATTGTATATTCATGACATATTTGATTCTACTTGTTTCATCTTTTCTTCCGTATAGTCATCTTCATGCTTGATCGAGTCTCATTATAGATCGTTTTTGGCAGGGAAGGACGCACTGGTCACTTTGGAGGGATAGCGATTTTACTTGGGGAGGCTGGATCTCACTCTTGATTGTCTCACTTGAGAAAGATTATCAATTTGCAAGATGGCCGCAAGCTCTTGAGGTAAGATCTACAAGGTATATATTAATTTTCATTCATTTTACCCATTGGTCATTTCAAACCCTCATTTTAAAACCCTTGATTTTTAGATCTATTAGATCTGGCAATTACCTAGGCTTAAAACTTAAAACCCACTTCATAAATAATTAAAGAACCTTAAAGATAAATTTTGGTTGGAATCCGACTCCATTTGACCCCCGATCTAAGGCACTGATCTTCTCTTGAGGGGGACACACTTGTGGGTTTTGTGTCTTTTTCGAGATCTATCATCTGGGTGTTACTACTTTGTCTTCAAAACATCAAATCCATAGCTTAGCCACCCTTCTAGTGCCATTTCTAATCCAACTTCACCTTGTGGACCCCATTTTACTCATTTTTCTTCATTTAAGGGTGGGCCCTACTTGGGTATTTTTTTATTGGGCATTAGATCTATCTAGATCTACTCCTTAATTTCATAAGTGGCATAATCATTTCATGGTTGAGCATTTATCCCTTTTATAAGCCTCCTCAACCAAGCCCTGACTCTATATCCATTTACATTTCTTAGATCTAGATCCATTTACTCTTGATCTCTCTTCCTTTTCACTTTCACATTTCCCTAGAAGGTCTAGAGTAGGTTCGCTAGCCTCCATTGGTTAGCTAGGGTCTCCCCGTTGGTCTTGCTTTTGCTTGGCCCAAAGTGAAGAGTGCCTCGATTAGCATGACAACCATTTATCCTTGGGAATCGTGGCTCTTTTGGGTCACCTCTTTAGTTGTCCATCACCTCTACCATCCTGGATAGGATCACCTTTTGGGACAACTACAAGTTGTGTGATAACAGTTGTTAACTACAAAACTGAAAACTCAGAAAACTTATGGCAAAAATGCCACAAATCTTACCAAAGCAATGTAATTTGGCTGTTTGGCCTCCCCAAAGTAGTTATGAAGTGTAGAAGCAAATCACCATAGAGCAACACCAACACAAGATCTCCTCCAAAGAATTTTATTAACCAAGCCAAATGGCTGAAAATTACAATGGCCCAAGTGGGAGCAAAATGGAAGCAAGAGAGAGAGAAAGGAGAAGAATGCAAGAGCATGAGAGATTCTAGACCAAATGAGAAGGAAGAGCCTCCTTAAATAGGAAAAGAGAGAGAGGAGAGTTCCTTTGCATGAATGACATTTGTCACTTGGAGAGAAAGGGGACCCATGGAGGGGGGGGGCACTTCCATGGGTTAAAAATAACAAACAATAGGGCAGAAAAAACCTCCACTCATGTTTTATATTTCATTGCTAGGCAAAGGAGAAGGAATCATGAAGGTGGGACCCCCCCCTTTTGGCTTATTTCAATTTATCTCATTTCCCATGGTGAGAGAGGGTTTCCCCCTGTTATCACACAACTTGTAGTTGTCTCTAAAGGTATCCTATCCAGGACGGTAGAGGTGTAGACAACTAAAGAGGTGACCCAAGAAATGCCACGCTTCCCAATGCAAGTTGAGTGTCACGTTACCCGAGGCACTCCACTTTAGATCAAGCCTAAGCAAGACCAAGGGGGAGACCTTAGCTTAGCCAATGAAGGCTAGCGAACCCAGTCTAGACCTCCTAGGGAAATGTGATGATGAAAGAGTAGGAGACCAAGATGGAACAAGATCTAGATCTTGGAAGATAAGTGGACCCGAGATGGTAGGGCTTGGTTGAAGAGGCTTAAGGCAAGAACAAATGTTCAACCAAGTGTAAGATAAGGTCACTTATGGATTAGGAATAGCAGATCTAGATAGATCTAATGCCAAGAAAAAGTACTCAAGTGGGGCCCACCCTTAAAATATGGAAGATGGTCCAAATGGGGCCCACAAGGTCAAAATCAAAGTGAAATGGCATTAGGGGGTATGCTATGACATGGATCTAAGGATTTAAGAAAGAATGAGCAATACCCACGTGTGGGATCTAGCAAAAGACCACTCACCCAACTAGTGCGACCTCCCTTGGAGAAGGCCCAGTGCCTTAGATCCGAGGGAAAATGGAGTCGGATGTCCACCAAACTTTAGATCGGGGTAGTTAAGATGATTATTAAGGTGGGTTTTAATTATTAAGCCCAAGTGATTGCTATATCTCCATAGATCTGAAAAATAAAAAAAATACAAGGGTTTTGATTTTGGGGTTTTGATGATCAATAGGATAGAAGACAAGCGAAATGGATACGTACCTTGTAGATCTTACCTCAAAAGCTTGCGGCTACCTTGCATATAGATGATCCTTGCATTTAGTTACAATTCCAAGCTAGATCCAAGTGATTCCAAGCAAAAACGCCCAAGCCCTAGGAGGAAAAACGTTCCACTCAACCTGTAAAACAAACTACCAGAAGTTAGATTTGATCCACAGATGAATGAGATCTAAGCATGGCATATCAAAAGAAGCAAATCAATGGACAAAGCACAATTGAAAAACTTCATTCAAGATGAAAATGTCTTGCCCAAGGGGGATGTGAGAAACCCAACAATCTTCCCTTCAAGCAAGTCACACTCCTTGCCCTAGTCAATTCGGCCTCCCTCTGTAGTTGTCAAAATCACTTGTTACAAGCAAAGATGTCTAAAGCAAAAGATGTATAATCATGTACAAGAGCATCCCAATCAAAGCCAAGAAGTAGATCTACAAAATAGTATTTTATTCCAAGTTTTCCAGAGCCCAAAAGGTGCCTTTACAATAGGGGGGTCTCTTCCTTAAATAGGATGAGGGAGACCAAAACCCTAAATCACTTTTGAAAACTAGTAGTGGAGATCAAAAGATACAATAATATAATCAACGGCTAAGATGAGCCGGTACGATATGACATGGATCACTCACTGAAAAGGAGGGCGTACATGACTAAGACGCCCTAGGGGGGATGGCGCACAACATAAGGGTGACTAATACACATGTGTGCCACATAAGATGACAAGGACAGGACACTAGGAGCACATGGTGGGGCTAGGAGGTATTATTTCCCTTCACTAGCATCACCCCATGGCACAATAATATAACATAAGACTCAATGACATGTCCAAGTACACAAATGATCAAATCCTGCCCCCCTCAACTGAGAGAAGAAAACATCAAATCACATCCTGATGACTGTGTGGACCCCACTGACTGTTGTAAATTGATCCGGAAGGAGTGGGATACACCATAGATGACCTCAGAGAAGACCTCATGCCAAAACCTTGCCTCAATTGCCCAAATCGAATTCCTTTATGACCTTTTTATTCCATTTTTTATCCTCCTGAAAAACCACCAAACTACCCACAACCCACTGTCAGGTGCCTGTGCTCACAAACTGACTATGCCATCATGTCCGGAAGGGGGGTAATATGGTAAAAATAAGTGGTTGGACCACCCACTCCCTTTGTAGCGCCCTAGGCAACGACTAGACTCCAATGCTCTAGCTGGACAAGCCACATCAGCATGGCCAAACTGGTCAATAGGTGAATAACTGCTCAAATCATGCCCGGGAGTGCCTGAAACTAAAAAATTGTCTCAATGGATCCAGAAGACCCAAATCCACTAGAGATGAGTACTCATACACCTCATGGCAACCTGTAATATCATCTGTACCACCATACCTGGACAAGTAAAAATATGATGATCTGGAAATCATGAAAAACTGCATCAATCATCATCTGAAGTCTGTGCCCATCATATGGAATCATCAAGAGGTATACAAAGGACCATATATCAACATCACATAATAAGACTAGTCCATCTCATCACAGATCCCAAGGTTGACCTTGGTCAAACAAAATTTAACCGATCAAACTGATCAAAATATGACCCCGGCTAAAGAGGCCATGTTGCTGCAAGTACAAATGGTTAAGACATGCTCTTTAAATCATTTTCATAGCAAGACTCTAAAGTATTAAGCATCATTTCACTAGCAGTTAATAAATAATAATAGGTTAGTTTAATAGCTTACTTTTAAGAAGAATCTCAAGAATATACTCGTTTGTAAACATGATCAAATTGCTAGCAAAGGGTGAAGGCTAAAGATGCAAGGCTAGGCTAAATGGGGATGACTTGACTAACTTGACACTATGATACTTTGGATGAGGGAAATGGTGTTACACACTTAAGCATGTGTTGGACAAAGAATACATAAGGAATGGCGGTGTCTCACAAATGGGTAAGTTGTTCAGAGAAGTGTTTATTCAACCTTAGCAAAATGTCTACTACTAGAACAGTCATGAACTAAGTGTCCGGCTAACCGTAACTTGAGGTTCTAGGGGACACTTAGAATTAGTTGTCCCTTGCTCCATCTCATATCATAACCCGCAAGCTCAATGAGGAAAATTTCACATAAGGTCAACAATCTTTAGATTTGGCATATGTTTAACCACTGCTTTATTTGGACCTTTCATTTCATTTCACAAAATTTCATGGCCAACAATCTTTAGATTTAGCATACATTTATCCATTGCTTTTAGGCCTAATATGACCCCTCTGGGATTTTGCATGTACTTACAAGCACAACTAATCGCAGCTTTCATCCGGGGTGCATTTACATTTCATAGCATTGAATTTTATTTCCATTTCATAGCCCTTTTCATTGGGCTTTACAAGATATAACAATAATTTTCATATGTAGTACAATTTGCTTCAGGTTTTAGTCAACACAACTCAAGCAACTAGGGGGACTTCCGCAAATCAAAACCACACATCAGGGCAACCGACTAGAGTGATAGAGGCATAAAATCCAACTTACTAAAAGCAAGTTTTGTTCCCAACTCAAATCCAAGACACAAAATAAACATGGATGCATGTCCAACACAGAGGAAAAAGCAGAGAGGTCCTCCATATCACAAGTCAAGGTGCAAGTCAGGGTGAAGATCAACATATGTGGAAGGATAAATTTATGGACGGAGACAACTGGAAATGGTGCCTAGGCTAGCAAGTCAAAGAGACAATAAATGATCATGTTCACATTCATAGAAAGGTAAAGACCAACAAGTATAAAGCAAGAGTTTCCGAATGTCAATAATACAATCATGCATATAATCCATAACAACCAATTTCATTTCAATATTAATATACTGCCGGATCATAATTACTATATACCAAGTCAAAGCTATCAAAATGACCTGAACAACAAGGTAATAACATCAATGCACATCATATATATACTGGGTCATATATCAATATCTGTAATCTGAACCAACTACAACCACTGAGAACACTGCATCTGAAACATTGAACACTGCCCTGTATCTGTATGGAACAAAAGGTCATATCGGTCATCAAATCTGAGGTCTTAAGGCTCAGCCTTGGCATAAAGTCTACTAAATGTCTAATATAAAGATGCTCCAATGTGTGAGTGATCATAAATAATGTTGCTCATCATAGCTGATCTCTCTGAAAATATGCAAAGGCAAAGCTCGGAAAAGTGCAGATATATGCTCTGCTAACATGGTAGCCCAGCTACTATGTATGTGATAACACCCCCTTAGGGAGACTTAGGGAGAAACTTCAAACTTGAAAAACACTTGCTTGGGGGGGGCCTTTGGCCTTTAATTTTACCTTAGGGACATAACATAACCTTGTTAAGATTATATGCTACTAAAGAATAAATTCTAACTTCATGAGCATCTAATACATTTTCACAATAGCAACATAACAAGGATCTCTGAAAGATACACAATCACAAGGTACACAACAATATATCCTAGGAAACCCTCCAGGGGAAGAAAACCCAGCAAGAACTTCCTCAATATAGATTACCAAAGTACAATGCCCAAAAATAAGTCTCACAAATAAGAGAGACAAAAACCCAAACTCTAGAGCCAAGCCAAGCCAATCCTCCTCCTCCTTCGCAAACTTCCTCTCTCCTCTAATGCGCAATGCATGAATGAGTGAATGGTACAAATGAGAGGAAGTCACTCTCTATTTATACTTTACTTTTCACTTGACTTTTAACCCAGATAGGTCGGCCTCAATAACAACTGGGCCAACCTCTCTAGGGAGACTCAATTAATATTTATATTACATTCTTCTGGGTACTAACGACCCGACTTACAATGGAGGTTTTACCTCATGACTTTTACATGACCAAATATAATAATGACATCTCCGAACAGAGGTGAAACATCCCCGACGGAACTACAATAATAAAGTACAAGTAGAATATTCTTCGAAGTTACATTAATTCAACACTCCCCTTTAACAAGAAGGGTATTCTACTGACAACAACAACAGCATGTGTGACTCTACACAACATCATCGGAAGAAGGGGGGAGGAGGCATCATCAACAACATCATCTGGAACATTGGTTGGTACATCTATAAATCATTGGAAGTTCTTCAACAACATCAATATCATCAACATCTGCAACACGGAGTTGGAACATCATCATCTGCAGCACTGGAACATCATCATCTGCAGTGTCGGAACATCATCATCTGTGGCACGAGGCTGGAACATCATCATCTGCAGCACTGGAACATCATCATTTGCAGTGCTGGAACATCATCATCTGCAGTGCAGAGTTGAAGTATCATCATCATCATCTTCAATACAGAGCTAAAGTATCATCATCATCATCTTCGGTACAGAGCTGAAGTATCATCATCTTCAGCAAGAATTTGTTGGAACATCAACATCATCTGCTAGAATATCAGCATCATCATCATTGTCGGCAAGAATTTGCTGGAGCAACATCATCATCAGTATATGAATACTAGAACAACATCAATCATCAATAAGTAAACACTGAAACAACAACATCAATCATCAGTAAGTAAATACTGAAACATCAACAACGACAGCACGAGGCCGGCTCATCAACATAAAGCTGGAATAACATCATCATCGTCAACAGCTCAAGGCTACAGCAACATCATCTCTGGCAACAGGTGCATCAACAACCAATATGATCCTTCCTTTCGGAATTTTGGGATCAAGTTCAACACGGGTGATCCTTCCTTTCGGATTACGGGATCATGGGCAATCCTTCCTTTCGGAATTACGAGATTCTGGTCCAACAACACTGGTTATCCTTCCTTTCGGAATTACGGGATCATGGACAATCCTTCCTTTCAGAATTGCACGATTCTAGTCCATCAACACTGGTGATCCTTCCTTCTGGAATTGCGGGATCATGGACAGTCCTTCCTTTCGGAATTACTGGTGATCCTTGATTCCTTCCTTTTGGAATTATGGGATCATGGACAATCCTTCCTTTCGAAATTACGGGACTCTAGTCCATCAACTCTGGTGATCCTTCCTTCCGGAATTACTGTAATGTCCCCATTCAAATAAATGTCAAAAGAGGAAATTCCATCAATCTACTAGTTTCCTAGGTTGGGGTGGAAACATTGGGATTTCGAATAAGGGAGCTAATAAACCCCAAATGGACATTAGATTGACATAAATATATTAAAAGGGGTTAAATAAATATTTATAAAGGAAAATAAGATGGCACTTGGTCATGAAGACACATTGGTGGTGTGGGACCCCCAAAAAGCTAGATTCCCCATGCCACATGGCATTCCACTCTCACCCATTTGAATCCAAGGTGGAGTCCACTATACTTGGGGGAGTTGGAAGGGAATAATACTTGGCATGATTCAGTGAGGTCGAAATGTAGAGGAAGAGTAACTCCCATGGAAGAGGAAGAGGCAATTTGGAGCTAATGGGACACTTGGGCTAGCTTCCCTAGCTCTATGACAACAATGATGAAGATGTTATAACACCTATGACACAAATCAAACCTGAATGCTGACATCTGACATATATGATATGTCAGGGCTAAAAATAGCCTCCAAGAGGGCGCACAAGGGAGTTAGAGAAGCCAAAGAGACACCTACTCGAATTGACTGGAGGAGGAGGCTAGATTTGGAGGGACAAGTGGCATACTTGGGAATCTCTTCCCAAATTGAGTTGGCATGAGGCTCATGGATGGAATTCGAGTTAGGGAGGCCTTAGGAAGTTTATAAAAGTCAGGAACAAATAAGAATAACAACTTTTGATCATTTTACATTTTACATTTTGCATTTGGAGAGAAGAGCTAGTAGAGAGCTAGTCTACTTGCCTTAGCACCAATTTCGAGGGTGAAAGATTCCCATCCTAATTGGAAATTGGAGAGTCCATTCAGACCTTTCATTTGGAGCTACAATGGAGTCTTTAGTTACAGGTTGAACCTATAGGGCAACTTGTGGTTCATTCATCTACAACTTGTTCTTGCATCTCTTTCACATTTTATTGCATATTTGGGCTCCTGGAGGAATTGCGCCCTTGGTGAGATGCTGATCACTTTGTGAGAGTCCAAGAATCTCCATTTCTTTGTATTCTGATATATATACTCTGTATTTACTGCTCATAAGACTCTCACATTGAAATACCAAGTGAAGTTATGTAAAAACACCAAACAATGCATAAATGATGACATTTCCCCTAGGTCTTGTTATTGGAGTTTGAAGAGACATTATTTTGAGTTGTATCAATTATTCTCTATGATTTTGTTGATGTATGGAGGGTTATTAAAGTTCTAAAGAAGTTTCATCATCAGTGCACAAGTCCTTGGCACCTAAAATTCGAATTTCACAACACATGGTGAAAATTACTAGCTTTTCCCCCTATGTGAAATCTTGCATATAAACATATGATTTAATTGAGTTTCAAAAGGCCATAAGAACTAATTAAGGATACATTGGGGAGCTCATTAAAGCCGCTTATCAATACCATACCTCTGTTCAGAAATTTGGAAGGGTTTAACAGCATTTGGGAATTCATCTTTGTCCACTACCCTTGGGGGTTTTGAAGCTCGAAATTGCTAGTAACTTTCCCTACTTTGTCCAGATTGTAAATGAATGTTGCATAAGTGTTTTAAGGGTTGTTAAGCATCCATCAGCCTCAGTTATATGTCTTAATACCTTTTAAATACTTTCAGAACCAATTTGGAAGCATTTGGAGTCATTTGGAAGCAGTAGTGTCAATACTAGTCTAAGGGTCAAATTGGTTAAAAATTGCAATTTTACCTAGTTTGTGCAATTTTCCTAAAAGGGACACTACAATTACGGGATCATGGATAGTCCTTCCTTTCGGAATTACTGGACTCTAGTCTATCAACTCTGGTGATCCTTCTATTATCACATATATAGTAGCCGGGCTACCATACATTTTTTGTCAAATTCCAGTACACTATTCAGCCAGTTCCCTTGCATTGAGATGCTGAGATGAGCATCCATTATGGATCAGTATCAGATTTTTGACAGCAGTTTTATTCCCCATGCCATGACTGAGTCTCAGGCCACTCAGAGAGATGACCGATGTAGCTATTTAGCCATTTGTACGGAGCAGTCAGTAGTTCCCAGAGTTACAGCAGCAGTTTCAGACGACAGTTATTGGTTCAGATGGTGAGCATTCAGGTATATGACTCAGTAGGTATACTATGGTGTTGTGGTTATGTTGCTTTTATTTCCATTTTCTTAGCATGTTTTAGCACTTAGTATCATGATCTGGCGATCATATAGATATGTGGACCTGGTTGTGCTTATATATATGTGTGTGTGTGTGTGTGTGTGTGTGTGTGTGTGTGTGTGTGTGTCCCTACTCAGACTTAGAAGTTCTTGGCCTATACTCATTGGTTTTACCCTCCTTAGGGAGAATAGAGGTGATCATTCCCGCCATACTTTGGCTTGCTAGTGTTGGTTTCATTATTCACTGTCTTCATCCATCCATGACTTACCCAATTTGTTCATTACCTTGACTTACTACTTGACTAGTGGCATGGAGGACCTTCCCCCACTGTAGCCTCTATATTGGATAAGCTTCCTTGTTTATTGTGTCTCGGCTTTGAGTTGGTGACAAAACTTGCCTATGGTGAGTTGGTGTTCCTTGTGAATTCCCCCTAGTCACTAAAGATGTTGTTGGCTAAACCTGAAACTTTTAGTGCTGCCATGAATACAAAATATGCAAATGAAATGTTATATCTTGTATGAAAAGAAAGCCAAATGAAAATGGCTATGAAAATATCAAATGCGATATCTATTGTGAAATGTAAATACCTAGGTAAACACGCTGTCTGTGACACACCTAGAAGTGCCTTAAAAACACACCTGCAGCAAAAAAGCCAAAATTAAATGTAAATCTATGCAATATGTTTATAAACACACATAGATCAAAGGCTATGGAAACTCTAGGCCCAAAAAGCAATGGAACTTAAACTCTATATCAAAAATATTGTTGCCCTCATTTGTATTATGGATTGTGCGCATCAGTGTAAGGTGAATAAACACTCTTTGAACAACTTATCCATTTGTGAGACACCGCCATTCCCTGTGTTGTTGCTTGTCCACTATATGTTATGGTGTGTATCCCCTTTTCCATTTCCAAAGTGTCACAGTGTTAAGTCAGTAAGTCATCCTTTAACCTAGCCATGTTATTTTTAGCCTTCACCCTTTACTAGCAAACTGATCACAACTATGAAGTGAGTATGACCTTGAAAATCTTGTCTGAGTAATGAATAGTATTTAAATGACATATTATATTTGGATTTAGATCACCGCTAATGATTGCTACTTGTTATAATTGCTATGTGAATGGATTGTAAAGCATGTTTTACCCTTTGACACCTTGCAGCAGCTTGATGATAGTTTGAGTCATATTTTGGTCATGTCGACAAGGTCAAACCTCAATTTGACCAAAAGTCAACCACGGGACATGAGGTGGCAGACCTCAGATGTTACAGATAGATTATATATGGTCTGGTACAAGTCAACATTGTGGGCTTATGCAGTGGTTTCAGGCTTATGATGATGATTTGTGCTTTTCAGCACTTTTACAGATTATTATTATTTGGTCTGCCGGATATGATGAGTATTTATTTTGGACCATGCAGAGGTTTATATGGTGTATGAGTACACATCTTAGATGGATTTGGACCTTCTGAGTCCAATGAGACAATCTGTTTTCAGTTCCGGGCAGTTACAATGATGATTGAGCCTAAGTTGGCTATCCTAGTGCAGTTTTGGCTTGTCGAAGGCCCTGGCAGAGCAGAGCAGAGATATGATTGGTTCACCTAGAGCGCTATTTTTGGAGGGGGTGGTCCAACCTTACCATATTACCCCCCTCCCAGACAATTTGGTGATTTTTATTTTTGGAGCCAGGTACTCCAGGTGGCAGTTTGGGTAGTTTCACACTTCCCAAGGCAGTCGAAAAATGGTAAAAATGGCTACAGAGGAATTCGATTTGGGCTACTAAGGCAATTTTATGGCATGGGATGATCAGTGATGATGAGTGGGATGTTTTCCACACCTTCTCCAGCAGTTTCAGCTTCATCGGGACCCACATCCATCACTTATGACATTTTTTGATGATTTCTGGAGCCTCCTAAGGCTCACGACTTTCCCAGAGAGGCACGATTTGGTGTCTAGATCTTTTATTCTTGGATATTGTGCCATGGGGATTGACCAAGGGTGTTAGAAATTACCCCTTGGACCCACCATGAGCTATCTTTTATATTTTATCATCATGATTTGGTGGGATCCCCTCTTCTAGGGTGAGTTTGTCCACATATTGTATTATTTTATTAGTGATCCATGTATTGTATTGTTGAGCTCATCTCAACCATTGATTAGATCTTTCGATCTTTTAATCTTAGCCACTCATTCAAACAGTGGTTAGGGTTATGCCCTCTCTCCATCCTATTTAAAGGGGAGAGCTTCTCATTGTAAAGTGGTCTTTGGCTCTTGGAATCTTGATATAGAAAAACTTTCTTGTGGAAATTCTTGTGGTCTCCTTTGCATCTACTGTTCTTAGATGGTGATTGGAAAGTTTATTGCATCCTAGCATTTGGGTATTTGTTGGAAGATCTATTTTTCGTGGAAACTTTGTCTTGTCTACAGGAGGGCGAATTCATCTTGGGCGTTTTTGCAGGGCATCCTCAACTCGCTTGGCTTGGCATTCGCTTGTATCAGGGGGTTATCATTAGTATCATTGTGATCTATGCTTTTCTCTTGTTACTTCTTCTGTAGCAGTAGTCTTTATCTCTTGATGCATTAAATCTGATATTGTTGACGTTTATTGTGCAGGAGAGAGGGCGCATTAGCTTCCTTGGGCAAATCAATTTCATAGAAAACTACTTCAAATTGATCGGGATTGCATAGATCATCATCATCAAGCCATCTACAAGGTTATCCAGGTAAGATCCACAGGTTTGTTCTTCTTGTCTTGGTTCCAATCCATTGGCATAGCTACTTCAATGTTAAAACCCTCATTTTACATTTTCTCGGAGCTAGTAAGATCCACTTGGTGTTTGGGTATAAAATTTAAAACCCACCTCTACAATATCCACGGCGATTTGGATCTGTAGTTTGGTGAGATTTGGCCTTCATTTGTCCCACTTCCCAAGGCAAAGAAGCTTCTCCAAGGGAGGTTACACTTCCTGGGAGAGGCTAATTTGCAAGGATCTAGCACCTGGGTAGGTGAGATCCCACTTGATCCATCATATCCATAATTGATAACCTACCCCTAGTGTGTCACTTCAGTGATTTTCACCTTGTGGGCCCCATTCCTCGTTTTGAGGGTTGAGCCCCACTTGGGTCACTTTGTGGCACATTTCAATCTCAGATCTACTGAGATCTAGCCATTGGATGACCTTAATTTTCAAGATCCACCTACCTCAACACCTCAACATTCCAGATCTACAATTTGTTGGGCATCCGACTCCATTTGGCCCAATTCCCAAGGCATTAATCTTCCCCAAGTCAATTCGACTTTCCTAGATTGTTGAGTTATCTTGTGGCTTGATCTTTGTCTTGTTGCTTGAAACACCTTGAAACTGTCATATCATTTTATCAAGCAGAGCTAGAAAGCCCTAAGTGTCAGATCTCTAATTTGGGACACTTTCCCTGTTTTAAGGGTCACGTTTCCCAAGGCAGTTGATTTTGATTATTTGAAACTAGCTTTGAATCCTGGAATCATACCTAACCATTGAATCACTGTGTGTTATCTTTCATTGTCATACTATACCTTGTCCAAGCCTCCACAGTGGTCTTAATTCCTTATTTCTAGGGTTCCATACCTGTCACCTTACTTACCTCATTAGATTGATTTGATCTGGTGATTGGGTTGATCTCTCCTGTTGGGAGTAGATCTGGGTCTCCCCTTGCTATCTTGGCTTTGATAGCTAAAGTGAAGAGTGCCTTGGTTGGCGTGACAACCATCCATTTGGGAGCCAAGGCCCTCTTGGTTCACCACTTTAGTTGCCTATCCCCTCTACCATCCACATTGGATCCACGTATAGGGGCAACTACAAGATTGGTGATAACACCTTCCTTTAGAAATTACGGGATCATGGACAGTCCTTCCTTTCGGAATTACGGGACTCTAATCCATCAACTTTAGTGATTCTTCCTTTCGGAATTACGAGATCATGGACAGTCCTTCCTTTTGGAATTACGAGACTCTAGTCCATCAACTATGGTGATCCTTCCTTTTGGAATTACGGGATCATAGATAGTCCTTCCTTTCAGAATTACGGGACTCTAGTCCATCAACTCTGGTGATGCTCAAACAATCCTTCCTTTCGGAATTATGGTACCCAGTCTTTACGGAGCTACCACACTTGGACGATCCTTCCTTTCGGAATTACGGGATCATTGTCCATTACTCACATCTTAGACAATCCTTCTTTTCAGAATTACGGGATTTTAGTTTAAGGATCAACATTTAAGACTATCTTTCCTTTCGGAATTACGGGATCACTGTCTAGGGATGATCAATCCAACTGCACCACAATCTAAAGATCAATATTTAAGACTATCCTTCCTTTCGGAATTACGGGATCACTGTCGAGGGATGATCAATCCCACTGCACCACAATAGTATCATTACCACTACTCCCCTTTCGAGGGAAGTCCTTACGGACCACACCAAGCTTGCCACGGAAATGCTCAAACTTCACACCAAACTGTGGCTGAGTCAACACATCTGCAACTTGCTCATCGGTGCTCACATATTGGAGCTTTACAGCTCCCTTCTGCACCATATCTCGAATGTTTCTCTGTCATCTTCACGCAGCTTTGGTTATCACATAGAATCACTGTGCTATCCAACTCCAGATCGAATAGACCTAATAAGAACTTCTGAAGCCATATGGGCAATTGAGGCAAGGTTTTGGCATGAGGTTTGTTCAGAGGTCATCTATGGTGTATCCCATTGCTTCCAAATCAGCTTGCAGCATTCAGTGGGGTCCAAACAGTCTCTAGGTTGTGTTTTGATGCATTCTTCTCTCAGTTGAGGGGGCCAGGATTTGATCATTTGTTCACTTGGACATGTTATTGAGTCATATGTTATATTATTGTGCCATGGGGTGATGCTAGTGAAGGATAATAAAACCTCCTAGCCCCACCATGTGCTCCTAGTCACTTGTCGTTGTCATCTTATGTGGCAGACTTGTCCTATGGTCACTTTTATGTGGTGCGCACCCCCCTAGGGTATCTTTTAGTGAGTGCACACCCCCCCCATGTGAGTGATCCATGTTATATTGTACTGGCTCATCTTAGCCGTTGATTGTATTAGTTTATCTTTTGATCTCCACTAATTTTAAAAAGTGGTTGGGGTTTTGGTCTCTCTCCTATTTAAGGAAGAGGCCCCCCTATTGTAAAGGCACCTTTGGAACTCTGGAAACTTGGAATAAAAATACTACTTTTGCAGATCTACTTCTCTAGTCTTGATGGATGCTTTTGCAAGTTGAATATACAATCTTTTCTCTGTGTATCATTGTGGATCTTGGGGTTTCAAACGTTTTTCTGCAGGAAGGCCGTGTTGGTGAAGAGGAGGACGCTCTAGAGGGACGCTATTGTGGGGAAACCCCATATCTTATCTTTGGATTTGCCTCTTGTCTCGGGGAGTATCATTATTGTATCTTTGTGACATAGTTGATGCTTTCTCTTTCATCTTTTCATCATTTTAGTCATTCTTTTTGCTAGATTGATTCTCATAGAGATCTCTTCTTGCAGGAGGAGGGTGCACTAGCCAACTTGGAGGAATAGCGATTTCACTTGGAGCACTTGGATCTCACTCTTGATTGCCCCACTTGGGAAACATTATCAATTTGCAAAATGGCCACAAGATTTTGAGGTATGTATCTAGTTCCATACATTTTTACCCATTGATCACTTCAAACCCTTAAAATCAAAACCCTCATTTTTTTATTTTTCAGATCTATGGAGATCTAGCAATCATTTGGGATTAATAATTAAAACCCACCTAAACATTAATCAATACATCTCATATCTAAAATTTGGTGGTCATCTGACTCCATTTATCCCCTCATCTAAGGCACTGAGCCTCTCCAAGGGAGGTCGTAGTTGTTGGGTAGGTGGGATTTTGCTAGATCCACAATTTGGGTATTGCTTGTCCCTTGTCAAATCACTAGATCCATTGATTAGCAAACCCTCTAGTGCCATTTCATCTTGATCTTCACCTTGTGGACCCCATTTGGACCATTTTCCTTAAATTAAGGGTGGGCCCCACTTGGATATTTTTACTTGGCATTAGATCTATCTAGATCTATTAATTTAAACCCATAAGTGGCCTTTTATCTTTCATTGGTTGAACATTTGTCCATCTATAAGCCTCTTCAACCAAGCCCTAACTCTTTGGGTCCACTTATCCATCCTAGATCTAGATCTAATCCTCTCTTGATCTTCTCCTTTTTCATCTTCACATTTCCCTCGGAGGTCTTGAGTAGGTTCACTAGCCCTCATTGGCTAGCTAGGGTCTCCCCGTTGGTCTTGCTTAGGCTTGATCTAAAGTGAAGAGTGCCTTGGTTAGCGTGATACCCAAATGCATTGGGAACCGTAGCATCTCTTGGGTCACCTCTTTAGTTGTCCAACACCTCTACCATCCTGGATAGGATAACCTTTTGGGACAACTACAAGTTGTGTGATAACAGTAACAAATATGAAGAAGCTAAGTGTGCCTCTAATTCAGATTAATCTGTGATGTATTTGGTTGACGCCTAACCAGTATACTCTCATGAGGAGTTGTGCTTATTCGCTCTATGAGAGTCGATGTTTAGGATGCAGTTCAGATTGGCATTCAGGGTGACACCTCGTACAAGCTGATGGACTAGCCAGTGAGCAGTTTCAAAGGGAGAGTATGATGCAGAGTTGCAGAGGGAGTCTGCAGCAGAGATCCAGAGGGAATCTGGACTGCCATCCAATTTTATTGAGACAGTTTGGATTCACTTATGGAGGAGAAACAATATTCAGTAGTGTAGCTTGCAGTGGTATGTTGTGGTGCAGAGAGGAGCAGTCTAGCTCCAGTATGTTCCTACAGATGATCAGAATGTGGACATTCTCACCAAGCCTTTTCCTAGGGCAAAGTTTGTATACTTTCGTGACCGGCTTGGAGTAGTGGAGAATGTCTCCCTCGTTGAGAGGGAGGATTGATGTTGCAGTATTTGTGTGACCTTCTCCCTGAGAAATGGAGAATGGTGTAACTCTTCCTTGAAAGGAAGAGAGAGGGAGATCACTGATTCCTTATTGACTCCCCAATGGACTGGGTTGAGTCATTATACATGTAGGTTCCCCAATGAACTAGGTTGAGTTGGTGCATGTAGACTCCTCGATGGACCGAGTTGAGTTGTTATACATGTAGGCTCCCCGATGGACTGGGTTGAGTTGGTGCATGTAGACTCCTTGATGGATTGAGTTGAATCATTATACATGTAGGCTCCCCGATGGACTGGGTTGAGCTGGTGCATGTAGACTCCTCGATGGACTGAGTTGAGTCATTATACATGTAGGCTCCCCGATGGACTGGGTTGAGCTGGTGCATGTGGACTCCCCGATGGACTGGGTTGAGTTGTTACATGTGGACTCCTCAATGAACTGAGTTGAGTCGTCACACATGTTGACTCCTTGATGGACTGAGTTGAGTCGTTACATGTAGACTCCCCCCGATGGACTGAGTTGAGTTGGTGCATGTTGACTCCCCAACGGATTGGGTTGAGTTGTTGACACTTCTCGATGGACTGAGTTATGTCGGAAGACCTTTCTTATGATACAGAGATGTTCAAGACAGTTGTGATGCGTAGATGATATCCATATGTGTTCTAGCATGATGATGCCTCTCTAGATAAGAGGGAGTGTTGATGCTATAGCTACGTGAGGCATCCTCACAAGTTGACCTCAAAATAAATAAGAAATAATATTTATTATTTTGCAAATAAAGGAAGTCGACCCAGGCAGAAAGACAAGTCAGCCCCAGTGAAAAAGGTCACCCAAAAATCAAGTATAAATAAGAGTGACACCTCATTCATTTAACCCATCAAGCAAGTTCGCTCTACATCATCAAGGAAGTGCACAAGAGAGAGAAGAAGGCAGAATTTGGGGTTTCTATCTTTGGAGAGTTCTCTCCTTTGGTTTATCTTCATCTTGGCTATTGTATCTGGATGTAATTTGTATCTTGAACTAATATCTCTATAAGAAGGTTGTTGGGTTTTCTCCCTCATGGTTTCCCAGGATAAATTCTTTGTGTTCTTGTGTTTTCGTGCATGGTTGTTCTTTCAGTGATCCTATACTGGTTTCTATTGCAATTAAAGTTGAAAGAGATAAAAATTATATTTCTTTCTTAAAATTCTAACAGTCTGCTAGTCTAGGAGGACATATCCAGATGGATTTATCTTACACCTCTATTCCAAATCCAGACAGAAAAATGATACGAATATATAGGAAACCCTTCTATGATAGTCATCTAGAGGAGGTCAAGGATGGTGTAGAGAACACTTTTGGACGCAGTGAGCTTGCCCATGACAGAGGGCTATCTCAAAGCCTTGAAACGACTACTCTGAAACGACCTTATTTGCAGGAAAACTTAAAACCTAAGGAACTAGCGAACAGTTGTTGCTTTTGGTCTTGTTGATAACAAAAAGGAAAAAAATTCTTTCACAAATAAACCTAAAGAGAAGAGGAATACAAGGACCAGGTGTAATGGTTGCTTCAAGGAAGAACACAGAGACCACATTTTGGATTCAGCACAAGGAGCATATGAGGATTGCTTCCAGTAAGGTCCATTGCAGTTTTATGTTCAACTGCAGGGATCTTATATTCGAAAAGTTTTTGACTCTATCCCTAGGGAATCCCTACTCTAGAGACTCAGAGATATTGGCATCTCTGCAACCCTATTGGCAGCTATTATGCGCCTATATGAGTTCGTTCTCGACCGTCTTCACATAGCCCATGGGATGTCTGATTTCATTCGAAGTACTATTGGGGTCAAACAAGGATGTCCACTATCTCCCACCCTATTTGGGATTTACATTGATGAGTTGGAGGCATTTCTAAACGAGCATATCCAAGACACGGATGGTTGTCTTCTTCACCAGGTTTTGATATCTATTCTACTCTTTGCTGACGATGTGGTCCTCCTCTCCTCATCCCCAAAAGGATTACAGAGGCAGCTGGATGCCTTAGCTCTGTTTTGCGATCTTCGACGGTTGACGGTCAATCTGGGTAAAACCAAGGTTATGATCTTCAATGGGGTGAAGAAAAATTTGGACCTTCACTTCCTATTCAGAGGAGAGGAGATTGAGATCACCAGCACCTATACTTACTTGGGGGTGAAATTCGGAGGCCCTAGCTTTAGTTTGCGACCTGCTCTTCAGCCTCGGATCAACAAAGGTTATGGATCATTAGCCCTTCTCAAGAGACAGTGCTTTCGACATCACTTCCAGGACATCTCGTCCAAGATGAGCCTCATGGACACCTTGATCCATCCCACTGTTTTATATGGCTCGGAGATATGGGGGTCGTCTTTACTTGAGTCAGACCGGGCCTCAGTTGAAAGAGTCCAGACTCTTCTTCTTCGCCGCATTATTAGATGTAAGCAGACAGTACCTCAGCACATCATCTTTGCCGAGTTCGGAGCTCATCCCTTCAGGCTCGAGACGATTTTCAGTTTGGTCTCATTCTTGCATCGTGTCCGGGGCTTTGCAGACTCGATGAAGGGCAGAGATCAGTACCCTTACCTAGCATACTGCTCTTCCAAGGCTATTGCCCGTTCTACTCATTCGGGTCAGGCCCAATGTTGATTTACAGGGGTTTCAGATCTCCTAGAGGCAGTGGGTATTCAAGTGGATCGTCTCGCCCCTTTCCGATATTCATTGGATGCTCCTAGTCACCTTTTACCTACTAGACAGGAACTGAACAAGATTATCCGAGAAGACATCTACAGGCAGTTCATCCAGGTCACCTAGGTCAATCCTTCGGGAGGGTTACGCCCAAAGATGGCCTTTTATGTAGAGCACTTCCGGGAGCTGAGAGACGAGCTCATTGTCCAACCCCAGTATACGTTTCGTCACTGGATGCATGCTCTTCGCATCCCTCTAGGCCAGTTCAGAGTCGATTCTCATAGACTTCGGGTAGAGACGGACCACCAGATAGATAGACCAGATAGAACCTGCCAAGTATGTCATGTATAGGAAGTGGAGACCGAGGCGCACTTCATTTTTAGATGCCCCATTTACTACGAGATCGGAGGACGGTTCCATTGTTTGTTTAGATATTCTCAGACTCTCGCCGAGTTTTTCAGGTACCCCCGATCAGAGATGTTTGGCCCTCTATATGCAAGAGGTTCTCAAGTTCCGAGCGCATATTCTTCAGCCTCCCATCAGACCAGACCCCACACAGAGGATCACGGCATTTTTCAGGGTATTACGTTCAGACAGGGGCACCAAGAGACCGACCGATATCATTACATATCCAGACTCTAGATCAGTGAGGATTCATGGGACCTCACCCCGACCCACGAGATCTCAGCAGCAGATTCATCTCAGGCCCTGTCCTGAGAGACGGGCTAGGTCCTCCAGACCTCAGCAACGTACAAACCCCTCCAGGCAACGAGTATGTGGGAAGTCTGCACTCTCTACCAGCCCTTCATCGGGGCAACAGACTTTGTTGAGTTTTCTTCAGTCCTCTTCATTCAGCCTCGGATGTTAGGAGAGATGGGTTGGATTCTCAAACCTATTCGCTCCTGGATCTTTTCCGCTAGGGCATCTCTGCCCCATTGCGGGTTTCTGGATCCACGTCTGCAGTCGAAGCTCTCTCATACTTCAGTCCAGTTCACTTTGTTCATTCTTTTCTTTCTTTCTTCGTGCATTGTATCTTTTTATAGGAGACCGTTTGGTTCTCCCGCTTTGTACGGACAACATTGTAATCAGCAGTCCCTTCGACCTACTTTGTGGTCATTAGTTGGACATTAATATAATTATCTTATCTTATCTTATCTTATCGAAGTAATATCTTGAAGCACATCTAATTCCCACAAAACGTATTAGAATTTTACTGAACCAGAAACAGGTCAGCCATTGCTGCAATAATCTTTTTAATGTAACACAATATATGCTCATTTGTTGGATATTAATAAAATTATCTTATCTTATCTATGATGTCAAGGTAGAATGGTACAAATGAGTGCCAAGCACAGTCAAACAAAACCTGCATGAATGCATACTTAACAATGAGTCAAACAAAACCTGCATGAATGCATACTTAACAATGAAGATTACACTGTTAAGTGAGGTGGAACATGTTTAAATGCATCATATCAGACACAGAATGCAGGTATTTCAGTGATTAATCATTATATTGTTCAATGCAAAAGTACATATGGACCAATTTACCTTTTGAGTAGCTTTATGAAAACACGAAGCAGCTGATTTGAGATCCTTTTTGACACAGTCTCCACCTAAATATACTGCACCAAGTAAAAATAAAGCCTCCGGCTGTAGCTGCAAGTCCAGAAACATGATTGTAGTGATTTCCAACCACCAGATTTAATACAGATAAAAAGATTAAGTTTTGAAAACTGTATGACATGGATAAGAACATAGAGGAATAAAAGCCAAGAATTTTCTCATTTTGTATCTTTCCTTAAACATATATGCTTTCATCTTGGCAATAAGTGAAAATATATACCTGTTCAACTGCTTTCTCCAAGTAGTAGAAAGCCTGATGGTCTGCTTCTGCAGGTTCCCCCTGATCTCCAACCACAGCTAATCATGTCAAGACAATAATGCAGTGAATAACAGAAATAAAGCAAAAATTAGTGCCCCGTGTATGCCAAAGTCCAAACATCTTTCCACAGATTTATGAAGACTGACCAACAATGTAGTATAAAACATTGAATCTGCAAAAAGAACAGAAATAGCATGTACATGTACAAGAACAGAAATAACATGTAGTGTGCTGATCAATTATAATCATTCAAACGCCTTGGATTGCACAGTGTTAACCAGTTTTATACCTGCACTAGTGAGAGGCATGCCATTTACATAAGAAAATACTGGATATTTCAATAATATATTACTGTACATACTCCAAGTTACAAATAACCATGAAGCAAAGTGAGGGGATGCCTAAGTATGTAACTGAATAGAGTTACTTATCTGGCCCTGCTCCTTTGGTGTATGTCACTTTGGACCCCCTTGTGGGATGTGTTAGTTAATTTGGCCTTCATACTCAGCAATTTGTATCTCAGGTGCATCATCCATGGGAATTTCCTTGATGTGTCCACAAGCTGCCTCCCCTAGAATGTCATGTTCAGCCGATTCCCTCCAGTCCCCAGGTTTCACCTTATGTCACTGTATGCTGTGCACCAACGTAGGAAGTGTTGCTCAAACTCTACCTCCCCTATGTAACAAACTTGGCAGATCCTCTCTTCCCATTCTTCTTTGGGCTCCATCCCCATATCTCATCTCAACCTGTGAGAGCTTTCCTAGTTGAGCTAGCATGTGTTTCGTTTTCCTAGGGAGATTTAGACTAAAGTAGTCCTGGATCCATATCTCACCCATGGGGTTGAACTGATCAACGTAGTATTGTTTTCTCTAGCCTTCCCTTTCCATTTGTCTCTCCTGTAACCAGCCTGTAAGTGAATTTTCAGCTCTTTTTCTTGCACGGACATTCCTCTTTTATCTCCCGGCTCTCTAGCCAATTCATGTTCTAGATTTAGCTGTTTGTCTGTTACAGGAACTCCTTGCTGATTGTGTTGGGGATCCGTCTACTGTCCATTTCTTTCACCCTTTGACAATATAAAGTCTGTGTTTTTACTACCCCCGACTCATTTGGGTATAAGACTATTTCTGCCAGCATGATCTCATAAGAAGTGATTGTTTTCAAGCATAGGAAGGATGACATTATGTGTTTTTGCATTCTCTCCATATGTTTCCACCTGTTTTTGGAAATACTCAGACCCCAAACCTTGCACTCATATAAGTGCACTGCTGTCACAAGTGTCTCAAAAAGGGTGCTGATGATTCCCCCAATCCCAAACATTTGCTGTCCTGCACTTGCTTGCATCAGAAAAGTTGCCTTCCAGCCACCTTGTAGCCTCTTTCTCGTGCATGTCTCACAGCTCAGCCTTTGGTTAAACTCCAAACAAGGTATTTGTAATTCTGGACGATTTCTAGGGGCTCTTTCTTGAAGTTGATTTGCAGCTGTCTTTTTTTTCTTTTTGAGTGAAAACCACATCATCTTGCTTTTTTACCCATGTTTACTTCCATTCCCACTTCAAGACCAAAAGCTTCTAGTACCTGGAGATGTTCTTGTAGGCTGTGAAGTGTTCTGACCACTACACTGACATCATCCGCATAGAAAAGAATCTTTAATATAAACCCTGATATATTTACTCCACCTTTCTCACTGATCCATCGCTCCAGCTTTTTGACATACCCAAAAAGTGTTGGTGAGGGGGGAGCATGTTTAACCCCAACATTACTTCTGAGCCTTTTGGAAAAACTTCCCTATGTTTTGATTTTTACCTCAACCTGTTCATACAACCTATGTATTGTGGCCCTTCGTCCATTCAGGACTCCCAAATCTATGAGTCATTCCAAAGCTTTTCTTTGGGGACTGTGTAAAATGCTTTTCTAAAGTCCACAAAGCAGCACCATAGCTCTGCCTCTTCGCATTCCATGTCTTCTCTATCAAGTGACACGGCATGATGCAGTGTTCCATCATGTAATGCTTGGGATTAAAGCCTAATTGCCCTATCGTCAGCTTCTCTTCTTTGCTTGTGCACCTGCTCATTTTACTCTCCATCATCCCACCCCCAAGCCTGCCAAAGATTGGGCTGATCACGATGGTTCAGTACTGGTAGTTTCCAGGTCAATTTTTCCCCCCTCTTTAAAGATGGGCAGGATGAGGTTTGTCATCCATTCTTCCGAGAAGCTCTCTAAGGCCATTTGCTTCCACAAGTTTTTTATATGAGAGCTGAGGCAATCTATTGCCCCAGTTCAGGGGCGCTGCACATAGCCCACCTAAATGTTTCACCTTGCCTGAAGCTAACTTATTGATTCCTTTCACCACACCCTCGGCTATGAATACTTCCTTGAGATGCAGATTTCCAAGGGTTTTCCTCTTCTTGTTATGTCTTCGTACAATTTCTTGGCAGGAGCCAGCCACTGCTCTTTGAAATGTCATCTACCTACTGTTGTTTTTGTACTCTCAGTTCCTGAATGAATGCTTTTGGGTTCCTCTTTGCCATGCTGACCAATGCCTCTTGTTTCATTTTCAAAAAGCTAAGTAGCATGGGTACCTGTACCCGGGGGTAGGTTACGCGTACCCGTACCGGATACCACGTACCCACGTACCCTACTGTACCCAAAACATGGCCGAAATACCTGAGATGTTTGTCAAGGATTCAGGGGAACTTGATTGCAGAGGGGACAGGGTACCCCTGTTTTGGGGATGCCTGGGGATGCCTAGGGATCAGTTTGGTACGAGCCCAGCCAGTTTTGTACAAGTGACATTAAAGTAGTAATATTAAATGGTAATATTAAATTCTTAAAGTAAAAGTGATGTCACTTTTACTTAAATTTTTAACATTACCATTAATTGTTTCATGATGTTTGAGAGTGGTTCCAACCTCATTGGACTTCATATGCAAAAAGTAGAATTTTAGATCCCAACCAAAATTTAACAGACTTAACAATTTTCAGGATTTCAGGATTGCAACGTTTCCACTGGATTCTATCATGTATGAGGCAAGGTTACAAAAACCGAACCAGTGGTCGAACTGGCCGACCCTGAGAACCGGAACCAAACCAAAACCGGAAAAAAAAAACGGATCACAAAACCAGTCCACCAAAAATACATAAAATATTCAAATTTTGAAAAATTATATATATTCATGTGCATCCATGTGAATTCAAACCATTATACACAAAATATGCAAAGTTTCTTATTTATATAGCAAATAAGAGTGCATAGAACCAAAATAACAATTAGCACTAAGTGCAATACATGTTTGAATCAAAATACATCAACAAAAAGGCTCTAAATGGCCTATAGAAAAGACTAGATTCAAAGACTAAACAATCTAATCATCTGGATCCTCAAGCTCAGAGGCCTCTGACTCAGACTCTAAGCCATCATCTACATCCTGATCCTCAATATGAGCAGTCTGGGCTTGGGCCACCTGACTTGACGCCCCTAGTCCAGAAGCAACCTATCCAACATCAACTTCCACATCTTGTTGTTGTGGAAGTGGGTTCAAATCCATCCATGAAAGGTCTTCATTGTCAATGTCAAATGCTGGTGGCTGAGTCTCCACAACCCAACTGATGAGGCATCACCATCATCCAAGAATATGGAAGACGATTCAGGGGTCCTGTTCTGCAATTGGTGGCGCCTCAACCTAAGGTTGTACTGAACAAATACCATATCATTCAACCGTTTTTGCTCTAAATGGTTTCGCTTCTTGGTGTGTATACGCTCAAAAACACCCCAATTGCGCTCACAACCAAAAGCACTACATGTTTGGCTCAATATTCGAACTGCAAACTTTTGTAAATCATGGCATTGGCTACCAAATTGCTGCCACCAATATGCTGCATGTAAAGACAAAGAAAAAATAGCAAATGAATTTAAAAGTTTTACTCAAATTCTGCCATGTATAATATAATTTAAAATTATAAACTTTAAAGACTTTCTATTATTACCTGGAGGATCTTTTCATCTAGATCGTATAGCCGTAGCCATGCCAAAGATACCAAGACTCTCATTGAAATGCAAGAGCTTGTTGTGGATCTCGTCTTGTTTACCGGGATCAGAGACCATGCGCTCAATGCATTTGTACAGTCTTTCGTTTACCTCTCCATCTACTTCAAAATATTTTGTGTAATGGTACCTTTAGAAGAGTCAAGACAAAGAAGATGATCAATTTAAGAAGATGATAAACTTTTGCAATTAAAATTTAATAAAATAACTTAAAAACTTTGAAATTAGTTACCTTGGATTCAAGTAATAGCCTGCAGCATGTAAAGGCCGATGGAGTTGTTTGTTCCACCGTTCATCAATTATTTTCCACAAAGGAAGATACTTTTGTCTTTTGCCCTCATATGTATCCTTTATTGCCTCCTTGCCCTGATCCATGGCCTCATAAATAAACCCCATTGCTGCTTTATCACCATCCACCATTCTCAGGAATTTCACAAGAGGCTAACTAAAAAGTACAATCTCCTCTACCTTTTTCCAGAATGCTTTCTCATAGACTTTGTCAACAATGTCTTTTCCTTCAGCCTTCTTGCTATATTGAGAAGCATTCCACTCATCAAAGGAGAACATCTTCCTCAAGTTGGCCTTTTGCTCAATCAAGGACTGCAATGTAAGCAAATTTGTTGCAAATCTTGTGATAGTTGTCTTGACAAGCTCTTTTCCACCAGTGCATTCTCTCATAAGGGTCAAAACCCATGTGTGGTTGTAAATGTATCTTGTTATGGATTTTGCTGGTTCCACACACCTTTTCACCCACTCAATTTTCCCAATATCCTCAAGCATGAGGTCCAAACAGTGGGTTGCACATGGAGTCCACCAAATGGTGGGATGTTTGTCCTCTAACATCCTTCCGGCTGCAACATAGTTGGAGGCATTATCTGTGATAATCTGTACTACATTTTCCACCCCCACAACCTGAACTACCTCATCCAAAAGACGAAATAGTAATTGTGCATCCTTCACTTGATCAGATGCATCCACTGATCTAAGGAACATAGTTCCTTTTGGGCAAGCAACTAGGAAGTTCACAATGGTGCGGCCTATTGTGTTGAAATATTGTAACTTCAAAGAATATTCTATCTATACTTTGTTATTATTCATCCGGAAATGTTTTATTCCTCCGTCGGGATGTTATTATTATGTAAAGTCATTGAGGTAAAGCCTCCCATGTAAGTCGGGGCATTAGTTCCCCTAGAGTCAATTGTAATGGGGTGTTTAAGTCCCCTAGAGGAGTCGGCCCAGTCAGCATTATGTTGAGTGGTTAAGTTTTTGGGCCGACCTAGTTAGGGTTAAAAGTCAAGTGAAGTAAAGTATAAATAGAGGAGGTGTGTTCCTCATTTAACACTCACTCACTCACTTGTGAACTCGCATAAGAGAGAGAGAGATCTGCAAAGGAGGAGAAGGAGATCTTGTTTGGGGACTACATCTTTGTATTTGTTGGTCATTTATATTGAGGAAGCTTTGTTGGGTTTTCTACCCCATGAGGGTTTTCCAGGATAATGTTGTGTCTCTTGTGTTTATGTTGTGCTTGTTGTTCTTTCAATGATCCTGTATATGCTATTGTTGTGAAATTGAATGTAATACTGATGTTATCTATCTTAGCATATTGAAACTTAACATGGTATCAGAGCTAACCTGAAGGAAGGCAATGTATGGCACTTACGACACTTGTTTCACTTGCGACAATTTGAAAGTTAGGGTTTTGTATAGCAAAACCTTTGGCGAAGGTTCAGGATCTAAAAATTGGACAGGCCGAAGATGAAATTTTCCTGTACCTTGTGTCTGAGTTTCAACCTCAAAATCATTGTACTTTATGAGATATGATCCGTACAAGTTAGGGTTTCTGCCTCTTCCAGAATGAAGCCCTAAACAGGTGACCTAGGTAAAAAGGTCATATCTCGAGCTAGGAAGCTCCAAATAAAATTTCGTAAAAGTGACAGTTAGGGCACGGACTGTAGTTTCATAGATCCGATTTTCAGAGGCTGAAGATGAAACAGTGACACGTGGCACTCCATACAAGTTCACTATGCTATTTCATCCCTTAAACAGGTCATGTTGGGAAACTGGGCATATCTCTCTGATGGAGAATCCAATGAAGCTAAAACCTGTGGGGTTGGAAAGATGACAGGTCAGGATACCACAGGCCGAAGTTTCAGACCCTGCAGATCCTAAATTTCAGAGGTACACCAGAAACAATACGGCACATCTGAAATGGCTCAACAGAGGAAATCAAGGAAGAGGGGGAAGAAGCTCTCACTTAGGGTTTTCACTTTTTTAGGTATGGAAGGACCTGATACAATGTTGGAGACACCTGATGCAACATTGGAAACTTTGATAATGGATTTGGAATCCATTCATCATATATATTGTTCCTCCATCAAAATGTTGTGGGAGGAAGGAGATTGAAAATTGGGGTTTCCAAGTAAGAAGAAACCCTAGAAAAGTTGGGAGACTCATAGGGCAGCAATGAAGGAGGTTTAAATGGCACTGATATTTATCATCCTGGCACCATGAACCTATATAAGATGTTTACAAGAGATCTACCTTGGATGGTTAGGGTTTTACCCTTATAGAGAAGACTACAAGCAATCTCGACAGGTATGACTTGAGGAGATATAGGTATGTATTGAAATCTGTTTCATGATTAAGTTCATGATATGTTTGTCTTCATATTATTGAGGTTAGTACAATCATGATTAATTTTAGATTGTCTGATCACCTTAGTAAAAATATGAATGCATGTGAATAATAGAAGACATTCATTGATTAGCGTTATGACTCTTATGATTGTACTAATGCACTTGTGGTGTTGTATGAGGATGGTGTTGTGTGCTGACATGAAAGGTACATCAAGAAAGACAAATCCATATGACCATGATGGCATGAAGACAAAGACTCATCCATAGTCTTTGATCACATAGAAGCTCTACTTACGAGGTATTAGAAGATGAAGACTCAGTGCTATAGAAGATGATACTCCAGTATTGAAGATGTTGAAGATATTGAAGATGATCCAGTAACTGTTCCAGTTGTTGATGTTGTTGAAGAAAACTTCCAATGATTTATAGATGTATCACCTTGATGTTGTTGATGATGCTCTCTCTCTTTGCTCCTATAGTTGATGTTGTTGTTGTCAGTAGAATACCCTTCTCGTTAAAAGGGAGTGTTGAAATATTGTAACTTCGAAGAATATTCTATTGTATTTTATTATTGTAATTTATTCGGAGATGTTTTATTCCTCCGTCGGGATGTTATTATTGTATTTGGTCATCATAGAGTCATGAGGTAAATCCTCCTTTGTAAGTCGGGACAATAGATCCCCCTAGAGTCAAACGTAATGGGGTTTTTAAGTATCCTGCAAGAGTCGGCCCAGTCAGCATTAAGTTGAGTGGTAAAGTTAGTTGAGGCCAACATGTCAAGTTGTAAAATTAAAGTAAAAGTGAATGTATAAATAGAGAGCCAGGCTCTCTCATTTATTCATTCATTCACACACAATCACTTGTGTAATTCACATAGGAGAGAGAGAGAGAGAGATATCTGCAAGGAGAAGGAGCACTTCTTTGGGGTTTTGTCTTTGTACTTTTGATCATCTATATTGAGGAAGTTTTGCTGGGTTTTCTTTCCCTAGAGGGTCTCCCAGGATAAAATTGTGTCTCTTGTGTTTATGTTGTGCTTGTTATTCTTTCAATGATCCTGTATATGCTATTGTTGTGAAATTGAATTGAGTACTAAGGTTATCTATCTTGGCATATTGAATCTCAACAGGCGACAAGAGATGAATACTTCCCTTATTTATTCCCCCAAACATTTCTAGCGTAACATCTTCCCCCGTCACTCCCATTTGCTGCCTGATCTTGATCCAAAAGCCATGTTCTCCCAAACTTCTTCCCTTTATGACATCTCGAGGCAGCCCCTTATCCAATTTACCTCTCCCCCCCTCCTGTTACTTATTCACTCCCCAAGATGTCTGGGAGATTGTTGGGCCATGAGTTCTAGTAGAGCGGCAAATGAGGAAGGGTTCCATGTTGAACTCTTCAAACATGGCCTTCGAGCACTTGACTATCACTTGGTCGATTTGTTTAACCATGTGGTCTGTACTAGCTTCCCAAAACTGTGGTCGCGTCATATTAATGACCCAATCCATAAATCAAGCTCTCATACTGACCCCAATAATTACAGAACGATCATGGTTGGCCACACTTTCTCCAAGCTATATGCAACAATCCTCCATATGCAGCTTTCTGGGGAGCTTGAGAGAAGACAACTCATAGCTAAAGGACAAGCACGCTTCAGACCAGCACACGAGACCATTGATCACATTCTTACGCTCCAAGCCATTATTGAATAGGCACGTCATTGCTCTTCGAAAGTTTACTATTGCTTTGTAGACTTTCAAAAGGAATTTGACTATGTCCCCAGAGTGGCAATATTTCGGAGGCTCCGAGACATTGGCATTTCCGAGAACCTTCTAACTGCCATTATGAGATTACATTAGACAGTCCTTGGTCGTCTTCGCACAACCCATGGTAACTCAAATTTAATCAAGAGTACCACTGGGATCAAGCAAGGGTGTCCACTTTCCCCCACTCTATTTGGGATATACATCGATGAGCTAGAGTCCTTAAAAGAGCACATTCAGGACGGCAATGGGTGCCTTCTCCACCAAGTCTTGATCTCTATTATGCTCTTCCCTGACAACGTGGTCCTCTTGGCCTCATCTCCGAAGGGATTGCAGAGACATTTAAATGCCTTAGCCCTCTTTTGTGATCTTTGTCAGTTGATAGTCAACTTGGGTAAAACCAAGGTCATGATGTTCAACGGATCAAAGAGGTTACTCATTGATCTTTATTTATTCTTTAGAGGGGGAGAGATAGAGATAACTAGCACCTATACCTATTTGGGGGTTCAGTTCACAAGACCTCATTTCACTCTGCGGCATGCTCTTCAACCCCAAGTTAATAAAGGATACAAATCCATGGCCCTTCTTGAGAGACAGTGCATCAGACACCATTTCCAAGACATCTCATCCAAGATGTCTCTCATGGATACTCTCATCTGACCCACAGTCCTCTATGGCTCTGAGGTGTTGGGGCTATACCTACGGGACTAAGATTAGACCTCAGCAGAGAGTGCAAATCCTCCTTCGTTGCATCATCAAATGAAAACAAATAGTACCTCAACCCATTATACTTGTAGAGATTGGTGCTCAACCTTTTCAGCTTGAGGTTGTGTTTAGTCTTGCCACTCTCTTACACCGCCTTCAGAGCTTCGCTAACTCAGTGAAGAGGCATAATCGGCATCCACATTTGGCATATCTCTCTTAAGAGGCCATAGACTCAACCAACCCTTCAAGCCACTCTAGATGTTGGTTTGTGGGTGTTGCGGATCTTTTAACATCTGTCGGCATTTCGATGGATTGACATCCTTCATTTAGGTATTCCTTGGACACGCCTAGCCACCTCTTACCTATCAGGTAGGAGTTGAACAAAATCACTAGAGATGACATTTATAAACAGCTTGTGCAGGTTACTTGGATCAACCCTCGGCAGGGTTACGTCCCAAAGTGGCCTTCTACACTACGCACTTCTTGGATCTAAGGGACAGTCTCATTGTTCATCCCCCTTACACATTCCGCCATTGGGCACATGTTCTTTGTATTCCTTTAGGCTAGTTCAGAGTGGTCTCTCATCTTCTCTGGGTAGAGACAAATCACCAGCTCGACCGATTAGACAAGATCTGCCAGGTATGTCAGTTTTGAGAGGTTGAGACCAAGGAGCACTTCATCTTTCGATGTCCTATTTACTATGAGATCAGCATGCGGTTTAATTGTCTTTTCAAAGACCTTCTCACAGAGCTTCAGACTTTAACTAGATTCTTCAGATACCTCGATCAGAGATGTCTGGTCTTATACTTAAAGGAGGCCCTCCAGCTTTGCTCCTTCACCCTCCAACGACATTCTCAATCGGGACCAATCGCCACTCAAAGTATCACTTCCTTCTTTCTAGTGCTTCCTTCCTCTAGGGGCACCAAGAAACAGACAGTTGGTGGCACTGACCTTGAACACTCAGTTAGGACACAACAGTCCACCTCCACCTCTTCTCAACACCAACGACGGGGCCACTCTCGACCACATCTCGGTATCCGGACAACTTCATCTAGGATACAGCAGCAAGCTCCCTCCTCCAAGCAAGGACGCACTACCCATTGTAGCTCCTCTTCCAGTTCTTCCTCTAGATAGAGTACTCTTTTGAGCTTCCTTTAGTTGGCCTCGAATGGTAGGAGAGATGCTCACTAGCTTCCAGTGCTCCATGACAGTGACAGTTTCACCATTTTTGTATCACGGCTCTCTAATCCACTAATTTTCTAGATCAACTCTCTTCATATCTCTCTTTGTATATCTCTCTCTGGGATCGGCTCTCTATTTGTGGAGTTAGGGTTAGGTTTGAGTTCTACTTTTAGCTTTTTATAGGAGCTACTTTAGGGGCTCCCACTTTTTATTGTTATCATGGTACAATACAGTCCCATTGACCTACTTTTGTGGTCATTGTTGGACATTAATAAAATTATCTTATCTTATCTCATTTTTCTTGTTGGTTGTTGGTTGTTGTTGCTCTCCTTTGTACTATTTGGAGAGCTCTATTGAATATCAATCTAAAGGCTTTGGAGGACAAATCTTGGGATTTACTTGTGCATGTGTGGTTTATTTCTTGCTTCAGGCTTCTTGTTGAAGGTAATGTTACAATAGCATTGTCATTTCTTTCCTTTATGGACCATTGAAAGGGTACATAGTTGGATGGAGATTATGGTATGTTGATTTTTATCATAGTTTTCTTTATTATTTTACTTGGAAGAGAGTTCTTTTTTGCATATTTGTTTTTGTTTGGATTGTGCAATACTAACCCCTTCCTTGTACAGTGCAACTCCAAGGGAAAGGATGGAGAGATCTATTCTCTCCCTTTGTAATCTTGTGCAAACTCCCTCCAACACATCAAGTAGATTGAGGTTAGCCTGGAGCAATCTTCTTCTCTTGGTGATCTTTCTAAGCAAGGCCCTCTCAGTAAGTCTTGGATGATTCCATAAACCCTTCACTCTTTTGGCACTAAAATCTGTCCTTATAACCATACACATATAAAAATATATAATAATAAAAAAATACATTTGAGTGAGATGAAATATTGTCCACTGTTTGCTGTTGTAAATTTATATTTCAGATAATCTATAAGGCTAAAGTTCACAGGGACTAGATCCAAAAAGCCTCCTTGTGAAGTGAAATTTCTGGATTTGCAATAAACTACTAATTCTTGAAATTTTTACAAGGAAAAGTAGTTGTGGTGGCAATGGGAAACCTTCCTAAGTGCCCCTAGGGTTTCACTTTGTTAAAGGACTTTGTGACATTTGAAGTGCAGATTTGGAATTCTACGGTAAAATCTGTTGTACCAAAGTGATTTTTAGATCCGGTATATGGTTGGAAATGTGTGACCTACGCATTGGAACACATTGGTATATGCTTGGTATCTTTTCTCTTGGATCCCCTAGTGTGTTGGGTGGGAATGAGATGAAATATTGTCCACCGTTTGCTGTTGTAAATTTATATTTCAGATAATCCATAAGGCTAAAGTTCAAAGGGACTAGTTCCAAAAAGCCTCCTTGTGAAGTGAAATTTCTGGATTTGCAATAAACTACTAATTCTTGAATTTTTTACATGGAAGAGTAGTTGTGGTGACAATGGGCAACCTTCCTAAGTGCCCCTAGGGTTGCACTTTGTTAAAGGACTTTGTCACATTTGAAGTGCAGATTTGGAAGGTAACAGCATGAAGTTATTATTAACGGGACATAACTATAATGTGCCTTCCAATCCTCAATTCAAGCTTAAGGGCAGATGTTGGTGTGATTAATACTCCACAATATACTTAATCTAAGCCTGACTTAGAGGACATTAGTGTCATTATTGTAAGGTCCTAATGGTTTGTCATTAATTTGGTGGTTAGAAAGTGGCCCCAATGGTCCTATTATCACATCCATAGTAGCCGGGATACCATGATTGCAGAGCAATTTCCTGTATATTTTTGAGCCAGTCCTTTACACATTTTTTATGAAATCAGCTTATGATGAGCAGTACTTTTGATGATCACTCACATTTTGAACAGCCCCGGAGCAGACATGACAAGCCTTATGCCATGACTAAGCCTCGTGACCTCAGATTTGATGACTGGGGTGACCATTTTTCTTCCATACAGAGAAGTGTGATAGTGCCCAGAGTTATACAGCAGCAGTGTTCCAGTGACGATTGATGGTCCAGAACATAGATACAGGTATATGACCCAGCAGGTATATGGTTGTGCATTGGATACTTTTATTATGCTCTTTTGCTTATCTTAGTAGCTTGACTAGGTATTTAGTGGTAATGATCTGGCGATATATGTCTATGGATATGGCTATTGATTGACTGTCTGGAATTTAAGTGATCTAATTACTCGGAATAAGAATTTCTTGTTTATACTCGTTGATTTTACCCTCTTAAGTAGTATGGACGTGGTCATTCCCACCATTTATGGCTTGCTAGTTATGGCATCACTTATCACTTTCGCCATCCATCCATTCTCTTCCGTATTTGGTTTTACCTTGACTTACACCTCATCCTATGATATGGAGGACCTCCCAACTTTTGCCTCTATGTTGGATAGATTCCATGTTGTTTTGTGTCTCGGCTCTGAGTTGTACAACAAAAATTACCGAAGCCTTGATCCTTCTAGGTTAGGAGAACCCGTTGGTGTTGGTTCCTGAGCTTAGGTGAGTTGGATTTGAAGCCTTGACCTCTCAAGTCGATTGCCCCCGATGTTTGGTCCTGATTGTGGATGATCCCCCTAGTTGCCCAAGTTGTGTCAGCTAGACTTGAAGCAAAATGTACTACCATATTACGTGCATATGTGACTCATTATTATATCTTATATGCAAGCCCATGGTTATAAATTAAAATTGTGCTTTTTAGCACAATGAAAGAGGGCTATGAAATGAAATGTAAAGCACCCTGGATAAAAGTTGCGATTAGTTGTGCTTCTAAGCACATGCAAAATCCAAAGGGTCATAAGGCCTAAAAAGCAGTGGTTAAATGTATGCTAAATCTAAAGACTGCTCGGCATAATTAAATGTAATGATTAATTCCTCACGGAGCCTACGGGTTGAGATGTGAGATGGAGTAAGGGACAGCTAATTCTAAGTGTCCCCTAGAACCTCAAGTTACGATTAGCTGTGCACCCAGTCACGGTGGTTCTAGAAAAGATCCTCACAGAGTTGGTTCAAGTTTGGATGTGAGTTGTAGACATTTGCTAAAAGTTGAATAGACACTCCTCAAATCAACTCATTCCATTTGTGAGACACTGTCATTCCTTATGTGTTTTCTGTCCAACATATGCTTAGGTGTTTCTCCCTTTTCCCCCCTATCCAAAGTGTCACAATGTTAAATATTGTAAAGTCATTCCCTTGTTCTAGCCTTGCATTTTACACCCTCACCCATTCCTAGCAAAATGGCAACGTCCTTGAAATGAGTATACACTTGAGGGTCTTGTTATCACACAACTTGTAGTTGTCCCTAAAGGTAACCCATCCGGAATGGTAGAGGAGATGGACAACTAAAGAGGTGACCCAAGAGATGCCACGGTTCCCAATGCAAGCTGGGAGTCACATCAACTGAAGCACTCTTCACTTTAGATCAAGATGAATCAAGACCAAGGGGGAGACCCTATAGCCAATCAAAAGAGATTAGGCCCAAACAAAGGTTTATAGGGAAGTGTGAAAGAAGAGTTTCGGAAACCAATGCAAGGTTAGGTGGACCTGGAAGTTTACGTGTGGTTGAAAGAGGCTTAAGGGATGACTTATGTTTCAACCAATGAATAATTTAGGCCACATAATGAGATCAAATGACAAGATCTAGTACCATGAAATACACAAGTGGGGCCCACTACCTTGGGATATGGAAATGGTTCAAATGGGACCCACAAGGTGAAGTTAAGGGTGCAAATGGTACTAAGGGGTATGCAAAGGGTAGATCTATGGATCTAAGATGAAATTAGAGATACTCACATATGGGATCTAGCACTTGACACTAATCCCAAGGAGTGCGATTTGCCTTAGGTGGACTAGTGCCTTGAGATGGATGGGCAAATGGAGTCAAAAAGATGTCAAAATGTAGATCGGGACACTTAAGATGCAAATCAAGGAGGCTATTCAAGATCAAGTGAAGTGATGGTTAGATCTTGCTAGATCTAATGTTTCACTAAGTGACCCAAGTGGACAACAATCCCCAAAATGAGGAATGATACCCCCAAGGCAGAAATTCACAAAGTGAGACACTAGATGTAGGTTTCAAGGTATGCTCTTTTCAAATCAAGTGGGATCTCAAACACCCAAATCCTTGAAGTGGGCCAACTCAAAACCCTAGGAAGTGCAACTTTGCTCAAGGAGGGTTAAATGCATGGAAAAGTGTGTCAGATCAAATCCAAAGAGGGTTAAATGCATGGAAAAGTGTGTCAGATCAAATCCAAAAGCCACCAAAGTTTAGATCTGGGTAGTTTAGGCAATTATCAATGTGGATATTGAAAATCAAGGGGATCCAATGGCTAGATCTCCATAGATCTAAGATTGAACATGCATCACCAAATTGACCCAAGTGGGGCACAATCCTCAAAATGAGGAATGGGGCCCACAAGGCAAAAATCAATGAAGTGAAGCACTTGGGGTAGGTTATCAAGTATGAGGATCATGAATCAAGTGGGATCTCACCTATCCATGTCTTGGAACTAACCCAACTAGCTTATGCCAAGGGGTGCGATTTGCCTTCAAGAGGGCTAGGTGCCTTGGAAAGTGTGTCAAATGGAACCCAACCACCACCAAACTATAGCTCCGAATTGCCGTGGATACTATAGAGGTGGGTTTTCAATATCTTTCCAAAAGCCAAGCTAGATCCAAGTAGATCTAAGAAAAACAAAAATGAGGGTTTTGAATTTTAAGGGTTTGTGACCAATGAAGAAGAATGGATGGATCTAGGCACATACCTTGTAGAACTTACCTAAATTACTTATGGCCACCTTGCAAATTGATAGCATTCTCCTATGTGTATATTCAAGAGTGAGATCCAAGAGCTCCAAGCCAAGACGTCCTCCTCCAAGATGCCAAATCGTCCTCCTCCTACAAGACAAGATCATGTGAAACAAGCCAAGTAAGATGATTATGAAAATGATGGAAAGATGTAATAGAAAGCATCAACTATGTCACAAAGATACAATAATGATACTCCCTGTCACCAATATCAACCTAAGAGAAAATATGTGAATCCCTTCAACAATAATCCTCTTCAAATCGTCCTCCTCTCCACCAATTCAGCTTCCCTGCAAGAAAACAAGATGTAGCTCCAAAATCCACAATGATACATAGAAGAGATACTGTATACTCAAGATGCAAGAGAATCCACAAGACAAGAGAAATATGCTCCACAAAGAAGTGTTCTATTCCAATATTCCAGAGCTCCAAAGGTGAGCTATACAATAGGGGGTCTCCTCCTTATATAGGATAATAAAGACCAAAACCCTAGATCTCAAAACCACTTTATGAAATGAGTGGTTGAGATTAAAAGATCTCAATACATAATCAATGGCTAAGATGAATCATAACAACATAACACATGGATCACTCAAAATAGTGATGACGTCATAGCTAGAAAGTACTCATGGAGGGTGACGTCATCCTCCAGAGGGGGCAAAAGTACATGGGCCCACCTCATATGACTAGGACATGACACATGAAGCACATGGTGGGGCTAGGAGACATCAATCCTTGCTAGCTCATCCCCATGGCACAATAAAATAATATAATATGTCCAAAATAAATACAAATGATCAAATCTGTCCTCAAAATCTGTGAGAGACATGCAGTAAGAGGCCTCCTGTGGCCTCTGTGGACACCACTGTCTGATGAAAACTGGTTGAAAGATGGGGGGTTCACCCTGGAAGACCTCTGTGAAGACCAAGTGCCAAAACCTTGCCTCAATTGCCCAAATCGAATTCCTCAGTGACCCTTTTATTCCATTTTTAACCTACCTCGGTAACTGTGAAAGTGCTGAAACTGCCTCCTAAGGCATCTGCGTTGTCAAACTGAGCCCACCAGGCTCTCCAGAAGGAGGGGTAAATGGTAATATCAAGTGGTTGGACCACCCCCTCATCATACAGCGCCCTAGCTGAACTGGCCTCTCATGGCCCCTGCTGGTCAGGCTGGGAAATCAGCCCCAAATCTGGTCAACAAGTGGAAAACTGCATCTATCACTGTCAGAAGTGCCCGGAACTGAATGATAAGTGTCTCATTGGATCTAGAAGACCCAAATCTACTAAGAATGTGTACTCATACACCATGGGTTGCCCTGATGGGCTAGCTGTAGGGTCCACCATATATGGACAGTGCATAATCTGATGATCTGGAGTAATAATAAAACCTGCTGAACTGCATCAATCATCATCTGAATCATATGTCCATCATATAGCATCATCATCAAGACTATGTGGGACCATCAATCATCATCAATAAGCATACATGGCCCACATCATCACAGATCCCAGGAAATGACCATAGTCAAACTAGGTTTGACTAGGTCAATATACAACCAAGGATAAATCATATCAATAGACTAAGACATGTTCCTCTAACCATACTCACAACTTAAAAGTATAACATCATTTAGTGGCATTAATCATGTTAGCATATTCCATTGTTATTTATAATTACTTGCACAATAGCTTAAATAACAAACTCACCCATTGGACATAGTCTAACTACTAGCTAAGGATGAAGGCTAGTAAGTTTTGTCAAGCAACCTAAATGTGCAAGTAAAATGTCCATTTTATAATTTATCATCATGATAGTCCATTTTAAGTTTAAAATGTTTGCCACATCATGAATCATATACCAAGCTAATGCTGTGAACATGACCAAAGCAACAAGATAATAATCCACAGTCAATGATCAAATCCATAGGTCATACAACATCATCATAAGAATAATCATCATATATCATCTGAAACACTGCTGCAATACATCTCTAGGCACTAAACTGAAACTGTATGGAATAAAAGGTCACATCGGTCATCAAATCTGAACTCTCAAGGCTCAGCCTTGACACAAGGTCTAACATAAGTCTGAATAATACACTGCTCTGATCATGAGTGATATCAAAATATAAAGTCATCATAGCCAAGCTCTGGAATGTGCAGATATATGCTAAGCAAGAATAGTAGCCCTGCTACTATGGTGTGATAACAGGTCTTTCTCTTAGTAATTGATTGATTTGATTCTGGACTTATATTTGATGTATTGATTGCTTAATCGCCAGTGAAATACTACTTTATACTTTAGTCTTGCTATTGAAATAATTAAAGGAGCATCTCTTATCCATTTGCACTTGCAGCATCAGTCAGTTTGAGCCTGGGTCATTATTTTGATCAATTTTGACCAAGTCAACCACAGGATCCCGGATGAGTTGGACCAATGATGTCCAAGATTGATTATTTGTGGTCCTAGGTTGCCCACTTGATGGTTCCATGCATCAGACACAGGTTTCATATGATGGTTTGATGGATTTTTTTCTATTATTATTATTTACAGACCATTATTTTTATTTGTCCGGGCATGGTTGAGCTTACAGATGATTATCCAGGTGATCACAGGGTGTATGAGGACTCATCTCTACTACATTTGGGCCTTCTCAGTTCGTTGGCACACTCAGGTATCAGTTTCAGGCACTTTCAGATGAGATTACAATCAGATTATCACTTTACTGCATAATTCCCATTATAAAACGGCCAGGCAGCACATTTTGAGATCTACTTGGTTCTCCTAGGGCGCTACAAAGGAAGTATGGTGTCCAGCCACTTGTTATTACCATATTACCATACTCCCAGACATTCTGACGCAGTCAGATTTGTGCCCTGGGCACCAGGAAGAGAGGTACAGGCATTTTATTATTTTACAAGTGATTTTCCAAGGATAAAAAATGGAAGAAATGGTCACTGAGGAAATCGATTTGGGAAATTGAGGCAAGGAATTGGCATGAGGTTTGTTCAGAGGATTTTTGTGATGCATCCCACACCTTCCGGCACAGCTTGCAGCATTCAGTGGGGTCCACACACACTCCGGGCTATTATTTGGATATTTTATTATGCTTTTGAGGGGGCCACAATTTGGTCTCTTGGTCACTTTATGATGTTATATGGTCATATTATTTATTATTGTGCTACGAGGCCATGCTAGTGAAGGATATAATCACCTCCTAGCCCCACCATGTGCTTTATTCATGTGTCTTAGTCACTTGTCATGTGGTACGTCCCCCTTGGGCGACTTAGTGAGTGCGCCCCCCTCTATTTGTGAGTTGATCCATGTATTGTATTTCTGGCCCATCTTAGCCGTTGATTATTATTGTTATATATTTTGATCTCCATCACTCATACAAAAAGTGGTTAGGGTTTTGGTCTCTCTCATTCCTATTTAAGGAAGAAACCCCCCTCCTTGTAAAGGCACCTTTTGGGCTCTTGGAACTTTCAGAATAAAGAAATTTTGCAGAGACTCTTGGATTTTTTTGTGGATTGTTCTTGAATGGAGATTGTAAAGTTGATCTTTCCTAGCATTTGAGATATTACTGTGGATCCAAAATATTTTCGTGGAAACATTGTTTTACTGCAGGAGGGTGATTTCAACTTGGGCGTTTTTGCAGGGGCTCCTCAACTCACTCCACTTTGAAGTGGCTTTGTATCAGGGGGTTTTCAATTCTATCTATGATCATTAATATGCTTCTTGATATTTCTCTTGTTGTTATAGTCTTTTTCTGCTGAACATCAAATCTTACTTCCGTAGTTTGCTTGTGTAGGAGAGAGGGGCGCATTGGCTTCCTTGGGCAAGTCGATTTCACTTGGAGACACTGTCAAATCACCTCAAATTGATCGAGTAGAGGTAAACCATCACCTTCAAGGCATCTACAAGATTTTCCAGGTAAGATCTACACTTGATCTTTTTGTTTGAAATTCTAAACCATTGGCCATTAAATTTTACTACTTGAACCCTAAATATAAAATTTATAAAAATTCTCTAGGCTTTATTATTTGGTTTTCTGGCGAACAAATTTTGGGTTTTCATCCTTAGACCTAACCCCAGGTGGGTCCTCAAGGGTGTCTTGCTTTGTGGACTCCTTCTGCCCATTTCCCTAGGCACGGATCTCTCCATGCTTGCACCCTCCTTGTTTGCTTTTCTTCCGGATGATCAAAACCTTGTTTTCTGAGTTTGTGACCTTTGATATTGTCAGATCTGTTATCAAGTTGTGCTAGGAAGCCATAATCCATTCAGATCTACTCCTTCGGACCATTTTCCCTATTTTAAGTACACGTTTCCCAAGGCAATTAATTTTGATCATTTACCCTAGCACCTATATCCTGGATTTATCCTTAATTTTGAGCTACTGTAATTGAATTAATCAACTTTCATATCTCATCTTCCCAAAGCCTCTACAGTAGCTCCATTCCTTAAATCTAGGGTTCACCCTTCACTCTACATTTATCGTTTGACTTGCTTGATTTGGTGTTTGGGTTAGATCTCTCTCTTTAAGAGTAAATCAAGGTCTCCCCCTTTGTTATTTGTGGCTTGGATAGCAAGAAGCGAAGAGTGCCTCGATTGGCGTGACAACCAATCCATCTTGGGAATCGAGACCCTCTTAGGTGTCACCGGTTAGTTGTCCTCCTCTACCATCCTGGATAGGATCTTTTAGTTGGCAACTACACTTTGTGTGATAACAGGTCCCTCATTAGTGGTGGTTAGAAGGTGGCATTGGTGGTCTCTCCTTAATGTGGTGGATGGAATGTGGTCCCTCTTTAATGTAGTATTTTGGTTAGATGTAATCACTATATAAAGGGGTCCCATACCCCATTGTAAACATCATGCAAGATATCATTCTTTGTCATTGAAGTTTGTTTCAGTAACAAGGTTACCCACCAATCTTGATGTCTTGCATGTTTAACTTACATGTTCATGTGTAGAGACTCTACTTTCCTTATGGAATTTGTGTTCTAATGTTCAACAAGCTAGTAGGTTTGTTAAAGGAAACAATTGCCAAATCAAATTATGAAAGCTACTCCACTAGCCAAATTTATAAATCACTTCAGTTGAGCAACATGGAATGGTCAGACTTTCAACTATAGGCAAGTTAATCACCCCCTCACTCAATGGATACATCAATCGTAGGAGGAGATCCTTGAGGAGGGTGACCTGGCATAAATAAGTAATTAATAGGTTCACTAAACAATTGCTAGCTCAAATTATTAAAGCTCCTCCTACTAGCCAAATTTGTAAAGCACTTAAGTAAGAAACATGGAGTAGTCAGATTTTCAGCTATAAGAAAGTTAATTTACCGCCCTCACTCAATGGATACATCAAATGTGGGATGAGGAGGATGGCCTTGGATAAATATGCAACCAATACACTCATTAAACCTTGTGTGGCAAAGCCTAAAGGATATGAAAAGATGAGCATGAATCAATTAAAGAGAAAGAGTAACACACTTAAGAATTGGCACCAAAAGAAAGATTGACAAAGAGGGTTAGGTGCAGCACTATTTGAAAAGTAGCCAAATGTCCCATCTAGAAAAGGATAAAGCTTGCAGTTGGATCTCAAGTGCGATTTCATACTTACCTTTTCTTCAACTACCTCTCTTCATGCAACCCCTTTTAAGATTTCAACTACAAAAAACAGTGAGCAAACTTTCTAGATGATCCATCCACAATCCCAAGAAATTAATGATAACAATCCTCCTTTAAACTATCCATCACTTGTCTGAACTTGTAATGACTCTCCAATAGGGAACATCTGCTGTGAGAATGCCAACCATAAGTTATCTCCCAACATGTTAAGAACTTTCACTCTGCATTTGTAGATGGGACTTAAAGCCCAATTGAGTAAGTTGAACCTAACTACTAGACATAGTAGTCTGACCAAATAAATGTAATTATACATAACCTGCACTGACAGTGGTTGATACATACAGTAAAGAAACTATGCAGTTCTTGAATAGGAAATTCTTCACCAGACTAGATAATCAAAACCAGAACTCAAGTTAACGGAGGCATCACCTCTCTTCGCAGCTGGCAACCTAGCTCGTACTGTGCATCTGCATTTCCCATGTCAGCAGCTTCAACAAGCAGAGCAGCTCCCCTGCAAGATATATGCCAAAAAGACTATTTTTATATAGATGCAAAAAAGCACTTTATAATTAAACTTTATGACAATCCAAGATTCTTTGTTCAAATGGAACTCAAGTTTCTTTTTTAATTTTCATACATATTACTTATTTATATAAAAAGTGATTGTTATCAAGGAGGTTTTTGAATTAAAGGCTGATTCCCCCAAACATTATTTATCGTATCTCTCAATTAGTGTGAACTGAAATCTCCAATAAAATCCCATGAATCTTAAGTCACCCTTGGTTGTTAGAGCGGTTACACTTAATAAAGTGTTGTTAGGAGTCCTAATGTTATGTAATAAAGGTCACGTGTCTTTAAGTGGATAATCATAAGCTAATAAAGAGTCATTAAAATTAAGCGCTAACAGTTATCACAACTACCTATTGCATGAATAAAAAGCACTCTACAACATTCTATCAATAACTCCTAAAACATGCATTCTCCTTATAGCTCTCTCAATCTTATGGTCATGCGCGGACGCTGTTGGGAGCAGGGAGCGGGAGTGGAACAAAAAGCTAAATTTTCAAAGCTTCCAAGGCGGGAGTGTTTTTTATATAATATATATTTTGATGCATTTATGACAACAAAACCATGTAGAATGTTGAATTATTTACAAAAAGCATAAAAACATGGATTAAACCATTTAACATCAATCATCTAGTAGTTATAACCTATAACTTATAGCATTGTCATCAAATGACCAACAATAACATCAACCTTAAAGTTTCAAATTTTCCACATATAACATTTGCCACAACTCATCAAACTCATCACTAAAGTTGTACTTGTAACCATACTATAACAAAGAACATCAACCATGAAATTAAACGATTCACGAAGCACATATTCACTAGTAATTACCAAACAGTTATAATATGCTATTATGTAGTCAATAGTGCAAAGTTCCAAGCAGAGAACTTCAAAGGTAGGTTCAACTTCAAACATCAAACTTAAATTTCCATATAATGTTTACAAAATAGACCATAAGAAATATTAAAGAGTTAATAGTTACAATTTACAAAGTACTAAAAACTACAAAAAGACAAATACTAAAATTTCCTCTTGCCACGGGAAACTTCTAATTTATTTTTCCGTGATCTATGAGCAGTGGGAGTAGGAGTCTCCTCATCCTGAGTAGGTGGAAGTGGTCGTGAACCACGTCCAACGGCTACATGACCCCCACACAATGATGGAGATTTTGAAGCTAGAGGCAAAGTTGGTGCATCTAGAACCCTGCTAGTGGATGGGGGTGGCATCTCTACTGTTGCACGGTCACCATCATCATCGCCCAAAAGTTTAGCCTCCAAATTATTCTAAAGCCAAGGCTCCATCCTCCAAATTATTCTCCTCTGGGTTGTTGTACCAAGTGATATATGTTCTATCACTTTTGGCCCGCTCACAATAATGAGACAACAACCTCAAGTTGTAGTGTACAAAAACCAAGTTTTTTGCCCAATTTTCATTAAGGTTGTTTCTTTTCACACTGTGGATGTAGCTATAGGTACTCCAACACCTCTCTGCAGAAGAGTTGTTAACCACCTATGAAAACACTCTAATGGCCAATTTATGCGACTGTATGGTGGAGAAGCCATACATGTTCTACCACTCGATAGAAGCCAACCTATCTCAAACTTGTTGAAAAGTTACCAAGGAAGTGTTGTTTACCTTGTGTTGCCTTGGGGTGGACAAGAACGCTTTAAAAAGTGATCCCTAATCAATTTTAATAGAGTGTGAAGTACTTTATTTTTATAAAGTCACTTTATTAAATTTTAAGTCATGGTTTATTCCTAAGTTCATTTAAGTGGGTATTTCAAGTGAGTGATAAATTAAAAGTTCTCACGTAATTAAATGATCCATGTGCACTAAATATCATTTAATTATTATTTTAATGAGCATTTATTGAGAGCCTTTGATCTAATCTAATCTTGGCCATTGGATGAAGAGGAGGCAGTTGCCATGAACAAAAAGGGAGGAATTAGGGATTGAAGGCATTCATTCATTCATTCACCAAAAGAGATTTTTGGAGAGGAAGAGAGAAGAAGAGAAGAGAGAAGAGAAGAAAAACCCTAGAGGAATTTCAGGCTGACCATGAGCACAAATTTTGAGAGGAAGGGGCACGATTTCCTAGACAAATCTGTACAACACAGAATTTGAGGAATCCATATAGCACAGAAATCGAGGAATCCGTATTGCATTTAATGAGGTCATACAGGCACAGTTTTCGAGGTAAAAATCATGTTGGCCCGTACAGTAATTAATGCATCCGTACATCACAAATTTCGAGGCAGGAATTTGACTGGTCCGTACAGCATTTAATGCGGTCGTACAACACAGATTTCAAGGCAGAAATATGACAGTCCGTACAGCAGTGTTTGGCACAATTTTCGAGGCAGGTTTTGGCACATATTTCAAGGAGGCCATATTGCATTTAATGTTGTACGTACAACTGTATATTCTAGGCACATTTACCGAGGTGGTTGATGCATGCGGTTGAGATAAGTACTGCTATTGTATTTTTGATAATTTGTCTGAAGAAATAAAATCTCTCTTGAACAGGGTTTCCCTTAGGGGTTTTATCTTGGACCATTTTGGTCAAAAAATCTGAGTTAAAATTTTATGTGCATGGCTATTATAATTTTTTGAGTAAGAAAAGTTAGGCTGAAAGTTAATTTTTCTGAGTTATTTAAATTGAAAGAATTTCATGTGTTTCAAGTAAAAACAATTTTTATATGAGAAATATATGCATGTTGGGGTTTGGACATTAAACTACATGCAGAGAACTTGGAAAACTTGAAACCAGGTTGGGGTTCTAAAATTTTCAAAACATTGTTTGCATGCAAATTAGCAAACATTCCACGTTGACTGAGGTATTTGCTCAATTCACCATGCAATATGGCACACTCCTCTTCTTCAGGGACCAACTTGTCTAATGCTAGCATGTACCCATTTGTACATTTGGATCTATGTGGGGTTTCATACTGACCCCACCCCCAGGAGCTGGTTTGGCCAGCCAAGATGGAGAATAGTATTTTGGTGTAAGAACATATGCTAAGGCATGGGGTGGAACACTAAGACTATCCCACCTTTTGACCACATGCTTGTGAATGTGATCATACAAGATGGCATCTTTTAGCTAAACAATATCTTTTATTTGGCCTAGCATGTTATCCATTTGCTCATACACCTCCCCGACTATCGGTTTATCAGTATCTGCAATTACCGGTTGATCAGTATCTGCAAACCGAATCAAATCCTTCATTATTTTTCTGGAGCAAAACCCCCACAATGGTATCTTTAGATGCAAAGGAAAAAATCATGAAATCCTTAGAATAGTCTGGGCTGACTAAGACAGGCGATCTAGTGATGGGATCTTTTATACATGTGAAAGCCTCTCTTCCCTCGCTTGTCGACTCAAACTTGGCATCCCTTTTTAACAATTTTTGCATTGGTTTCATTAATTCCGCCAAGTTAGGAATGAATCTTCTGATGAAGTTGATATGGCCATTAAAAGAATAGAGAGCTTTCACATTTTTTGGCAAAGGAATCTTCTTAATAGTCTCAATTCTTTCTAGGTCAACCTTAACACAGTCTTTGGATATGATATGTCCTAGCAGTTTTCCTTCATCGATACCTAGCACTGACTTTGTCGGATTCAAGGAAATGCCATACTTCCTACATCTTTCGAAAACTTGTTTCAGATGAATTATATGGCTATATCTTTCTTTAGAAAATACAGTTAAGTCATCTTGGTAGATTTCTATGATTTTACCGATTAACTGCTTAAACGCATAGTCCATGGCTCTTTGGAAAGTAGCACCAGCGTTCAGCAAGCCAAAAGGCATTCTCAAATATTCGAAAGTGACCCAAGGAGTGGTGAAGGTAGTTTTGTGTCTGTCTTCTTTTTGAATGACTACCTGATTGTAACCTGAGAAACCATCTAGCATGGACATCATGCTAGCACCTGTAACCCTTTGGAGAAGGATTTCCATGTTCAGAAGCAGATAGTTATCCTTTTGACAAGCTACATTGAGATTTCGAAAGTCTGCATATCCTTATCCTTTTGACAAGCTACATTGAGATTTCGAAAGTCTGCATATCCTTATGCTTCCGTTCTTTTTTCTCACAACCACTAAGTTAGAGCACCAGGATGAGTGCCTTGTTGGTGCAATGATTCTAGCAGCCAACATTTTCTCAAGTTCTTTTTTAACAATGGGAGCTAACTTAGGGTTGATTTGCCTTAGTTTTTGTCAGAAAGGATGGACTTCTTTGATTTCTTGCTTTAAGGGTATAGTGTGTTGGAAAACATCTTCACGATATGCTTTTAATTCATCATAGGTAAATGCAAACACATCTCTATACTCTTTAACCAGACTAATTAAGTCATTCCTCTCCTTTTCTGAAGTACCTTTTCCGATTTTTATCATTTTAGGTTCTTTGTCTATTCCAATGTTTATTTCTATATAGTCCCCCAGCTTCATTGAATCTATGCTACTCTTCTTCCGGTCCTGCCTATCAAAGATATTTTCAAGTGCTACTAAACCACGAGGAACAGGATTGTTGAACTGATCGCCTTCTCCCTGATACTCTTTACACTCCTCTTGAAAATTGACATTGAAGTTCGAGAATTCCTCAACATTATGAATGAACTTTAGGATTTGTTCATCATCTCGAAACACTTGCCAATGTTCCATGTTGTCCGGAACTGATGGTCTAAAATTTATCTCTAAAGTACCATCACCATTTAACAATTCCTCTGAAGGTTGAGGTGTCGATGCTGAGACTGCTAACCTATCTACTGCGATGTTCTAATCTCTAGGAATGGCTTCTATGTTCAAGGCATCAAAGAATTCCATTGTGTCCCAAATTGCATTTCTATACTTTTTTAATCTCTGACACTTACATGCAAATTGGTTTTTTACTTGGAGAACAATCAAATCAAAGTCGCCTTTAATGCTTAACATCTTAATCCCCATATCTTTTGCTAGTTCTAACCCAAGTAAAAGTGCCTCATACTCTGCTACACTATTTGTCGCTTCAAATTCAAGTCTAAAAGCAAAGTTGAAAACCTACCCTCTCGGAGAAGTGATGATAACCCCCGCCCCTTTTCCTGCTCGTGAATGAGCTCCATCAAAATTCATTTTCCAAATTTCATCTACCTTTTCATCCTTGATTTGTTCTTGAATAGGGGCCAAAAAGGTAGAATTGATTGCATAGTTCCCAAAATCATCAATGTTATAAACATATTCGTTTGAAGTTCTCTTGGGGTTTTCCACATGATGTTTCTTTTCCTTCTCACTATGCAATTTAACTAATGAGGCTTCTGATGCAGGTATCGTGGCGTAAGTCCAATCCATTTGGATCCAACCTCCTAAAGTAGCGGCCCACTTTCTTGAAAGTAACATTCCCCATTTGTCCGACATGTCTATCACAAGGATATCCATGGTTACATGAATATCAGGGTACTTAGCCAATCTGACTGGTTGATTTACAATGATACCCACTACAACAACTTGTCTAGAATCCATGGCACAAACTTTTTAATAAGGTCTAGTTGTTCTCATATTCAGTTGATGCATAACCTTCTTTGTCATTATGTTGGATGAAGACTCGGAATCTAACGTACAATTATGTAGAAGAAGATCACCTATCGTCAATGATACATAGAAAGGAAGATGATCTTCTTTTCTTAGATCCATGGTATGCAGAACAACTGGGGGATCTTTAATGACATTATTGTTGCTTAGGGAAGGTTTTTCTAGGTTTTCTGCAAAGGTAACTTTCTTTGGAAAAGGAGGATTTAAGACTCTCATTAATTTTTCTCTTTGCTCCGATATTTTAAGGATTTCAGTAGCAGGCATTGGTATTTTAACTTTTTCAAACCAACTACCCAAATCAATATTCACATCATTAGGGTCATAGAGATTTGTTACCTTGGGGAGATATTGAATGTTCTTGGAAGTTCCAGCATTTTCTCTCCTTTGGTAAGTAAAGCCTTTGAACTTGGGCATCTCCCGGATTTGATCTGGTGAGGGCATCTCTCCATATGTTTTAGTCAGGTTGTCTTTTTCTTGACTATATTGTATGGCTTGCCTCCAACTTTCTTTAGGAATAGTATGAACATCACCTACAACATTGACGAAATCAAGCTCGCTTGAATACTGTTCACTACTACTCGCTTCAGGGAAACCATTTTCTAAAACATAACGTGCAAAGTGACAAGTTGATTCTTCATGAAAATCTTTGCACCCTCTGCAAAATGGTGTGAACTCTTCTACCATGTTAGCAGCCTCTAACTGATTAGGAGGCCTCTTTTCATGGGGTTGTCCCTTCTTTTGCCCATTTCCCTTGGGAGGAAAATTCCTTTGCCGTTTGAGATTGAGATCTTTCCATTGCTATGACTTTGTTTTGCATTTCCTTAAGCTGGGCAACATACTTAAGTTCCATGGCCTCCATTTTCTCATTCATTTCTTTGATTTTTCTATCATGAGTGTCTTAATGAGTAGCAAATGCTTTCTCCTTAAGCTCAGTTTGTTTGTTGGAAATGATTTCTCTTGTGTATGTAGGAATGTTCGACTTGCAAGAAGATTGCATGTTTCTATCAATTTTAACAGCCATGTGTTGGGCAATTAAAAGCATGGTGGTCTCCTTATTCCTTATTTGATATTGCATCTCACCATTGAGTGCTTCTATGTAATAGACCAAGATAGACTTAGTTGATAGTTTAAAGTCTGCATGCATATTGTTTACTAAGTCTTGGAACTTCTTGTTGAACTCCTCCAAAGTTTCGTTTTCACTTCTTTTAATAGTATGGAGGGTTGCTAGTTGATGGCAAGGTTCTTTCTTCTCTCCCCACTTAGTTACAAAACTAGTTTTGAACTCTTCAAGTGTGGCATGAGTTGTCAGGAAGGTTCATGAACCAATCACTAGCATCACCTTCCAAGGATAATGCTAACAGTTTCATGTAGACATCCTAGTGTTTGTGATCAGTTGATCGACACCAACTACTGATACAATTCGAGAAGCTTTTCAACTAAACAGTTGCAGTAATGGAATCATTTCCGATGAAGGTAGGCAATTTCTCGATAGCTTTGTCGAGCAAATCATGCGGTTGACCTACTATCTGAGTAATGTTATGGGGACTGAAAAATTCAGCCATTTCGTCAGATAAGATATTATTATTGTTTTCTACAAACAGACAATGGATGTCTGAAAGAGACTCGGATCCTAGATTCTCAAGGATCCTACAAGAAGTTAACTTATTTAATCTCCTTCGATAAACCTTTTCAGGTTCAGGAACGAAATCAAATAAGCCTACTGAGTTTCTTCTGGTTGAATACCTTGGTAAGTTATTGGACAGTGGAGTCGCCAAATGGATCGAGCCTAATTTAGTTTATTGACTAGATCAATAAAAAAAATTTAAAGGTTTTAAACAAAAAAGAAGAAAAACAGGGGTAAGTCGAATGTAATGTCCCTTTTTAGAATTTTATTAAAATGGTAAATTTTTCAATTTTTCCACCAGATCGACCCTTGACTAGTATTGGCTTCTTGACCTCTAAATAGCTCCAAATGCTCCCAAATTGTTACAAAAGGTATATGGAAGGTATTAGGACATTATTATGAGGTTAATAGATGCTTTAGAGTCTTCAAAAGGCTTCTGCAACTCTCCTTTGTATTCTGAGCAATGTAGGGAATTAGACTAGCAATTTGGGGTTCAATTCCCCTATGGGTGGGTGCTGGAAATGGCTCTCCAAATGCTATGGGACCCTCTCGAATTTCTGAACAGGAGCAGGGGATATCTAGGGGACATCAATATGGTCTCATATGCAGCACCATTCAGTTTATGTAGTCTGATACAACCCTCTCAAATCAGATACAAAAATACTAGTTTCGACCTTGGGGGAAATGATAGGCAATCTTCTCCAAATGCTATGAAACTGAACAATATGACTCCAAAAGCTTAAGCATTGAACATGAAACTTGTACAACACATTATTAACAGTCCATACATCATAAAATCATCAGTGGTTCACTTGTCCATTCGAAAATAACATCATATCATTGGCATACATCAACATAGTGGGGAAATTGGCACCATTTGCTCATTAATGATCAGATTTACATAGTTCCACTTGGAATTTCGACCTGAAGGTATTCCGAATATGAAGAACAGAGCATTTACATCAGATGATAAGAAAATGGGGCATTAGAATATCCCCCAAAGAGAACAATAGCTCACCAAGTGCACAATTCCTCAAGTATCATGAATATGCTGAGAAAACTTGAAATGGTTGGAGAAACAAGTTGAACTAGAAGTGACCATGAGCTGCCCTATAGCTTGTACCTGCAACATATGACTCCATTAAAGCTCCAAATGAAAGGTCTGAATGGCCTCTCCAATTACCAACTAGGATGGGAATCTTTAACCCTCGAAATTGGTGCTAAGGCAAGTAGAGTAGCACTCCACTAGCTCTCCTCTCAAATGCAAATTCTGAAAATGATCAAAAGCCCTTCTCTTACTTGATCCCTGTATTTTATAAACATCCTTAGCCTTCTAAGGTTCGAATTCCATCCATAGGCTCCAAGCTAATTTGAATTAGGGAGGGATTCCATATTTGCCACTTGTCTTCCAATTCCTAGCCTTCCACCTTCCACCAATTCAAGTAGGAATCTCTTGAGCTTCTCTAACTCCCATGAGCGCCCTCTTGGAGGCTATTTTTAGGCCTAACATGTCATATTGGTCAAATGTCAGCAATCAGGTCTGAAATTTGTCATAGGTGTCATAGCATCTTCATCATTGTTGTCATAGAGGTTAGGGAATCTAGCCCAAGTGTCCAAGAACCTCTCATTTGACTCTTCCTCTTCCATGGGAGTTACACTTCCATCCCAATTCGACCTATGATGCATATTGCCAAGTGTATAAGCCTTCCAACTCATCCCAAGAAGTTGGACTTCTCATGGATTCGAATTGACAAGAGGATGATGCCATGTGGCATGGAAAATCTAGCTTGTGTGGGTCCCACATCCTCCATGTGTCTTTATGATCAATTGCCACTTTGATTTTCTCTTGTATTTATTTATTTAGCTCCTTTATTAAATATTGATGCCATTCTAATGTCTAAACACCATTTATTGGCTCCCTTATTGCAAATCCCAATGTCTCCATCCAACCTAGGGAACTAGTAGGATTGGTGGAATTTTCCTGTCATGCATTTATTTGAATGGGGGCATTACATCGAACCAGGAATAAAAATATTATATCCCCGGCAACGGCACCAAAATGTTGCCACCGAAAAGCACACCTAGGGGGAAACACAGCAGAAAATCTTTGAAGCTGCTAGGTGTGTCCCTGGGGGCAAGTCTCAAGTCAGGTGTTGTCACCTGATTTTGACTCCTCCGTTTAGGCAAACTCCTAATCGAAGCCAAGGGAGGTAGAGCCTATGAAAGAGTTTCTAAGGCTCTTAAGTTATTTTGGTTGTTACGAATGGACGTGATTGTTTTTTAGGAGTTTTTTGCAAAGTAACATTAAACAAGCTTATTGCAAAATTGTGAAATAGTTCGACGGCATATATAACATCATCATATGTAAAGATTAATCAACAATAGTGAATTGGTATTAAGCAAATGAGATATATTGTTGCAAATTGGAGATCAGTGCCGATGGAGTCAAAATAAAAGTAGTGTTGCTGAAATGTAAAGTGTTTTGCAATGTACTTGGTCAGTTTTAAGTTTATTTGGATTGATGAGTTGATTAAAGGGAAAAAAGGGAATTCTTGATATACCGTGAGGTACGTGGGAATATGTCTAGATTTCACTTTAAGTGGCTCCGCACAAGGACATGTGGGCTAGATGGAGTCTTAGGGAGATGTCCAGCACTACACCAAACGAGGGTGTAGCCTGACGGGGACCCGTGGTCACTTTCTAGGGTTCCCGCTTCCTTTGCAAAATTTGCCCACAACAAAAGTGATTCTGAATAGTAACGTCGGATTTACGTTAGGGAGATTAATTGAAAGATTATGAGAACTAATTACTAATCACTCCAATTCCTTTTGATGCACCCAACTGGTCGAACGAACCGCAGAGGTGCAAAGCATACAGAATGGAATCATGGTTATTTTTAAAAGTTTTAACAATGTTTTTTACGTAGAATAAGTAAAACAAGGCAAATGTTTTCTAATTACTACCTACGAATCTCCTTTCTGGTCCAGTACTCGGGCAAGCCCTTATCCACGAATCATAACTCGGGAATGTGTAGGGGTTAGTATTAACTATGCAAAAAGAAAGATAGAGAAAGCAAAAACTTGATTGATTTAGTTTATTTGCAAAAATGAAATCTACTCTAAAACTTTGCTAGTAAAAAGCAAAGAAATCATCCAAGGGAGATACAGGCTTCCCCCAAATGGGGGAAGGAGGGTGTGGGAGCCTTAAATCGCACTTGCTTTTTATTAACTTATTACAATATAACTCTTCTGAAAGAAATACCTTTGATCCCTTAAAATGGGATTCAAAGGGATTACAGAAAGCTTTGGGAAAGCTAGAAAATAAAGAGACTTGAAACAAGTCTTCTTCGAAATCCCAAATCTCCCAAAGTCCTTCAAATCCTTCTGCTTTCCTGTGACAAAAGGAAAAAACAAGCAAACAGAAAACTTGAATAAAAGTTAGTATGTTCGCTAAAATCACATAAAAATACACTACCTAGTACTTGCAAAAGATGGGAAATATTTTACTACTTCAAGTAGTAAAGAATTATTGTTAGATCTAAGCATGAGATGGTAATTTAAAGGCACTTTAGATCTAGCATGTAAACAAGCAAAAATTTGTATGAAAGACTTTTAAAGAAATCTAAGCTTGTATGAAAAGTAACCGAAAGAATAGATTGAGAGTTTTTTAAGAGAAGGAAGAAAGGGCTCAAGCTCAAGCTTGAATATCGTTGAGATGTAGAAGTTCCTGCGGGACAAAAAACGTTAGATCCGAAGTATTGTATTGAAGGTGAAAAAGATGCAATCGAGCTCAAGATCGCCTTCAACTTTGGTGATTCTGCAAAGCTACACTTCAAACAAAAAAGATCAAATCTAGTGTGATAAATAAACTAAGATTGAAAGAACATTAGTATAACCGACTACAACTTGTTACTTTCAAATCTTAGAGAACCTAACACAAGCAAGCAAATTGAAGACTTCTAATCCCTACTCTATGGATTAGAATATAACCTTCTAAGCTAGATAATAGATCTACAAACTTGCATAAGAAAAAATACAATTAAGCTAATATCACCTTGATTTTAAGCCAAGCATTCACAACCATGAGAGTTCTTGCACCATAGGGACCTCCAAAGTCTCAACTTTATTCAACAATGATAACAAAATAGTAGAGCATTTACAATTGAGCAAAGGTTCCTTGCATTCCCTCCTCAATAATGCAGAAAGACCATGCTTTTATAGAGAAAGAGAAGAGAGGGGGGGGCGCATGCCTAAATTAGGGCATGGGGGGCGCATCCCTTTGAATGAGGAGAGATCCAAGGCATGACTTATGCCTTGATTGATGTGATTGAATGAGGTGGTTTCCACCTCACAAGAAGGGTGCCGCTCTCCACATTGTTTACTCCTCCAACAAATAAGAATGAGCCACATAGGAAAGTCACCCAACTAATGAAGGAGGGCGCATTCTTTGAGAGAGATAGACTTGCAGTGCTTCGATCTTATTGCCAATTGCCCGGATCTTGATTGATTTGATCTCCGATGTTGATTGCAATCACAAACTGGCCCTTTATTTGGACAAATTTCCTCAAATTTAGGAAATTTGATTTTCTCCATATCTTTATTTTTTTAATTTTTTAATTCTCTTTAATCATTTTTGAGAGAATTTTTATTAAAGTGATATATAATCACTTGAAACTAGGAAAAGCGGGTTTTGGGATTTTATGGGTGCTCTGGGTTAGAAAACGAGCACCCCCATGGCAAATTCCCCCTCTAGATCACACTTTTATGATATTTTTTGAGTTTTTTAATTAAAACATAAAAAATTGACACGTTTTACAAAAAAAAAAAAAAAAAAAAAAAAAAAAAAAAAAAAAAAAAAAAAAAAAAATAATAATAATAATAATAATAATAATAATAATAATAATAATAATAATAATAAATAAATAAAATAAATAAAAATAAATAAAAAATAAAAATAAATAAAAATAAATATATATATATATATATATATATATATTTTATCGGAATTGAATAAAAATCCTAGGGGACCTAGTGCATGTTCATAATGACTCAATTTGATGTCTAGCGTGCTCATAAACATTGACACATGAACTTTAATAACCTCCTAAGGCGTAACCACCAAGACGACCATTCCAGCTTTGGAGGAGCGGGTGAAAAACTCGTCAATTATACATCGCTTATTCAACATTGCATAATTGACAAGGGAAAAAACACCATGGAATGATCAGATTGATGTCTAAGTCCTAGGAAGCCGAGCTCTTTACAAAAGACCGTCATGCTAGCACATTTTTACAATATCCCCAAGGGGTATGAACACACAATTATTAAAAATGGCCCTAAAAAGACTTCTGAACTTCTGAGCACTGATAATGAACAACTGGATTGTTCACAACTTCGTCGGCTCACAGGAAATCCACCTAATGTACAAATTAGGAGGTAACAAGCCCCACCTAGTCAAACTTGACAGGTAAGCACAAAAACTCTCTTGGAGTGTTTTCCCTTGTTATGTGGGTCATGTCCCCTCTTAGGAGAACTGTTATCATTTGGAGTTACTCCAAAAGTGTTTTCACCTTCTTGCTAGGAGAGTGCTAGGTCTCCTAGCTCCTTCACGATGCTTCATGGACATATAGATGGCTCTATTTAGATAAATACGTGACTTTCGTTAGAGTGTTAGCATGGCACCCTTATCTAGGAGGTTGTCACCCCGATCGACATGTTGACTAAGTCATTGGGTGTAGAGAATGGGGTAGTCGAATACTTAAATAGGGGAACTACCTACGTAGGGGGAGGAGTGTTGGGCAATTAGTGGAGGTCACTTAGCCCTTGGAGCTTGGCAACATGTGATACACACCTTGGAGGCTAGACATTTGACTCAAGGAGGCCTGGGTTGATGAGCATACTTCATGGAGGTTGGTGATGGACCCAGACACATATGTTGAGGAGGAGCATTGGAGATTGATCAACATATTGACATACATGAGAGTAGCATTGGGCATGTGAGAGGGGATGTGGCACATAGTTAGAGGAGAAGACTTTGCATGGGGACACTTCGATAGCAAACCATTGTGGAAGAGGGAGCATTGGATTAACATATTTTTGGAAAGCACACCATCTTGGAGGAAGGGCATTGATCCTAAGACCATGACTGTTGGAATCGATTTATTACTAAGAGGGGGGTGAATCAGTATTAGCGCAGTGGAAGAGGGAGCATTGGATTAACATATTTTTGGAAAGCACACCATCTTGGAGGAAGGGCATTAATCCTAAGACCATGACTGTTGGAATCGATTTAATACTAAGAGGGGGGTGAATCAGTATTAGCGCAGTTATCAACAGTTTTTACCTTCTTTAACATATTAGTCTTTAAATTAATCTTGATCTTTCATTATGCATCCAACATAAATAAGACATTCATCCACATATGTAGCAAGACAAAGAAAACAGAACACACAAGATTTTGACGTGGAAACCCAAATGGGTGAAAACCATGGAATGCTCTTTTGTAATGAAAAGAATACATTCAAGGAAGCACCAACTTCCTGTGTTTACTGACACCGACCCCCTGGTTTTACAGGCTCCGACCTAAAGGAAGCACCAACTCCCTGTGTTCTCCAGCACCAACTAGAAGGATGCTACAACCTCTTACTCCTTGCCCCGTCCTGCCGCCCAGATATCCAATATAAGATTCTATCTCTTTGAACTTCCAACTCGCACACAATTCTGATCTTCTGTAGTTTGTTTTGTTGTGCGCCACCTTCATATGCAGACAATTCACTATCATTGTGCTGCATACATCACTTGACTTCTCATTCCACTTAATTCTTCACCTTTGTTGATGACTTGCTTATGTACTGTGTGCTTTTCATCCTGTAATCTGCGCTAGGGTTCACTCTGTCGTTCTGCTACTGCGCAACTGCACTCATCAACTAATATTGTGCTTTCAATTTATAGTTTGTTGTTCTGAGATTATGCATCAGTATCAGATGGAACTGCGCACTTACTTAGATGTGTCCGTTCTGTTTAAGTGCCACAATCCTTTAGACAATCTACGACATGTTGTGCATCATATGATTCGTCATTTCGGTTTAATGCACTTGCCTCAGATCATCCTCATCATGACGCGTCTACAAGATTCTGCTGCAGTTTTGTCAGTGCGCATCTGATGGATTTATTTACCTTGCACACTTCACTTCAACATTCATGCATCAGCCAAACTTCTTTGCATCTTCTGATATACTTTGGTTATGTTTTTGCGCTTCTTCTTTTACTGTTACTTTACATCATCTGTGACTATCTATGTGTTGCCAACAATACTGCCATTCAGTGCTCACGCACTTGCGCATACTTCTATGATTCTGCCTTTCAGTATTTGCGCATCCGTCACAGATCTACGGCATCATTTTGCGCACCATCAGTAAATCATTCTGCTGCATGTGTGCACTAGGATCCTTGCTAAATCATGTTGTTATGTCCTCAAGCCCTTTGATGCCCCGAATATAAAACTATGTCTTCCACTTGAACCTCTATGTTCTCGCCATCAAGCTTACTTCAAATCTCCGACTTGTATCTCTATTTATACATGTCCTACGCGGATTGTATGTCCACAAGTTGGTTGTGGCATCCCTTCTTCCATATTTCACGGATTGTGCTTTTGCCAGATGTCATCTTTTGCGTTGTTGATGTGTCATCCTTTGTGGGTCTTGCGCATCCATGGTCCTTGACTTAGTGGGACTTACACCTTAGTGGTGTATGTTATCACGCAACTTGTAGTTGCCCCTAGTGGTATCCCATCCGGGACGGTAGAGGAGACAGGCAACTAAAGAGGTGACCCAAAAGATGCCACGGTTCCCAATGCAAGGTGGGAGTCACGTCAACCGAGGCACTCTTCGCTTTAGGTCAAGGTGAAACAAGACCTAGGGGGAGACCCTATAACCAATCACAGTTGATTGGACCCAAACAAAGGTTTCTAAGGGGAAGTAAATGATGAGTTACGGAAACCAATGCAAGGCTAAGTGGACCTAGAAGTTGAGGTGTGGTTGAAGGTGGTTTGAGAGATTGTTAGTGTTTCAACTATGTATGGTTTAGGCCACATAATTGGGTATGATGACAAGGTGTAGTACCATATGTTTACACAAGTGGGTCCTATTTTCTTGGGATGTGTGAAACGGCTTTAAAAGGGCCCACAAGGTGAAGCTAAGGTGTGAAATTGGTACTAGAGGTTAGGTAATGATTAGATCTATGGATCTAAGTTAATTTTAGGAGTACCCATGTACTAGATCTAGGGTTTGACAAAATTCCTAAGGAGTGCGACTTGCTTTGAGGAGGACTAGTGCCTTGTTAAATGGGTTAATGGGGTCAAAAGGTATGTCAAAATGTAGATCGAGACACCTAGAAGCCAAGTCAAGTGGGCTAGATGAGATTGAATGGTTGGATCTTGCTAGATCTAGGTTTTCATGAAATGACCCTAAGTGGACCACAATCCCTTGAAACAAGGAATGTTACCCCCAAGGCAGATCGTCACAAAATGATGCTCTAGACCTAGGTTTCAAGGTATGGTTGTTCCAGATGATAGATCTCGAAAAAGACACAAAACCCACAAGTGTGTCCCCCTCAAGAGAAGATCAGTGCCTTAGATCGGGGGTCAAATGGAGTCGGATTCCAACCAAAATTTATCTTTAAGGTTCTTTAATTATTTATGAAGTGGGTTTTAAGTTTTAAGCCTAGGTAATTGCCAGATCTAATAGATCTAAAAATCAAGGGTTTTAAAATGAGGGTTTGAAATGACCAATGGGTAAAATGAATGAAAATTAATATATACCTTGTAGATCTTACCTCAAGAGCTTGCGGCCATCTTGCAAATTGATAATCTTTCTCAAGTGAGACAATCAAGAGTGAGATCCAGCCTCCCCAAGTAAAATCGCTATCCCTCCAAAGTGACCAGTGTGTCCTTCCCTGCCAAAAACGATCTATAATGAGAATCGATCAAGCATGAAGATGACTATACGGAAGAAAAGATGAAACAAGTAGAATCAAATATGTCATGAATATACAATAAAGATACTCCCTGAGACAAGGGTTGATTCAAGAGAAAGATATGGGGTTTCCCCACAATAGCGCCCTCTTCAATTCGCCCTCCTCTTCTACCACATGGCCTCCCTATAGAAAAAAATGTTTCAACAAGCTAGATCCACAATGATAACACAGAGAAAAGACTGTATATTCAACTTGCAAGAGCACCCATCAAATCCGGAGAAGTAGATCTGCAAAAATAGTATTTTTATTCCAAGAGTTCAAGAGCCCAAAGGTGCCTTTACAATGAGGGGGTCTCTTCCTTAAATAGGAAAGAGAGAGACCAAAACCCTAACCATTTTATGAACGAGTGGTGGAGATCAAAAGATAAACATAATACAATCGATGGCTATGATGAGCCGGAGCAATAACACATGGATCAACTCACTAAAGGGGGTGCGCACTCACTAGAGAGGCCCTAAGGGAGTTACACCACATAAAATATGACAAGGACAAGTGTAAGGAGCACATGGTAGGGCTAGGAGGTATTATTATCCTTCACTAGCATCACCCTATGGCACAATGACATAAGATATGACTCAATAATAGTACAAAGTGACCAAATTGTGGCCCCCCTCAATGACAGAATAATACATCAAATAACAACCTGGAGAATGTGTGGACTCCACTGAATGATGTAAGCTAAGCTGGAAGGTGTGGGATGCATCACAAATGACCTCTGAACAAACGTCATGTCAATTCCTTGCCGCAATTGCCCAAATCGATTTCCTCAATGACCTTTTTATCCCATTTTTAATCCTCAGAAAACCACCTAAAAATCATCAAAATGCTTGTATCTCTCTTCCTGGTATCTCGAACACAAATCTGACTGCACAACAATGTTTGGAGATGGGGTAATATGGTAATAACAAGTGGCTGGATCCCCCATCTCCTCAGTAGCGCCCTAGGAGAACTTGCTAGATCAATGCAACTGCTGGCCATGCCATTTCTGCATGGCAAAACTGCAGAAAAAAATGGAAATCTTACCATATCATCGCTAGAAGTGCCTGTAACTGATATCTGAGTGTCCCAATGGACTTAGAAGGTCCGAATGTACTAGAGATAAGTACTCATACACCCTATGGCAACCTGTGTGATCATCTGTAATCTCAACCATACCAGGACAATATAAAAAAAATAATGGTTTGAAAATAATAATAACCATAAAATTATACATCAACATATGAAACCTGTGTCCACTGTATGGAATCATCAAAGGTGTATCAACAGACCATAAATCATCATCCTCGAACATCACTGGTCCAACTCATCTTGGATCCCCATGGTTGACTTGGTCAAACTAGGTTTGACCAGGTCAAAACTGATCAAAATATGACCCAAGCTAGAAATGCCTAATGCTGCAAGTGCAAATGGTTAAATCATGCTCCTTTAATCATTCTAATAGCAAGACTTGAAGTAGTAAGTTTCATTTCACTGGCAGTTAACTAATAATTATATCAAGTATAAGCTGAAATAATCATTTACTCAAAATAGAACCTCAAGAATATACTCATTCTGTAGATGTGAACATTTTGCTAGCAAAGGGTGAGGGTGAAGAAAGCAAGGCTAGGATAAGGGGATGACTTGACTGAATCAACACTGTGATACTTTGGATAAGGGAAAGGGAATACACACTTAAGCATATGCTGGATAGTAAACACACAAGGAATGGCAGTGTTTCACAAATGGAATAAGTTGTTTAGAGAAGTGCTTATTCAACCTTGGCAAATGTCTACAGCTCACATCCAAGCTGAAACAGCTCCGTGAGGATCTTTTCTAGAACCACCATGGCTGGGTGCCCGGCTAACCGTAACTTGAGGTTTTAGGGGACACTTAGAATTAGCTGTCCCTTACTCCATCTCATATCACAACCCGTAGGCTCCATGAGGAATTTAATCATTACATTTAATTTCTGGCCATCAGTCTTTGGATTTAGCATACATTTAACGACTGTTTTTTTAGGCCTTCATGACCCTTTTTGGATTTTTCATGTGATTAGAAGCACAAATAGTCGCAACTTACATCCAGGGTACTTTAACATTTCAATTTCCATAGCCCTCTTTCATTGTGTTGAGAAGCATAGTTTTTAATTTGTTTCCATGGACTTGCACAAAAGATAATATAAGAGTTTCCATATGCATGTAATGATGGTAGTACTATTTGCTTCAAGTTTTAGTCAACGCAACTCAAGCAACAACTCAGAGCCGAGACACAAACTAACAGGGATGATATCCAACATAGAGGCAAAAGTGGGGAGGTCCTCCATATCTCAAGCTGAGGTGTAAGTCAGGGTGAAAACCAAAGATGGGAGAGAGAGAATGGATGGATGGGGAAAGTGAAGGTGGTCCCTAAGCTAGCAAGCCATAAATGGTGGGAATGATCACGTCCACACTACTAAGAGGGTAATACCAACGAGTATAAACAGGAGCTTCTAGTTCTGAGTAATAAGACCATTTAGATAATCATAAACAACAACATCCATATCATGTATATATATACCGCCAGATCATGACAACTAGATACTAAGTCAAGCTACTAAGATGACCAAAAGAGCAAGAAAATCATAACCAATGCACACTATATACCTGTTGGGCCATATACCTGTACCTACCATTTAGATCATCTATAACCACTGTATACACTATGGTCACTACACTGCTCTGTATGGGATAAAAGTTCACCTCAGTCATCAAATCTTGAGGTCATGAGGCTCAGTCTTGGCATAATGTTCACTGTTGTCTGATTTGGGGTTGCTCTGATATGTGAGTGATCATCAAAAGTACTACTCATCATAGGCTGATCTCATCAAAACTGTGTAAAGGCCTGGCTCAAAAGTATACAATGAACTGCTCTGCAATCATGGTAGCTCGGCTACTATGGATGTGATAACAAGAACTTCATACGTTTCTCGATTGAAGTTTATGATTTCTTAGCTCATTATTTGGATCTCACCTTCTTTTTAGTTGTGTAGCACATATCTCATAAGTTGCAGGTTGCTTGGGTTGAAAGAGTGGAATTCCTCGGTTGGATACCCCACTACTTCAAGCATTTGAAGAGCAAAGAGCACAAACTCTCCCATTCTTTTCAATATTTCTGCATTTTATTTCTGCATACTATTTCCATATTGAAATCTGATTTTAAACCTCATTTACAACCTCTTATATTATGCAAATTACTCATAAAAATTTCAGAATTTTTTATACTATTTTGTATCATACAACTAACATTGCCCAAGAGTGATTTTGGGCATTTTCTGTAATATATTGCTTGCTAGTTTTTAGCAGGTTTGTACAGTTTAAGGTGCGATTCTACTCAAATTTGGCCATCATCAAGCATAAGGGGCACCCACAAGCTACCATTTTCAACCACTTGCAAACAACAGGCAAAATAACTCTCTTCTTCTCATATTCTCTATAATACTAAGTGCTGAAATCTATATTGTTGTAACAAGTCCAATAGAGTCTCTTGGGCTTGGTTTCTTGCTTTCTTTTCAAGTAAAAGTTATTTATTTTCCTTTTTGCCATTCATTGCATGCAAGTGAGGAGGCATTGCCACCCTTGCATAGCAGTTGTTGAGTGGCTTGGGTTTAGTAGAGTTGTTTATTTCTTCGTAAATTTATTTTGCCCACACCTTACAAGTGAGTAGGCTATGCCACCCTTGTAAAATCGCGTTGGCTTGTATTTTTCGTTTGCTCACACTTTTGCATCAGAAGAGGGTTTGCCCATCCATGCAAAATCGTGCTGGCTACTAGATTTGCTTTCTAGTCATTTTTGTTTTAGTTTATTTGCCCACACCTTGCAAGTGAGTTGGCTTCACCACCCTTGCAAAATCGTGTTGGCTTGCATTGTATTTCATTATTTATTCATTTAAAGGTTAAAATAAACCGTGCCCCAATCTTTTCCCCGTATTCACTCCCCTTGCCGGTTCGACTGATCCTGGGTGACAAGAAATGGCAAGGATTAGTGTTGGCTAGAATAATAGGCACGCATAAGTTAATCTTAATTAGACATTGAGAAAAAAAGTTTGATATGTGGTGCTAGAGGGGTAGAGGCTGTTGGGAGCCTCGTGGCACTTAATGCCCTCCTGTTGAGCACCCAGCAAGCTTTGGGGTTGACCCATGGAGCTAGTTGAGAACCTTGTGTTCTCTTGTTAAGCACTCGACAGTCTCTCTCAATTCGAAAGAGATAACTTCTTGGGGTAGACACATAGAATAGCATTTGTTTTCTGGCACAAACCTTAATTCCCCTAAGCTAAAGAGAGACTTAAAACTAATTAAAATTTACAGGACCATTTGCAAAACACTACAATTGTTATTTTATTTTCAGTACTTTACTTTGAAAGCATTCAAATTTGGTTCAATCTTGTTACCAACACTTTTAATTCATTCAATCATTTACTTGTAGTAAATGTTAAATGTGATATTTTGATCATAGTGGTTGGTGAATGGTTTAATACAATTTTAGTATCATTGACAATCTTGCTTTTGTTATATCTGTGACTCCATAACCCAAGTAAAGTAGGCACTGGTCTTGTTTGTGAATCATTTATTTTCTCTCTTGCAATTACAGTTGGTTTATTGTTAAAAAGGTTTGCTTGTCATTGAAATTATTGCATCTCTGCACGATTGCTTGTCATTTTAACATTGAATAAGTTACAACTCTAAAAGAAACTCGTAAAAGAATCTTAGTAAGTAGGGGCAACCCCCCTTGACCTTTTTGGAGTTGGGGTCTAAACGGAGGAGTTTAGAATCAAGGTGACCGTGGGTTCTACACTTGTAGTTGCCCTCAAGAACACACATAGCGGTTGGGAGTCTTATCTGTGGTCAAGTGTGTTTTAGGCGGCAACACTAGGGATGTACCAACCCCCACGAGTTGATGTCACTCTCCTAGGGCTGATATCACCCTAGATTAAGGCCTAAACTAGTTGCAAAACATACGTTTTCTTGGATTTTTTTACTTTTTTTATGGATTTTCAAGTAAGGTAAATAATTCAGAAATAAATAATTGTGGTAAACACAATGTTTTAATAACCGGAATCGGGAATCAAACCGGTCTGGGGTCAACTCGGATCGGAACCGGAACCGGTAATGAACCGGAGCGGTTTGATTTCAATGAACCGGACTATTAAAAAATACAAAAAAAATTACAATTTTAATCATAAAAATTATATTTAACATTCCAAGCTATATTTCGAAGCATTAGACACATAATATGCATATTTGAAAGTGAAACCATTAGACTAGTAGACATATTGACATAATATGTAAAGTCTACTCATATATATAAATCGGAAATCCATAAACCATGTATGGGTAACAAAATGGCACCAAGTGCACTACATACTCAAGTCTCATAGTAAAGTCTCATAGCATATATCTCAAATTCTGAAACAAAATACAATATAAATGAGGCTCTATCTCCTCTAGAGTCTACAGTCCAAAATGAAAAAACATGATCAATGATGAGTCATGACTCATAGTCATAACTAATCAATCATCAAACTCAGCACCACTGCTAGAAATGGAATGCTCAACATCAACATATGGCTCAGATTCAAAAAAAAAATCAAAAAATCGTGATTCTGGGCCCGCGGATGTGATTGTTTACTGGCCGGCCGGTTTATTACGGGACCGGACCGGTTAGTTCCGGCTAGACCGGTTTGGTATTGAACCGGTCCGGTTAGGACCGGTTCAATACCAAACCGGGCCCCCGGTCCGGTTTAAACCCCGGTTTGATGCTCCTGTTGTGCTAACCGGTCAAACCGGCTGGTTCCGGTTTATTTGAAAAATTCAAGGTAAACACCTTGAATTTTGCAAGTAAATTTAATACAAGTCAAAGTACAATGACAAAATAAATATTTTTTGGATTTTTCAAATTTAATTTTTATAGTTTTTCATATATTTGATTTTTTTCCAATAAAATACAAAGAATTTTGTAAAATTGAAATGATGAAGATGAGGAAATAGACCTAGGTCTTATTCCATCGGACAATGAGAAATCAGGGCTAGCGTTTCTTCCAAGAATTGACAATTCAATATTTGAATGAATTAGGGGCTAAGAAATTCTAGTTTATGTTAGCACTTGACCTAATTAGGGCAAACAAGATACCAAGGCCCAAAACAAGAAAGATCCTTCTGGAATGTCTCACCCAAAAAGACTAAACTATTATGCATAAAACCCTAAATTACTCATACCTTGGATGCCTCCGACAGTGCAAGACAAGAGGTTCAAGATCTTACCACAATTGAGAGAGAAAAATGAGGAAGAGAAAGAGCCTCAAGAATACTTTCACCTTAGAATAGCCTTGAAAGATTGTAAAGAAAACATCAAACATCAAATTTGATCCTTGAAAAACCCTAGAAGTGCCAAAAGGAGGCGCACACCACCTAATTGCTCATATACACATGTAAAAATAAGATTACAGTCATATTTGATCCCATAATCTTGATTACAAATGAGAGGAGGGAACCTTATTTACAAGAGAAAATGCTTACTTTATCCCTCCTCTAGACCGACCTACCTAATTTGTGTTTAAAATGACTTAATGATTTTTTAGGGATTGTTACCCACATTGCAGGGACAACCTCATAAAACATAAAATAATGATAAAATACATTGATAGCTTTAACATGATGAAAAGTTGAGCTTGGAAAGAGGACGTCATGCCCCATCTAACCTCAACATGTCTTTTGCCCTTAACGCCCTCCTTCTTAGGATGGTATGGCCTCCAAAAGCTTGCTTTCAAGGTGGATGATTTGCTCTTTTTGACCAAGATGACCAAGAGGGAGGAGTGATACAATAAAATAAGTTCCAAGAGGGTATGAATGAGGTGTGCTAGAGCGGGTATGACAACCCTTACAAGCGCAATCACCTCTACAAAGCATAAAATTGTAAGTGAGGCTAGGGGCTCCTGGCCATGTGTCCTAATAGAGTCATCGCAAGGTGCACCAAATACCTATCTAGGGCATAAATGCTCGACATGATGAGGAGCTACCACCCATCAAGGGGTAGTTAGCAAAGCCACACGACCAACACTCCTTGAGATGAGGACCAAGAGGACATGCCATGACTGACCAAGGATCTTGAGTCCTGCTAGACCAATACTTGGCCTTTACAATGGAAAAGAGACCCCCCTCTTTGGCACATCTGGTAGGGTGCACTGCAATGAATTTGGGGTGTAATAGGGGGTATATGGTGACTTGATGGAGTTCATATATCGGATCTTATAATGATGGATGGAACTATTGTTATTATTGTAACTCAGTCTCAAATGAGCAATCCAAACCTGCATTTGTCTTTTGTTGAAGATACCTGTTATCACGCAACTTGTAGTTGCCCCTAGTGGTATCCCATCCGAGACGGTAGAGGAGACAGGCAACTAAAGAGGTGACCCAAGAGATGCCACGGTTCCCAATGCAAGGTGGGAGTCACATCAACCGAGGCACTCTTCGCTTTAGTTCAAGGTGAAACAAGACCTAGGGGGAGACCCTATAACCAATCACAGTTGATTGGACCCAAACAAAGGTTTCTAAGGGGAAGTAAATGATGAGTTACGGAAACCAAAGCAAGGTTAAGTGGACCTAGAAGTTGAGGTGTGGTTGAAGGTGGTTTGAGAAATTGTTAGTGTTTCAACCTATGTATGGTTTAGGCCACATAATTGGGTATGATGACAAGGTGTAGTACCATATGTTTACACAAGTGGGTCCTATTTTCTTGGGATGTGTGAAATGGCTTTAAGTGGGCCCACAAGGTGAAGCTAAGGTGTGAAATTGGTACTAGAGGTTAGGTAATGATTAGATCTATGGATCTAAGTTAATTTTAGGAGTACCCATGTACTAGATCTAGGGTTTAACACAATTCCCAAGGAGTGCGACTTGCTTTGAGGAGGACTAGTGCTTTGTTAAATGGGCTAATGGGGTCAAAAGGTATGTCAAAATGTAGATCGGGACACCTAGAAGCCAAGTCAAGTGGGCTAGATGAGATTGAATGGTTGGATCTTGCTAGATCTAGGTTTTCATGAAATGACCCTAAGTGGACCACAATCCCTTGAAACAAGGAATGTTACCCCCAAGGCAGATCGTCACAAAATGATGCTCTAGACCTAGGTTTCAAGGTATGGCTGTTCCAAATCCACGAAAATCTCAATCACCCACTTCCTCAAAGTGGGCAAACTCACTCACCCAAGGGAGTGCGACTTTGCTCAAGGAGGGTTAAAAGGTGGGTTAAGTGGACCAAATCAAGTCCAATGGCCACCAAACTGTAGATCTAAGTGGCTTGTACCCCGATCTATGTAGATCCCAAAAATCAAGTCAATCCAAGGGTTAGATCTTAGTAGATCTGAGTTTTAAGGCACCAAGAAATTCAAAAGGAGGTTTTAACCCCTTAAAACATGGAATGATGTCCACAAGGTAGAATTCACCAAAGTAAGAATCTGGGGGTAGGTTATCAAGTGTGTAGATTACCAATCAAGTGGGATCTCACCTACCCATGTGCTAGATCTAACCAAACAAGCCTCTCTCTAGGAAGTGCGATTTGGGTTCAAGAGGGCTTTTTGCCTTGAAAAGTGTGTCAATTCTAAGCCAATCACCACCAAACTATAGATCCAACTAGGGGTGGATGCTATAGAGGTGGGTTTTCAATATCTCTTCAAAAGCAAGGCTAGATCTAAGTAGATCTAAGAAAAACCAAAAACAAGGGTTTTAATCAATTAGGGTTTTTATGATCTAGAAATTATGGATGATTCAAGGAAGAAGAAGATCATACCTCTTGGAGCATACCTGGATGAAGAGATGAATGCTAGTTGAGACGAGGATTACTTTGCCAAAGATCAAATGGAGAATTCTTGAAGCCCTCTAGCCAAATCGATTTTCCCAAGCCACATGTGATTCCCTCTAACCTGTCAAACCAAGGAGCAAAGCATCAATCAGTTTAACATGTTGAAGGTAGATACAAGCAAGAGAGAGATAAACAAAGAATAGTTGACACAAAAGCAAAACCACTCCCTGTCAAACCAAAACGTCTTCCTCCAAGCTTGAAGGGAAAGCCTCCCCACCAATTCGCACTTGTCCAAAAACGTCCTCTTAACCTGTAAATAAGATATGGAAAATATGCAAGATAGCTACAATAGATCCTCCAGTGCAATGGACAAAAGCATTTACAATCGAAACAAGCAACATCCACTCCAATCCAAGCATGTACTCCAAAAGATAGAAATTTTATTCCAAGAGCCAAGAGCCAAAAATCTCTAGATGAATTTTACAATGACAGGCTCCCTCCTTAAATAGGATGGGGAGAGAGTACAATCCTAACCACTTTTTACATGAGTGGCTAAGATTAAAAGATCAAAAGATCTAATCAACGGCTAACAATAAATCATAACAATACATCACATGGATCACCCAATATAATGATAGCGCCCCCACTAAATGGTACAAAAAGAGGGTGACGTCATCCACTAGAGAAGTATAAGTACCAAAATCCACCTCATAGTGACTAGGACATGACAATATAAGCACATGGTGGGGCTAGGAGGCATCAATCCTTACTAGCTCATCCCCAAGGCACAATAAAATAATAAAATATGTCCAAGATAATATAAATGATCAAATCTGTCCTCAAAATCTGTGACAGACTAGCAGTAAAAGACCTCCTGTGATCAATGTGGGCATACCCACATGGTGAAAACTGGCTGGAAGATAGTGAGATCACCCTGGAAGACCTCTGTGAAAACCAAATGCCAAAACCTTGCCTCAATTGCCCAAATCGATTTCCTCAGTGACCACTTTATCCCATTTTTTAACTGCCTCGGTAACTGTGAAAGTGCCAAAACTGCCTCCTAGGGCATCTGCGCTGTCCATCTGAGCCCACCAGGCTCTCCAGAAGGGGGGGTAAATGGTAAAAACAAGTGGCTGGACCACCCCCTTCATCATCAGCGCCCTAGGTGAACTGGCCTCTCAGGGCCCCTGCTGCTCAGGCTGAGAAATCAGCCCCAAATCTAGTCAACAAGTGTAAAACTGCATCAATCACTGTCAGAAGTGCCCGAAACTGAAAGATAAGTGTCTCATTGGATCCGGAAGACCCAAATCCACTAGAAATGTGTACTCATACACCATGGGTTGCCCTAATGGGCCAACTGTAGGGTCCACCATATATGGACAATGTACAATTTGCTGATCTGAAGTAATAAATAAATCTGCTGAACTGGATCAATCATCATCTGCATCATATGTCCATCATATGATATCATCATCAAGCATGTGGGACCATCAATCATCATCAATAGGCATCTATACATGGCCCACATCATCACAGATCCCAATAATGTACAACCAAGGATAAATCACATCAGTAGACTAAGACATGCTTCTCTAATCATTTTCACAGCCTAGCTCAAAGTATAAGATCCATTCAGTGGCATTAATCAAGTTAGCATATTCCTTTGTTATATAAAATTACTTGCACAATAGTTCAAATGACAAACTCACCCATTGGACATGGTCAAACTGCTAGTGAAGGATGAAGGCTAGGAACAAGGTTGGGCAAAGGGGTTGACCTGTCTAACTCAACTCAAAAATACTTTGGACTGGGAGAAAGGGGAAAGCTACAAACTCTGTGCTGGACAAAATAACACGGGGGATGGCTGTGCCTCACAAATGGATAAGTTGTTCAGAGAGTGCTTATTCAACTTAGGCATCATGTCTACATCAAGTTGATCCAGGTTCATTAGGATCATTCAATTTTATTTCATGGCCTTTTTGGCCTACATAACCCTTCGGATCTCAGGTGTGCTGATAAGCACAACTAGTTGCAGCTTTCATCCAGGGCATGTTTTTCCAATACATATAAGGTCGGCAATTGTTTAGATATAGCTTTTAAGAACCATAGCTTTTTGGACCTTTATTATACTCTTCGAGGAGTATTTTTAGCTGTTCATCGCTCTTGCCCTTTTTTTTGTTTCCATGGGCGAATTTATAAGTTTCCATAGGTAGAACATGAGCTTTCAGTTTTAGCCAACAACATCTCAAGTGACTAGGGGGAGTTCGAGCCAATGCCAAACATCGGGACAACCAACCAGAATGATTTAGGCCTACAATCCAACTCACCAAAGGCAAGTTTTGTCACCAACTTAGAGCCGAGACACTGAATATACAGGGATGCGGTCCAAACACAAAGGTAGAAAAATGGGGAAGTCCTCGGTATCAGAAAGTCAAATGAGACAGGTCAAGGTTTGAAGTCAAATAGGAAGGTCATGTATGGATGGAGTCAAGTGAATATGGAGCCTACAGTAGCAGACAACTGGTGTCAGGAGAGACCATATCTATGTAAGGTGGAAAACCAGTGGGTTTTGTTAAATGACCTAAATGTGCAAGCAATTGTCCATTTTATGATTTATAGTTCATTTTAAACAGTTTGCCACATCAGGAATAATATACCAAGCAGATGCTATGAACATGACTAAATCAACAAGATAATAATCCACAGTCAGTGATAAAGCATCCATAGATCATACAACATCATCATAATAATAATCATCATGTACCATCTGAAACACTGCTGCAATACATCTCTAAGCACTGAACTGAAACTGTATGGGATAAAGGGTCACATCAGTCATCAAATCTGAACTCTCAAGGCTCAGCCTTGACACAAGGTCTAAATAATATACTGCTCTAATCATGAGTGATCCAAAATATATAGCCATGCTCTGGAATAATGAAAGCTCTGGAATGTGCAGATATCTGCTGAACAAGGATAGTAGCCCTGCTACTATAGTGTGATAACAGTGTACTCTTGCGCTCTCGATGTACCATTGCTTTGAGGTATGTGTGCATCCTTACTCTTCGACTTGATGAGTCTTTGACCCTTGTTTTACCATCTCTTGTAGGTATTGCGCACCTGATGTATTAATGCTTTGCAAAATCTGCGCATGAACTAACTTCTACTTGGTGGGACTTTGACCCTTGTTGTATCATCACGTGTGGGACTTGTGTATCTGCTATATCCTCGGCTTGTGGGATTTGCACATAAACAACTTCAACTGCTGCACCCTTCTTGGAACTTGTGTGCCCTTTACTAACTGAAAGCATCTTCTGATTGGTAAGACTTGCGCGCTTTCAAGACTGTCCAACCATAATTTGTTTCTTACTGTTTGCGCACTCACGATCTTGACCAGACAATGCTTGCGCATTCCAGAATCTTCTCACGACATGCTTGCACACTTGTACCTTTGCTCGACCAACTCCTTGGCTGCTTATGCACATGTACCTTTGTCCAACCAATTCTTTGGCTGCTACTTTGAGAGATTATGACTTGGTGGACTTGATATCTGCGCAGGTACCACATGTAGTAGGATACATTACTTATGTACTTCTTTGAACTGGGTCTACATAATGTCCCTTCCTTATGTGCTTCTTCATATTGGTCATGCATGATGTATCCTTGCTTATGTACTTCTTCATACTGGATCTGCATGATGTATCTTCCTTATGTGTTTCTTCATACTGGTCATGCATGATGTATCCTTGGACACGCATCTTCAGACTGGATGCAACTTTTAGATATACTTCTTCAAACTAGCATCCATGTCCTTCACCATCTTGCGCATATACTTCTTCAAAGTGGCTTCCATATACTTCTTTAAGCTGGCATAGAAATGTTGTATCCACTTTGACATTAGTTGACATCAATGATTCAAACTAAATCAATTGACATCCTCTTTGACATTAGTTGACATCAATGACAACCAAAGTTCGACAATGACTTGGAGGACGTTTCACTTTGGGGGATGGATAAACCCTGGTTTGACACATGTGCATCATGTATTGTAGAGCGCTCCATGTGGGGTTGCCTTGTTGGTTAATTGTATTGACAACATGTCCTTATTCTATGTTAGCCTCCCTAGCCTAGTTGTATATACAAGGGAGGAGATAGCTCTTGCAATCATTTATTATCATTGTACTCTTCTTTATACTTGTCTTAGAGACGATAGGGTTCATGAGGAAACCCTAGGAGAAGATAAGGGGAGAGAGAGAGAAGTCTTGGATGTTCTTGGAGAGAATTCTCGTGTGATGCTAGGGTTTGTTCTTGTGACGACTAGGGTTTGTGATATACACATAAACCCTAGAGAAGAACATGACGTTGAATATGATGATAGTTATTATGGCTCTTGTTGTAGCACTAAGGTTTCTACCCTAGTAGAAGATAAGGAGAGTGGAGCTAACACCTCACATGATTTTGGAACCTTCTTCTTTGGGGATGTAAGCCTAGGGAAATACATCGAGTTCTCGTAATCTTGATGATCCATGGAGGCCTTGGTGTTTGTGATCATACAAGAGGAAGACCTAGGCTTTGCAGATTCAAATCCTAGGATGGACATGTAGATTTGGAGGCTAGCACTGGAGTTGTCTTGCCATGTACTTGTGTGATGTAATATCGCTAGGGTTTGTAAACCCTAAGGAAGACAACCATGCTAGTGTGGAGATCTTGTGTGATACAAGCATGTCGTTGAAGCCAAGGACTTGTCAGTGTTGATGCTTGCTTGTTGGAGATATTTGGTGGTGGATAGGGTTTTCTTAGCTTCCCTAGCTACGGTTTTGGAGAGCTTGAAAGCTTGTACCAGCTTTGTGATAAAGATGTGGTATGTACATATACTTCATTCTTGTATGTATGAAGTTTCCAACTGTCCAATACTTGTATAATTGCAGATTTGATTTTCAGCTTTCATTGTCTTCTTAATTTGGTAATTTCTAGCACTTATTGTTCATGTTGCTTTGACATATTTAAAGGCTGAAATTGTTGAGTGGTTTGACAAACATCTTGAAGATAATAGGGTAGATTTACTACTATAAAACTACAGTCCTTGGCTTCAATCTCTTGCTAAAGCTAAGTACTTCCTTAATTTTACTAATGATTTTTCTTGCCTTGCCTAGATATATAATGTTCAATCCAAGGATGACATATTTGGAAATTCAAATTTCAAACTATTAGTGGTGAATCAAGCTGAGACAAAGATCAAGTGTGTTAAAATTGTACCTAGGAAGTGTTCCCCTAGTAAATTTTTTGCCTAAGTAATTAATGAGGGAAAATGTGACATGACCTTTGTATCAATTGCTTGAGATGAGCAATTAATTCAATTTATTGTTATAAAGCGACTTTCGGTCTATTTAAGTGGTAAATGAATAAATTTAATTTATGGAGAGAATTATGAGCATTTATTCTCATCCATTGATCTAAGCCAATGTGGGCCCTTGGATTAGATGACCGTTCAGCTACCCTTGAGAGGCAAACCAAAAGACAAGGGATTGAATTTAAAGGCATTCCCTCTACCATTGTTACACATCCAAAAAGAGAGTTTTTGGTGAGGCATGAAATCCAAGAGAGTTGGAGCAAGTCGACTTCTTGAGAAGAGGAGGATGCAGCAGTGAGAGAGAGGAGTGTGGGCACGCTTACCGAGGCAGCTACGGCAGCAATTAATGAGCACGCAGATCGAGTAGAGACAGCATTATTTTCCAGACTTGCATACAATTCGAGGTACAGTACAGCTGCAATAAATTCTGAAATCATACAGCTGAGGGCACGATTTCCCAAGCAGATTCTGGTCACGAATTTCGAGGCAAAGTGGGCACAAAATTCAGGGCAGTAATTTATTGTGACAGTGGGCATGAATTCCGAAGGAAGAGAGCAGTTCTGGGCATGAAATTCGAGGTCCGTACAGGATGGAAATTGGCAGTCCATACACAGCAGAATTAGCACGAATTTCGAGACTGATGCACAGAATTCTAGGCAGCTTCAGCATGAAAATCGAGGCAGCCTGTTGTCTGCTGGTTGAGATAACTTGTACTTGGAAATTGTATTAATTGCTGTACCTTTTATTTAAGAAGAAATACAATACTCCCTCTCAATCACGTTTTCCCCTTGTGGGTTTTTCCTGGGCAGTTTTGCCAAAAATTCCTGAGTCTTCCAAATTTCTGTGTGTCTGAAATGTCAAGTGAAGAATGTGTTATCTGCTTAGATTTAATGTGGTAGAACTTCTCTTTGTGCTTTAGGTTCAGATTGTTCATGTGTAATTCTTTATTGCAGCAGCTAGTAAACAAGAATTTAAATATTGAACTGATATCAGTGCATAACCTAAAGTCTGTTGAGGAGTGAAATTTCTACAAAGTGTCTCAGGACTGGTCATGGAGAAATTATACCAACAGTACAGTCCAAACATTTCTCAAAGATCACAAGATCTCATGGCATGAGCCTCTTTCACAAGAAGAGGAAGTTGTTGTTCCAAAGAATAAAGCTATTCTAGAAATGACTCAATGTATGCTTCAAGGCCAGAGAATGGAGCCTAAATTCTAAGAAGAAAATGTTTGTGCAGCTCACAACATCAACTAGATTCCCACTTGTACAAATTGAGGTATGACCCCATGTGAAAAATGGTATGACTCAAAACTCTTATTTCGAATTTTAGATTTTTGGATCAAGTGCATGGGCCATACTCCCAAGGCGAAGCGAAACAAATTGAACCCCAAAAGTCATTGTTTTATTCTAGTAGGTCACAGTGAACTTTCAAAGGCATGTTGTCTATATGATCCCTTGACTCATCAAGTGACTGAATGAAGGGAATCGGGATGTGGCATTTGATGAGGTTATTTCTCATGGTTCGTCCAGATCTTTCCCACTACTTTCAATCAATGTTTTGCAGAGAGTTTCAATGCATCTCTCTCCTCCACACTCTGATGATAATTCTCCTCTTACAAGTGTTTCCTCAAGCACTTTTTCTACATTGATAATTCAGATGGACAATGATGGGAGACTCTTACTAACTTTCCTAAAGTCTCTTCTTCTATAATGATTGTACCTCCTAATGCTCATGTAACTATGCAACTCAATAATGTTGAAGATATTCCTCCTATACTCCAGAAAGGCTGAGGCCTATGCCCAAATGGGCTTGTTCTACTCTTTTAGAATCTGTCAGTTTCCTTCCTAAAGGTGAACTTGGTCCTTGTCGGTATTTAGCTACTACATAGGACTTCTCACCAAGGTTGACACCAGCAAAGGCCCTTCTATATATAATCAAGCCAAAACTCCCTTGAATGGGAAACAACTATGGCTGTTAAGTATGAGGTTCTGATCAAAAGCAAGGTATGGGAATTGGTTCCTTTACCTACGGGTATGAATATTGTCGACTATAAATGGGTCTATAAGACCAAATATTGTGTTTATGGGCAGAATGACAAGTATAAGCCCAAGCTTATTGCAAAAGGTTTATCACATAAAAAAGGCATTAACTACAATAAAACCTTTTTTCCAGTTCCCGAGATGAACTTTATATGTATGATTCTATCTATCGTTGCTTCAGAAAGATGGAAGGTTCATCAGATGGATGTCAAAAATGCTTTCTTTCATGGTGATATTTACAACAACCACTAGGCTTTGTTCAACAAGGTTCAACACCACTAGTTTGTTGACTAAAGAAATATTTATATGGCCTAAAGCAGGCAGCCCGTGCTTGGTACGAGAATATCCATAACTTTTTTCTCAATTGTGGATTTTCTTGTTACGAGAGTGACCCTGATCTCTACATTTCTCATCAAGACATTCAATTAATGTGCTCTATGTGGAATATGGATGGTCCAATTCTAACCAACAACTCAACCTCTCGGATTAAATAATTGAAGATGAGGCTTCAGGAGTCATTTGAAATGACTAATCTTGGTCAGCTTCACTACTTTCTAGGCATTCAAATTACTTAGTCTACCACTAGGATCTCTCTTTCTCTACCTCGGTATGTTTTTGGATTTGCTACAACACTTCTAGATAAAGGATTGTAAATAAGTTAACATCCCTCTTGCCACTAGGAAGTAGTTTAAAGTAAATTGTCACTCCTTTATTCGATGCTACTATCTACACTCTTTAGTGGATAATCTTCTCTACCTTATCATACTTGACTAGATTTACCTTTGTTGTCAATTTATGTTCTTGTTATCTACAGGCACCTCATGAGTCACTAGCAAGCAGTAGAGCATATTTTGTATTATTTGAAGGGCACACTCATACGGGTATTCACTATGCAACATGAGTCCTTAATCATCTTCAAGGATTCTCTAAGGGGCATCATTCCAACTCTGGTCACTTGTTGACTCCTCGTTTTGGGCTTGTTTCCTAGTGTTCAAAGAAGCAAAAAATCATGGTTCTATCTTCCACGAAAGCTAAGCATGCCAATGCTCTCCTAGCTAGGAAGCATGTTCCTCGGATGATGATGATTCTTGATCAATTGGGTCATCCTCAAAAGGGCCCCACCCCTCTATATTGTGACAATGAAAGTACCATCAAACTTATTCATAATCCTATGGATCATCATAAATCTAAAAATGTTCATCTTTAGATACACTATTTCCATCATCTCTATGCTCTAGGGTGTATTGTGCTGGTCTTTGTTCCTTCAGCCATTCTGTGTGCAAATATATTCACCAAAATCTTGTCAAGGCCACCTTCACTAGTTTGCCACATTGTATTAGTGTGGGAAACTTGCCATGTAGGGGAAATAATGTGATGTAATGGCACTTCCATCATCCATTCTCCCAAAAACCTCTCGTGCATCATTTTCCCCCACCATTCCCCTCCCCCACCTAACCTAGACCCTAGATCCATGTTCTCCCATACCTCCACCCTCTATGATGTGTTTGGGAAACCCCTGATCCAAGTTACCTCTTTCACCCTCTGTTTCTACTTATTCTCTTATTGTAACATCTGAAAGGCAATAAGAGTGATGAATCCCAACAAATCAGTAGATGAGAAGGGTTTCCAAGCCGAGATCTTCAAGGATAGACTTCACACTCTAGATGATTGCTTGGTTGATTGTTCAACCATGTTGTTTGTCCGCACATGTTTCCCACAAACTTGATCCCATCAAACTATTTACTCAATCCAGAAATCAAGTTCAAGCACAGATCTTAACAACTACAAAATGATCATGGTTGGCCATACATTCTCAAAGCTCTAAGATGTTGTCCTTCATTTAAAGCTTTCTGAGGATCTTGAGTGGAGACATCTTTGCCCTAGAGGACAAGTTAAGTACTGACCCAAGCATTAGACCCTGATCACATCCTCACATTCTGAGCCATCAATGAGGAGGCAAGATGTCACTCTTCAAAAGTCTATTGTTGTTTTGTAAACTTTCAAAAAGCTTTTGACTCTGTCCCATGAGAGGCCCTATTCCAAAGTTTCAAAGGCATCAGCATTTCCAAGACTCTAGCAACCACTATCATGTGCCTGTACGAGTCAATCCTTGGTCGTCTCTACACAGTTCACAAGTGTTCGATTTTATCAAGAGTACTACTGGGGTAAAAAGGGTTGCCCTTTTCCCCCCACCTTGTTCAGGATCTATATTGATGAGCTAAAGTCCTTTCTACATGAGCACATACGACATGGCGATGGGTTCCTTCTCACAAAGTTTTGATATCTATTCTACTTTTCCTTGATGGTGTGATACTCTTGGTATTGTTACCTCTAACATGTATGGGGTGACTTGATCATCATTTCCTATGTGATCTTCCATTACATCCAGCAATTCCATAGATGAGATCTATGGTTTTCCCATAGACACATGACACAGACACTTTCAGCTAGCTCAGATATGCTTCCAGCCTACTTATCCTACCTTGCCACTTGATAGAGACAGATGGGGGCATCCAGTTGGTACTAGTGTTATGAAATATCCTCTTTACTTGAATTATGGTAAAATGCTTTCTTATGTGTGGACATAAAACTAAGAGGTCAAAAGTGTTACTCTATAATGGCTCATACATCCGCAAATATTGTTTCAATAGCTTAGGGAGCATCATGGTGTGGTTATAATTCTTCTTTCCTCAGTAGATTAAGTGTATGACCTTATGGGATTAGGTGTGACCCTGAGGATTTAGGCAAATGTGACCTTTCATGTCACTAACAACATTTTAACTACCCATTTTTCATATCATGCCATTTCACTATCCACTTCACCCATTTCCATCATGTCCCCCTTTTGCAATTAATGAATTATATGTCATGTTCTAAGGTTTCTTATTATCCCTATGTAGAGTACTTAAATTAAAGTCAAAAGAGTCAAATTACTCTAAGAAAAATGAAATTAAATGATGAATGTGAGCTATGTCCCCTTGCAAAAAAGCCATGATCCTATGTCCCAACTTATCAAAGCTAAACCAAAAGAAAGGGACTAATGTTCAAAATAAATAAATAAAAGGTCGTAAAATATGGCACAAGGAAAGGGTAACTCAAGAAGAAATAATTCCTTTCCACGGCACACATATGGAAGAAAAATTATTAACCCCTAGCTCTTGAAAGCTAAGGGAAAGATTTGGAACCTAGACATTATCTCATAATAGTTAATTCAATATCCCCTTTTCCCTAACATTACAATCAATTCCTCTTCACTACATTACATTCATGTCATTACCCTCACCTTGCTTAGAAACTTAGGAAGTTTACTTAGACTTAGGGTGTAACATGAAATATGGATCAATTATGGTTGCACCATGGTAGTTCTAAGGTTATTGGGATAAGTAATTAAATGAGTTGTTGGAAAAGTGCACATAATAGCCTTTTATGTTGATGTTTGCATTTAATTAAGTTGTTTTCCTAAGTCATACTTTATAATGTCTAACAACAAGATATGGGTTCATTATGAGATCTTTTCTCTTTCTTCTAGTTTATTGGATCTCTTGATGCTATGTGCACCTCTCTTCGAATGATCTTCTTTGCTTGAAGGTTGATTGAAGTGACACCTAGGTTTTCCATTGGATTCGTTGTGCAGCATGAGATCCAGATCGAGGGCTAACTGTCGGAGCACCGTGGGTTGAGCCGCGAGCAGGGCGTCAAACCGCCGAGGCCATGAACAGGAGCAACATCGAGTCGTGAGCAAAAGCACCATGGGTCAAGTCGTTGTGCAGCGTGAGATCCAAATCGAGGGCTAACTGTCGAGACATCACCGTCGAGGGTGAGCATCGAAAGGGAGGGCATCGAGCTAGATAGCAAGGCGTCGAGCTACCACCACTGGATTGAGCAGCGAGCAGGGCTTGGATCTAGCACTGTGGGTTGAGCCGCGTGCAGGGAATCTAGGTCGTGAGCAGGAGCACCGTGGGTAGAGCCGTCATTGTGCAACATGAGGAATTCTTATCGAAGGGAGTTGAGCGGAGGAAGAACTGTTGAGGTAGTGAGACGCTGGTAAGAATAACGTCGAGCAACGGCGATGTGGGGGTATTGTCATTGATTGGACAATCGAGACCACATGGGGGGCGAACAGAGGCAGTAGGAGGCCATTTTGCAGACTTTCGAAATGGAAGTATCCACGCCTTCAACTCCATCAGGGGAAATTATGACAGGAGTAGCAACCGATCTACATGGTGGTCATTCCATAACCAAAACACAGCACGGATTCCCCTACAAAGATAACAACCCGAGGAAATTCTACAGTCCCACAGAAATAGCCTTGGAGTGGGATTTTATGTTTTGGACATCATAAGTTAAGAGCTTGTTGCGAAGGGTGGATCTCCTTGAGGACGAAAACAAACAGCTCCATTCGGAAGTATCCAAGATTCCAACCTCAAACAACTAGTCTCAGAAATGAAAAACCAGGAAAACATGCACCTACAGAACCCAATTGCAGATTCCCCTTTGCTTCAAACCGAACTCTCAAATATCAAAAACCTGCACGACGAAATGAAATCACAGCAAGCTCTTTTTAAACAAGAAACGGACTCTTGGATGGAAGTGGTTCGAAAAAGGGAACAACCTCCCCCGCTCACTATGGTCAAGGTGGTGGTACAAGCCAAACTAAATGAGGAATATCTCTGTCGTGCTCGGGAACTTAATCTTAGACTGTGTGGGCTGCCACTTCCCACAAACCAGTCGGATCCCTTACAGATTACCACCTCATTCCTTCATGACACCCTGGATTTGAAAGACATATCTATCGATCAGGCGTGGGGGGGGTCCAACTCCACACTCTTCCTTCACTTTCGAACCTTGGAGGGCCAACTTAGAGCCCTCTGAGCTAAGAAATGGTCGACTTCGCTCCCACCCGCACAAAGGTTCTTTCTAGATGCCGACCTCACCAAAAGCCAACATGTGGAATTCAAGCAAGCTAGAGACAAGGTCACAACTGCACGAAAGGAAGGAAAGTGGGCAGTTATTCGGGATCATAAAGCAGTCCTTTCTTATTCGGGCCCCCTAGGATACTCCCGACCTTGGGCCAAATGACAGTCTCATTCAGTTGGTGGACAGGTTAGGGGGAGCAGGCCCACCATCTCCATTAGCTACTAGAATTGCAATGGCATGTTTTGGTCTTCACCGAGCACACTCCACGATGCTATTAGGCCCCGTGACCTTCTTTTCCTCACAGAGACACATGCGAGCACCATGCAGACACCACCCCCAATCCCAATCCAGGGGTACCACTGGATATGGTCTTGCAGACAAGAGATGCAATCCAACAATGTCAGAGGGTCAAGGGGGGTTGCCTGTCTCGTACCAGACTCCCTAAAGGGTCACACTACTATGATATCAATAAATGAGCATGCTAGATACTTGTGGGTCCGGATCCATCAGAATAGTACCCTGCTTCGCGACAGTTACATTGCAGTTTGCTACTTTCCCCTAGCCTCGTCACACTTTGCACTTCACAGTGAGTCTGAGGGGGACCCCTTTCTGGATCTTTATATAGACATCTCACACTATTCTACTCTTGGGGAAGTCATTCTTTTGGGTGACTTCAACGCTCATACCAGAAGCTTACAGATACCCTTTCATGATAAAGCAGACAATGCACTTTGCCACCAAGAGCTAGAGTCGGAGTCCATGGGCCTTCACTGTTGTTCATAGGATAGGCATGGTCCCCTTACAGGATAAGGGAGACACCTTTTGCATTTAGGGGAGTCCCATGGCTTACTGATTCTAAATGGGCTCCCTTACTTCCCAGGTTCAAGAGACTTTACTTGCTTCCCCCACAGTGGGGGGGGCAATGTAGTAAATTATATTCTAGCCAACCAAGATCTTCTCTCACACATCCAGCACATTTTGGTATCTCGCCTTCCCTTAGCAAACCACGCCCTTCTCACTTTTTCCCTCTCTACATCCCCTCCCCAATGGCAATGGCAGGTTTTGGCATGTTTTGGTCTTCACCGGGCACAGTCCACGATGCTATCAGGTCCCGTGACCTTTTCCTCACAAGGACACATGCAAGCACCATGCGGACACCACCCCCAATCCCAATCCAGGGGTACCACTGGATATGGTCTTGTAGACAGGAGACGCGATCCGACAATGTCAGAGGGTCAAGGGGGGTTGCCTGTCTCTTACCAGACTCCCTAAAGGGTCGCACTACTATGATATCATCAGATGAGCACGCTAGATACTTGTGGGTCCAGATCCATCAGAATAGTACCCTGCTTCGCAATAGTTACATTGCAGTTTGCTACTTTCCCCTAGCCTCGTCACACTTTGCACTTCATAGTGAGTTTGAGGGGGACCCCTTTCTGGATCTTTATACAGACATCTCACACTATTCTACTCTTGGGGAATTCATTATTCTGGGTAACTTCAACGCTCATACTAGAAGCTTACAAATACCCCTTCATGATAAAGCAGAGGATGCACTTTGCCACCAAGAGCTAGAGTCGGAGTCCATGGGCCTTCACCATTGTTCACAGGATAGGCATGGTCCCCTTACAGGATAAGGGAGACACCTTTTGCATTTAGGGGAGTCCCATGGCTTCGTGATTCTGAATGGGATCCCTTGCTTCCCGGGTTCGGGAGACTTTACTTGCTTCCCCCACAGTGGGGGGCAATGTAGTGGATTATATTCTGGCCAACCAAGATCTTCTCTCACACATCCAGCACATTTTGGTATCTCACCTTCCCTTAGCAGACCACGCCCTTCTCACTTTTTCCCTCTCTACATCCCCTCCCCCTCCCTCCATCCCCCAACCTATCCCTCCACACCCCCACACCACCTTCCTTTTTGACAAAGATTACACCATCTCCTATACCACCCACCTTAAAGAGGTTCTCCCCCCATTTCCCACTTCAGATCCTTGACCACAACCAAAGCTAAATATGAGATACTCTCCACAGTCCTCAAGGAGGGAGCCCTTGATTCCTACCCTCATTCTATCTGCAAGCACACCCATAAACCCACCCCCGGCTCTTGCCCCATGAATTGTTGGTTCGATGATGAATGAAAATCCCTCCACAAACAACTTCGTTTCACTATCATGCATGACCTCTCATCCTCCACCCACCTCCCAACAACTCACCATAAACTACTTCATCGTAAAAACCAAACTTTTCTTTCCCAAAGAAGAAGTGAACTTTGTGCAGCCCTACTCCACTCCCCGAAGGCTTTCTGGCATGCCCTTTTTCCTCGACGTCGGGATATCCCCCCTGCCCTTGACCCCCATGCCTTGTTTTCCCATACCACCTCCCTCTATGACATTCCCAAACAACCTCCAACACGCATACCCTCTCCTCTCTACTCTTGTCACCTCTTCTTGGAACGAGATATCAAGAATGCAATCAAAGCCATGAGTAACAACAAAGCAGCAGATGAAGAAGGCCTTCAGGCCGAATTCCTGAAACATGGTATCCAATCTCTTAAGTCCTACATTGCTGATCTCTTTAATCATGTAGTCTGTTCTAGTTCCCCCCCTTCCTGGGCGAGACACATTATTCATCCTATCCACAAATCAGGGAGCAGTTCGGATACAAACAACTACAGGACTATCATGGTAGTCCATACCTTCTCTAAACTTTACGCCACAGTCTTACACCAATGGCTTTCGGCGGAGCTAGAGAGACAACATCTCAAGGCTAGCGAACAAGTAGGTTTTCGCCCCGGCTACTAGACGATCGACCACATCTTTACACTTTGAGCCATTATTAAGGAGGCTCGTCATTGCTCTTCGAAAGTCTACTGCTGCTTTGTAGACTTCCGGAAAGCGTTCAATACAGTGTCGAGGGAGTCATTGTTTCAAAGGCTTCGTGATATTGGCATATCTGAGACCTTTTTGGTAGCCATCATTAGACTGTACGAGTTAGTTTTGGGCCACCTCAGGACAACTCATGGCCTTTCTGACTTCATCCAGAGCACCATTGGGGTAAATCAACGGTGTCCCCTCTCCCCGACCCTCTTCGGGATCTACATTGATGAGTTGGATTATTTTCTCCATGAGCACATCAGGAGGGAGATGGTTGCCTTCTACATCAAGTATTGATCTCCTTGCTCCTATTTGCAAATGACTTGATCTTGTTGGCTTCCACACCTAAGGGAGTACAACGACAAATTGATGCCCTGGATAGCTTTTGTGACCTTCGATAGCTGACGATCAACCTTAGTAAAACTAAGGTTATGATCTTCAATGCATCGAAGAAAGGCCTGGTAGACACATTTCTACTTCCGAGGGGTAGAGATTGAGATCACCACTTCATGCATTTGTTTGGGAGTTCGGTTTATGAGGCCTCATTTTGGCATGCGACAGGCCCTCCAACCCCGTCTCAGCAAAGGTTATGGTTCCTCGCCCTCATCGAGAGATAGTGTTTCCAAAGTCAGTTTCAAGACATCTCGTCCAAACTCTACCTCATGGAGGCGATTGTTAGGCCCACTGTCCTATGGCTCCAAGATTTTGGGACCAAGTTTGTTACAGGTAGATTGGGCCCAGATGGAGAGAGTCCAAACCTTGCTTCTCAAGCGCATCATTCGATGCAAGCGCACCGTTCTGCCTCCCATTATTCGGGCAGAGTTTGGTGTCCACCCCTTTCGACTCGAGGTCATTTTTCGCCTAGTCTCCTTCCTTCACAAAGTCAGATCCTTCAGAGATTCAAAGATTATACATCTAGGTCACTTGGACCTCACCTCCGATGAGCCTAGGATCGAAGATGTCCTTCTACCTTGAGCACTTCTTGGAGTTACAGGATGGCATTATCGTGTGTCCCCCATACACATGAAGAGACATTGGATGCATGCACTCAGGATTCCCTTGGGGTAGCTTCGGGTTGGATCGCATCGACTCTGGGTGGAGATTAACCATCATATACCACAATCTAATAAGATCTACCAATTGTGTCACCTATGAGAGCCAGATACATAGATTCACCTCATCTTTAGGTGCCTCATATATTATGAGATCAAAGGACGGTACCACTGCCTCTGTATAGGATCAGGAGGTTCTCTTTCTACTTTCTTTCGGTATCAAGACTAGAGATGCCTAACCCTCTTCATCAAAGAGATTTTCAGCCACGGATCTCAGTTCCTACATACCCCACCTAGCCTCGAGATCAATAGGAGGATCACCTCTTACTTTCATGTTGATCTGGTCGACCAAATCAACAAGTGGCTAGCTAAGTTTCAAATTACTTCAGGTAGTAGGGTGGTGAGGCCCCGGGTCTCCCCTTAGCCTCCCCCTCTAGGAGGTCGACCAATTCCGTTGAGACAGGCTCGAAGGAGTCGTGCTATACATCAGGCCATACATCCCCAAAGCATCGAAGGGGCTAGTTCTCGACAAGTTTGAGGCAGGGTGCCTCCCACCCATCAGATTTCGTCACAGCCCCAGCGGAGCAGTCAGAGATCTATCCGGAGTTTCTTCTCTTCGTCCTCGAATGTTAGGAGTATCTCTCGATCCTACATCCCCCCAGGATTGTACAGCCAGATACCTCAGACATCCTAGAGGAACCTAATACGGAGCTAGGGCCTCGCTCACCCCCCTCGCCGTCAACTATCAAACTCAAACATTCTTGACACCCTCATGTTTCACATGACAGTGCCTTTGTTATGGTTTTATACATGTTTACAAGGTTGTCCCACTAATTGTACTTTTCTTTTTTGTTACTTTATCTTAGTTTTGATTCCAGCATCATATAGGAGTTGCGTTTGCACTCCCACATTGTATTCATACTGGTTGTACCCTTTAATCCCATTGACCTATTTGTGGTCATTCGTCAGACATTAATAAAACTATCTTATCTATAGTTTATTTCCCCTTTCTCCTAGGTGGTGTGCCCCCCTTCTTCAAGCACATGGTATTAGCACGTGGCATTGGCCCATGGTATTGGCACATGGTATTAACTATTAACACATGGTATTGATGAGGGCGAGTTGTCACTTTTGAGTTGTCAATGATATGGATGAGGTTGTTACACATTCTTAGTTGGATTTTGCACCAACTATTATTATTTTGACTAGATCATGAAAGATATTTGCACTTTATTTATATTATTTTCTCCTACCTTAGTGGTGCAGCCCCCCTCATGGTCAAGATAGTTAGGAAGTTGAGTGAGTTGTTATTCTTGACCATGTCAAGTAATATTTTATTATTTTCTTTCGAGGAGGTTGTTGAGATCTCTTCCTATATAAAGAGAGGTTCTCATTGTATTCTCATGATTTTGGATGGTTGGAACTTATGAATAAAAAAAGGCTCTCATTTGAGAAACACTTGGTTATTTCTTAAGTTTATGTGTCATGTGAGGATATTGAAGAAGAAAAAGAGGGTATTCGGAGCTATATGTTGAAGATCTCCCTTTGGTTCATGTGGATGATCAACTTTGAGTTATATTTTTGCATTGTATTTATTTCTATTGTTGTTGATTCCATTGGAAAGTTTAGCATGCATTTTTTCACTTGATTTTCATGCACTTATTTGGTTTTATAGCAAGGGTTTTCAAGTATATTACAGGTCTATTGAGGACTCTACACTAGAATCTGTTGTTGTAAATGTAACTTCGGATGATATTCATTTGTATTTTATATTGATATTATTATTGTATTTTACTTGTACCTCCGACAGAGATGTTTTTCCTCCATTCGGGGATGTCATTATTATGTTTGGTCATGCTAGGTCATTGAGGTAAAACCTCCATTGTAAGTCGGGGCAATAGCACCCCAAAAGAATAAATGTCAAAGGTATTATTGAGTCTCCCTAGGACAGGTCGGCTCAGTCAAGTTAGTCAAGCCGACCTAATTAGGAAAAAGGTCACCCAAACATAAAGTATAAATAGAGAGCTTGCTCTCTTATTTGGACACACCACTCACTCACTCAAGTTCACATAAGCAAGAGAGAGAAGACAAGTTCGCATAAGCAAGAGAGAGAAGACAAGTTCGCTGGAGGAGAAAGAGAGAGAGCTGCAGAAGACTTCTTATTTTTGGGTTTTCCATTTTGTGATATTGTATTGGTGACGAATCTATCTTTGAGGAAGTTGCGGGGTTTTCTCCTTTATGGTTTCCCCGAAGAAAATTATTGTGTCTATTGTGTTTTGTTGTGCTTGTTATTCTTTCAGTTAAATATCCTAATTAAATTGAATTAAAGTGCAAACTCTAACATGGTATCAGAGCTCCCCTGAAAAGAAGGCATTGTGCAGCAGCGGGAAACTAGGGCTTCCTAGTTCAAGGTCTTCTATCCACAAATCATCTGAAAAAGTGGGCTAGGCTAACTCGCCCTAGGAGGGCGCATCTTTTGGAGGAAGCAAAATCGAATTTGGAGAAATTTCATTTTTGACCCAGAGACTAGTGCCGAGAGAAACTAGGGCTTCCTGTTCCAAGCACTTTCCTCCACCAATCAGCTTGAAAAGGAGGTCAATTCAACTCGCCCTAGAAGGGCGCATGTTCCTGTAAAAGCATGATTCAAAACCAAAAAATTTCATTTTTTGCCACGTCACTACTACCGAGAGGAAAACTAGGGCATCAACTATTTTGCAATTCTGTCCACAGATTTGGGAAAAGCAGTACATCTCTCAACTCGCCTTGAGGAGGCGCATCTTCCTATCCAATCAGAAGTTCAAAAATCCAACTTTGAAAAATTAGGGTTTCTCTAACAAACCCTAGGTCAGCCAGCTCCAAAACCAGGTTGGGCATCTCAAATTGGTAAGATCTAAATCTTTGCTATTTCCATTTGAGGTTCTCATTTCAAAATGACTTGCCACACCATGCTTGAGGATAAGCTTGAGGGAGCCGACAACTTCCGAGCATGGAAGTATAGGATTGCTCTTGTCCTTGAAGAAAATGATTTGGACAAATATATTAGTGAGGAGGTTCCAACACCAGAGGGAGATGAACCAAAAGCTATCCACAAGAAGAACTTGGTCATGGCCAAGAGAATTATTGCAGACTCCATTAAAAATCATCTCATTCCCCATGTGTCATCCTTGAAGACACCCAAGGAGATATTCGATGCTTTGACGAAGTTATTCGAAGGGAAGAACATCAATCAGAAGATGACATTAAGGAACCACCTCAAGAATGTGAAGATCCTAAACTCAGAGACCATGCAATCCTACTTCACAGGGGTCTCTCAAATCAAGGAACAACTTGAAGCAATTGAAGAAAAAGTAGAAGAAGGAGAGATCATTATGACCACCTTGAATGGTCTCCCAAGATCATGGGACTCATTCATTCAAGGAATATGTGCCAGGAAGAAGTTGATCACCTTCAGTAGACTATGGGAAGAATGCACCCAAGAAGAAGCTCGACTAATAGCAAGAGAAGAGAAGATGGGAGCTAATGATGACCAAGCTCTAACTGCTCATGCTAAGAAGAATCATAACAGGAGGGAGGACCAACATCACAAAAGATCCAGAAGGCCCAATAGGAATCATGGACCTAGAAGGGATCTCTCCAGTATCAAATGTTACACATGTGATGAGAATGGACATTACTCAAGAAATTGTCCCAGAAATCAAGGACCCTCCAAGAAATCCGACAAGAAGAGGTGTCATGCTCACACTGCTGAAGATGATGAACCAGCAAGGAAAAGAACCAAAGAAGAAAGAGATGATTCTTCAAGTAATGAAGAATATGTATTGTAATGAATGAAGGTAACCAGTTACAAGGGTTCATTCAGTAGGTTCCACCTCATAAGGTGAAGCTAGAGATGACTTTCAGTATTACATGAAAGGAGTAGGAGAATCTCCTACAGAGTTGGACTCCAGAAAACAAATAAAGATCAATGCTCTATGGAAGAACATCTCATCCATTTCAACATTGGTTAAGACGCAGAAGAAGGGACACACAAAGTCTACTCCAATACAAAGAACAAATGTAGAATACTTGCTCAACATTTCTGATCATAAGCAAGAAAGGCACAGGTCCTCAGAATTAGACGATGAAGTAGAGCAAACTGTCAGAGACTCCAGTAGTTCCTGCAAGGAAGCAAAGATCAAGAGGGGGTCCACCCAACAACCAAACAAAGATAAGTATTTGAATTGTCATTTCTTGTATATCTAATTACTTAAATGATATTGTTCATTCGTTTACATACTTATGTTCCTAGATTTAGGATGTGTATTATGCATGTTAGAAAAGTTGCATTAATGAATGTAATACTACTAATATACAAGTAATGGGTAAGTGGCCTATGGTACTGTACAACATTCCATTGCTACTTATCTAGAATGAAACCTCTTTGCTGACATGTTGGGAGTAGTGCACGCTCTTAATAATGTTCTGGTAGAGATGGAAGGCATCTAGAAAGTCACCATATGAATACGGGATATGGATGAATGTTGTGTTGAAGCATTGGCTAAGATAGTTGCATGACTGTGTGACCTATGCATAAGAATTTGTTTTGAAAATTATGAAATGCTTCTAATCACGCAACTAAATTGAATTGTAGGAAAGATCATGAGAAACTTGTGACAATGATTCAGCTATGACAATTCAAGAAGATCATGAAGACCACGACATGGCAAAACCACAAGAACCTGTAGAACCACCTCGTGAGAACTCCCACAAGAGAAGACCAACATGGGCACGAGAAGCAATACAAGAGGCAGAGAAGTATGGCACTCCAGATGGGATGCACAAAGAAAGCAAGAGACCAAGACCATACTCCAGCTATGTGGCCCTGCTATGTGACATCATTGGAAAAGAACCTTCCAACTATGAAGAAGCAGCAGAGAAGAAGGAATGGAAGGATGCCATGATCGAGGAGTATTAATCGATTATGAAGAATGATGTCTAGGAGATAGTTTCGAGACCAGAAGGAAGTTTGTTGTGACTTCGAAGTGGATATACAAGATCAAGCATGTTGCAGATGCTAGCATTGAAAAACACAAGGCGAGATTTGTGGCACGTGGCTTCTCCCAGAAAGAAGGCATAGACTATGAGGATTGCATCTGTAGCAAGATACACTTCCATCAGATCTATACTTGCATTGGTTGTAGTAATGAAATGGAAGGTACACCAGATGGACGTCAAGACAGCATTCTTGAATGGTGTACTAGAAGAGGAAGTGTACGTGGAGCAGCCACTAGGATTTGAGACACATGACAAATAGACTCATGTGTGCAAGTTAAGGAAAGCCTTGTACGGATTGAAGCAGGCACCCAGGACGTGGTACGGTAGGATGGACAGCTTCTTGATGAGCTTAGGCTTTACCAAGAGTAAAGCAGATTCCAACCTTTACCTCAAGGTTGAAGACGGAAGACCAGTGATACTTCTGCTATATGTAGATGACTTGTTTCTAAGGATGAGCTCATTGCAGATGCAAAGAGGAGGCTTGTCGTAGAGTTCGAGATGAAGGACCTAGGGATGATGCATTATTTCTTAGGCATGGAGGTGTGGCAGAGTGCGGATGGGATCTTCCTTGGTCAAGGAAATTATGCAGAGGAGATTTTGAAGAGGTTCAGAATGATGGACTGCAAGGCAATGGCCACACCAATGGCATCGAACTTGAAGCTACTATGTGATGCTTCATTAGAGACAGTTGATGCCACAATGTATCGACAGATGATTGGTTCGTTGATGTACCTGACAAACACAAGACCAGACATATGTTTTGCTGTGAACACCCTGAGCCAGTTCTTGACGGATCCAAGACATGTTCACCTGACGGCTACAAAACATATATTGAGGTACCTTAAGGGTACAGTTGAGTATGGGCTCAAGTATGAGGCGAATCAGAAGATTAACCTGCATGGTTATATTGATTCGGATTGGGCAGGCAGTGCCACAAATAGGAAGAGCACTTCAAGATGTTGCTTCAGTATGGGATCCGGTATGATCTGCTGGTTCAGCAGGAAGCAGTCATGCGTGGCACTGAGTACAGCCGAAACAAAGTATGTTGTAGCTTGTTCGGCTAGTTGTGAGGCAGTATAGCTTCGAAAGCTACTAACAAATTTGTTTGATCTCGAGCTTGAGGCAACTTGTATCTTCTGTGACAACCAGAGTTGTGTGAAGTTGTCTGAGAACCCGGTGTTCCACGACAAGTTGAAGCATATTGAGATCAAGTACCACTATATCTGGGATATGGTGCAAAGAGGAGCAGTGAAGCTCCAGTATGTGGCGACAAACGAGCAGATAGTCGATGTGTTGACCAAGCCGTTATCCAGAGTGAAGTTTGAATACTTCAGAGAGAGGCTTGGTGTTATCCAGATCCAGGTTCCCCAAAAGAGGGAGTGATGAGACTGGAAGACGCAGATGCACTAGGGATGGTTCTCGCATGGTGGAAGACGCAGGAGGTCCTTGGGACGTAATGCACCTGGGGTGCTCCTGGCTGTACTCCCATGCTGGAGACGCTGAGAGGTCCACCAGTCACAAAGACACTTTGTGTGCGCCTAGGTTGGTTCTCACATGGCGGAAGACGCAGGTTGTCCTTGGGACGTAATGCACCTGGGGTGCTCCTAGGATGTACTCCCATGCTGGTAGACACAGGCTGACAGTTGAGAGACGTAATGCACCTAGGGTGCTCCTGGGCTGTACCCACTAGGTGGGAGACGCAGGTGCTCTGTTGGACATGAGGTGTGCATTTGGGCTGCTCTCCGTGTGTGATGATGAGATGATCTGGATACGATGAGATGATAGTAGCAGACGCAGGTGATTGTCGTGGCAATGTAATGTGCGGTCCTGGGCTGTACCTACTTGATGGCTTGCTCGTGGAGATGATGAAGACCTAGATTAGATCTAGGCCTACATCCAGCATGAAAAAGGGTTGGCTCTGTAGAACTTCTTATGACGGATAGATTCGAGAAATGTCACTAATCAATGATCAACAAGATGAGGATTACTGCAGCAACGACGATGATGATCCAGTGTTGATGATGATGTTCTAGCATTGAAGATGATCCACCGATGATGATGTTGCCCAAAATATGTGTCCAGAATGATGATGACTGTGGCAAGAGAATACCTTCCTAGTTAAGAGGGAGTGTTGTTGTAAATGTAACTTCGGAAGATATTCATTTGTATTTTATATTGATATTATTATTGTATTTTACTTGTACCTCCGACAGATATGTTTTTCCTCTGTTCAGGGATGTCATTATTATGTTTGGTCATGCTAGGTCACTGAGGTAAAACCTCCATTGTAAGTCGGGGCAATGACACCCCAAAAGAATAAATGTCAAAGGTATTATTGAGTCTCCCTAGGACAGGTCGGCCCAGTCAAGTTAGTCAAGCCGACCTAATTAGGAAAAAGGTCACCCAAACATAAAGTATAAATAGAGAGCTTGCTCTCTCATTTGGACACACCACTCACTCACTCAAATTCGCATAAGCAAGAGAGAGAAGACAAGTTCGCTAGAGGAGAAAGAGAGAGAGCTGCAAAAGACTTCTTATTTTTGGGTTTTCCATTTTGTGATATTGTATTAGTGACGAATCTATCTTTGAGGAAGTTGCGGGGTTTTCTCCTTTATGGTTTCCCCGAGGAAAATTATTGTGTCTATTGTGTTTTGTTGTCCTTGTTATTCTTCCAGTTAAAGATCCTAATTAAATTGAATTAAAGTGCAAACTCTAACAGAATCCCCTCCCTTGAGCTTTGGAGAAGTGATTTAGCTATCAAGAAGAAGAGAGGATTGATTGAGCTTTTTAATCAATCCCTTCTTTTTTATCTCCAAACACCTTAGTTTCTTCCTTTAGACTCCATTCACCCAAATTCTCTAAGGCAGTAATCAAGACATTCATAAGCTACATAGACACTATTGAAGTTTGTAGTGAGGATAGGTGCTTCTACGTTGGCTTGTGTCTAGCACGTGGAAGTATCCTCAATTTGTAACTCTCTTTGTAAAAATGACATTTATAATACTTTATGTAAAAGGTCAATTTGCCCATGGTATTGGAGGGCCCATGGTACTGGGTGTCCCATGGTATTGCCCATGGTATTGACATAAAGTGAATGTTATAAAAGAGTCTAAGGAGAGTTGTGCGAGACACAAATTAAGAGTGAGTGATCACAATTTCAAGAGACGAATTTCCTCTTGTAGTGAGCAGTCTAGATCTCAGTTTAAGATTACAACCTTTTCCAGGGAAGAGTTACTTCTCTGTTGTCTATTGGATCCAAGGTGGATCTAGGGTTTGTCTATCCAATTTGCACAAAGGATTTGGAGTATCTTCCTATGTGTTTTGGCCCAGATCCAGAGGGTTTATTCGGAGGACTATTGTAGTGTTGTTGTAATCAATTTTGCAATAAGAAGAAGACAAACATTTGTTGGTTTTTCCCTAGTTGGGGTTTCCAGGATAAATCCTTGTGTCTATTTGTGTGGTTGCATTTTTTGTTCCGCTGTGCATTTATGGTTTCTTATACAGTTGTATTTTCAGTAATTAACTAAAGAACACATTAATAGTTGTTGCTAATCAAGAACTGTATAAGGGTATAAAAATTAACAGCCACTTCATTAAATTTCATTTGATTTCAATTAAATTTATGAATCTTAGTCTTGTTTCTTTTAAGTTTTATGTTGCCACACAAATTAGCATCCTTTCGATAGGTCACGAAGATCGGTGCTAAGATTGGCAACTTCTTAGTAGATGCACCTACTATCACCACAATGCACTCTCCTTATGCTTTAGGCCAACTCCTAGAGGCCAAGAGGAAATCCCTAATATAGGTGAAATAGACCTACATAACAAGAATACCTCACGAACAACCTCTTGAGAAAGATCAGTGCCTTATGGAGTCTAAGAGATGAATACAAGCAAGTTTACCAAGAGAGCAAATGATTTAAAACCTTTTTGTTGTAATAAGAGGACAACCACCAAAATATGCTCAAAGATAGATTGAAATCACTTGGAAAAATGCCAACTTACCAAGGAAGGTACCCCTAATGGAGAGGGAAACGAATCACACCTTTGGGGCAGCCAATGAATAAGACAAATCTGGAAATGACTTACTAGATATGGTTTATGCCCTAACCAGCCCCCAGAACTTGCAAGAATATCAACTTGAACCACCAAATGAATGTCCAAGTGAGTAGGGTTGACAATAGACCTTATCTCCAACTTGTAAAACCCTTCCAAGATGAATTTAGATTGTTGTACCTGTCAAATCAGATCTGAAAAACATGCATAGCAGTTGCACATAACCGTTAATCTCTCAAACTAGCCACAAGAAGAAGATGCCCTTGAGGATCTACGGTAAAATCAAGTAGGGTGCATCACTTTAACAGATTAGATTGTTCAATATTGCAATATTTTTTGGTTTTTATATTTTTTTATTTTTAGGGTTTTTTCATATATTTGTTTTTTTGTAAAAATATAGAATTTGGAAATTTGAAAAAGAGAAGATGAGGGAAATAGACCTAGATCTTATTTCTCAGGGCAATGAGAAAAATCAGCGCTAGCGTTCTCTCAAGAATTGGCAATTCAATGCTTGATGAATTAGGGCAAGGCTAAGAAACCCTAAGTTATGTTAGCACTTGACCTAATTTGGGCAAACAAGATGCCAAGACCCAATACAAGAGAGACTCCTCACCGGAGATGCCTCACCAATCAAGACTAAATATCATGCATAAAACCCTAAATTGCTTTTACCTTAGATGCCTATGGCAATGCAAGACAAGAGGTTCAATATCTTACCAGAGTTGAGAGAGAGAAGGAGAAGAGAAAGAAACCCAAGAATCCTTTCACTTTGGAACAGCCTTGAAAGATTGTAGAGAAGCCTCACACATCAAAATTTGATCCTTAAAAACCCTAGAAGAGCAAAGAAGAGAGGTGTGCACCACATCAAGATCTCATATACACAAGGAATAAAATTCCAGTCATATTTGATCCCATGATCTTTCTTAATTATTACAAATGAGAGGAGGGCACTATATCTATAGGGAAAAAGTGCAAAATTTTTCCCTCCTCTAGGCCAACCTATCCAATTTTAAGTTAAAATGATTTTTTAGGGTTTGTCACCCACAATCTAGGGACTAAATCTCATAAAACATAAAATAATGATAAAATATGATGATAGCTTCAACAAGATGAAAAGTTGAGCTTGGAAGGAAGACGTAATGCCCCATCTAACCCCACAAGTGTCTTTTGCTCTCAACGCCCTCCTCCTTTAGATGGTACTGTCTTCAAAGCTTGCTTTAAGAGGTGGATGATTTGCTCTTTTGACCTAGATGACCAAAGGAGAGGGGGTAATACAAAATTAAGTTCCAAGTGGGTATAAATGAGGTGTGCTAGGCGGGTATGACAAACCTTACAATCGCAATCACCTTTACAAAGCATGAAATGATGAGTGTGGTTAGGGGATCCTAAGCCATGTGTCCAAATGGAGTCACCCCAAGATGCACCAATACCTACCCAGGGCATAAATGCCCGACATGATGAGGAGTTACCACTCATCAAGGGGTAGTCAGCAAGGCCACAAGACCATCACACCTTGAAATGAAGACCAAGAGGACCTACAATGACCAACCAAGGGGTCTGGAACCCAACTAGGCCAACACTTTTACATAAAAAAGCCCCAACTTGGCCTTTTACAATGGCAAAAGGACCCCCTTCTTTGGCACCTCTAGTAGGGCGCACTACAGAGAATCTAGGGTGTAATATTTTCTAAGTAACTTAAAACAAAATCTGGTTCATGGCATGTTTATTTCAGCAAGTTATTTTTGTTATATAAGCTAGATCAATAGTTACTTGGTTAAGTTTATGAACCAACTTTAATTTTTAGAAATTTACTTCAAGTTTAGCATAGTAATTTTCACTCTTATCATAGAAACAAGTTACACTTTCATTGCCAATAATTACTATGTTTTACACTTGCAAAATATCACCTAAAGTTAATTTCCAACAATCTGATTTTTGAGCATTTAAATTATAATACAAGACTCTTGTTCTATTGGCAACACCACCTCTAGAACAAAAGCTTTGAGGTGGTTTATGTTACAATTAACTTTCATATTTTATGTGTGCAATCCAATTTCATTGAGCTTTAACTTATGGAAATCAAATTTTAAGTTCTCACACATGGTTTGAGCTTACTTTTTGTTATTTGAGTTCATTGCAAATACACAATAGCAATATAACAAATGTAATTTGGGTTGTATTACATGGATTTCACTTCAATACTTTACTTAGCAATCTAAGATTTATTTCGCTTAATACTTTGCTTATTATTTCATGTCCATTTAAATACATTTTTAATGATTGGTATTGTTATCACACAACTTGTAGTTGTCGCTAAAAGTAATCCTATTCAGGACAGTAGAGGAGTCGGGCAACTAAAGAGATGACCTAAGAGGGCCTCAATCCCCAAGATGGATTGGTTGTCATGCCAATCAAGACACTCTTCGCTTTTTGCTATCCAAGCCCCAAATAGAAAAGGGGGAGACCCTGATCTACTCCCGACAGGAGAGATCTAACCCAATCACCAGATCAAGCTATTCAATAGGGTACACAAGGTGAGGGGCGAAGAACCCTAGATCTAAGGAATAAGGTCACTGTGGAGGCTTAAAATAGATGAGATTCAACCTTAGTTGTATTAGACACAATGACTTGAAGATTAAGAACGGATCCAGGATTTAGGTGCTAAGGTAAATGATCAAATCTAACTGCCTTGGGAAACGTGAATTAAAAATGGGGAAAATGGTCCCAAGTGGTAGATCTGGAAGAGTTAAGGCTTTCTAGCAGAGCTTGAAGGTAGATCTGACAATATCAAGGCACACAAGCTCGAAAAACGAGGTTTTAACAGCCCGAAAGATAAGCAAACCAAGGAGGGCGCAAGGGTAGAAGGATCGGTGCCTAGGAAAAGGGCAAATGGAGTCCTCAGAGGGTGACGCCCTAGAGAACCCACCTAAATCTAGGCCTAAAGGTAAAAACCCAGAAATGGTTCACCGAAATTCTAATCAGTTAAACCCACAGAATTTTTAGAAGTTTTAGCTTAGAGTTTTAAGATGTAAATGACAGATGAGTAAGTTAGAGAAATAAAATACTCACCTTATGAGCGTACCTGGATGATGAGAATGGATGCTAGCATGACGAGGACTACTCCCGCAAAGATCAAATGAAGATTCGGCGTGTTCTCTTGCCCCCATGATTTGGCCAAGTCCACAAGTGCGCCCCTCTCTTCCTACAAAACCAAGGAGATCAACTCAATCAGTAAACAAAAATGAGGGTAAATGCAAATAAAGAATAATATGTAGAGAATAACTCGTACAAAGACAAAACTACTCCCTGAATAAACCAGATTTGAGAGAGAGAGACAAGGTGAGTCTCCCCAGCCAGTACGCCCGTCTACCAAATCGTCCTCTTCACCTCCAAGTAAAAATATGGATAGAAAATGTGCAAGATATTCACCAAGATCCTCAATGCAATGGAAAAATAGTTTCAATCACCATAGTTGTACATCCAAACCAAGATACAAGACTATCTCACAAAAATCAGATTTTATTCCAATAGCCAAGAGCCCATTTACAATGACGGGGGTCTCTTCCTCAAATAGGAATGAGAAAGACCAAAACCCTAACCACCTTTTGAATGAGTGGTTAAGATTAAAAGATACATCAATGATAATCAATGGCTAAGATGAACCCAAATACAATGCACATGGATCAACTCAAAAATAGAGGGGCGCACTCACTAAGACGTCAAAGGGGGACGCACCACATGACAAGTGAGTAAGACACATGACATAAGCACATGGTGGGGCTAGGAGGTGTAACATGTCCTTCTCTAGCATGACCTCATGGCATAATAACATATAATAACTCAAGATAACATCATACCGTGACCATATGACCAAATCGTGGACCCTCAATGACATAATAAAATACCCAAATAATAGCCTGGAGTGTGTGTGGACCCCACTGAATGCTGCAACCTGTGCCGGAATGTGTGGGATGCATCACAAAAATCCTCTGAACAAACCTCATGGCAATTATTTGCCTCAATTGCCCAAATCGATTTCCTTAGTAGCCATTTCTTCCATTTTTATCCTCAGAAAATCACCTGTAAAATAATAAAATGCATGTATCTCTCTGTCGGGTGCTCCAGGCTCAAATCTGACTGCACCAAAATCTCTGGGAGCATGGTAATATGGTAATAACGAGTGGTTGGACCCCATACTCCCTCTGTAGTGCCCTAGGTGAACCAAAATAATCTCAAAATGTGCTGACAAGCCATTTTATATGGCAAATATGCAATAAAGTGATAATTTGACCATAAACTCATCTGAAAGTGCCTGAAACTGATATCTGAGTGTGCCAATGGACTCAAAAGGCCCAAATGTAGTAGAGATGAGTGCTCATACCCATGTGACCACCTGGATAATCATCTGTAAGCTCAACCATGCCCGGACAAATAAAAATAATGGTCTATAAATAATAATAATAATAATAATAATAGTAGAAATCCATCAAACCATCATATGAAACCTGTCTCTGTTGCATGGAACCATCAAGTGGGCATCATAGGACCACAAATAATCAATCTTGAACATCATCGGTCCTACTCATCTCAGATCCTGCAGTTGACTTCGTCAAACTAGGTTGACCAAGTCAAAACTGATCAAAATAATGACCCAAGCTCAAACTAACTGATACTGCAAGTGCAAATGGATAAGATATGCTCCTTTAATTATTTCAATAGCAAGACTAAAGTACAAAGTAGCATTTCACTGGCGATTAAGTAGTAATACATCAAATATAAGTCTGGATTAAAACAATCAATTACTAAGAGAAAGACCCTCAAGCGTATACTCAGTTCATGGACTTGACCAATTTGCTAGAAATGGGTGAAGGTGGAAAAGACAAGGCTAGGACAAGGGAATGGCTTTACAAACTTCAACACTGTGACACTTTGCATAAAGGGAAAAGGGAAAATCACCTAAGCATATGTTGGACAAAAAACACACAAGGAATGGCGATGTCTCACAAATGGAATAAGTTGATTTGAGGAGTGCCTATTCGACTTTAGCAAATGTCTACAGCTCACATCCAAGCTTGAATCAAGCTCTATGAGGATCTTTTCTAGAACCACCGTGACTGGGTGCACAGCTAACCGTAACTTGAGGTTCTAGGGGACACTTGGAATTAGTTGTCCCTTACTCCATCTCACATCCCAACCCCGTAGGCTCCGTGAGGAATCAATAATTACATTTTTATTATGGCCAGCAATCTTTAGATTTAGCATACATTTAACCACTTCTTTTTAGGGCTTATGACCCTTTGGATTTTGCATGTGCTTAGAAGCACAACTAATTCTAGCTTTCATCCAGGGTGCTTTACATTTCATTTCATAGCCCTCTTTCATTGTGCTTAAAAGCAAGGTTTTATTTTATAACCATGGGCTTGCATAGAATATATAACAATCAGTCACATATGCATGTAATGATGGTAGTACAATTTGCTTCAAGTTTAGCCGACACAACTCAGGCAACTGGGGGGATCATCAGCAATTAGGACCAAACATCGGGGGCAACCGACCAAAAAGGTCAAGGCTTCAAATCCAACTCACCTAAGCTCAGGAACCAACACCAGCGGGTTCTTCTGGCCCAGAAGGATCAAGGCTTCAGTAAGTTTTGTTGCACAACTCAGAGCGGAGACACAAAACAACAGGGAGTCTATCCAACATAGAGGCATAAGTGGGGAAATCCTCCATATCACAGGCTGAAGTGTAAGTCAGGGTAAAACCAAATACGGAAGAGAACGGATGGATGGGGAAAGGTGACAGGTGATGCCATAATTAGCAAGCCATAAATGGTGGGAATGACCAAGTCCATACTACTTAAAAGGGTGAGACCAACGAGTATACACAAGAAATTCTGATTCCAAGTAATTAGACCACTTTAATTCCAAACAGTCAACCAATAACCATATCTATATATATAATATCGCCAGATCATGACTACTAGATACCTAGTCAAGCTACTAAGATAAGTGAAAGAGCACAATAAAAGTATCCGATGCACAACCATATACTTGTTGGGTCATATACCTGTATCCATCATCTGAACCATCAACTATCACTGGAACACTGCAGCTGCATAACTCTGGGCACTATCACACTGCTCTGTATGGAAGGAAATGGCCACCTCAGTCATCAAATCTAAGGTAATGAGGCTCAGTCATGGCATAAGGCTGTAATGTCTGCTCTAGGGCTGTTGAAAACATGAGTGATCATAGAATAATTGCTCATCAACTGCCGATCTCAGGCATCTCATAGTAAAGGACTGACTCAGAAAAGTACTGGAATCTAGTCTGAAGATATGGTAGCCCTGCCTACTATAAATGTGATAACAAGTACGCAAATCATGGATAAAATCATGTCTAGTTTATAGCTGATTACTTCATGGTTAAATCTAATTTCATAATCTTCATAGTTGCTTTTACATACAATAATAACATGGATGCTTTATTTGATTGATGAAATCTATCTAATGGGATATTCACATGTTCTTTGATTTCATGTTATGTTCCAGTTTCATGCTATCTTTTGGTGTAAGCAAGTAAATCATTGTGAGCAATAATAATCTTAGTGAGTTGTGCTTAATCATATTGTGCATGAAATCTTGTTCCTACAACTTAAATGCCACACAAAACACTTTAGCGCACTAATATGAATCTACTCACAAACTTTCACAAGTAATCTAAGGAATCTTCAAATCACTTAGTCAATCAAACAAACCTTAGTTACTTTAGGGAATCCCCTCTTAGTGATTCATCTACCACTTAAAGTGAAGGGAAATTTGATAAGTGACAACTATCCTATTTCCATAGTTGCACTTAGCTAGAACCTTTTGATTCCTTGCATTTAGGGTGCTAGCTTTTGTGGCAACATGCCTCATCCCCAAAAGGCCAACAAAGACAGCTAGATGACTTGGCATTTTTCTATGACCTTCGAAAGTTGACAGTCAACCTAGGTGAAACCAAGGTTATGATCTTCAACAGGTTGAAGAAGGTCCTTTCAAATCATCATTACTTTTTCAAAAGGGAGGAGATCGAAATCACTAGCACCTATACTTACTTGGGAGTGCAATTCTTAAGGCCTCATTTCATTCTGAGGCATGCTCTTTAGTCCCAAGTTAACAAGGGCTACAAGTCCTTAGCCTTCTCCAGAGACAGTGTTTTTAGCACCATTTTCAAGGCATATTGTCCAAGCTGTCTCTTATGGACACCCTTATCCAACCCACAGTTCAATATGGTTCGGTTTGGGGGCCTTAATTGTTATATTTCGGTTGGGCCTCAACAATGAGATTGCAAGCCCTTCTCCTTCAACGCATTATCAAATGCAAACAAACAACCACTCAACCCATCACTCTTGCAAAGTTTGGTGCCCAAACCCTCCAACATTAGAATATATTCATCCTTGTCCCATTTCTACATTGTGTTTGAAGTTTTGCTGACTCAAGGTTCGAGACCAATATCCATACCTGGCCTACTAGTCATCAGAGCCCATCAATTTGGCTAGCCCTTGGGTCGTGCACCATGTTGGCTTGCAAGGGTCTCAGATCTTTTAGATTCCGTGGGTATTTCAATGCACCAATTTCCTCCATTTAGCTAATCCCTTGATGCACCTAGCCACCTCTTACCTACTAGGCAGGAGCTAAACAAGAGTCAACTAAGATGAAATCTATAGGTAGTTTATACAGGTCACTTGGACAAACCCATTGGAGGGGTTACGTCTGAAAATGGCATTCTATGTAGAGCAATTCATGGAGTTAAGGAACAGACTCGTTGTCTAACCTCTATACACATGTCATCGTTGAATGGATGCTCGCTATATTCCCTTGGGACAATTCAGAGTGGGTTATCATAGACTTCAGGTGGAAGCAGAGCACTAGCTCGATCAATCAAATAGGATCTACCAATTGTGCCATCTTCAGAAGATTGAGATAGAGGAGCAATTCATCTCTTGACAAACCATTTACCACAAGATCTGAGGGTGGTTCCATTGTCATTTTAGGGAGTCACAGGCCCTCTCTAGTTTCTTCAAGTACATCTACCAAAGATGCCTATCCTTATACATGCAGGAGGCTCTTAAGCTCCATCCCCATGCTCTTTAGCCACCTCCTAGACCATTCTCCACTTGGATGATCACTTCCTCTTTTGTGGTGCTCCCATCTACTAGGGGCACCAATAGACAAACTAATAGCGGCATTGCCTCTAACTCTAGATTAGTGCGGGCTCAAGGGACTATCCCTACTTCTCAAAGACCTTAATGGCATTGCCAGTCCAATCCCATACCAGCAATCAAATGAGATCACCCAGGCCCTAGCGACAGGGGAACTCATCCAAGCAGCAACACAATACACATTCCATATCTTCCTCTACCTTTTCCTCCAAACAATCTTCTACCTTGAGTTTTCTTCACTCGGCCTCAAATGTTAGGAGAGCTAGCTCTAGTGGACCCTAATACACTTGCATTATTTGTACTCCAAATTCTAGATCCATTCCCACTATACATCCCTCTCCTAGATTTGCTTTTCATTTTAACAATTTGGTTTTCAAGCATTAGCTTAGATCAACACTTTGCTTTCTACATCTTGTTTCTTATATGAATCATCTTTTGCTACCACTTTGTATTGACAACATTGTGTTGATGTAATTGTAACTTCGGAAGATATTCACTTGTATTTTATATTGTTTTTCCTTCCGATCGGAAATGTCATTATTACATTTGGTCATGTAAAGTCATTGAGGTAAATCCTCCATTGTAAGTCGGGGCAATAGATCCCCCTAGAGTCAAATGTATCAGGGTTATTGAGTCTCCTAGAGAAGTCGGCCCAGTCAGGTTTAGCTGGGGCCGACCTAGCTAGTGAAAAGGTCAAGTGAAAGTAAAGTATAAATAGAGAGTTGGGCTCTCTCATTTGGACACACACTCACTCACTCAAGTTCGCATTAGTGAGAGAGAGAAGACAAGTTCGCATAGGAGAAAAGAGAGAGAGCTGTAGAAGAATATCTTGTTTTGGGGTTTTCCATTTTGTGATATTGTATTTGTGACGATTCTATCTCTAAGGAAGTTGCGGGGTTTTCTCCTTTATGGTTTCCCCGAGGAAAATCTTTGTGTCTCTTGTGTTATGTTGTGCATGTTATTTTTTCAGTTAAGATCCTAGATAATATTGATTAAAAGTAGAAAAACTAACATGGTATCAGAGCTAACCTGAAAAGAAGAGGGCTTCTAAGTTTGGGGTCTTCTCTCCACAGATCATCAAGAAAAGGAGGCTAGGCTAACTCGCCCTAGGAGGGTGCATCTTTCTGTCGAAGCAGAATCAAATTCCGAGAATTTTCATTTTTGGACCCGTCGCTACTGCCGGAGGAAAACTAGGGCATCAGCATTTTGGGGATTATGTTCACAGATTTGCAGAAGTGAGTACATTGGGCAACTCACCTTGAGGAGGTGCATCTTCCTGTCCAATTAGAAGTTCCAAATTCCAAGTTTGGAAAATTAGGGTTTCTCTGACAAACCCTAGGCCAGCCAGCTCCAGAACCAGTTTGGGCATCTAAAAGTGGTAAGACCTAAAAGCTTTGCTATTTCCATTTGAAGTTCTCATTCAATATATCTCACCACACCAAGCTTGAGGATAAGCTTGAAGGAGCTGATAACTTCCGAGCATGGAAGTATAGGATTGCTCTTGTCCTTGAAGAAAATGAATTGGACAAGTATGTAAATGAAGAGGTTCCAGCACCAAAGGGAGATGAGGCTGAAGCTTTATATAAGAAGAACTTGGTTAAGGCCAAGAGAATCATTGCAGATTCCATTAAGGATCATCTCATCCCACATGTGTCATCTTTGAAGACACCTAAGGAGATGTTTGATGCTTTGACAAAGCTATTTGAAGAAAAGAACATCGATCAAAAGATGGCCTTGAGGAACCAGCTTAAGAATGTGAAGATTCAAAATGCAGAGACCATGCGATCCTATTTCACCACAAGGGTCTCACAGATCAAGGAGCAACTTGAAGCAGTTGGAGAAAAGGTAGAAGAAGGAGAGATTGTGATGACCAGCTTGAATGGTCTCCCAAGATCATGGGACTCATTCATTCAAGGGATATGTGCCAGAAAGAAGTTAATCACATTCAATATGCTATGGTTAGAATGTTCACAAGAAGAAGCTCGACTTGTGGCCCGAGAAGGGAAGATGGGAGCAAATGATGATCAAGCTCTCACAGCACACACTAGAAGGAATCATAACAAGAGGGAGCACCATCATCACAATAAGAGGGAGAAACACCACCAAAATCAGAGGGGGAACTTTAGAAGATCCAGAAGAGATCTATCAAACGTTAGATGTTATACTTGTGATGAGAAGGGACACTACTCTAGAGATTGTCCCAGAAACAGAGGCTCCAGCAAGAAGACCAACAAGAAAAGACACCATGCTCACACCGCAGAAGATGATGAACCTCCAAGGAAGAGAGCCAGAGAAGAAAGTGATGAAGAGTATGTCATGATATCAGCACTCACACTATCACACATAGAAGTAATGATTGGCTTGTAGATAGTGGAGCTTCTAAGCATATCACGGGATATAAAGAATCCTTCACAAATCTATCTGCACATGAGTCACCTCACAAGGTGAAACTTGGGGATGACTACCAATACCCCATAAAAGGAAGTGGAGAAGCTTCATACAAGCTAGACTCTGGCAAATCTCTGAAGATGAAAGATGTCCTATATGTTCCAAGACTAAAGAAGAACCTTCTCTCCATATCAACACTAGATGCTAAAGGTATGAGGGTTGCATTTGTTGATGGCCAAGTCCTAATGTGGCAAAAGGGGAAGACTATAGATGATGCAATTGTGATTGAAGAGCAAGAGGGAGGTTTGTACAAATTGAAGGGCCAACCTGAACAAGCCTTGGTTCATGACTCCATGGAGCCAAGTGAATTATGGCATAGAAGGCTTGCACATGTGCACTATAGAGCACTACCCATTGCAAGCAAAGCAGTTGAAGGACTTCCAGAAATCCAGTCGAAACACGAAGGCGTTTGCAAAGGATGTGCGAAGGGAAAGAATGTGAAGAAGACATTTCCAAGCAGTGAAAGTAAAGCGAAAGGGATATTGGAGATCATCCACTTCGATATATGTGGTCCTATGTCATCCAGTTCATTAAGTGGGTATGTATATTATGTTTCATTCATTGATGACTTTTCCCGTAAGATTTGGATATACTTCTTGAAAAGCAAAGATGAAGTATTCAGCAAGTTCAAGGAATTCAAAGCCTTGATCGAGAATCACACTGAGAAGAATATCAAAACCTTTCGATTAGATAATGGCAGAGAATTCACCTCGGAAGATTTCAAGAACCTCTGCAGAGAATCTAGGATTAAGAGGGAGTTAACCACTCCATACAATCCACAACAGAATGGCGTTGCAGAAAGAAAGAATAGAACAATAATGGAAGCAGCGAGAGCAATGCTTCATGACTAGGATCTTTCGATGCATTTATGGGCAGAAGCTGCGAGGATAGCGGTGTATGTACAGAACCGTACTCCTCATCGAGTACTAGACAACAAGACTCTAGAAGAAGTCTTCTCCGGTGAGAAACCAGAAGTCAGCCATCTCGGGATATTTGGCTGCCCAGTGTACATACACATTCCGAAGGAGAAGAGGACGAAGCTAGATCCTTCAGGAAAGGAAGGTATATTTGTAGGATACAGTGAAAGCTCGAAGGCCTACCGAGTATACTTCCCAGGATTCAAGAAGATCGACATCAGGAGAGACGTGACATTCGACGAAGAATCAGCATACAACAGATCCAGAAAGTTACCTATTGAAGACACTGAAGAACCTAAAGTTCCCAGGATTCGAGATGCAATTCCAGAAGATCATCAAGACCGCGAAATGGAAGAACCACAAGAACCTGTAGATCCACCTCATGAGAAGAACTCCCACAAGAGGAAACCAGCATGGGTACAAGAAGCAATACAAGATGCAGAGAGGTATGGTGCTCCAGAGGGGATGCACAGAGAAAGTAAGAAACCTAGGCCATACTCTAGCTATGTAGCCCTATTGTGCGACATCATTCACAAAGACCTTCCAACTATGAGAAAGTGGCAGAGAAGAAAGAATGGAAGGATGCCATGATCGAGGAGTACCAGTCGATTATGAAGAATGATGTCTGAGAGGTAGTTCCGAGACCAGAAGGGAAGCCTGTTGTGACTTCGAAGTGGATCTACAAGATCAAGCATGTTGCCGATGGTAGCATCGAGAAACACAAGGCGAGGTTTGTAGCACGTGGCTTCTCCCAGAAGGAAGGCATAGACTATGAGGAGACACTTGCACCTATAGCCAGATACACTTCCATCAGATCTATACTTGCATTGGCTGCAGTGATGAAATGAAAGGTACACCAGATGGATGTCAAGACAGCGTTCTTGAATGGTGTAGTAGAAGAGGAAGTGTACGTGGAGCAGCCACTTGGATTTGAGACACATGACAGGCAGACTCATGTGTGCAAATTGAAGAAGGCCTTGTACGGATTGAAGCAGGCACCCAGGATGTGGTACGGCAACATGGATAGCTTCCTGATGAGCTTAGGCTTTACCAAGAGTAAAGCAGATTCCAACCTTTAATACAAGGTTGAGGTGGGAAATCCAGTGATACTTCTACTCTATGTAGATGACCTGTTTGTAACAGGGGAGGATGAGCTCATTGCAGATACGAAGAGGAGGCTTACCGCAAAGTTTGAGATGAAGGACTTGGGGATGATGCATTATTTCTTAGGCATGGAGGTGTGGCAAAGTGCAGATGGAATCTTCCTTGGACAAGGGAAGTATGCAGTAGAGATTTTGAAGAGGTTCGGAATGATGGAACAAGGCTATGACCACACCCATGGCATCGAACTTGAAGCTACTATGTGATGCTTCATCAGATTCAGTTGATGCCACAATGTATCGTCAGATGATTGGTTCATTGATGTACCTGACGAACATGAGGCCAGACATATGCTTTGCTGTGAACACCCTGAGCCAGTTCCTGACGAATTTGAGACATGTTCACCTGATTGCTGCAAAGCATATATTGAGGTACCTGAAGGGTACAGTTGACTATGGGCTCAAGTATGACGCGAATCAGAAGATTAACTTGCAGGGTTATGTTGATTTGGATTGGGCAGGCAGTGCCGCAGATAGGAAGAGCACTTCGGGATGTTGCTTCAGTATGGGATCCAGTATGATCTCCTGGTTTAGAAGGAAGCAGTCGTGCGTGGCACTGAGTACAGTCGAAGAAGAGTATGTTGCAGCTTGTTCGGCTAGTTGTGAGGCAGTATGGCTTAGGAAGCTACTGTCTGATTTGTTTGATCTCCAGTTAGAGGCGACTTGTATATTCTATGCCAACCAGAGTTGTGTAAAGTTGTCCGAGAACCCGGTGTTCCATGAGAAGTCGAAGCACATTGATCAAGTACCACTATATCAAGGATATGGTGCAGAGAGGAGCAGTGAAGCTCCAGTATGTAACGACAGACAAGCAAATAGCCGATGTGTTGACCAAGCCTTTAGCCAGAGTGAAGTTCGAGTACTTCAGAGAGAAGCTTGGTGTTCTCCAGATCGAGGTTCCTTCCAAGAGGAAGTGATGAGTGCGGAAGACGCAGATGCACATGGGCCATTCTCGCATGGTGGTAGGAAAGTCCTCCCATGCTAGTAGATGTAAGGGTCGGGCCATTCTTGCATGGTGGTAGGAAAGTCCTCCCATGTTGGTAGATGTAAGGGTCGAGCCATTCTCGCATGGTGGTAGGAAAGTCCTCCCATGTTGGTAGATGTAAGGGCTGGGTCTTGCATGGTGGTAGGAAAGTCCTCTTATGTTGGTAGACGAGGTCTCGTATGGTGGTAGGTTTGTCCTCCCATACTGGAGACGTCCACAGGTCATAAGACACTGTGTGTGCACCTAGGCAGGATCTCGCATGGTGGCAGGTTTGTCTTCCCATGCTGGTAGACGCAGGCTGACCATTGTGGGACATGTGATGTGCATCTAGGCTGTGCTCTGTGTGATGATGAGATGATCTGGATACGATGAGCCGATAGTAGGAGACGCAGGTGATTGCTATGGCAATGTAATGACTGGTCCTGGGCTGTACCTACTTGATGGCTTGCTCGCAGAGATGATGAAGACCTACATGAGGGCTAGGCCTACATCCAGCATGAAAAAGGGTTGGCTCTGTAGAACTTCCTATGACGAGTAGATTCGAGAGATGTCACCAATTGATGATCGACGTGATGAGGATTGCAGCAGCAGCGACGATGATGATCCAGTGTTGATGATGATGTTCCAGCATTGAAGATGATCCAGCGATGATGACTTGTGTCCAGATGTGTTGATGACTGTGGCAAGAGAATACCTTCCTAGTTAAGAGGGAGTGTTGATGTAATTGTAACTTCGGAAGATATTCACTTGTATTTTATATTGTTATTATTATTGTTTTTTATTTGTACCTCCGACGGAGATGTTTTTCCTTCCGATCGGAGATGTCATTATTACATTTGGTCATGTAAAGTCATTGAGGTAAATCCTCCATTATAAGTCGAGGCAATAGATCCCCCTAGAGTCAAATGCATTAGGGTTATTGAGTCTCCTAGAGAAGTCGGCCCAGTCAGGTTTAGTCGGGGCCGACCTAGCTAGTGAACAAGTCAAGTGAAAGTAAAGTATAAATAGAGAGTTGGGCTCTCTCATTTGGACACACTCACTCACTCAAGTTTGCATTAGTGAGAGAGAGAAGACAAGTATGCATAGGAGAAAAGAGAGAGAGCTGTAGAAGACTATCTTGTTTTGGGGTTTTCCATTTTGTGATATTGTATTGGTGACGATTCTATCTCTGAGGAAGTTGCGGGGTTTTCTCCTTTATGGTTTCCCCGAGGAAAATATTTGTGTCTCTTGCGTTATGCTATGCATGTTATTCTTTCAGTTAAGATCCTAGATAATATTGATTAAAAGTAGAAAAACTAACACATTATACTCGCTAATCATATTGACCTTACTTTAGTGATAATTTGTTGGATATTAATAAAATTATCTTATCTTATTTGATATGTGGCTCCTATTCAACTGAAATGACGACTCATAAATGCTAAGAGTAATCCCAAAGCTTGGATGCCTCCTCAGCAACATCCATAGCACAGTTTCCAATGTATTACAACTTTCCAAAAGCATGCAAGGAAGAATGAGTCAACAAATAATATAATAATCCTCCACATGCAGGGTCATAATGAAGCTTAATTAAATCCATATAGGAAGGGGTGGCCCCATCATCCAGTAATAAAATAATGATAAAAATGTGAAGTGCCTTAACATATGTGCCAACAAGGTTCAGACCTCCATCTAAAACCAAAGTCCACATCACAATAAACAACTCCAAGTATGAACATAACCAATATGAGCTAGGGTGCTCACACCAGGTGGCTGAAACCAAGTCAACCCACATCAAATAAACCACTTAAATATGCTAAAACAATGTGAAAAGGGCTGCATGTGAAGAGTGCTTTCCAAGAGGATGATGCCAATCCCACCAATATCAATATGTAATGCCAAATCACAAAGTGTTGAAGATCTAAAAGATTATTGCTAAATCACAAAGAAATCTATTCAATACTTTATCTTGAGTATGAAAGAGACCCTTCCGATGCTCTCTTGGATTAAATCAAAGGCTATGAGGATAGACTGGCCTCCTCCACTAAATCCATCCAAGAGAAGCATGGCATAGGAGAAGCTCAAGCCCGTGAAGAACAGCCCATTGATGTTGAAGAAGCACCTTGTGACTCCATCCTCCTTGATGAAGAAGTTTTTGAAGGTATCAAAGAAGATCAAGAAGAAGAGCATGTGCAAGAGTGAGCCCTTGAAAACATTGGTGTTGAAAACCTAGTTGGTGAAGTCAGTTGTTCCACTCATCATGAAGATGAGGGTTTGGTGCATTTTTCTTCTCAAAATTTTGGAATTTTTTAAACATCTTGTGATGATTTTGATTGGGTTGTTCACAATCAAGCCTATATGAATAAAAATAGAGCATTATAGGGGCACCTAGCTTCCTAGCAACCTAACACACTAAGTCAGCAGTCTAAATCTTGAAGCATTATTGATGTTATTCTGATGTCCCAAAGGAAAAGAGCCAAAGTTAAGATGAGGACAGCAGTAAGGATCTTTAACGTTTTGATAGCAAGGTTGTTTCATCATGGAGCAGTATTATCAGATATAGTCTATACGTATAGCAAGCGAATCAGAAAACAAAGCTGAGTTGGAGTGGCTGATTTGCGGGATGATCTCAGAGTTTGCAGTGGTGAAAACTGAAATAGCCATCTAAGGCCCAGGAAGAGGGGCATATTCAAGCCTGCAGAATCTTCTTGCCACAGCTGACAGAAAACTTGCATTTTTGGATTTTGGAATGATGAGTGAAACCCCTAAACAGGCCAGATTTGCCATCATTGGTCATGTAGTTCACATGGTTAACTGGGACTATGAAGCTATGGCCCGTGATGTGCTATGCCTTGGATTTTATATCACCCGATAGATGTATCAGCTATTGTTCAAGCATTAAAGGATGAGTATTTCTAGGTCTGAGAATTATATGCAACAGTCAATTAAAGGGGTACGATCTCACTGTTGGCCTGTTGGAGGCAAAAGAAATGAGTCAACTTCATGATACTGTGCAGATCAATCTGAAAAAGCCTCTGAGAAATCCTCCTTTGGTTAAGATGCCTTCTGTAACTGAGATCCTAAGCAGGCACCCTTCCTTGGGAGCTCTACCTTCAAATATTCATCAGCCTCTCGGAAACACTGTGGAAAAGACAATAATAAAGCGCAGGGTCTTACTATATACAGAAGACTCTAAACCTCTCAAGCAGGAAACTACTAAAATGCTCGCGTACCGATATTGAAAACTCACAGAAACTCGAAAACTTCTCGGAAACTTCTGGGAAACCTCCAAGGGCCCATGAGAGGCTTGGGACCCATGGGAAATCTAAAAAACCCTAGTTTATGGAAAATGAAAACAAATTAACATCTAAATCGTTTCTAAACCTGCCTACAAATTAACCTCTATTCCTTATTTTATTGTGAGATAATGTGTTATTAAAAAAAACTATATATGTAAATATATATACCACATTTCCGTGATGTACCCATTTTGGGCGGGTCACGTTTCCAAGCATTCCCGTTTCCGAAACTTGTGCACGTTTCATGCAACTTAGCTCTAAACCTGATGGGATATGGCCTATTGTCAGTGGAGTTGTCCAATGAAAAAAAAGAGCTAATCCTCTATTGCCTCAACAATTCAAGATGTCAATGCAAGAAATGCGGGCGCAAGTTTTGGTGAGATCAGCTATGCATACCTACTTATGAGGCAAAATGATAGAAATTCTACCATGTGATGTTGCCATTCTATTGGAGGGTTTGTCGTACAAGAAAGCAGGGATGAGCTCATTGCAGCTCCTGTAACTCTAGCACCTTCACATACAGAGGGTCATTTCACTAACGCAAGTAGTAAACCAAGTGCAGCTTGCCAAGGAACATTGTTTAAAGCAGATACATGCTCCAGGATCATTATTTTTCAACCTTAGTTCAATCCATAGAGACAGACACCCCACAGAATTTCAGCTTCACTGTTCTCTCACGGTTTACTTATTCCAAGTCGTCCTAGATACAGCAGGAGAACCTGCAGACAATCAAATTATGAAACATGAACGGGGGACACCATTGGAAGAGTGTGTGTGGTGGGCCCCAGCGTGTACAGTTCATTACTGCATCAGGAGAGCCAGAGCCTAACAACTTCAGTGAAGTTGTCCCTAGATTCCTCTTCAAATATATAGCAGTTCCATGAAGATCATGTCTATAAATTTTGGCATCTTAAAAGGTATCAGGTGGAAGTAAGTGTTACGTAGTACCAGTACCAGCGCACCTGCAGAGGTCCCCAAGGAGAGGGGGTCATTTTTCTGACTAGAAGGGGTGTTTAGCCAGCTTTTTCTAAGTAGGGGTTATGGCTAGATCCTCTGGTTTCTCCTTTGGAAGTACTATGGCTTAGTGGCATTGTTGACTGCCTCATGAAAGGGCTTGAAGCCCTGAGGTTGGTGTCCGGGACTTCCAGGAGTGGATCACTGGGTCACATGACCCCGACCTTGATTTATCATTCTAGTGACAGTTTTTTCAGTACTGAGGCATATCCCTCTCCTTCAGGTCACCTCCCACTGTTTGACGGACAATCTACCAAGAGCGGACTCGAGGCATGATCTCCCTAGCTCAATGCGAGTCTAGAACAAATAGTACAGAATATAATTAACTCTCCTAGATCTGATTAAGGATCGAGGAACTAGATGCGTTTACCTTATAGATCGTGAATCCTTTTCTCCTTGAATGCTGCTCCAAGCTTGACGATCTTCAGATCCGAGCTGCAAAACCTGTCAAGATAACAAGACAACAAACCAAGTAAAACGCATCTATACAATAATCGATCTAAGTAAGCAGTCAAGCAGGAAAACTACGCAAGATATCATTAACGCAATGAGATTTTGGTGGAAAGCAATTATATTACTGTATTGAAAACAGAAGTACATAGGATAGAAAGATTACAACCATTGACTTGACGTAGCAATCCTCATCCGATCAAACCAAAGCCAAAGCCTCCCAAGGAAGTGTGAGTCTCCCAATAGATGAGTAGGGATCTCTCCTAAGATGATTTCACCAACATGTAGACACTATAGACTTCCTCCCTTTGGAATGGGAGTGAGCTTCACTTATATAGGACTAAGTGGATAGGGTATAGATAGGGTAGATTGAGATATGGTAGGAGAGAGATAGGGGATCCTTCCAAGAGGTTAGGAACCGAGTGCCATCTCTCCCAAAAGGTCAGGGATAGGGATCCATGTCAGCTAGCTTCGAGAATGGGCTCGAGGGAGCTATTTTTGTCCATTAACTGACATCGTCGCATGCTGCAAAAGGACAACCTGCGACGTCGCAGGTTGCATGAGGACAACCTGCGACGACCTCTCAAAACCTAGTATGAATGGGTTTATATCTCTTCCAGGTCAATAACTTAGTCAAGGAAACTTTAGGGATGATTACACTAAGTCTCATGATGGTAAGATTTTCAGTACTGAGGCATATCCCTCTCCTTCAGGTCACCTCCCACACCCTCCTGGCCCTCCAGCTCACCAGCGCCCTCTCTCTTTGGGCTCCTCTTGATGATGACATCATCCTCCAAGCCAGGCTGCAGTGCTTAATTAGGGGGGCGGCATTGAGGGATTTTCACTACTACATGACGACCCCCCCCCTCCGCGGTCTAGCCTTCATAACAAACCGATATGCTCATTTTTAGCTATTTTAGTCATGTGTGGGTAAATTATGGGGAAAATGCCCCAAATTACCCACAGATTTGATTATTTTATATTATTATTGTTTTAATTTTAAGTTGACATGTTATAATTTCAAATTGTCATTTTAAAAGGCATGTCAGCCTGGATATTTTTATATTTTTATATTTTTCTAAAGTGAGTGTGAGAAAGTATAAATAGACTTCTCCTCACTTCATTTTTACAAAACAACTTATGGGATAAAACATTTATTTTTTATTTTTACCCTACTTGGGCTGTTTGAGTGATGCACACCTCTTGAGGATGGATGTACTTGCTAGTTTGGAGACAAATCTTTGAAGTATCTTTTGCTCTTGCTCTTTGCTAAGGTGATGCTAGGAGTTGTTTGCTTAACACATGCACAAGGAGGTATCTAAGTTTTCTTCTCTTGATTTATCTTTGTTAAATGTTGGATGTGTGCTTGTCTAAGGTTGAATGGTAGCCATTAATGCTGCATTTTGTCGTAGCTAAGTCATTTTCAACCTTTAGTTACCCTAGCATTGTAAAGCTTGAGCTTTAAGTCTCCAAGGTTTGTCTTATTAGGGTCTCTTCAACCAATTTTTGTGGTTGTTGAAGAAAACCCTAGTTTGCCAAACTTGGCAAGTACCATCTCAAGAGGAGGGCCATCCTCCTTGATGTCCTTGGGTTAGGGTAAGACCTTAGAACCTTAAGTTTGTCAATTTTCTCTACATCAAACCCTAGTTTGTATTTTTTTTGTAAATATTATTGTTAGGTTAATTTTGCATTTTCATGTGTAAATCTGCATTTTCATGGTAGGATTAGGGTTAGAATTAGGTCTGCAATTTTATGACAAAAACCCTAAAAATCAAAAACTTTAATTTTTTCGATTTTTTGGCCTTCCTAAAATTTCGGCCCTCTCTCCTACAATTTCGCCCTGCCTTCTTTAGCCCTAAAAACCCTAAGGCGAAATTTTAGGAAACCCTAAAAATTCAAAATATCAAAAATTCCTAAAAAAACCTAAAAATTTAAAAAACCTAAAATTTCGGCCCTTCCTCCTATAAGTTCGGCCTGCCTTATTTGTCCCTAGAAACCCTAGGGCGAAATTGTAGGAAGCCCTAAAAATTTAAAAATCTCAAAAATCCTAAAAAAAAACTAATTTTTGTGATTTTGTACATATTATTTAGGTTAAATTTACTTATTTTTGTGTAATCTAGGTCTGATTTTTGTATCTTATAGTTATCATAAATTAAAAACCTAAAACCCTAAATTTCTGATCTAAAACCCTAACACCTGCACATACACACAGTAAACAGTCCAAAAGTTAATACAAAATTGGGGATGTTTATTTGTAATTTTCTGTACAATTAATGTGCTAATTTGTGGTCAAAATTCTGCTTGGAGGAAGTCAGTTATATCACTGAAAAGTAGATCTGAAATCACTTCAACCAGCTGCCATATTAATGATTTTTTTTATAAGTCTGAAATCTTATACTTTTGTGGTTAAGTACTCTGAAATTCAGCATTAGAAGAGGTCTGGAGAAGTCTCATTGCAGACAGCACATTACTTTACATTTTAATGCATGATAAACTAGAATATTGAAGTGGCTTGAGGGATAATTGATTTTATTTACCCTTTTGCCTTACATCTAGTGACAACATATTGCTTCTAACAAGTCTGGAAATACATGTTTTTGCTATTCTAACAGATCTGAAAATTACTGTAGTCTGCTATATTGGTAATTCCAAGGTTTGATATTTTGATTGGTTCATCATAAGCATATCTTTAGGCTTTGTTGTTTGTGGACTTGACATCTGTTGGGAACAACTTTTTGCTGATATACATTGCTACATATCTCTATATACAAATCAAAAATACATAATTCTTGACTTATTTAAATTGATAAAACTAGCAGAGTTTGGATTTGAATTAGTTAGTTATTTTTGTTTGTCCAAATAGCAATTAACTAAGTTGCCAAGGTACCCGTACCGGGGGGGTGGGCACTCGTACCAATACTGGGTACCGGGACTGGTACCTCTGGGAGTACCGTGAAAGTACCGGGTACTTGGTCAAAGAAATTAGGGTACTGGTACTTTAAAAGAGCAGCGTACTGGTACTTAGCAGTCTTAATTACGTTGAATTTTAGCTGTATTTGTGGTTTAGAAAAGAGATTTTCTTGAACACAGTAGAAAAAGGATTTGAAATGATTGGATGTCATTTGCTCACTAAACCATGATCCAATAGAATAACATAAGCATTAAGAGCATATGCATAAAAGATAACTGAGAATAAATCTTTGCACAAATGACAATTTCCAGAATTTACTTAACAATGATTATGTGAAAAATATTGTTTGAAACTTAACCATAAACCAAGACAAATTCCAGATTATGAGTGTTCCCTATTTAGTCAATGTTACAAAGGGTATATGCAGTATCAAATCAACACTTATTAAACTTAGAAAACTAGTTTAACTCGCTGTTAGTAATAAGTATATGCAGTATCAAATCAACACTTATTAAACTTAGGAAACTAGTTTAACTTGCTGTTAATGAATTATTAAATAGGGCAGAGAACAATTAAGTGTGTTTGAGATGTTAGAGCATATTTTTAACCAATAAACAATTTTTGGAATTAAAGTGTTGTTGCCCTAGAGCATTTCCAGCCCACAAAACAACAGGAGAAACTCAAAATTTTCAGATTTTTACCCAGAAATTTGTTGTAGAATTTTTTTAATCAAGAAATCTAAAATTTATGTGCTAGATATGACCCTAAAACTATTTGTGGAAACACAAAAAATTGAGAATTAGCTACAAAGTTAAAAATAAAAACGAATTTGAAATTCAGAATTCATGGACTTAACAGGAAACACTAACAGGATTATGACTGATCAGCAACGTTTGCAACTTTGCAGAATTAGAACAAAACTTTAAACTTTAAAAGTTATAAATTTTAATTATTAAATTTTAATTTTTAATTATAAATTTAAAATTATAATAATCATTAATCTCTGAGATTTTATTTTAAATTTTTAGCCAAATATCCAGATTACAAACAATAAATTTATTAAATTAATAATTATAAAACCATGCTAATTCTATGATACTTACCTGGAGGGCTTGTTGACCGAGGACCTCCTTGATGCTGATGCAGATGGCAGTGGTGTTGCAGATGTTGCTGACCTAGCAGAGATGGCTTGAGGAAGCCAAATCAACTATGATGTTTACTTGCTTTATGTTTAGTATTTGACTATTTTCATTTTGCTATTTTGTATTTCAGATCTCTGATTTCATGTTCGGAATTATGGCAAATGAGGCATGCCATTTGCCAAAATTTTGGATGTAGTATGACAATGGACTCATGGAGTCATGGACATTTATCATGCTATTATGCTAATGATTCATATCAAATCAATATTGAATATCATATATGTAATTTGAATTAATGTGCAAGCAGCAATACCAATGTCAATGTGTGTTATTTTAATTATAATTTATAATTTATAATTTAAACTTGAAAATTATATATATATATATATATATATATATGTGTCTACAGTACCCCGACGTACCCAAGTACCCTATTTCAAAAAGTGGCGTACCTGTACCCGTACCCATCCGAGTACCCTGGCAACTTAGGCAATTAATAATAACACCTTGCCATATATTCGATAATTTACATTGCTTTATTTTGAATGATAGACATTGACATATGCTCCTGGAGTTCTATGAGTATTTTATTATGTGGTATACAAGTGCTAGTTTTATATTGGTAACATCTCGATGATATTTGTACTAACCACAACCATATTGTCCGATAAAGTGCTATGTTATAAAGTGTTTTGGTATTGAAATTGCATGCTTTGATTAGATATCGTGAGGACAACTAAGTTTATTTGGCAAGTGCATATGCAACTTATTGTTGATTCTCACATTGATTGATTCTCCTTAGGTTGATAAACATTGGATGATAAAGTAGTATGTCTTCTTCACTCTCTTAAAATCATGGTCTAAGGCACTGGTCACTAACATTTTTATCGAAGACATAGCTATTCGTGTGCTAAGCTATCTTGCGGGACACGTAAGGGCTCTTCCCCTTGGGGGTTCCGACTCTCCAAAGAAAGCTAGCGAATTGGCTAAGGTGACAGTGGTCATTTCTCTCGTATTTGTCAATCGGAGACTAGCCCTGCTAGTTCATCCGGTAACAGTAAGTAACTTCCATTTCATGGTTTGCATGGAAGGACAAGAACTCTATCTTATCAAAGTTATTTGTAACTACATGCTTCCTACTTTATGCATCCTTCCCTTAATCAAAATCACGGGTGTCCTTTGAATGTGTATTTTTAAAACTAATCAGAATAGCTGGTAAGTAAATATCAAGAAGTATTTAAAAGCAACAGGCTTGTGGAGCTAAAGAGAATATTATTATTTCAGGGCCGTATGACAACTTTTATAGTTATGAGGGATGGCTCTAAAGTACGGAGCTAAATCCAGATACAGGTTTTATTTGATAGTTTTACCCGCATCTGCCAGAAGTTTGACAACAAAAAAATCAAAATGAAAGTAAGATGAAGCTTACACTGCTTTACAGGCACCAGGTACACAATATTTTAAATGCAGCCGAGCTAACCACAGCCTTGCTTGGGTGTTCATGTTATCGACTTCCAAAGCCAATTCAAAATTCTGCTTCGCTCTCTGCAAACTAGCCCAAATTTTAGATACAAGAAAGCAAAAATCATCAACAAACATATAATTTACACTATGAGTACAAAAAGGAAGCCTTACCTTTATCTATATTAAGCCAAGCAGACAGAGAGTACAGTAATTATACATGTTGACGCCATCCAAAAGAATTTTGTTTGTTCTAAAAGTGCTGCAAAGCATTTCCGTTCAAATAAGGGCAAGGTCTGTGAATAAAAAGGAATCACAACAGCTCCTGTTCACTGGTGAGGTTGACAATGTATTAAGCCATCCATCAAGGTTTCATTTTCAGTGTGGTCTGCCCCACCAAATGGCATGCCGAAGAGGGATGAAACTCGCTGCAAGTCTGGGCAAATCTGGTGGAATTGATATTTCTCAGACCTAGCACCTAAGCCGAAGGAAGTCCATGCTATACAGTCCAGATTTCATTCAACCTTGGGACATATTTCTTGAACCAAAATCCCAAAGAAAGGAATCACAAGTAGTGTAACCCAGAAGTTCCATAATAGATATAGCAGTAATTGAATAGGAAACTACCTTCAGTTTGGAAGTTGCGATAGATTAGGTGTATACGATAATACCAGTATGCTACATATAGATAGCTGCACAGGTTTAGTTATGTAACCCTAGGGGTCTAGACCATCACCAAGCTGGTGAAATTTATTCTATTAAAAGGCCTTCTCATTGAAAGACATAACTGCTACTAACATGCATAATAGCAAGATTCCGTCGTTTTTACCTTTTTTGTACGAAATTTTGACAATAGTATAAATTTCGGTCAATTTTCCTTTCAGTAGAGTACAGATATGGCACAGTCAATTTACTTTTCATTATCTTTATAATATGCTTCATGTATTTGATACAGTAACCTATAAACCCATAAAAACAGCCCAAAAACCTCTAAAATGCTTTTAAAAGACTGAAGACAAGACACCTATAAATATAAACTAAGTCGTCAAATTTTCAGAAATAAGTATTTTTTTAATTTATTTATCGGAAGTTCCTGAGCCTGACATTCTTTTAAAATTGTGAGCAAAATGCATATTTTCGAATCTACGAGATGCAGAATTCCGTGTTAGAACTGTACTGGATATTTTCTTTACATTTTTCATTATCTAAATGTCTTCGTATTTACATTTATTCAGTACCTAATTGTCTTCGTATTTGAATCTTGATAATATGCTCAAATGAATCCAGATTGGATCCAATTGCAATTTTTCAAGAACTGAACGAGCAGATAGATGAAATTTGCAATCATCAAATCCATTCTGTCCAGATAAATTTCCAACTTACTTTAAGCAAGGGTGTTAATAGTTCATCATCAGGCTCTGTATAGTCAATCACCCTGTCAACTTCCTGCAAATCACTCCATCCCTTGCCAATGTACTCCATCGCTTTCTTGTTCCTGCTGTGCAGAGCTCTCTGCACAATGCACTCATATCACTATATGTGTCACCCTAAAATGATTAACAAAATAGCAGAAAGCAAAAAATGACACGGAGAAACCCACATGATTTTGGACGGCAGGATGCAATGAAGCTAAACGCAGGGGCCTCGTCACCACAGACCTCCACATTTTGAGAACTTCAGTGTCGTAATTGAAGAAGGGAACTTCCCAGAGCGGAAGGCATTTACTGTGAAAAAATCCAAAAGCTGAAACGAGGAATAGAGAATCTGAAGGCCTTGACAAAATGAGTAGCAGGAGAATATCGATAGGCAAAGCAATGCCTACCCCCAGAGATTCGTCCTCCAACGACTCTACAAACCAATACCAATTGACAAAACGATGCGTACAACAAATTTTTGTTGTTTGTCTCTCTAATGTTTAGATTTGCTTGCACACAGGAGCATCCCTTCCGTTTGCTTCGTCGATTTTATTTTTTTTGTTTTCCCCACATGTGAGAAGGACTCTCGTTTACTTGTCACTAGTTCGATATATTTGTGCTTTGGGAAGAGAAAAGTTGTGAGGGTGCTTCAACCGTTGTTGGAAATGCTCGGAGACTTAATTGGAGTCTAGTTGAATTCGATTCTGGAGTGCTATGTGCAAATTAAATGAAGCAATTTAGTGTGTTTGTTAATTATACACTTTTTTTATAGAAAGAAAGAGAGAGATTTTAATGTCCGCGAGGTTAAAGATAGCTTATGGGACAGACTATTTTGCCCACTGACTTTTGCATTTCCACCCTTTTCTTGTCAAGCTTGATGATGAGTTCCCCCAGTTTCACCACGGTCTCCTCACTGAATAAATTATCCCAAGAACTACCTGCCAAGATATTCACATAGCTGTCTCTGTTGTCTTTGAAGGCCTCACACTCTAAAATGAAATGTTTTTCTGTTTCTACTTTTCCTCAGGTGCAAAAAGTACATACATGCTCTTCCCAAGCTTCCTTTGGTCTTTTCTAGCGCCCCGTCTCACACCGAAGTTGGTGGGAATTGGTTCTTAATTGAGCAATAAGCATTTTGGCCCTCCACGAAATATTAGCCCCTATATAATCTTTTTGATGATGGTTGTAAGTGGGATTGAACTCTTCAATATAGTACTTTTTCTTTCTCCCTAGCCTTGTGCCCCAAACTTGCTTGTGGAACTTGTCGATAACAAAAGCCTTTATCTCTTTATTGTTTGTAGGGCATGTGTTCAGGTAAATATCCCATTTACTAGGTCATTTAGGGAACTGCTCAGGTAAATATCCCATTTACTAAGTCATTTAGGGAACTGTTTATAGACATTTGTTTATTTTTATTTTTATTTTTATTTTTAATTATGGGAACTTAGCAACCTCCCAAGGCCACAATCGATTGGGTTTTTAGGAGGGCACAATTGGATATATTTAAGGCTACTCTAAATCACCATTAGGATTTGTTGAGGTTGAATGATCTTGTTTGAAGCGAGGACAATGAAGACAACTCTATTCAGCAACCTTTACATGCAGTTGTCAATATTTCCAGCTTAGAGGAGCAAGCAGTGACAACGATGAAGACCAGGTTATGGACACTAGTCATAGCACCACTTTCCTTCTTTTTAAGTTATCTACATACTTTTCTTGCCAGTTAATACTCAACTAATATGTTAAAATCTATGGTAGTGTAGTAGTTAATAGTCCTCTCCTAGTAGTTTTCAAAATTTGGACAGATATCAAAATAAAATTTGTGTATGCGTACCGAGGTAACAGGCAACGATCGAGGATGCTCTGTGTGGATAACCAGAGGCAACGATCGAGGATGCTCTGTGTGGATAACCAGAGGCAGCGATCGAGGGAACAGCAGGCAACCGGCGTTTGACTAGGGCAACCGTCGTCATGGCTCAAGGAGGAGGACCCGATCCTCCTCCGTCTATGACTCCTCTTGAGATCTCAACATTCAAAAGATTAATTGCAGCACAAGGGAAACGAACAGCTCCCACCATGGCTCTTCCAGCTGAGCGGCCCTACAGAACAACTATGAATCTTTCAAAGAGAGGACTTGTTGGCTAGTTCATCGGATTATGGCCATCTCCAAAAGCCATAGAAGCATGGGTACAACGGAACTGGAAACCCCTTAACGTTGAAGACAACAAAAGTTACCTAGTAGGCAAAGGATATTTTGTATTCGTCTTCGAGAGCATAGTGGATTGGGATCTTATATTCTAAAATGGGCCATACTTCATGGGACCACAAGGCCTGTATTTGAACAAACGGACCCTGGATTTTGACCCTACCTAGGATATTCCTTCGGCGGTCCTTGTCTGGGTCAGGCTACCCCATCTCCCACTACACTGCTGGAATCTGGAATCATTAGAGACCATAGGGAACGCCCTCGGATGATATATAGACAAAGCAGAAAAAGAAAAGATCAATATACATGTGCTCAGATATGAGTAGAAGTGGATCTCGAAATAGGACTACCGGAAGCAATAAATCTAGCCGTAATAGATTGGTCCCACATCCAGGAGCTAGACTACGAACAGATTCCTTTTAAATGCAGACACTGTCGTGAATATGGTCACTTTGCTCGTCATTGCAAAAAAAAACAGAAGAAGAAAAAGGAGAACAGTGGAAACAAGTACAAAAACAGGCAACGACAAGACCTACCTCCAAGACAAAAGGGAAAGGAAACCCTTATGGGATAACAAACCCCTCAACAGAGAAAGGTCAAATGGAAAATGCCCACCCTAGGACGGAAGCTCCACGAAACCAATTCGAAATTTTAAGCACTCTGGAAGAACAGGCTGCCCCAGAAGAGAAGGAAGAAGGAGAGTGGAAAGCGAGGAAAAACAACCGACTCCACCGAAAGAGGTTACCCCTTCACGTTCATACGCTGAAATGACAAAAAGAAAGCCTATGGAAGTGGTTTCTTCCTCTGAGGAAGACTTATCGGAGAGATCCTTGAAGAAAGCAGGGAGGAAATCTAATCAAGAAATAAGAGAAGAAGAGGCTGGAAGACACAAGATGCGAGGAAGCCAGTGAACCATGGACATGGCCTATGGCAGAAATACTAGACACAGGACCCCTAAAAGTGGTCCACCCCCATCAACCAGTAAGTAATGAATCTGGTCTCTTGGAATTGTAGAGGATTGGGGAATCCTTCGAAATATGATGCAGTTAAAGATCTCCTCAAAATTGATACATCAGACATCCTCGTGCTCCAAGAGACCAAAATAGAAGAGGAAACTCTCATTTCTATAAGCATATCCAAATGGAAGAAGAACGCAAGAGTGGCAGTAAGCGCAAGAGGGTCATCAGGAGGGCTGGCTACTCTGTGGTTCAAAGAGAATTTCAGATTGGAAAACTCATTTGCAACACAACATTGGATCTATACAGAACTCAACCATATTCAAAGTAAGCTAACCTTTGCGCTATTTAACTTATATGTCCTAGTTCAATATTCTAAGAAAATATACTACCGGAAAACTCCAATAGATTTCCTGGAGATCTACACTCCTTTGAACATTACTCTAGCAGGTGTTTTCAACATAATTACGAGCCCAAAAGAAAATAAAGGGGGAAACAAAGGAAGAGATCCCATGCTGCACCTGGTCGAAGACCTGATACAACAATGGAATTTGATTGACATAAAGCCCAAGAGGGGAAAATACATATGGACAAACAATCGGACAGGCCCTCAACACATTGCAGCGCGCCTTGACCAATTTTTAATACAGAGCTCTCTTCTACTTGAAAAGAAAATAATTTTTTCAAAAATATTGCCCAATTTAGCATCTGATCATAAGCCAATTCTCCTGCACTTGAATGATGAGGATGACTTAGGACCAATCCCCTTCAAGTTCAGTCCATTATGGATTAAGAAGGAAGGATTTATAGAAGAAGTGTGTAAATCCTGGGACATTCCTATCACAGGATCCCCGAGCTTTGTCTGGGAGCAGAAACTCAAGAACACAAAATGCGCTTTAAAAAACTAGATCAAGAAAGCGATCAAGTGCCCCTCGGCAGATAGGAAGGAAGCAATTTTAGAGCTTTCTTCTCTCCAGATGGAGCTGGAAGAACAAGACATCTCCCCCTCGGATCTGATAAAGGAACAACAGGTTCAAGCAAACTTCTACATAACACTCCAACAAGAAGAAGAAAACTAGAGATTGAAATCGCGCAGCTTGTGGCTACAGGCAGGGGATTGTAACACTCCATTCTTTCATTGACAAGCTAAAGCCAGACAACTACGAAATCACATATCCGAGATCACACAAACAAATGGTGAAATTATCAAAGGTTTTGAAAAAGATTAAAAAAAAGGCTGCAGAAACTCATTTCCACGACTTGTACACGGAGGACAGCCATCATGATGAGGAAACCACAATCAATTTCCTATCTCATATCCCAATATCATAAATTATGTTGAAAATAAAAAAAAATTATTGAAACAATTTACATAAAAAGAGATCGTCAACGTGATATGGAATATGGAGCCGGATAAAGCCCCAGGACCAGACGAGTTTACAATACATTTTTACAGAGCTTGTTGGCCCATCATCAAATCTGATCTCACCTGAATGATTAGAGGATTTCATAAAAAAAGCTAAGATTGGAGGTAATACTAACTCCACCTTTCTAGCTTTGATTCCCAAAGAAGTGAATCATGCATCCTTCGACAGATGCAGACCTATTTCGCTCTGTAACGCCTCTTATAAAATCATTTCTAAACTTCTAGCCAGTAGGATCAAACCTCTGCTCAGCAAGCTGATCTCTCCCAATTGGGGAGGCTTTATTAAAGGAAGACGAATCATGGATAACGTGATCCTTGTGCAGGAAGCAATGCACTCCAGCAAGCTCAGAAAAGAAAAAGGTATGCTTATAAAACTCGACATGGCGAATGCCTTTGATGGAGTTAAACTTTCATATCTTTACAAAGTCTTGTCTTCCTTTCGATTCAACAAAAAAATTATAGATCTGGTGAAAGCCTGCATCGACAAGCCTTGGATTGCCCCTCTTATAGACGGAAGACCTACAAAATTCTTCCAGGCTACACAGGGAATCCGACAAGGGTGCCCTCTATCCCCTTTTCTTTATATACTGATGGCCGACTCTATGAGTCGGAAGTTGGAGGAAGAAAGAGAAGCAGGTAAAATCCCAGGAATTAGAATGGCTAAAGGTCTTCCTTCCTTAAATCATGCTTTATTTGTTGATGATTTGTTATTTTTGGGAGAAGCATCCTTAAAGATGGTTAGCGCCTTCAAAGATATAATTCGGAAATATTGTCAGGTAACGGAAGCGCTAGTTAATAATAATAAAAAGTGCAGTATATGGATGGAATGCAGAGCAACAAACAATTCATAGAATAACACACCTCTTAGGCTTTTCGGGGTTTGCTACATGGGAAAAAATCAAATGTATTGGACTTCCCTAATACTGGGAACAACCAAAAATTCACTATGGATAAAAGTCACGAACAAGATTAAGGCAAAAATACATGTTTAGGGAGGTCAATGGCTCAACCATGCAAGAAAACTGATCCTTATAAAATCAGTGCTCTTTGCTCTCCCAATCTATCAATCCTCTATTATCATGGTGCCTAAGTCAATAATGGATCAAATATATCGCCTAATCAAAGAGTTTCTATGGAAATGAAGAAAAGGAAACAAAAACAAATTCCATCTAGTCAGTTGGGATATTGTAAAAAGGTCGTTGCTGGAAGGTGAACTGCAAGTAAGAGGCCCCCGCCTAGTTAATCTGGCTCTAGGTGGGAAAATCCTCTGGAAATTGTTCTCAACCCATGCCCACCCGGTTAGCAAATTATTGTGGAAAAAATATCTTAAAGGGGGTCTATCTGCAACCTTCATATTGAAAACATTCCCAAAGGCACTTCAATATGGAATTTATGTAGAGCAAGAATTGAATACTTCCAAAGTCAATTATATTGCATCCCAGGAAATGGGGCTAAAATTCATCTTTGGACAGACAAAATTATCGACAACCCCACTTTTGGAAGTGTGGAACCTCTCACAAACATTCGGGAATGGCTCACACAAAGAGGCCTTGTTACACTGGCAAACATCTCCCAATGGGATAGAAATGGGAATTGGTTGGAATGGTCCTTGCCAGAAGTCCCAGATCATTTATCATCACAGAAGACAACGCTCCTACAAAATCTTATTGGGTTGGGTCCTCTACACAAGCTAGCGAAAGATAAGTGGGGATGGGAGAAAACGGGAGCCTACACTGCTACACAAGGATTCAAAGAGTTACAAGCAACTCATAACCCACTACACACCCCCACACTTTGGAAGCTAGTCTGGAATACATATGGTATTCCAAAAATCAATTTCTTCATTTGGATTTTAATGCAAAAGAAAATACTAACTGGCGAAAAACCTAGCAAAAAGAGGATTTATAGGACCGCATAGATGCCCACTCTGCTGCAAATGTTTAGAAAACATAGATCATCTTTTTGTGGAATGCCCTTTTGCGAATTATGTCTGGATGCTTTCTCTACAAAATCTGGAAATCTCTCCTCCCACTCAGATTTCAATCACAGCTCTTTTCTCCTCCTGGCAAAAGTGTTACACTCATACCCTCTCAAATAAGCCTGTATGGAAAAATATTTGGCTAACATTGCCTAAATTCATCTGCTGGAAACTCTGGTTGGCCCGGAATAGCAAAATATTCAATGATCGGATGCAAACACCGAAACAAGTGGCGACCAAAGCAAAGGCTTACCTCATGGAAGTAGTAAGAAATCAAGTGAAAAAGATGGACCCTTCTCTCACTACACTAGAGAAAAAATGGATTGGACACACAACCAACAATAAAGGGGAGAGTATAGGTAAAAGACTGACTACCATGCCATACTGGATTCTCAGATTACCGGATAAGGAATTTCAAAAATGGTGGAAAGCACAAGACAAAGCTACTATTTTTTTCGATGGAGTGTCTAAAGGCAATCCCGGAGTTGCAAGAGCTGGCAGGGTGATATGCTCTCCAGGAGGAAAACAAGAAGTTAATTACAACTGGGGACTAGGAAAATGCTCCAACAAACAAGCAGAAGCGCTAGCCCTCCTAAAAGGATGTCAGTTGAGAGAGGAATACACCGAAGTTCAGATCTTCGGTGACCCACGGATCTTGATCAATAATTTGATCACAAAGAGACATTATGGAAATGCAAAATTAAATGTGACCATGGAAAGGATTCGAAACACACTCCATCAATTTTGCAAGTTTCAAATCTATCATATTCTCTAAGGCTCCAATAAGGTAGCTAACAGGTGGGTCAATTTAGGATGTAGGTTGGCGCAAGTAGAAGTATCAATTAACAAAGGGCCCATAATTATCCATATAATTCCATAAGATCAAAGCAGATGATAGACAGTTGCAAGCACAAGCAGCTCAGATCCACGCAAGAGTATTCAATTTGATGTGTGGCGTTAATAAATAATCCAATTGAACAGGACTATTAAGTAACTCAATTTGAAATTTGGCATTATCAACTACCGCATAGACCGACAAGTGGATTGTTTTGTGGGAGATGCCAATAGCCATTTGAGAACGAGTGGACAACAAACCAGTGGTTGAGCTACCAATAGCCCAGTTGAGAACAACAAACCTGTTAAAGTGGAAGTTGAAGTGGACCACGAATCAGATAAAGTGGACAACGAGTTGAAAACAACGAACCTTTTTTTAAACAACCTGTGGTTACAGTGAGTTAGTTGGTAATCCATTTGTAGTGAGGCGTTAGCAGAAAACAAGCAGCCAACACAGGAGTATTCATCTAAGGAACAGGAAACATGGAATTAAGTGCAGAACCCCAAGGCAATGGAGCTACTCACCGTCGAAATAGAGAAATAATTAGAAATTGTTCATAGATAACTCATTATGACAGAATTAGATCGATACAAAAGTGAAAATAGGAGCAGGATAATTGGAAGCAGAGGCAATCAAGGAACATGCTGAGGTGGAAATGAATCGGAAGTGAGGAATAGGTGAAAAATAAAAATCCGAATAAGCTACAAGAGATCAAAATCAGTGACAACATAGTTTAGAAATAAGCAGATAAATTTGGAACCTCATAATATTGATATCAAAAATCTGGCGGAACATGAATTAGTACTGTAATAGAAATACAGAACAAAATTAGAATCTTTTGGAAAATTGTAACCAAGTCGTTTTAAACTACGGCCGCGACCTTCTCATTAGATACATATTTTTTATTCGTTTCAGTGAAAAAAATAATTTGGACAGATGTTTGTGGACTGAGTATTATAAAAGAATTACTAGAGCCAATTTTGGATTGATGTAAATTTTATTGTTGATTTTTATCAACCTTTTATAAATGAAAATTTGCATATTCTCGTTAAAAAAAATTAAACAAGAAATATATAAAATTGATTGTGAATTTATTTCTTGGAAATTTATAAATGATTCTTAATCACTAAATAACTCAAAGTAATAAATACAATGAATCTTGATAAATAATAATATTTCAATCAAAACAGATATTATAATTCACATTCAATAAAGTTGAGGAACAAAAAAAAATTATTAATAATATTTGCAAAACCATATAAAAAGCACTTCTTACCATAATCCCATGCTATTGCAAAATTCATAATTATCTAGAGTAAGAATTCCCTTTCTTCATAAACTTATGACCAAACCTAGCTTCTCAATATTAAGAATATGTAGAAATAATTCCTAAAAAATGTTCGATCGGAAAAGGCCATTTTTTAATCAATCTTTCTCCTCTTTATACATCTTGATAGTTAGTTATAATAACTAACTTCGTACTCTAAAGCCCTAACTATTAGGTAGACTAAGGACTTCTCTTTCTCAAAGTTTACCCATGCCTCGAATAAAGTTTTACATGATTCTAATTATGGAAAAAACATGATCAATGAATAGGGCCTACAAATTAGATAAGTGCTTAGAAAATATATTAATATACTTGTTTATTTTGGGAAATGAATGTTGAATGCATTATATATCTTTTGCTTTTTTTTTAAAAAAATATTTATATGGATTAACAAAATGTACATTATAGGAAACTTTTAGAGTATTTCTTCTCATTTCAAAGATAGTACTTGGGGTAAACCATTTGATTGTAGTTTTGGCAACCTAATTCAGTGAGGACATTGAATGAAGCCCACAATATTCATAGAGGTGGCCATCCTATGAACTTAACCCCGTAATCTTTTACTTGCAATTATGATTCTCAACCACTCAATTAAACCCACTGGACTTTCATGTGGATTTTATTTCAATATGAATACTTCCAATATAATTCTCGAAAGTCTACTACATGAGGTGTGAAAGAAATTTCTTATAATAGTCCAAACGATGGTAGTTGACATTTTTCTATAATACCTTCCCCTATTCTATATTTTTAAACATGCTTCCCACTCTTCTTCTAAACACATGTAGACATCCCGAGATATTTCATACCAATGCATAAGTCCTTGCTCAATTTCAAGCATTTTTTATTGCTCAAAAATTTCGAATGCTTTGAGGGTTTTCTCTTATCACATTTTGTATCTCTTTTATAACACCAAATTGTCTTATCACAGTTTGCATTTCTTTTATGGCACCAAATTGTCAATGTGTTCATAGGCTTGTGTAACTTTCCAAGCTTGATTTTATTCATGTAAAATCAAAATATTGATACTTAGCTCTTGTAGGTGAAAAGTTTTCACGTAAAAATCCATTTTAACTTCTGCATTTGTTTCATTTTATTTTAGAGCATATTTAATGAAAGTTATAACCATTCCTTAGGTTTGTTTGTAATATTTATTAACTTGATTTTTAAAAAGTGTTATTTTGTCTTCATATTTTTAGATGACTTTCTCTTTAGTCTCACCTTTATTCAAAGTAACATGATTTATTATTAACTTTGCTTAGGTTTATTTGTAATATTTATTAACTTGATTTTTAAAAAGTGTTATTTTGTCTTCATATTTTTATAACTTTCTCTTTAGTCTCACCTTTATTCAAAGTAACATGATTTATTATTAACTTTGTTGATGCTAGTTCAAGTAATTTAGTCTTTTTGGTGTCTAGACCTTCAAACTTGGTTTTGCATATTATTGTATTGTTTAGATTTAATTTTTTTTTCTTTATGTTTGTTTAGCAATTAACTACTTTTGCTTGTTATACGCTACAAAATTTAAGTTGACAAAGTCATTTATTTGATCAATTATAGGTGTGTCTCCTTACGATAGTGCATTCTCTAACTTACTTGAACTTACCACCTCTTACCTTTGTTTCGTTCGTTGGCACTAGTTGTTTGTTTAAGAATGACAAATCCTTCCATGGTATTTTCTATCCAATCATCAATATTTGGATCTTTAGTCTATTGGAATTTAGATTGCTCTTGGATCTCATATTCATTTTTTTCTTCTTCACCCTAATTATCAATTGTTAAAATTTTGATACTTCCATAATGGTTATGTTAGATCTTCAAACAAATTATATTATTATCATAATAACCATATGCAATAGGATCACTGAAATATAGACAAGCACAACATACAAAAGAGACACAAAGATTTATCTTGGGAAAACCCTCTCACGGGAAAAACCCGGGAAAACTTCTTCACTATAGATTCGTCAGAAAGTACAATGTCAATCTCGTACAATAACCCAAGAACAAGATACAATATAAACCCCAAGAAAAGATGTCGTCAATGTAGCTACTCTTTCTCCCAAGCGAACTTGTCTTCTACTACTACTCATGCGAACTTGCTTGAGTGAGTGATGCACCAAATGAGCTAGGCGCCACTCTATTTATACCAGTAAAAAAAATGGCCTTTTTACCTAACTGGGCCGACCTAGCTTTCCCTGACTGGGCCGACCTGACTTGGGGCAGTTTAGCCCATTGTTTGGGGCAAATTTCCCATTGTTTGGGGTAGTTTACCCATTGAGCCAACTTATCTATTTTACATGATTTCTTTTATGGTTTTTACATCATCAAATACAATATGAATATTTCCCGAAGGAAGTACAATAAAGATACAATAAGAATATCTGTCGAAGTTATATTCTTCAACACTCCCTCTTAACAAGCCTAAGGTATTCTTCTGGCGCTATCATCATCATCATTGTTGCTGCGACTCTGTACTATGACCATTGAATTCTAACAACTCTCTTGAATCTATACATCACCAGAAGTTTTGAACCATCAGGTGGGTCTAGCCCAAGAGCGTACATTACGTGCACCACCTGCATTACCTCACCCTGCATCTTGAACGAGCAAGCCATCTGGTGGGTCTAGCCCAAGAGCGTACATTACATTGCATACCGCAACCACCTGCGTTACCTCACCACGTCTCCAGATCATCTCACGAGTGTAGCCTATGATACTCAATTACATCACATAACCCATGACTACCTACTACCACGTCACATATAAACATCGGGACAGTACAACCTTGTGAGTGTAGCCTAGGAGACTCAATTACGTCACATAACCTGTGACTACCCGCTACCACGTCACCTCACGTGGAGAACAACACAAGTTTGAAACCTGCGTCTTCGCACATGTGTGTTGTCCAACTTAGCACTGCAGTCAGGAGACTCAATTACGTCACACACAGTGACTACCTACTGCATCCTTTGGGGTGTAGTCCAGAAGACTCAATTACATCACATGACCCGTGGCTACACGCTACAACCCCGTGAGTGTAGTCCAGGAGACTCAATTACGTCACATGACCCATGACTACCCGCTACAACTTACATCTCAAGTGGAGACACCCAGGAGACTCAATTATGTCACATGACCCATGACTAACTGCGTCTCACACGTGCTATGTTACTCATCACTCCCTCTTGATCTGGACCACCCCAACCTTGTCCGTTAAGTACTCAAACTTCACTCTTGACAGAGGCTTGGTCAACACATCGACTATCTGCTCCTCTGTCGCTATATATTGGAGCCTCACTGCTCCCTTCTGCAGCATATCTCGGATATCATGATACTTGATCTCGATGTGCTTCGACTTGTGAGTTCTTAAACAACTTCACACAACTTTGGTTGTCGCAAAGAATGCAAGTCGCCTCTAACTCGAGATCGAACAAACCTACAAGAAACTTCCGAAGCCACACTTCCTCGCAGCTTGCCAAACAAGCTTCCATACACTCTGCTTCGGTTGTACTAAGTGCTACACTCGTCTAATTCCTATTGAACCACGAGATCATATTGGATCCCAAATTGAAGCAACAACCTGGTGTGTTCTTTTTATCCGTGACACTATCGACCCAATTTGCATCAACATAACCCTGCAAATCAATCCTCTAATCTGATGCATATCTGAGGCCACAATCAACCGCACCCCTCAGGTACCTCAACACATGCTTTGGCGCAACTAAGTGAACTTGTCTTGGCTCTACCATATACCGACTCGAATTGTTCAGCGCAAAGCATAAATCTGGCCTCATGTTCATTAAGTACATCAACGAACCAATCATATGCATGTATACTGCGACATCTACCAATTCCGAAGAAGTATCACACAACAACTTCAGATTTGATGCCATAGGTGTGGCCATAGCCTTGCAATCCATCATCTCGAATCTCTTCAGGATCTCTACCGCATATTTTCCTTGACTTAGGAAAAGTTCCTTTGGATTCTGCCACACCTCAAGACCTAACAAATAATGCATCATACCCAGGTCTTTCATCTCAAACTGTGTGGCAAGCTTCCTCTTCGTTTCTGCTATGAGCTTCTCATCACTTGTTAGAAACTGATTATCTACATATAATAGTAGAATCACAGGTTTCTTGTGCTCAACCTTGTAGTAAAGGTTGAAATCTGTTTTACTCTTGGTAAAGCCCAAGCTCGTCAGAAATCCATCAATCTTGTCGTACCACATCCTGGGTGCCTGTTTCAATCCGTAGAAGACCTTCTTCAATCTGCACACATGTATATTCCTGTCATGTGTCTTAAATCCTAGTGGCTGCTCCACATACAATTCCTCTTCTACTACATCGTTCATGAAGGTAGTCTTCACGTCCATCTGGTGTACCTTTCACTTCATCACTGCATCTATCATAAGTATGGCTCTAATTGAAGTGTATCTTGCTACAAGAGCAACAACGTCTCGTCACAATCAACTCCCTCTTTTTGAGAGAAACCATGAATCTTGCCTTGTACTTATGTAGTATGCTTGATTTTGTAAATTTTCTTGAACCTTCATCACTTGTTATATGGAACAAGTCTTATTATCCTTCTCTTGTAGGTCATATCACACGATCTTTCCTACAAGTCCAATTTAGTCATGATTAGTAACATTCCATGTAATGACAACTTCCTATGCATAACGTACATAGTCATGTAACCAATGCATCTTAGCCAATGATTCAACACAACACTCATCCATATCCCATATACACACGACAATTATCTAGATGCCTTCCATCTCTACTAGAACATACTATTAAGAGCGTGGACTGCTCTCAACATGTTAGCAAAGAGGTTTCATCCTAGACTAGCTCCATCAAGGGCTCATGGGATATTGTGTAGCACTATAGGCCACTTACCCATAACATGCACTACATGAGCCTACCGCTAGTCAATCTTAACCATATATAAATGCATAACATAAAATTGTATCACAGATCTACATGTAATTGTTATGAGAAATATCCTAGCCATGTCAATGCATTTACTACAACATTCATAATACACTTCTTGATCCCAGGAATACAAATATGCATGAACAATATCATTTAAACACTTGAATGATAACTCAAATGACAATTTAAATACTTATCTTTCATGTGTTTTGTAGGCTCCCTCTTGGCTTTTGCCTCCTTGCAGAAGTTACTGGAGTTTCTGAAAGCATACTCTGCTTTCATCATCTGATTATGAAGACCTTGATCTTCTTCTTCATCTAGTCTGGAACTTTCCGAAGTCTTCATCCTTGGTCCCCATGTACTGGATTCAAGATCTCCATCGCTTTGTTGTCACTTCTTGAACACGAACTTTTCATGTTCTTGCCTTGTGCAATCCTTTGCATATTCCTTCATGTTTTGTTTGGATCTCGAGTAGACCTATCGATAAAGCCTTGTAGTGTACTTGGTTCCATAGTGTCATGAACCAATGCTTATTTGATTTGCCTTTTAATTTGTACAAGCCTCCCTCTTGCTCTCCAATTACTGCTGGATCATTAAAAGTTCAAGACATAATATTCATCACTTGAGGAGTCTTCCCTTGCTTTCTTCTTAACTGGTTCGTCACCTTCTGCAGCATGAGCATGATGCCTCTTCTTACTTCCTTTCTTGTTCCCTTTCTTCTTGGGACAGTTTCTTGCAATGTGCCCCATTTCATCACAAATGTAGCATTTAAAGTTTGAGTAGTCTCTGGGAGGTCTTTGAATCTTATGGAATCTTATAGACTTGTGAGAGTGATATTCTTTCTTGCTCCTATTAGCTTGAGCTGCTAGGGCTTGATTATCTTCGTCACCTAACTTCTCTTCTCTGGCCTCAATCCTTGCTTCTTCCTGAGTGCAAGTTTCCCAATGTGCACTGAATCTAACAAGTTTCTTTATGGAACATATTCCTTGGATAAATGACTCCCATGAATTTGGAAGACCATTCAAGGTGGTCATTACAAGTTATGCATTCTCCACATGGTCTCCAATAGTTTCTAGTTGATCTCTAATATGGGAGACCCTTGTGAAGTAAGATTGAATGCTTTCACAACTTTGCATCCTCACACCCTTGATTTGAGTTCTCAAGGTCTCTTTCTATTAATGTTCTTTCCTTAAAACAATCTCTTCAGTACATCAAACATCTCTTTCGGAGTTTGAAGAGATGAGATGTGGGGGATCAAGTGATCCTTTATGGAATCAACAATGATCCTCTTAGCCTTAATCAAGTTCTTCTTGTGTTTGGCTTTGTCTTCATCTCCCTCTAGCTCTGCAACTTCTTCTTTGATGTAATTGTCCAACTCATTGTCTTCTAGAATGAGCATCACTCCATACTTCCAGGCACAGAAGTTATCTACTCCTTCAATCTTATCCTTAAGCTTGGCATGGTTCGTCATCTTGATAAAATGAGAACCTCAACTGGAAATAGAGATCGTAGGACTTACAAAATGAGATGCTCCAACAAAGTGCTTGCCTTGTTGTCTTATGAGATCCAACTTCAGCATGACCTAGGGTTTGTTAGAGAAACCCTAAATTTTCAACTTTGGGATCTTGAAAAACTGAGTGGAGGAAAAGATGCGCCTCCCTAATGCGAGTTGAGTAATGTCCCTTTTCTCCAAAACTGTGGACAAAACTTCCAAAAACTTGATGCCCTAGTTTTCCTGACCTGTAGTGGTAGGCCCAAAAATGAAAGTTCTTCGATCTGAATTCTGGCTCCACAGAAAAATGTGCCCTCCTAGGGAAAGTTGCTTTAACGTCCTTTTTCAACCAAACTATGGTGAAAAGCCTCTGGAAAGAGAAACCCTAGCTTTCACCTCCGGCAGTTGCAGCTGCATAATGTCTTCTTTCAAGCTAGCCTTGTAACCATGTTAGAATTTTGATACTTTCATAATGGTTATGTTAGATCTTCAAACAATTTATATTATTATCACAATAACCATATGCTATAGGATCACTGAAATATAGACAAGCACAACATACAAAAGAGACACAAAGATGTACCCTTGGAAAACCATCTCATGGGAAAAACTGAGCAAAACTTCTTTAGTATAGATTCGTTAGAAAGTAAAATGTCAATCTCGTACAATAACTCGAGAACAAGATACAATAGAAACCCCAAGAAAATATGTCTTCAATGCAGTTACCCCTTCTCCCGAGCAAACTTGTCCTTCTGCTACTACTCATGCGAACTTGCTTGAGTGAGTGATGCACCAAATGAGCTAGGCGCCACTCTATTTATACTAGCCACAAAACTGGCCTTTTTACCTAACTGTGCCGACCTGACTTTCCCTGACTGTGCTGACCTAACTTTCCCTGACTGGGCCGCCAAAGAAGTAACTGCTGTGTCCACTGGCGTTGCTTCTCTGATGCAAAACATTTCAAATAGGTTTTGAGACACTCGTTGACAACTTATGTCCAACCATTTGTTTAGGGATGATAAATTGTGCTCATTTTCATCTAGGTGCCCTATAGTGTAAACAACTATGACCAAAAATTGTTGGTGGATGTGGGGTCCCTGTTAGACACAATGGAGGTAGACATACCGTAGCTTAAAATTTTGATTAAAAAGATGGGCAATATTTGTTGGTGTAAAGGAGTGTTGGAGAGCACATAAGTGAACATACTTGGAAATTCGATCAACCACCAACATGATAATTGTTTTGTTGCTTTCTTTTGGAATATTGACAATAAAAACCATGGAGATGTATGTCCAAACAATGGTTGGCATTCGCAATGGCTACAATGCTTTCAGGGTCTTCACTGTCTCTCCCTTGTTTCATCGAAGTGTCACATTTGGTTACAAAAGTGTGGATGTCCTTTTTCATTCCTTCCCAAAAGAAAGATCGCTTAATGCGTTTATAGGTTTTTCGAAAGCTCGAATGACATGCCATGTGAGATGAATGCAACTCTTCTTTGTCTTTTGTTTTAAAGTTGAATTTGGTACTAAAAAAAACAACCTTTATACCTCAATATATGTTGCTACCAAGTGTAGCTACCAGGGGGATTGAGGTCTTGTTGTAGTTGTTTGATGAACTAATACACCTTATCATTGGTTAGAAACTATTATTGTGTTTCTACTAATCATATGGTACTTGTGAAATTAAAGCAAAGAGAGATGCATCGTCCTCATATTTCCTTGACAATGCATCTGCCATGACATTATCTTTTCCCTTTCTATAGATGATTTCATAATCATGACCAAACATCTTAGTAACCCATCTATGTTGTGTTGGGGAAGACAACTATTTTTCCAAAAAATAATTAAAACCATGATGATCGGTCTTGATCTCAAAGTGTCTTTTGATGAGATATGTCTGTCAAGTATTGAGTGTGTGAAGGATGGCCATCATCTCTTCCTCATTGAGAGATTGGCCCAAATTATTGCCATGCAACTGTTTATTGGTGAATGTACAAGGTTGTCCTTCTTGCATCAAGACTGCACCTTTACCTCTACCCGAAGCATCACATTCCAAGATAAATGTCTTAGTAAAGTTAAGCACGCCTAAAACTGGTGTGGTACACATCCTCTTTTAAAGCCAAGAAGGCCTTCTCGACCATGTCGTTCCATATAAAGGAAATTTCCTTGAGTAAGGTTGTTAAGGGAGTAACAATTCTCCCTTGGTTCTTCACAATCTTTCTGCAGTAGCTAGTAAGTCCTAAAAACCCATGTAAGCTATTTACGATTTTGGGGTAGGGCCAGTCTTACATTGCCTCAATTTTCTTGGGGTCCACTTGCACCCCATTCTAACTGACAATGTGACCCAAGTAATATAGCTCGGAAACCCCAAAAGCACATTTGGAATTTCTAAGGAACAATTGGTAGTCTCGAGGGAGTTGCAATGCTCTATCCACATGCTTTACATGGGCATTTAAGCTCTTGTCATAAATCAGGATATCATCAAAGAAGACAAGCACAAAATCACAGAGGAATGGTCGAAATATCTTGTTCATGGGGCTCTAAAATATAGATCGGGCATTGCAAAGTCCACATGAAATTACTAAGAACTCGTAATGGCATTCATGTGTGCAGAAAGCAATCTTTAAAATATCCACCTCTTTCATTTAGATTTGATGCTACCCTAAACGAAGGCCAAGTTTAGCGAAGAATTTGGCACCATTGAGCTCATACAAGAGATCATCAACAATGGGATGGTAAATTTGTCTTTAGTAGTCAATTTATTGAGAGAACATAAACCAAGCAAATGCCAACTGCCTTCTTTCTTCAATACCATGACCACTGGTGATGAATAAGGACAAGTACTGGGAGGAATGACATTGGACTCCAACAGTTCTTGAATAATCTTTTCAATGTCATTATTCTAGGCAAATGAGTGCCAATAAGGACACAAATTTGGGGGTTGATCATTGGGAATCAAGGGAATACCATGATCATGCTCATCACATGAGTGGGGTAAGCCATGGGTGAGCCAAAGGCCTATTGATGTTTATCGAAACCAACTGCAAGTCAAGGTGAATTTATGGGGTGGGGTTTTCCATGACTTCAATGGCATGAAAATAGGTAATGATGCATGAGTGCCTTTCTTCAAGAGATTTTCCATGCAATGAGAGTTGATAATACATGGAGAGCCCAATTGAAGTTCTTTGAGAGTATGTGTTCAACCATCTATCGTGTGTAGATCCTTAAAATCCATGGCGATTGAACCCAAAATGCGCAACCATTTTTCCCAAAGGACAACATCACAACCACCCATGTCGATAGCGAACATACGATCCTTGAGTTGATAGTCTGCTAGTCGAAGTCACACATTTTCACATCGTCATCCACATTTCATCATACCACTATCAACAATCATAATTTGAAAATTAGAGACCTCACAAACATAACAATAGAGTTCTTTAGTCACATGCTCATGAATAAAATTATGGGTGCTCCCATAGTCAACCGAAACAATCACCATGTGGTGCTTAATGTAGCCAATTAGTTTCAATATCCGAGGAGTAGAAAGACAAGATAAAGCATGGAGGGAAATTATGGTTTATTCTTGAGTTGCATTTGGGGTCGGGGCTTCATGCAGAGGAGGGGTGATCTCTGCACCTATAGGATCTGGAGTGCCTTCCTCTAGTATGTCTCCCATCTGGTTATGGGAGGACACGTCTATCTAAAATAATATTTGTTCTTTACATTGACGGTGTGGAACATACCTCTTATCATGATTATAACAAAGTTCGAGTCCTTGGTGTTCAACCATTTATACTAGGCATAACTTGTGGACTTTCAATGGCCAAGAAGATGAGGCGGTTGTAGTTGGAACAGTTGAGGGACGAGTGTGAGAAATGAAAGAGGATCTTTTGGCCTGCACTTGAATTTTTGACTCAACTTCTAGAGCTAGTTGAGTTTCCTCCAACCATGTAATTGGGCACTGCATGAGAACTTATACTCTAATCTCTTCCTCGAGACCACTAATCAAACATTCCATATACAAAAACCAATCAAACCCTCTATGCAGATGGCCAATTCCTCGAAGGCAATGATAAAGTCGATTACTGTGCCTGTTTGGCATAACTTTGTTAGCTTGCCCAAGTTGTGAGTGTCTTTATCAAAACGAGCATATATGGATTTCACAAACCAACTCCAAGCAATGCAGCTAACATAGGTTTTTTTATGCCATTGCTCTTGATCCAAGCATAAGATCCCCACTTGGAGATTCATCATATCATCGATAATGCCATCGAGGGCAAAATAATATATACCAATGGGGTTAGAACCATCAAACTTATTCATATCTACATTGGGATAGTGGTGCCACAAGTTGTTTTTAGTTTTACGGTGGTGTGAAATGTGGTGATACCCACCACCATTGGAGGATTTAGTCCCCTCCGATTACTCTGGTGACTCCAGCTGAATTCCCCTTGGATTTAATCAAGAGATCCAGACTGTCCATGAAAGTTTTCAACTTATAATGGAGTGACTCAAACTTAGTATTCAGTTGGCTAACTTGAATGGTGATATTGGTTTATAGCTTTAGCTCAAGCTTATTTATCTTGTTATCTTGCTCCTTGATTGTGGTTTCCATGGTTGCGGATTTGGTGTGGACCACCAATTCATGGGTATGCAAAAAGGTTATTAAAGAGTGTTTTTACAATGATTAACACGTACCAAGGATTCTTTTGTGATAGGTCTCTTGCAAGGATATAGTTAAGATACAATCCCCCCACCACCTTTTTTTATGGTAGGATTTTTCTAGCTTGTGTAGTAGAGGCTAGGGTTGGTAGGGTCATACAAACAAGGGGGTGTTAGGTGCTATAGATTTTTAATATATTGCCCCAGTTTAACAACAATACTTAGAAAAATATCTTAGGGCAATAACTAAGGAGGCTTGACCATGCCCTTAGTCATACTACCCGACTACCCAAGTACTATAGAGCAATTTTCTCAAGTCATGTGCTTGGTGCTACTATAGTAGCACGACGATCGATCATATTATATGAGGCTAGGTTTAGGTCACCTAGGGTATTTCCAATATACCCGAGGGTACATGGAAGTGAAATTCCATATGCAAGTACTATTCAATGTTTTATTACTCGAAGGGGTACCAATGAGAATTACAAGGGTGTCCAACCAAGTGAAAACTCTTGTATTGCTTGCATGCAATATTTCCCTACCGTAGATTTACTCATTGCATGTAGTGTTATTTATAGACGTTGGAACATGTCTCTAGCCTTTTTTTTTTTTCTAAAATTTTAAGCTTAGGAAAGTGCTCTAATACAAGATGTTATGTACCTTAATTACATAATAGGAAATTCATAACATAAATAACATAATATAGCAAGATTTTAGAGTGAAAGGATATAATTACACCAATAGTAGACATTTATAAATAACCAAATACCACAATAATAATACCTTTATTGATGGAAACAATGTTCACTTGCCTATGGAACTTCCTAATAGATGGAACCTTATAAGATACTTCCTACAAAAGGGATATTCTAGTAAGCCTTCTAAAATTATTGCTTTTCATTCTACATCTACTTTATGGATATCTTTTAATAGAAATGCTCTCTTATTTCTTGTTATAGACCACTTCTCTCAACCAATATGGAATACACATATTGGTATAGAGAGACACATATGTCACAAAAACAACTCCAAAATACACCAATTAAGTTTATTTGACTTGATAGTAAACATTTTTTAAGAAAGGATATGAAAAAAGATAAATGAAGTTTGATGTACTACCAATGAAAAATGAATAAAAATACACATTGTATTGTTATTAGTATTAACAAGTGAAATTAGCAGCAAAGCTGCTTATACCTGCCTCTTAGAATATTTTAATGTAATAGTAGTACATAATTAAAAATTAAAAGTTAAAATAATTATGTAACATTTTAGTAATGTATCACTTGTGGATAGTTTGAAAGCAAAAGAAAAGTGATATGTCTTACTCTATGCTTTTAAAAGTTGAAATATATTTTCAGATATCTAAGTGTTAGCAACTATTGATAAAGTATTGATTATGGCATTATGAAATGTAAGACTAGTAGCTTAAATTTGTTTGTTTGTATAAAAATAAAGATGATCTTTTTTAGATTTTTGTTACCTAGTTTAAGAGATTTGAGGTGATATGACTACTAGATGGAAGTTATCCAATTAGAAATTTGGATCCCTATTCTTTAAGTAAAATTAGTAAGTCTTTTGATTTGTAAAATAATAAATAAATGACATGTGGATAAGTTGAAATATTTAATGTGTGGTATATGCAATAGAGAAAGTATTAAATATGTAACAATTAATTTGGATATTTATTTTTCATTTTCATTTTAATAGATTTTTACTAGAAAAATAGATTAGCATTATAATTTTGACAATTATAAGTTATTATAATTATAATAATTATAAGTTATTTTATTAATTGTAATGTAAAACAAATAGAGATTCAATGCAATGCAATTTTGGAAGCTTCCCATCTAAAATTTGCAGCTTTTCATAGGTTTCCTAAATACCAATAACTCAAAGATTAGAGATTCAATGCAATGCAAGTTTGGAAGCTTTCCATCTAAAATTTGAGTTTATAATCTAATCACCAGGGAGTTTGGAGGCCACTTTAGAAAATGATGGTACATGAAACAGAAAGAAACAAAATTTTGTACGCTATATTTGTCGCTCTGAAATTTCATTCTACGTCTTTGAATCTCATCACTGCTATACAATATAACATTAGTATGAGAATAGCAGGGACTAATTAGTTCACAAGTAATTTTGGCGATTTAGTTGCTCGTCCTTGCAGACCAGTAATACTCCTTGTGCTGCTTTTTATTTTGCTTTCAAATGTCCATAGCAACTGTGTCGTTGCAAAGGATCCACAAACAAAGGTGTTGGTGGCGAAGATGTTGTTACACTAGGTTGGTGGTTAGCTTTTTCATTGTTTATATTATTTTAAAAATGGTTGATATACCTTAATTTCAATCAACTATAGATAAGCATTTAAAAGTAATTGATACAAGTAGATCCACATATATAACACTTTATGTTTTTAATTATTGATATAACATTTTAAATTTCTCAATTCATAACAACGCTACCGCAGTAATAGCAGTATAACTATAACTCTGTGAGGACTAATTGACCTTAACTTGTGCATTTGCAGGTCCGTTATCTACACCCGTTGGTCACAATAATGTGGATAAATATCACTTTAACCCTAATTGTTTGTGTTGCGTAGCCTGCTTCGATTTATGTAGTTGTTGCAAAAAGCGTTGTCCTAGTTCACAGTGTTAATATGTTTACGACTACCAGAAAATAACATACTCTTATAAATAAAATAGCCAGATTGTATTTGTGGCTACTAAATAATGCTAGCCAGATTGTATTTGTGGCTACTAAATTTTGTTGATTGTCCTGCATAGGTTACGAAATCAAGCGTTGAATATCTATTTCCTATTTGAACTTCTTATTTCCAATATTATAAGGAAAGGTCATTTACATGTAAATGTCATTTTTCTCAAATGTTTTTTTTTTAAATGTATTTATAAATTTGTAAATGGAATAGTTTAAAATATAAACAAAATTGTGAATGTCGTAATTTAAAATAATTTATAATATAAGATTGTAACATAGGTTTTAAAAATATTAAACTTTGCGGCATAATATTTTTATATTTTATGCCACTGATCTTAAGAACACAGATATACCTTTATATCTGATCTTATTTCCAATATAACCTACCTGACTTATTCTAGCTGCATACATATCATATCTTAAACTAATTAAATTACGAATTTTAGATATTCGTAATTGGGGTAAAAATTCAAACTCAGTTTAACGAGAAGCAGCACATGGTAGCCACCTTGATTTCAAAATGTGAGTTTGTGAAATGTGGTAAAGCATGCAAGTTACAGTTTGTAATGTGGACAATAACATGGAAAACAATTTTTCATTGCTTGCCACTACAGATTACCAAATTAAATACTATTTAATTTTCCCCAAAACCAAACATAACGTAAATCTCCAAAGCTGCAAACATTAATCAAAGTGCAGTCAAGGGAGTCTCTGAGAAGAGAAGCTTGTCATCTACAACCAGAAAATTCATTGAATCTGAAAGGCAAGGAGACTTCATCTTCAGCAGGAATCTCGTTGGATACATTCCAGGAATCTCGTTGGATATATTCCTGTTAAATTTTGTTGGTAGGTTTTGATAGTAATAAAGTAACTAGCCATGAACTCAAAGCATGGAGGCAGTTGACGGAGAGGAGAAAATTGGCAACTAAGCATGATGGAAACATGTTATATAGGGATGCTGAGAGGAGATAAAGTTATAGGGATTTTGCAGTATTTTGCTGGTGAAATCTGTGGTGGTATTTGGCATTACATGTAGGAAATTATGTTTGGGCGTGGATTTGCAGACGGGAATGGGGACACTGGGATGTAGATGTAGTCGCGGACATAATTTTTAGATTTGAGGATGAGTCATGAAAATAGAAATTCAGAGTTCTTGAGCAAAATCTCTCCTTAGATTCTAGAATCAGGGATGGATGGAAATAAACCTTTATAATGATTAATTTCTTGGATGCTGCGGTTGACAATTAATGAATCGACAGTCCTGTTGTTGATTTTCGGGGATTTTGATACTAAACCTCTTAATAGACAAAACATGCAAATCTGAGATAGAATCCGGCTAACACACAAAAATACTCTAGAATCCTAAGAGAATACACTACTGAAGGACATGTGAAGCGAAAAAGGTTTCTCAAGTATGAATTAGTATGAAAGCTTCCTTGCGCAGTGGTTCTCGATGAACACCAGCACATACCAGGTATGTTAATTAGTTTCATTTTGAAGCAATGATACATTACATGTATGTTAGTTGGTTTCATTTTCATATTATGTAGATGAGATGTTGAAGCTCTGAAAATATACATTAAACAAAAATACATGGGTTGAGATTTTTTCAACAAAAATACATGGGTTGGGTTTTCATAGTATTAGGTTAAATTCTTTTAATTTCCTAGAACCGATCATAAGGGTCAGCATTTCCTAAACAAGCAGGCCTGCAAATTGATGAAGGAAGATAGAACATTCAACTATAAAAAAAATACTTTATTTTCAAGCACATTTTACCGATTGGTATACAAATAATTAGACCAGGTTTCTTAGTGTAGGTGGCATAGTTTCTCTTCACTATAGCAAGTCTTGCAATTTGGCCAAAATTTAATGTCTCTCAATCTAGCAAAAATTCCATATCTTAATTGAATGAAGGCTAGTGCATTCTTAGGCAAAAGAAAGACATCATTTTTCTAGTTAGTTAAGCCCCAAGTGGAGAGGATAAAATGCTTTGAATTTTTCATGGAAATTAGGAGGATATGACGCCAAGAAATGTGACTTATACACTACCTCTATTTCTACATGATAGATTGCAATTACCTCTCAAATCAGTCAATCCACCCACTTGAGTGGACCTTCTGGAATATGGAATGCAGCCCTGCACTAAACGTGTTGCTCTCAGAACCAACAAAAAATCACAAATTTGATCAAAGCTCTTCCTTGAGGCTGGCGAGCCTTACAATATGATGCCGAATTCCCTGCTCTGCTTACGCTACGATCCTTAGTGCTATATGAAACCGACGATTTTAGGGCTAGACCCTCTTTATGAACACCAATTCAATCAGGAACCTTATTTGAATGAAAACTCCACATACGACACCCGCATTGAGGAGAAACATCGTTCCTTTAGGCTGGGTCAGCTCTAACGGTTAGTTGTGTTATAGCTTGTACATACTTGGCTAGGTTCCATTGATCGTTATCTTCATCTATGAAATGCAGCCTTGCACTAAACGTGTTGCTCTCAGAACCAACAAAAAATCACAAATTTGGCTTAAAACTAAAGAAAATAAACTGAGAGCATGTGATTTCTTCTCATATTGGTTTTTAATGCTTTAATTTTTTTTAAGTCCAGTCTGGCTAGATTTGAGCAGTCACGATTATCACCTGGTTGCTATGAAAACAACGGTGGCATTGCCGAATATGAAATCCACCATGTCGTTGATCCTGCACCAAGGGACGGAAATTGGATTTAGAAATCATTCAAAATACTTCATACAAGAGAAATGAAATGCTAAATACTGCATTTTGGAATAGTAAGGTCTCTGTCATGTTGCCCAATAGGTTGAAGCATATTTACCAGTACGATTCTGGCTGCCCATCTCCAGCGGCAGAAGAGATATTAGCATCTAATCCAATTCAAGTTTTATAGACAACGGCATTTCTTTGCTGTGATCCAAATTCATATGCCCTTCAGTGTATCTTGTGAACCCTGTATTTTGCTCAATTTTCTTTATGTGGAGTCTTTGTGGAATGGCTAAACCTTTCATTAACTACAACATTGGCTAGGTCTCTCTCAAGTTAAGGTGTTTTTTTATTAAAAATTAAAAAAAATTGCCATGAGTCATGCCTTCAACAGAAAATACCCTCACTAGGTACGTTGTGTTGAACATGTGAGAAAAGATGTCGAGCTTTCTAGATTGCCAGCTCTACACATTGCCTACTTCTACTTTCACCGATTGACACATTTCCATTGAAATATCAATAAATTGTTAATCATTACTTTTTTCCATTGATTTGCTCAAAATTTTCCTAAATATTATCCCGCATAAAGGTAGTATAAAAGCTAATTTTCATTATTCTCCAAAGCGCCGGCATAATTCCACATCGGGAGGCGTGCTAGGTGGTGTCCTTCACTATATATAACAGATGGATTAAGATGAGCAGTAAGAGTTAAAACCAGATAAGTTAAAGTTTACGGACATTCCTCCTCCACCTGGGCAGATCCGTTTCATGTTCATTAGTTGAAGTCATAGATTTTGAACAGATTGTGTTTGTTAGCTATCATATTAATAATGTTGCAGTGTAATGATTATTTAAAAGACACTTGGCAATATTAGAGTTGGGTTAAATATTTTTATTTTAAAATTATTTAATTATATCCTATCGATGATAAATTGATATTAATTTAGAGGACACTTGGCAGAATTGATATTAATTTAGAGGACACTTGGCAGAATGATATATTTTTTTATGATTATTATTTTTAATTGATTTTTTAAATCTGATAATTTTATTGCACACCAGGGCAAATTAGTTAAATCATTAAAATAAACCAATAACAAAACATAAAAATGTTTTTTTTTTTGTTGGACAAAAATGGATAGGTTTTTATTTTAAAAAAACAGTGGCTGAGCCACCAACGAGTTTACATCTCCAAAAATGTGGTAAGCCATGCAGTCTTCCAAACATTAAATACATATGCCTGTGACTAGCAAAACCAGGACTTTAAAGTTTTTAACAAAGGAAATTAAACAGAGAGAAGTCCGAAACTAGACTGGAATTAACGGTGTCTTGCCTCTGAAGACGATTTGGAAACTGATTGACTCTTGCCATGACCTGATTTTTCAGCAGCTCGAAGATTTGCCAGGGTGATTTCCATATTCTGTAGCCTAAGATCCATATTTTCAATAGCAGCTGTGACCTTCTCTTCCAGAGCCTCCAAAGCTGCCGCGAAGTCCGAGCGAATACGGTCAATGTCCTCGTCCATTCTATCAAGATGTCGCCCTCCTTGTTCATCCATTTGTTGTATAAAATTCCCTTGTCGTCTAACCCGTCGACGCAGGACCCTGACTTCTGCTTCCAATTCCAATAGAGGATCTGGGGAGGAGGTTGCCGAGTCACCAGAATCCGCCATACCACCCAAAAAACACAAAATATTTCCCAGAGAATACAGGAAAGGCGATATGCAGAGCTCCAGAGACCTTCGCCACCCGAATGAGACCATCTTCAGAGAGTGCGAAGCTTTTCTTTTTGAAACGAATCGGGGAAGATTGCGACTAATAGTTCTGATATCTTTCCTATGATATAAATGGAGCATAATTACCCATAAATTGGAGTATGCCGAGGGACATTTCATCAACCTTCGAGGAGCGCCATTAACCGAACCCGTACTATTCATTAAATAACAGCTCTCAATGCCAAATGAGGAAACCTTTTGAGGATCAGGAGCTTGATCGTCATCATAACAAGTCGTGGTTCCAGTGAACCAAAAGGTATTGCCAACAGAGAAAATCATACCTGATTGAGCAGAGGAAGGAGGGTCCGCACGCCCGAAAAGGATGAGATAAGAGCCCCTCAGATTTTGTGAAATCTTGCTCCATAAATTCTCCTGCTCCGAAGTACAGGGAATGGTACATTCCATCATCAGCAGAGGAGGAGACGACATCATCCTGGAAATGTTATGGCATGCGAGATGGTAGGTTTTAAAATGCATAAGAGAGGATGAATAGATGTTCACGATGAGGATAGCCACGCTACAGACGGAGGTGACCACCATCGGGCAGCAGGGGCACTTGACACTTGGCCTATGGCCCATTCTCCAAAAAACCCATCCGACCATTCTCAGGTCCATGCCCAAGGCTTTACGGAATAGGAAACAGACTATACACATCGTTGAGTTTAAGGACCCCTTTTCCTAGGGGTATTGCTTCGTTAGCCGCTTTGTCCGCTTGTCCATTATTCTTTCTTAAGACATGGTAGAAATCAATGTCTCTAAAGAGAGGGATGAGCAGAAGGATTATTCGGAGAACTTGACGTAGGCAGATAGAAGAGGGCAAGTTCGTAGATTTTATGTTATGAATAATCATCCTGGAGTCCCCCACAATCGTTAGGGCCTGGATACCTTGGAGGAGAGCTTGATTTAAGCCTTGCCAGAGGGCCAGAGCTTCTGCCATATTATTGGATTCGATTCCCAGATTCCAGGAATAAGTGAAAATCAGATCTCCAGCAGGGTCAAAGAGCACCCCTTCCCCTCCTGCCTCCCTTGGGTTTCCTTTTGAAGCTCCATCAAAACACAAAAGGTTTTTTCCTAGCTTTTTACACCAGAGATCGAAATCCGCCCCCTCTGTCCTGATTTCCCAATTATGGAGCATGGGGGGTCTATGGGGTAAGCAAGCAAAAGAACCAGGATTCAAACTTTGGAACCAGATGGCTTCCTCCTTGGATAAAGGAGAGAGGAAACAAGGAGATTGTCGAGACCTGATGAAGTCCCCAAGTAGAGCTTTTATTTTAACCACCACCTGGATAGGAGTGGAACGGATTCCTCTGAAAATCCAGTTGTTGCGTTCAAGCTAGAGTTTCCAACAGATAAATTTAGGCAGAGTCAACCAAGCAATGGCCAGAGGGTCCTTTGCATGGGTCCTTACTGGGGAGGACGTAGACCATCGACAAAAAAGGGAGGATATCTCATCATAATGCAAGGGAAGATGCCAGGGAAGGGTCGCGAGATTCCAGACAACAGAGGAAAAGAGACAAGAAATAAACAGATGAAGGGACGATTCTTCCGCAGCGAGACATAGAGGGCAACGCGATGGCCCTTCCCAACCTTTTCTTCGAAGGACTTCAGTAGTGAAGACACTGTTGTGAGCAAGAGTCCAGACAAAATGATCAACTTTGGGAAGCGATTTGGTTGACCAGATGTACTTCCAGATTGCAGGGTTTCTAGGAGCATTAGGAATTGCTTTGATGCTTCTGTAACCTTCAGCGACAGAGTAATGTCCGGATTTTGAGCCCCATCCCCTTACATCTTTATAATGCTTGGCAACCGGAGACTTCCCATTCAGGCAGAGGAGAAGTAGAGCTTTTTCATCTTCGAGATTGGGAGGGCAGTCTGGGATGTCCCATCCTATCCATCTGTGTCGACCTTCAGGGTGCCATTTTGATATATCCCCTAGACTTGATATCCTGAGGTTTGATAGGAACCTCCGAATACCATCCAATCCTTCCATGTTTCCAATTGGGGGACTGCCTGAGATGGAGTCATCCCATATTCTAATTTTCTTCCCATTTCCTGGGATCCACGTGAGGCCCTCGGAGAAGAAGGAGTGGGCTTTAGAACAGAGTGCAAGCAGGGGGGATCCTTTAACCACCTTCGGACCCTGGTCCAAGCACCGGAGCCTGGTTCCTGAGAAATATTTTTTCCATAACACCTGTTTGCTCCAGGAGGACTTCCCTGAAACCATATTCCAAAGAAGCTTAGCACCCAAGGCTAGATTTTGAGCTCTAAGGTCTCGCAAATGCAGTCCCCCTTCTAAGTAAGGAGCAGTTACTTTTTCCCATTTGACCAGAGGGAGCCTGTTTTCATTTTGTTTCCCTCCTTTCCAAAGGAATCTCCGGAGAAGGGCTTCAATCTTCTTTAGAACAGTTATAGGAGCCAAAAGCAGAGAGCATTGAAAGACAGGCATGCTTGCAAGAACTGATTTAATAAGTATTGATTTCCCTGCAAGATTTAGCCATGAGGCTCCCCAGGCCTTGATTTTCGAGTTCAAATTTTCAATCAGCGGTTCCCAGCTGGAGATTTTAGGTTTGTCCTTGAAAATTGGAACTCCAAGGTATTTAAATTCAGTCCAGTGATATTTCCCTTCTATCTTTAGGATATGGGATATAGCTTGCAGCTCAATTGGAGAACAGTTCCAGCTGTAAATTTGGCTTTTGGAGTAGTTAATTTTGCTTCCTGAGACGTCTTGATAATTATCAAGCACCTCTTTGAACTTCCTTGCTGTGGTTGGGCTCGCTCCGCTCAGAAGGAGAGTATCATCTGCAAATTGGGTGTGGTTAACTTCTTTAACCCCACGCACAATCTTTAGCCCAAGAAGATCTTCATGAACTCTATAATGCTCCAAAAGAAAGCTAAGGGAGGCCGCTTGAATAGCATAAAGCAGAGGGAAAAGAGGGCATCCTTGACGGAGGCCACGAGTGGCTTGAAAGAAATCAGCTGCTCTCCCATTAACCAGAGGGGCAATCCAAGGAGTGCTAATACAGGCTTTGATCCAAGAGATCAAGCTTGGAGCAAAGCCAAACCTGGTCATGACCTGAAACAGAAAACCATGGCGAACTCTGTCAAAGGCGTTAGTTAAATCCAATTTAATAACCATACCTTTTTCTTTTCTTGCCACGCTTGAGTGGATGGCTTGTTGGACTAAAATGATGTTGTCAGAAATTTGCCTGCCTTTAAAACAGAAAAATGTATTTTAAAAAATAAAAAAATATATTTTAAATTTTACAAAAAATTAATTTAATATATAAATTTTATAAATCTTAAACCAAACTTAAAAAAAAACATATAATCTAATTAAAGTCAAAGCTTTTAGCATACCAAACGATTGCTATATAACCTGCCAAAGGCAGGTATAATAAATACCTTATATAATAAAATATCTCTAAAACCCCTTAAAAAAAATAAAAATCAAACCACTTTTAACTAAATACTCAACCTGCAAAAAAGAAAAATCAAACCACTTTTAACTAAATACTCAACATGCAAAAAAAAGAGGGCAAAAAGTGAATGATTGTCTTCTTATATGGGGCCACATTTAATGCTAACTACTAAGATGCATGAGTCCCTTGTGGCTACCCTCATGGGCATATGGATAAAGGTATTCTTGAGCTTAGCATATATGTTATTGTGTACTACTTCTTTTAAAAATATACTTCTTTTTAATAATAATGAATATAGGATAGTAATTTTGTATAAAAAAATATTTATGTTTTGAAAACAATTATTATTAAATATAGTAATGGATATTTTTTAAGAAAACCTGTAAAAAATTATATAAAACTTGTTCTTACTATTAGATAAAGATAATAATTTTTTATATAAAACATATTTATATTATAAAAACCTTTATACGAAACATAAATTATACATTTATTTAACAACTAATAATAATAATAAACATTTAAAAAAACATCTTTAAAAAATATACTCCGACGCTCTAACGATTAAAAAAAATTACGTATTTTATTATATAATACTCATGAGTACTTCGTGCTATAGAAAGAGCTTTAAAGTCCCAAAGAGGAAAACCAAACTAATTCTAGCGAAACACCAATATTTCCTCATCAGCTAAATAAAATTAACCGAGAAGAAGGGAATGTATACGTGTTACAATGTACCAATTCATAGAAACCCATCGAACGGCTTGGACTCACTCGCACGTCATTTTCATCTTCCCAATTAAATAAATTTCTTTTACACAAAGATAATTTATATAATGACCATTTTAATCTTCATTATTGCCAAATTCCTTCCGGGAAGATCAATAATCTCAGAGGGTTTCAAAGATGCTATGAATCAAACACCGGGAGGCCACGGTCATGTGCTCTTCCCAAGGATTCCACCATTTCTTCCTGCTGTGTTCTGGCCCGTGTGAGCTCGTCTGTCACAAAGCCTCACACCGAAGAGAAATTTCTGCGTCTCTCGAGCCTCGGTACGTTGAATTTCACCAGGGTTACGATCTCTCGTAAAAATTATGAATTAGGGTGTGATCTGGTACGAAATCATACGCCGATTTTAGCTCCAGTCGTTCAAATTGGTCCTCCCTTTATTGGCGTTTTTTTAAAGCTAATGCTGTGTGCAAGTCATCTTGCTGCCAAGATTCTCATTTGGAATTTCATTAAAGTCTATGGAAATGGGCTGCCTTTTTACTGCTTTCTAAAATTCGAATAAATATTGGGCTAAAAATGCTGGACAATGTATGGCGGAGCTTTGATTATAATAAAGCTTGTAATTTATGGGCAAAGCTGAAATTTTGAAGAATACCATAATGAAATTCTCACGACTTGCATTATGCTGAAGTTGTCAATTTTTTGTTGGAATGTTTAGTTTGAATTACACGAGTGGGAAGATCTGTTTCCGTTGCTTAGGATCTAATCTCCTCCAATCTTGTCAAGGTTTAGAAAATTTCAGATTTGGTCACTACGAAAGTCATCTTAGAATCCTTAACCCACAAGTTCCAGTTTAAAATCTACAAAGGATTCCCAGACTTCCTGCAGATTAAGGGTAAAGTAATTATCTCAATTTAAGCATTATATTCAACTGCGAGTAAATTACTTTTTTTTTTTCGGAAAGGAGAGGATGGAACCTCTTTATGATATCAGCTTTAGAATCCGATGACCTTTGGCTAGTAAGCTGTGACAGAGTGTTATCCATTCTGTTAAATTCACCTGGCCTCATCATTGAATTGTTCCCATTAACATGGCAACATTTTCTATGATGGGGATTGAACCCGGGTTATTGTGAACAAAGCTCACTTAATTACACTTGACCACAAGATGCTTGATGTGAATCACGTAGCTTTTGTGACGCAGAGTCCAGCTCCACTCCCCTTGTACATTTTTTTAATTGTCGGATCTCTCTGTACATCTTTCTTCTGGATCGGTTCTACATCTTTGGAAATAGCTCTTTTTGGTTTTTGTTTTTTATGCTAGAGACTCATGCTTTTACAGGAGCCGCCTTGGCGTTCCCACTTTGTATTGACATCATGGTATATTTCAAAGTCTCATTGACCTACTTATGTGGTCATTTGTTGGACATTAATAAAATTATCTTATCTAATAAGAACTGTGCTGGTTATTTGTGGGAAAGGATGACCTTAATGATAATTTAGATGAGCTAATTGAAACTTACATTAGAAGAGGCAGATCTTTAATTATAACGATTTATTTGTTTGCTTTTCTCAATGATAATGAACATTTTGTCGGAATGTTGACTCATGGCTAGTCCAGATTATCCATTGCAGTTGTCCTTGAATGCAGTTGGAGCCTTCTAATTATCAAATTTGTACATTTTACTCAAATTGAAAATGGTTAAATCTCTACACCGTAATTATATTACCATTCACGTAGTATACATTATAATTTTGAATGTCATCATTTGACCTGTGTTAGGTTCCCATAGTAATTGTGCTATATTAATTGGCAGAAAATTGGTATTTAATGACCCACTTGAACCCTTATAACTAAGTTTCATTTTTGCTATCTTTAAAATAGTTGATATAGTTAGACCCCCTGCAATTTCTAGAGAGTATGGTCTTGTATAAATTATGGTAATTTACATCTTGAAGATGCTGTAATCGATGAGGGTAGCAACTCTTCAGGGTTACGCTGGCAATGTTTAAATATTTTACTAGAAGACATTCTGAAATCCCATTTCAAGTACCTCTCACCTTTTTGGAACCTAAGTTCATGGGGAATGTTTGGATTTCTTTTGCCAGTTAAGGACATGTAGACTAGTAAGGTTTATCCTTATAATCTGGACTTGGATTGCAGCTTTAATAAAATAGATTGTGCATGCCATAATTCCACTCTCTGTGAAAAGTTCATGCTTATGCCAAAAATTTATCAATTTTAATCCATTTACATTCTTTTGTGACACAACTGTGTATGGCAGGCTTTGCAAACAGGAGCTTCTGACACCTTAGTCAGGCATACTTCTATTTTTGACTAAACACAGTCAACAGCGCCCCAGGCATACATCTATTTTTTGACTAAATACAGTCAACTGTGCCCCTGGATGGATTGGGAACACTTTCCTATTATTTGTGGGTGTTGAAGAGGGCAATGGCTTGAGAGTGTTTCTTAGTAGACATTCATTTGATATTTTGATTCCTGCTACTGTCCAATTTGGAGCAGGTAGGTTTGTGAAGTGTTGAAGGGTACATTGGAATACTTACAGATGGGTGGAAGCTATGGCCTTGTAATTGCTGCCTATACTGTAATCAGCTTTTGTGGAGTTGCATGGAGAATCAGTTTGGCACTGAATAAGATTCTTTTAGATGGGACAACAGTGGAGGAAGGCATTGGGTCTGCACAGGCTGGACTTATTTTACAGTTACTTCTAGAGTCCTCTCTCACTGTGGCATTACTTACGAATCTTGCAATCAATATTTTTATCTTGATTGCCCTCCTTACCAAGGTATGGAAGTTTTGGTAATTCTTTGAACTGTTAAAATACACATTTAGATATATAAATGGCACTAAAAATATCGAATTGGCACTAAAAATATCGAATTGTTATGGCTAAATTGGTAGGTTGATCCATAGCTACAAATGTAATACATGCCAATAAGAGTTCCACTTTATTATGAAGCTATCAAGAAGTGGGTGGCAGATCTATTATCTACCTGGTATAACTGGGACAAAGAATTGAAGTTAAAGTTGCAACTACAACTACAATAAATTTGGCACATGTTTGTTGATATCATGAACCCGTTTTTGAGTTTTTAGTATTTACGTATTTATGTTTTTTTTTTCTTTTTTTTTTTGTGGGGTGGGGTGGATGTTATTTTGTGTTTTAGAGCCAATAGTGTGAAAATAACCAAACATCCACTTTAAGTTCCATTCTTGCAGTTTGGGATTCGGTAGCATTGATTCCACAAGATGTATCTCCTACCTTTACTATCAAGCTTTTAAAATTTGTTCCAGCAAGTACTGTAATTATACTTCGCTGTTGTGAATTGGTCATTACTTTCTTGCTGAACACCTCCCCTACTCCCCCTTGCCTCCTCAATCTGCCATACCAGTAAATGTTCTCTTTACAGCCCCTTGGGTGGTCAACCGACCTCCTCGAGACATTTGAGGAGCTATTACTTTAGGCCATGCCGCCATAGGGTGTACACACATATCTATAGACAGATCTGCCATAGGCAGCAGCAGAATCAAGCTCCCCCCATCCAACACACTATTCTTCAGCCTCGTTCAAGCAACTATGCTTCTATCCATGGTTTCTTTCCTGTGGCCTTGGATGTTAGGAGAGTTGGGCTTCCTCGCACTTGTGCCCCCCCTAAGGTCACGTAGCCAAGCCCTCCTGGCCCTAGCCACTTCTCAAAGTATATCATTCACCAATGCATTGGCCCTTTCATAGTTATGGATGACTTCGATGAGTAGCTTGTGTTGCACTCCCTTCACTCGTCCTCGTCAACCAGCTTTAGCTCCAATAGACCTTGACATCCTCTTTTCTGTTCAACATTGGGGCTGATTAGTTTCTAGCATCTTTCTCACACTTGCACCTTATTTTATATCTTCTCTTAGCTAGACATTTAGTTCTTTATCTTTTCCTAGCTTTCAATATTGATCTAGGAGTTGCTTTCGTACTGCCTCTTTATACCTACATTGGATGTGCTATTTTTGTATCGACTCCCATTGACCTAATTTTGTGGTATTTTGTTGGACATTAATAAAATTATCATAACTTATCGTAGGTCATGTTTTATAGCACTATGTAGACTTTTTCCATGCTCTATTAATGCACCGATTTGTTTGTTTATTGTTGAATTAGGGTTAATAAATATGGTTTTAGCCTCACCTCATTCTACTTGCTACAATTATTATATTTTATGGTGCTTTTGTCCTGTTATTTGAAAATGTGGAACTATAATGGGTTTTTGTGTATGCACCATGCATCTAACAAGTTAACTTGATTACAATTATTAGGAAGACAACAATTGCTATGGAGGTTAGGAGACCTTGATTGCTATTAGTAGACTATTTTTGAAACATAAATGATTTAATTCTATTGCAATTTTGACCAGAGTTATCTATCTTTCTTTTTCAAGGGTTACCATTCTTAGCATAGTTGATAAAATCGGCGATGTCCTGAAATTTCGCGATTTTTTTCGGGCAGCTGATTTTTCCAGCCAAAAAAATTGCGAGTTTTACCAAAAATCATGCTATGTGAGGTTTACAAAAATCGGCGATTTTTTTGAAAAAAGTGCGCCATGATAAAAAAACCGCTAGGGAGGTTGGGTTGCGGACTTTAAGGGCAAGTTGGAAAATTTCTAGGTCATTTTCTTAGTTTTAAAAACATGGTTTTAAATTTTTTTTTGATTAGTTTTGTACAAGTGATATTGATGTCAGTAATATTAAATGGCAATGTTAATTAAATTTTTAACATTACCATTAATTGTTTTAGGATGTTTGAGAGTGGTTCCAACCTCATCGGACTTCATATGCAAAAAGTAGAATTTTAGATCTCGTTCAGAATTCAACAGACTTAATAGTTTTCAGGATTTCAGAATTGCAACGTTTCCAATAAATTCTATAATGTATGAGGGTAAGGGATTGGAATTTAATCAAGCACATCAATCTCTCTATGTATTGTGATGTTGGTGGTGTTGATGCCTGATTGTTGAAGTTGATTGAACTCCTCTGTCATGACCTTAATAAAAATATACCCTTCAGTTGAGTAAAATCACTTATGAAGTATGGGAAGCTTTTTCTACCTTATTTTAACGCTTGGATTAGGAAATTTCATCAAAATTGTAGGGTGTTGACTAATGTCCTTGGAGGATCAACTTCGAGATTCGAGGAAGATGCAAAGGCTAGACCCTAGAGGAGGGGGGATGACGAATGTTCCATTCGGTGTTGAAACTTCCAAATTCCAATCTTTGAAACTTTGATGTATCAGTTTTTTATTTGGCATCCACTACATCATATATATTAGTGCTTTATCCATATTTATGTTCCAATGTGTTTATCTAATGTTGTTGTTGCTTTATATGTTTAAACTTCTGAAAAAAATGAATATATTTTGTATTTTTTAATGTTTGCCGCGGTTTGCCGATTTTTGTTGATTTTTTGCTGTCGTCGAGAAGTTGTATTCAGGTTCCTTGTCGATTTTTTGCCGATGCCGATTTTTTCAACTAGCTTCTTAGACACGTAGGGCATACAAATAAGATAAGATTATGATAATTTTATTATTGGCCAACAAATAAACCAAGAAAATGTAAATGGGACTAGAAAAATATAATAAATGACATACCAATATGAAGGGGTGCCTTAAGCTATTTGGAAAGCATAACGTAAAATTTAACATGATCAATAAGAAAATGTGCAAAAATATTACTTCAAAGAAAGGAGAGCAAAGAGGAGAGAGTGCAAGAGAGTATATTATAGTCTAAGTGGAAGAAGGCGAGGAGGAAGTATCTATCATAAAATCAAGCACAAAGAAGGATTTAATGCACTAGATTTGGGGAGTACCTAGGGCTAAGAGGACATGGTTGGATGATTGTACGAGGCACCTAGGAAACATGAGCATGCCTTCTCTCGACATTTGAGGTCGAGGAAAAGAATCTCTTGATGTGACTCTGCCCTAGGTTGGGTTGTTGTTGATTTGATTTGTGTCAAGAGCAAGTATTCCTAGCTATCAAGGCAAAAATTTGATACACAGGGGTGAGACATAGTGTGTGGTCACATAGACATGGTATTGGTTGCACTACCCATCCAAAGATTTGCTTATCTCTTAGCACCTCCAAGTGGTGAAGTTGATTGGAAAAAAAGGAGGTAATCAATTTGATGTGGCAAGGTTCAAAAGTAGCCTACAAAGTTTGTTGATTGAGAGTCACTACGTCACTCATGTAAAGAACCGATAATCGTTAATAAAGATATAATATGAAGGTGGAAGTGGATCTTGCTAAATCATGGAAGAGGAAGTGGTACTTGCCTCTAGTCTCACAACATATGGGGCACATCTAAAAATGAAACATTTTCATACTCCACCTCTTGGAAATGGCATCACTAATGAAGCATCTCCAATTGTGGTGTATAGTGCTCAGACTTGGTTTAGAGCTAAGATATCCTACCTTGAATTATATAACCTGGAGCCTTTGTATGGGTGATCCAAGACTCAAGTAGCCTCTTGATTTGCATCCAATTGGAGAGTTAAAATCTCCCAATGGTAGTCAGAAGGGATTTAAATGAAATTATTTTAAAGCTTTTGAAAAAATCTTAAAAGCTCAGTGCTTGTGTTTTGTTGACAACTGTTACTGGTGTATTAAATTAGCATACATGACAAGCAAAATACTAAAATTCAGAGAACATAAAACACACACATTTGTTTACACAATACATAAGAGTGTTTTAATTGGAAACCCCTATTGGAGAAGAAACTCTACATGGCCATGAATGAGGTATATTTTACGTTACAGACTACTCATTTGGCTTCATTATTGAACTTGGCTTACAAGCTCTCGCAACGCTTCTTAAACAGCTTTGGCACTACTTTTTATGGTTTGGAGCTTTCCTCATTTCAAGTGTTGAGGCTATCTCTCAGACATTCCTCTATAGTCTCTGACTATGGACTTGCTGCTATATTTCTTAGGCTTTTAGCTGTCCCAGCACATCATGGTTATCTTCTGTGTGCTTTCAAAGGATGTCTATTTATTCCTCGAAACTTCTCTCTCCCTAGTTCTTCATGTTCTCTTTGAGATTTGACTACCCACTTGTATTTTTACTAAGGAGCTATGTTGAATAGAAACAACTTGGAACGAAATAATATGAAACTCATTGGAATGAACCAATGAGTTTCCTCTTCGTCTTTAGTTCACCTCTTGATGGGTTCTTTGCGAGATTTTGTTACAATGGCAGTTCACATACCCTTGATAGGTATGGGTCCAATTTTGGGGTTACAAGCTCGGGAGCTCAAACTCCATTGAAATGACTTCTAGAGTCCTTCGCACGTTGCTTGGAAAACAACTTACATGGCTCTTGTGTGCTTTACAAATGCTCTTCTGTGTTTGATTCACTGGCACAATAAGGGAACAATGTTAGTTGACAACATCGTCATGCTTATGGAGTAAACTCTCATTGACATCAAGCTCATGCTTGTTGATGAGCCCTTTGTAGGCAACTCCTTGGTTGAACGCTTTGTCGATGGCTCCTTGTTCATCAACTCTGTTGAAGAACGATTTGTCTAGGGACTCTTGTTGATGACATCGCTTATTGATCAATTTGCTTGTCAATCACTTGGCAAGTCAATCCCTTGGCATGTCAACTACCTCCTTTTGTCAATGATATGCCTTGTCAATCAATTTTCTGTCGAAGAATAATTTGTTGATGAGTTCTCTTATTGATGACATTGTGTGTTGATCCTTTGGCTTGTCAATCACCTCCTTTGGTTGATGAAATGTCTTGATGCACCTTTGTTGATGATATCCTTTGTTGATCGATTTCTTGTCTATATTGCCTTGTTGATCAATCTCTCCGAACACTTAATCCTTGATTTTTGAAAATTTGGCCCAAAACCTTACCATGGTTTCCGCCTATTACTTTAGAAATTTGACCATTCTTTGATATGAAAAATTATGGGTCACATGTAGATACTATTGGCAAATGTCGTCCTTGATTGCCTTATTGATCTCCAGATGAAGGGGAAGAAGATGGCGAGGAGCATCCAAGGAATAGTTGAAGGGGGGGACACTCAATGGATATGCCATGGATTGAAGCAAATAGGACTCTTCAAAGAACCGAACTCTTTGTCAACTTAATAGGTTTGAGGTAATGTCCATTAAAGAACAAAAGGGCTAGCTAAGGATAGAAAATAAGCCATGGCATTAACCCCTTGAAGAAAGCAAACCAATATGAGAGTACTCTTAAGGCTCATGGGATAGGCACCAATCTCGGCCTGTACAAAAGTCGATGAGACTATTTGTTGTAATGGATTATGTGCTGTAGCACAAGTGACCGTACATATGGATATAAGGTTGTGGGACTAACTCAAAATATTATTTCAATTAGTTTAAATGCCCTCAGAAGTTGTCTAGACATATTGGTCGTCAATGTGTTTATCACTACAACATAGAACTAGAGAAGATTACTATAACAAAGTTATCTCTTTGGGAATTACAACACAAGCTCGTTCTTGGCTTCATCAAGGTTTCCAGTGACACTTTCATTTCCAAGGAGACATTGGTTGGAGCAAGTTTGAGATAGGTACCCAAGGTTTCACAATTGACTTAATTATAACTATTGGGAGCAAAGTATTGCTTCTTGCTTAGGGAGACCTGTGTCATTTGTGATAACAATTCGACCTTTAGGATTTAAAGTTTAATGTTATCAAGCATGTCCTTAATGATTGTAGTTGTTGATGTGGAGTAGGAGCTGACTTGACTCATGGTTTTCATTTTGATATTCATTCTTTCCAATCTTGGATATACTTATCAGCCCCATGGTCCTCTATGGTTCAGTGATAAGGGGTTTGAGTTTACTTTAGATTGATTGGGTTAGGATGGAGGGGATACAAACCCTCCTTAGGTGCATCATTAGAGGATTTTCTCCCATCACATTATTCACGTGCAATTTGGAGCTCATCACTTTAGAATTGAGGTTTTCTTTTGTTCGATGTCTTTTCTTTAGAGTTTGGATCTTTGGCGACTTAACATCAGGGAGGGATCGGTATCAATATCTTGCACATTGTTCTTTTTAGGCCATTGCTTTAGCAAGCCCCACTCGGCATGCTCGTGGCGAGTTCTTTGATGCTTCTCAACTTCTTTAGTGGTGGCCGTCTCTCCAAAGCGTTTACCCCCCTTTAGGTATTCAATGGACATGCCTAGACATCTCTTGACCAAGTAGGAGTTGAATCATGCTATTATGGGAGGATATTTACAGATAGTCTGCCCATATCACTTGGATAGCACCTTCAGAAGGTCTTGGTCCAAAATGGCTTTTTACTTGCAAAATATTTTAGAGCTAAGGGATGGCCTTGTTTTTTTCCCTCCTTATAGATGCCAACATTGGATGAACTTCTGCAGGATTCCCTAGGGCAGTGCTGGGAAGGGTCTTACAAAGTCCAGGTTGAGACTAATCTCCATCTCTAACTTTTGGACAAGATTTGCTAGTGTTAACATAAATTATTGTGGGGTTTGAGAGGCTCCCTCTCCACCTTACTCTGCTACTTCAATTGATGTTGCCTTGCTATCTTTGTGAGAAGTTTTTTGGTTACAAATTTGATCATGTACAGGTCATGCCTTGATCAAAGATCCTTGAGAATATGAACTTCTATTTTTTGCTTGACTTCAACAAAGGAGCAATAAACAACTAGAGACCCAAGATACCTTAGAGCCCAGGTCTGTGAGGCCTTGCTTATCCTCTTGGCCCCCTCCCTCAATAGCTTGATGGGCTTCCTCTTTTAGACCTATGAGGAAATCTCAATACATAGCACGTTGCACAACTTGTACACTTCCATACCAACATATTGACTAGTTCTAGATGGCCCCAAAGTTGGGATCCCCTCGATCAACATACTACTCGCTAGATTTAGTAGAGTACATAGGATTCCATCAGGTGTTTCTTCCCATTGGCCTTAGATGTTAGGTGAGTTGGGCTCTGTCACTCTTGTGCCCTCCTAGGATCATACAACAAGACCACCTCAATCACTGCTACTCCCAGGAGGATATCATCTGCTAGTAGCTGTCTAGACAGATCAAACCTATCTTGACATATCGAAGATCAAGCTGTTTATCACTACAACTAGACATATTGGACCTGGAGCTATTTATCACTACAACTAGACATATTAGACCTCAAGTTGCTTATCACTACAACATAGAACTCGAGAAGATTGCTATGGTAGAATTATATCACTCGCATACCAACAAAGGCTCGTTCTTGGCTTGAAGGTTTATGGTGACACTTTCAATGCTAGGGAGGCATTCGTTGAAGTATGTTTGAGGTAGCTACCTAAGGTTTTATAGTTGAATTCATCATAACTATAATAGACAAATATTCCCCCCCACTTAGGGAGACGTTCTGTGTCATTTGTGATAATGGTTTGACCTTTAACAATTAAAATTTAAGCTTATCGAGCATGTCCTTAATGACTAGTCACTATGGTTGTTGATGTCGAGTAAGATTTGGCCTGACCCTTGGTTTACGCTTTGATATTCATGTTGGCCTATCTTGGATATTCTTTTTAGACCCATGGTCCTTTGTGGTTCGGAGATCTAAGGGCCAAGTTTAATTTAGATCAATTGTGCCAAGATGGAGAGGATCCAAACTCTCCTTCTTAGATGCATCATCCGATGCAAGAGCACTGTCTCACTTCACATTATCGAGGTAGAGTTCAATACCATCCCTTCAGAATTGAGGTTATCTTTCGTTTGGTATCTTTTCTTCATAAAGTTTGTATCTTTGGGGACTCGACATTCAGGAGGGATCAATATCCATATCTTGTACTTTGTTCTTCTGAGTCCATCGCTTCAGTGGGGTCCACCCTACATGCCTGTGGTAGGTTCTGTGAGGCTTCCTGACTTCTTAGTGGGTAGCCATTTCTACAGAGCATCTACCCACTTTATCCTTCGCCCTCCTTATAGATGTGAATATTGGATGCATGCCCTTAAGATTCCCTTGGGGTAGTGTTGCGTTGGTCTCACATAGTCTCGATCGAGATTGATCATCATCTTCAGTAGTTGGACATGATCTGCTAGTGTTGACACTCTTACATGAGCCAGAGACAAAAGCACATCTCATTTTTTGGTGCCACCTTTCTTACAAGATCATATTAGATACAATTGGTTATTTTAGGATTCGAGAGGCTCCCTCACCACCTTCTTACGCCACCTTGACTAATGTTGCCTAGCTCTTTTTGTGAGAGGGTTTTTAGGTTTCATATATCATCATTTACAAGTCATGCCTTCATTGGAGGCCTTTAGGAGGATGACCTTCTATTTTCTAGTTGGCCCCCATAGGGGAGTAACAAATGACAACCGAAAACCCATGATACATTCGAGCCTATATCATTGAGACCTTGTGTCTCCTCTCTACCCCCTCCCTCGAATAGACTTCCTATTCGAGACCTATGAGGATATCTTGTTACATATCACAATTCATCTCGTTATAGATCACAACTCACACACCACCATACTACTAGATTGATCAACTCTAGGTTACCTTAGAGTTGGGCTCCTCTCGACCAATATATAACTCACTAGATTCAACATAGTACATAGGTCTCAAGTAGTTATTTCTTCCCACTTGCCTCAGATATTAGGAAACCTGGGCTTCCTTGCTCTTGTGCACCCCCCCCCCCCCCCCCCCAAGATCATAGAATGAGGCTACCTCAGTGTTGGCCACTGCCTGGATATCCGCTAGTTTTTGGCCCTTACATAGTTCTTGATGACTTTGACGACAAACTGGCCTCTTAGTCTCCCTACTCCTTTATAGCCACTAGCTTGGTCGTCCTTGATATCTTTATGAAGATTTTCAGTTTACAGCACTTTATTATACCTACTATCGACACCTATCTGAGACTCACTCTTTTAGCTTTTCATTGTCTAGAGTCTAGACATGCTGAGGTTGGTCTCTAGTTGACCCTTAGATCTTAGACATTATTTTTTTTTGCTTTTAGTGTTGTTCTAGGAGATGCCTTTGCTCTCACACTTTCTATTGACATTGGATGTATGTTTTAAGTCCCTTTGACCTACTTTTGTGGCTAGGGATCAGATAGCAAGGTCACCTAAGTGTCAACTCCTCCTTGGAGGATATCATTTGCCAGTGCTTTGGCCTTTACATAGTCCTTGATGACATCGATGATGAGTCCACCTCCCAGTCTCCTTACTTGCCCTTGGCTGTCAGCTCCAGTTGTCCTTGACATCTTTCCAGAAATTTTCGGATTATTAGCCTTTCATTAGCTACACGTGTTGAGGCTAGTCTCTACTGGTCCTTAGAACTTAGACATTTTTATTTTTCTGCTTTTAGAATTGTTCTAGGAGATGCCTTGGCACTCACACTTTGTATTGACACTGGATGTACTTTTGTAGTCCCTTTGACATACTTTTGTGCTCTTTTGTTGGACATGCATAAAATTATCTTGACTTATGTTATCTAATCTTTAGCTAGTTTGGTCCAGCAGAGAGTCAAGACTTTGATTCAAGGCCGATGATACTTGATTTTTTAATTCTCATCTGACATACGACTTATGAGTGCTCTGTGTACATTGTTAGCATTTGGTTACCTGAATATAGATTATCTGTGATTGAAACTGGTAGCTTGTAAACATATTAGGCACTGCCCATTAACCTTCTACAATATATTGGCATTCACTAGCCCCATCTGTTGCTTTTACGTAGTTGTTTCATCAGTGCTGTAATACGTCTTCTATATATCCCTCAAAGTTTTGTATCCTGTAAGAATGTTTTGAATTACTCGTTATATTTATTCAAAATCCCAAAGTTAAATAATTGTGCATTTCAGTGGACATGTCTGAATTTAGGTTCCAATGATCTGGGGAAGTTCTGCCAGCTTTGGAATGGTTTATGTTACTGCAAAAGTATAGGGTGGATGGAAGTCAGAGATGCGACTACTATAGAAGTAAAACTCAAGAAAGTACTCTTTACATCCGTAACCCGTTCTCTTCTCATTGTGGATATGGGGTATAACTTTTGATTCCAAGAGAAATAGTGTAATATGCCATTGTCTCTATCAACACCTTCAGATGATGGTCAAACTGTCAACCAAACTTAAAAGGAGGTCGGTATTTCCAGGGTTCTCATAGACTGACTTACAAAATGATGAGATACTGCTTTGATGTCTATGATTAAGCACAGACACTTGTCTGAGAGCTGAAGGAAAAACTCTGTAACAGCAGATTTGGTGGTTATGGGCATGTCTTGATGTGTTTAATGAAACTGTGTGTTTATTTGAAATTAGAAGTCTGATCTCATTTAGGACAACTTTGTCTGTTAGACCTGGACCTAAAGTTACCTACTCAACTTCTGGTTGGCTGATGTAAATATTGAGCTGATATGGATGACTGAAATATTAGGTTAACCACCTTGATGGTTTAATAAAAAGGTTTTTCATCACTATGGGCCTGTTTCTTAGTTTGATTTCTTATCCTTGTGTTTTTCCTGGTAAATCTTTTTAATGCAGATAATTTGAAGGTTGTAAAGGCTACTTGTCCATAAAGTGAGCTTTTCCAGATATTGGGTGTATACTTTATTTTTTAAATGAAATACAAATGGATGATTTTCTACTTGTAAAATGAACAGCTCTCTCTTGTATCCCATTTTGAACATGCATCTATTCTGTAGAGAGAAACTCAGCAGCAGCCATTTAGTCTCCTCTGCCATTCTGTATTGAAAGTTTCGTGTTAGCATGCAGAGTGATGTAGCTACTTGTTAGTAATATACTCTATATCTAGTGCACTAGTTATTTTGATGAGTTTTATATTTATTGCCTCAGGCTGCTGAGTGGATGGCAATAACCAGAAAGTCAGAAACTGTTAGTAAATTAGTATATCCTCTAGCCACTCTACACTACAATGCTCAAAATTTTATGCTACATATTTCAGTTGCAATCCCAGTCTCAGAAGTAACGGAGTCCATAAAAATGAATCACAGCCAATTAGTTTCTGCTCTCTGATTTCTACCTGCTCTATGGTTAATACTTCATGCATCAGCTTGGTGAGTAGTTTGTGGTGCTAAACTAAAGACCTGGAATCAACTCATTGAGCAAGGGTAACTGCTTCAAGGCATAGGTTACGCATTGATTTTACTTGCATATCGTCTTAGTGTTATTCCCAGGGCACCAACCTCCCAAATTACTGGAGAATGTATGATGTGATTTAAGACTTATTTACTGCCACTACATGCAGTGCTCTACTAATGGCTCCTTCCGGAAAATCCTACACATGCAGCTCCAATTTCCTGCAAGACAACACTGATCTCCAATACAGAGATATATATACAGGCTAATTAATTATTTGGAGAAATTCCTGTTACACCTTGCATTCTGTTAGGTTTTATGCAAAACTCGTCTCATAGATTCGAGGAGCACTGTTTACTTCATTGTTTAAGAATTGCTATGTTGACATTATAGTGGGTTGTGTATATATATATTTTTAGTAGTATTTGCCAATGTATGTTTATAGGTGTTTGATATTGACAATAATTACTCTCGTGGTGTTGTGATGCTGTCAATATTCATGTGGACTGCAGGCTGTATTTTTTGGGCAGTTGTCCTCGATAGAAACACGGAAGGTTGTTGAACGCCTTATAAACTATATACTTTTCAAGGTAAGGTAATGGTGTCTTCTTTCTTTTGCATTTAGTATGTTCATCTCCAGCATTAACATGCAATATTTTAAATGGAATGTCATGTAAGTGTTGGCAAGAAGCAATTTAGAATAGCATGTACCATCTCCATCTTCTTTTTGGAATAATAAGCACTTGGTCTGACTTGCAACTTTTTTTGGGTCTTAATCAGTCTGTTTTGCATTAATGGTTTTAATATGGTTTGCATAGTGTGAGTCCCTGAATCGCGAAAGGGTTGTTTGTTCTGAAATAAATTCTTGGCCCATTGCATGGTTGGGTTTTATGCTGTGCAGCTTCTTGTTTCTCATAATGCAGTTATAGTGTTGTAAATAGTAAAGACAACTTGGACTTTTCCACCATGTCATTAGGTAGTAGATGTAGAGAAAACCTGAAATAATATTCTAATGGCGTAGTACAGGATGTGGTAGACGTTTCTGAATTTCTAGTTAATTTATTCAACATGCAGGGAGAATATTTAACAACTTTTTTAAGGCACAATTTGTGACTTTGGGATTTGTAATCTGAGTAGAGTATTCATAGGAATTGGACTAACAGCAGGAATGTGTATCATAAGAAAATCTAAAAGTAGGGGAGGTAATTTTCTTATGTGCATGCTTTTCACTTGGAAGGTATCAAATAATCTTTAAATAGAAGTTGTGACTTGGTAATCAATATCAATTCAAAATACTAATAATTGGGCATAGACATTTAACAGTCGTGATTTTAGCTTTATTTACTTTAACATACACAGAAGAGAATGGAGTACATCCAAATCTGAGTTCCCTTTTTCTAGTTAAAACATCCAATGAAGCAGAAAGAAACATGTCTGAATTCTGAGCCGTTTTTGATTTTGTATGCTAAGATCATCCAATTTTCTACATATCTGAGCCATTTTTGATTTTGTATGCTAAGATCATCCAATTTTCTACATATTGCACGCCAAAACTTCTAATTATTTGGGTATATTGCTCTGCTATTACTTGAACAGGGGATTTTTCTCACATGGGTAGTGCAGCCAGATGTTGTGCAAATAGCATTATGGTTGACTTGGTTTTCAGTTCTCGGGTCACTGAAGGTAATGTAGTGTATTTCAACTTTCAACTGGGTTTATTATTTCTTTTCAATCACCTAATGAGCATATTGTTCTTATTCTTTATACTTGTTGCGGTGAATTTGTTTTTTCCTGCAGTTTACTGTTCTACTAATCACTGTTCATCGTTTTCATCAGATGTTTCAGGGGTTGGCAAAAGATCGCCTTGAGCGGTTGAATGCATCTCCTTCTGCAACACCATGGGCACATTTAAGAGTGTTTTCAGTACTAGTATTGGTACTTTTCTCGGATTTGTTTTGGTAAAATCTTGCATCGTTGAAACTTGAATCTCATAATGTGAAATTAAAATGGTACCACCTTTGTTGCTTGATGTGTCACATGTTTCAATAAAATGTCAAAACCTTTTTAATCAGTAAAGTCAGTTATAAACTTATACTTGCCCTCTCAATTCATAAACAAATTTAGATTTACCTAAAGATCTAACAGCCAGCTTTTGTAGGCATGTCTGATAGAATTTATCTGTTTAGCTTGGCTAGCTTTCTCCACAGCATCAGGCCAAACACAGTCAGCAGAGAGGGTGCTTTCAGCTTTTACTTACAACAGTCAAGGAACATGTTTAATGAGGGCACAGTAGGCAGGGATATAGGCTGCTGTTTGGTAGAGGGCGCATGCATGCTGAAACAGCATGTATGCGCTACCTTCAGTTTATGTCCAGTTTCAGATTTAGCAGTTCCAGACTTCCAGTTTTAGATGGAGTTAGTCTATTGTCGGAGGTTTGCTTTTGTTAGTCTTCATTTAGCTTTCAGTTCAGTTCCTTTTTAGAATGCATGCATGGTCTAAGTTTAGACAGGGCACATGAGAGAGAAGCCTTCCAGATTTATATGGGGTGGTTTTCCCAAGGTATGATGACCAATGATTACATGCTGTCAGTCTTCTCCAGATGGGTGCTTTATTCTAGGAAGTTTTCTCATGCATGCTGGGTGCATTACACTAGGCAGATTTAGGTTTAGAGTTTTCCATCCCAGCCTAGACGCACCTCAGGGATGGAGTGCAGTAACTGTAACCCTACCTCTCCTTTTCTTTAAAGGAGAGAGAGGATCTTCTGCTGAGATAGTTAACGAGTTAATGCTTTTCAGCTATAGCATTAGAGTTTACTGTTTTCTAGATTTAATGATGCAGATTTAAGAGCTTTTGATTTTTCGTGTATTTTCTGTTAGTGTTTCCAGCAGCATGTGTTTGTAGATTATAATATTGAGAGTTTACAGTTTTGATAGGTTTCAATTTTTAAGCTATTTAGGGCTTATTTATCCTTTGAGTGCAAACTCTGCTTACCATGGTTTGAGAAATTTCAACTATGTCAATTGTTTGAGTAATGAGCTAGCTGCTAGGCTTGCCAATGCAGGATTACACTTAAATGCAGTGAGGGAATGGTACACTCTTCAAGCATTGATCTGTGGGAAAAGCAGATGCTAGGAGATGTTGGTAACAAGGTATGGTGGAAGCCCTCTTGAAGCTGGGTTTTAGTGTTAAGAGGAATGGCAAGAATAAAGTCAGGGACTAGGGTAGTACTGACATAAGGCAAATGTCGTGAGTGAATCAGCTTATAGATGGACAGTGGAAGTGCAGAAAGGCTGAAAGGAGAATTTGGATCAGGATGGTCTGTGCAGACTAAATAGTGACTAATAAGGGATTTCAGCTCCAAAGAAGTTTGGTACCCTGAGAATGGAGTCTTAAGAAAATGCAAGAATGTTTTCATCATTGCCAAGACGGCAAGGGGGGAGTTTAGAGACCTGTTGAAAGAAATGGAAGGGGGATTCTATGACTTCGAAGGAGTTTGTTTGTTGAGGTAGGAAGGGTCTTCAATTTCTGCAGTCTGTACTTCAAAGTAGGTGAAAGCTACAACCAGACAGGATGAGTGGAACAGAGAATTTTAAATGAGTCAGAGAGACTGGAGCAGAAGTTGGATGGCCTTGAACGAGTTAGAAACTTAGAGCAGCTGAATAACCTCTTTGATGCCGTTTTTCAATTGTGTCAATTAGAAGACCTTTGGTATCACTGCTTGGTGGTCAGTCTAAGAAGTGAGAATGCCTCTTGATGTGTTGTTTTTGATGACATGTTTATTTATAACTCTGCACATAGTGGTACTATATGGATAGTTATAGTACGTAGATTTGGAGCTCCAATTTGGTTTTGTCTATATGTTAACAAGTGTAGTTGGATATAAGTTATCTTGCAATCGTCTTCGATTTCTCTCTATATTTCTGCTTTTTTCAGGACCTTGTTTATTTTTGCCGATATTTTCCCCTAAATTTCTATGAGTTATATCCTAACCATTCATGATATATTCCTCAAAATTGTACTTGCAACATGGATATAACTGATACAATATTGGATCGAATTATAACTCTGTTATGAGGTTGATTTCGAAGTTTTGAATTGCTCACATTGTTTATGGGAAGTTTGTTTTGAGGATCTTTTAGATAGCTACTTGTACTTCAAAAAACCTTTGAATATAAAGATTTAGATGTCACCTACTGTGCTACGTAGTGAAGAATTCAAATTATGTTATGAATCTTTTAGTTTCAAAGGTTTATGAATCAGGAAGACAATGAAATTATTTTGTGCATGATTCTATTGGAGGAGGACCAAAGCATGAGAAAATTCAAAATATTGCAATACATTTCTACCACTATTATGTAATTGCAGTTTCCTGAACTTTGAAGTACTGTCCAAGATGATTATCTAAGTGATAGAATGACTCTTGCCTTTTAAAAGGACAAAGCTTTTACTCAAGTATACAATCAAGGAAAAGGGTATTCTAAGTTTGTCAAAATACGTCAAATACATTTGTTGTAAGGAAAGTAAAAGTAAATAAATCGAGATGCCATTACAAATTCTAACTAGCAGGTGGGTTAAAATAGTTTATCTAATAATAATAATAATAGTGATGATGTTATATTTTAAGGTCACAGCCTAGCCAGATGCCAATTTGACATATGAGATCCATTGGCACTTTAACTGCTTAGTCTGCCGAGATGTACATACCCTACGCTCCTTTGGATTCAATCTTGTATCTCCAACAAGGAAACACATGTTCTTAACCATTAGGTGCATCGATGCTGTAAACCACAGGTAACTATATTCTCTGTTTCTTTGTCAGCAACTATGGTTAGTTCAATAGTCAATGAATTTGCTTTTTTTGGATATAATTGTTACTCTCTTCAGGTGGTTTTATTGAATGATCTTTTCAATTCTTCATTTAATAAAAGAAATACCATCAAAAGATTCTTGAGATAAAGTTCTCAGTGAGGATCATCATATTTGTATTTGCTTAGAAAGCTTTTTAAGATTAATTAATAATTTAATTGTAAGGAAATCTCATTATCCCTATAGTGTTCATCCTATGTTGGAAACGTTAGTGTGTGAATTCTTCCAAGTGTCAACAGCACCTGTCCAACAATACCTGTTCCTTATTGTTGCTTTATCTAGGGTAACAATTGATCAAATCACAAGCAGGAAAGAATTTTATTCTCCACTATATAGATTGGATATGAAGGGGCTTTTTCTGTATCTTTACCCATAAATTTCTCCATTTATGATTTTATCGAAACCCTTTCCTTTAGAAGTTTTGGAACTGGTTTGTTCCCGTGGGTTTCCCAATGACTTATTTTCAATAGGAGTCATACTTAGCTAAATTTGAAGTCCTTATTGTCAACTTCTTATTGAAAATTACTTATCCTTCTGTTGTCAACATTTTCCATGGTCACAAGTCACCCAAAAATTTTGACGGCTGTTTTTGATAGCCATTTCTGTTGTTCATTTCCTTTGTCATACTTAATCATTTTTATAGTTTTTCTTGGACATCTGTCATCAGTAATCACTTGCCATTCTGCCATTGGAAATTCTCGTCTCAAGAAGGCTAAGTCATGATCAACCATCACCTCACAAAAGGTACCTAGGGAAGACCACACCATACCCTTACAATTCCAACAAGCAATAGAGATGTCCCCAAGTTGGCAGGGGTAGGCAGATCTCTCATTTTAATTGGAAACCACATGTATTTAAAATGCTCATTACGGTGACCACTGACTAGTGTAACTAGACAGGGAGGACAATCTTTAGATAAGACAAGTTATCCGACCATATCTGTGAACTTTCCTTGAGTGATATGTACTTTGTTTGAAGATAGATGGCGAAAGATACCTTGAGAATAAGGGGGAATATTCTCTTAAGGTTCTCTTGCTTCTCTATCAAGAAGACTAAATCACGATCAACCCTCACCTCACAAAAAGTATCTAGAGAAGACCACACGATTCCATTACAAATCCAATAAGCTATAGAGATACTCTCAAGTTGGCAGGGGCATGTATATGGTATCATTTGGAAATTCGAGGGATGAGGGTCAGCCCACCCTAAGGCGGAGAATCTTGAATCACTGTTCTAAGGTTCCAGATCACAGCCCATTTTCTTTTAATTCCTTGCTGTGACTATCTTGGGTCAACGTTTCTCGCGTTATTCAACTAGTAGTCATGTGAGGTCTTTGTCAATAAAGACTGTGCTGGGGAGGCAGAAAAGCTTTTTCTTGGCATTAAAAGCTTGAAGATGGTCTTGTTAAGTGAATAATGAACTGGGATTGCTTTGTCTCCAAATGCCTAGCGAAATGCTCTCCATCATCTTTTTCAGCAAACTTCAAACACTATTTTTTATTGCTCATCGAAGTGCACTTTTGGCCCTATTTTTATATCGAAAATGTTATTTCCATATTGATTTGAATTTTTTTAGCTTTTGTATGCCCCATAACTCATATACTTATGAACCATGGATGGCCATAACTGGTATTTCTGCAAACAAGGCCAACCAATAGTGTATGCTTTAAATGTGAAAAAATGGAAAGGAGGATGATATGTGTCCTTAAAAATTTCGGTAATAAACACAGGACTGGCCTATATTATTAAAGGTTGCTAATAAACAGAAGTCTTGTAGTTGTTACAACAAGACAAGCTTTTGGTTTCTTGGCTAGTAAAGCATCGACAAGGATGATAACAACCCTAAATTATAATATTAGTAAATTTATCTGTAACCATTTTTAATTAATTTGAAGAGCATGGCTGTTATTTGTCTGGGTGATTTCCTTGTCATTAGTATATTTATGAGATATTTCCTTGTGTTTCTTTTCTCATGAAATACAGCTAGAGATAGATAGACGTAAAATACAGCCTGTGGTTGGTCATGTTACAAGCCAAAACAGTAGTCCGGACTGTTCAGTAATGATCTTTCTGTGGGGTCTCTTGCTCTTATTCCTATTGCTGACATTTTGTTTTTATGTACAATCTAGCTGTAAGAAGTCTCTTTATGGTAGACAGACCCCTTAGGCTCTTTGCAAAGGTTCTTGTAGTGTCATTTGCAAATTCTTGAATCTTTATTCTGGGTTAGTGGAGGTTTGGCATGTATTTTCTGTAGCTGGAGTTAGGAATAAGGAGAAAAGTGGTAGCTTTTGAAAAAGTTACTGTAGTGTCATTTGCCAATTCTTGAATCTTGATTTTGTGTTGCTGAAGTCATTTGCAAATTCTTGAGTCTTGATTTTGGGTTACTTAACGTTTTGGCATGTAAATTTCTGTCCGTGGAGGTAAGATGAGGTGAAAATTAATTTAATCACATTGTTAGTGCCTAATTTTAATCATTGTTTGCAGGATTAGGCTGTGTACAATGGTATCCAAGGGCGCTGGAACCAGCACATTTTGGCTATTGCTCTTTGAGCCTCTTAGTATTGCCTTTGAAACACTGCAGGTAATAGTTTTGTAGTGTTTTAAACGCTGATGCATGAGTGATAATTTCTTACCCAATTCTTTGGATGCTTTGTAACTTGAAATTTGCAGGCAGTTATGGTACACGGTTTGCAGCTTATTGACACTTGGCATCGACATTCTGATGATGACACAGTGCATTGCCAAGGATCACCATCCTCTGATAGATCTGCAACAGGTTTATTTTTTAAAGAAACTTTCCTCAATGCCATCATGTATATGTGTTTTTGTTGCTATCAGGATAACTACAGTTTATATTCAATATGCCAGCTTAGATCCATCTTAACCTTGGATCAATTAAGCATCAAGGGGGATAAAAAGAAATTGAGATGCAAATCTCTCGATGTTTAGAAGATCTCGAGTTAAGATGGATCTATGTTTATGTGTGTGAAGCATGAATGGTGCACAACTCATCCATACTGGGATGTTATGTTTTTTTGTTAAATATTATATTGGGCTGACTTACGTTACTCGTCTCTCTCATACTGGTCTGTAGAATGCACTTCACCATTAAATACGTTCATTCACTTTATATATATATGTGTGTTTGTGTGTGTATGTATGTATGTATTTTAGTTTTTGTACTTATCGTATGTATGTATGTATGAATGTATATATATATGTATGTATGTGTATGTGTGTATGTATGTATGTATGTATTTTAGTTTTTTTACGTACTGTCGATGTTTAAATATTTATTGTTATTATTAGTTTTAAATGCCACATTTCAGCTCACTGTTGAGCATAGACTTTACACATCTCACACATTCTGGTCTGTAGAATGTGCCTTTTGGCAAAATTATTTATGGGTATTGCACTTGTGATTAGTTCCACGAAGGTACTTGATTTAGGTTACTTTCAAAGATGGAATTTATCTATTGGTATGTTGGCTTCTGCAGACCATGTGATATTTTCATTTATACATGCGTTGGATCACTAATTCATTTTGGATAGATCATGGGAGTATCTTAACACATCATGGAATAATTAGTTATAAGAAATTGTGCTGATTTAATATTAACCAGACTCTTCATTTTAGTCCAAGTGGAATTGAACCTGGCAATCTTAACACAAGAGGTATAACCTAACTAATATTAACACAACTATAATATTCTTTTTTTAACAAGAATGGTAGCATTATCATTAATATATAAAAGGTTGCGGCCGAACCAGATAGCATACAGCCGCAAAGTGACATACAGATTTCAAAAAGATGCTTAAATTGTCAACTTCATTCGTAAAACTCCTGGGAAACTAAATTCATTGCGGCTATATATTCTCACGAACTGTCCTCCTAACAACATTACATGCAAAACATAATAAAAACCAGGTCTTGTTACATGAAACCATGCCCGCTATTGTTTTCCTGTATTTCTTTGTCATTCTTCTCTTGCTGTCCAAGCTTTGCTTGACTGACCGCTTCCTCTTCCTCCCCAGGAACCTGCTGGACAGTGGCATCTTCCTTGCAATCTTCCAAGGATGAACCACCATGGATTGTGAACTAAGAGCAAAACCCAATATTATATTGTAATGCATATCATGATCAGCATTCAACTTTTTCAATTTTCTGTTGTTGGCTTCCATTGTCCTCTCTATGCTTGCATTCCTGGTCACTTGGGCTTCGATGTGATTCCTCCGACTTTCATTTAAATCGAAATTGCTGCCTGGAGGACATCCAGTTGCTGACACAAAGACCTGATGATCTTCTGCTGGTCCACACACTCACAGTACGCACATTTGCCCATGTGTCCATGCTCTGGTATGGTGATTGGATACCAGGCAGAGGAATAAAAAATGGTGTCCAAATCTCCACTCTGTGTTGACTGCCATTCTTCCACCCAGAGATAACCTGAATCAAAATCAAATTCGTTGAACTGGTCCACAGAAAAAGGCCCGGGTACCTGCATAATATCTTCAAGACAAACAGTGCTGCAATCTCCCGTAAAACCCCAAAGCCAAGGAGACCAGGCTATAAGGCCGTGTCTAAAACAACCAGGCCAGACGACTGCCAAACTAGCAATGAAAATCACCACCCCGGGGAAGTGTATTATCTGACCTGCGTTGCGTAATCCATCATTTCAAACTTAATGCTCCTCCTGCGAAGACTGGTGCATATGTATGCACTTGGGCTTCAATGTGATTCCCTGGACTTTCATTTAAATGTGAATTTGCTGCCTGGAGTACATCCGGTTGCTGACACAAAGACCTGATGATCTTCTGCTGGTCCACACACTCACAGTAAGCACATTTGCCCATGTGTCCATGCTCTGGTATGGTGATTGGATACCAGGCAGAGGTATAAAAAATGGTGTCCAATCTTCACTCTGTGTTGACTGCTGTTCTGCTACCCAGAGATAACCTGAACCAAAATCAAATTCGTTGAACTGGTCCACAGAAAAAGGCCTGGTTACCTGCATAATATCTTCAAGACAAACAGTGCTGTAATCTCCCATATAACCGCAAAGCCAAGGATACCAGGCTATAAGGCCTTGTATAAAACAAGTCAGATGACTGCCAAACTAGCAATGAAAATCACCACCCTGGGAAAGTGTATTATCTGACCTGCATTGTTGAATCCATCATTTCAAACTTAATGCTCCTCCTGTGAAGGCTGGTGCACATGTATGAGGGGTATGGGGGAGGGAGGGAGCCTAAATGGTCTCCTCGTTCCTCTCCATTAGCCACTTGTCACCCAAATGCTCGTGCTTGCTAAATCTAATGTCTAATTTCATGGGATTGAATTAATGATGGGGTTAACCCCATTTTTAATTAAATTCCCTTTGCTTAAGCTAACTGCCATATTTGCCATTGAATCTGCATGGGAATTACAGGCTTGGATTATGTGATTGAATGTGACATCATCGGAGTATGAAAAAAGTGCCCTCCCCGGGGGCACGTGCTGCCCCTAACATACTATAATATTAATCTACATAATGCACCTTAGTTTTCCTTATGTTTAGATCAAATTAGTAATGCACTTGTGCATTCCATATGTTTCGTCGAAATTAAAATAATGTTATATTAGTTGAATGGGTTTACTATGATAAAATTTAGGTGTAATAGTGCTTGGTGGTTAATCAGTTTCTCATTGGATCTTTTTGTCACGAGAAAATAAGGCTTCTACAGGAAATAGTTTTATGCTGAAATTTCTTACAACTATTATCTACATAGCTTCATCAGTATTGGCTTAGCATGGACAAGTTAAGGTATTTTGGATGTGTACCTATGCAAATTAAATGTATGCAATTCACTACACGCAGAAATAATTTTATAGTAAAGTTATTCTAATGTCAGTAAAAGTTTGCAGGTGCCTCATGGGAATGGAAAGGAACTATTATTAGGAACTGTGGTTTTTTCATGGAAGTTGTAACTTTGTTGATGGCCTTTGGACACTGTTTGCACATTTGGTGGCTTCGGGGTCTTGCATTCCAACTTGTAGATGCTGTGCTTTTCTTGAATCTGCGTGTAAGATCTTTTCTTTCTGAGTTATGCTGAATTCATAATATTTTTTAGGGAAGGATGATAAATCAGTTTGGAATTCTTACTTGATTTGCTTTACTAGTTTATGATGGGAGGTGTTTACTTGACAGGCACTTTTGAGTGCAATTTTGAAGCGGATCAAGGGCTTTATGAGGTTGAGAACAGCAATGAATACTCTACAGGGAGCATTACCTGATGCTACGCAAGAAGAATTGCATGCATATGACGATGAATGTGCAATTTGCAAGGCAAGATAATATACATTTTCGCATGTTGCAAATTTGTTCCAAGTTTTTTGCATACTGTTTGTTCTGGTTGATTTTTTCATGTCTAATCTACCGATAGGTTCATTGCTAATATGACATATTGCTAACACAGGAACCTATGGCCAGGGCCAAAAGACTACCTTGCGGACACCTTTTCCATCTTTCATGTCTGAGATCCTGGTATGATTCATAGCACATTTGTTATACTGTACAGGTCATTTTGTGTCATTATTTCCCACTCTCTTGGATTAAGCATACTGGCTATGTTGTGCAAGATATCCTCTCCTTGCATTTCCCCTGGCAGGAGGGGGTGCTGCTGAAATTAGAGCACATGAAACCTCTGGACAAGCTTTGGGGTGGTTTCCTGGGTGTGTCCGAGGAAATTACCCTGTTTCTGGATGTATTTGGCTAAGGAATAGCTCTATTTAAATGAGTCGTGGGAGACAGTCTCGACTCTCTCCTATGATGACCCATGTAAGATATTTTATAAGAAAAATAGTCTATAAATGTTATATAAGTATTAGCATGCAAAAGGTACTTGCTGCTTATGTGTAGGTACTAATATGTGCGATGTTGACCAATATATAATACATACTCATTTATTATAATGCATTATGTCTGGAAGAAACACCCCTAAATTTTCCAGGGAATGACGACAAATATATAATATTTTAAATTGTATTAATATTATAAGAACTATATTAAATATCATATCATTAATATTACATATACAAGATGTTCCATTGTATTAATATTAATAATTGTGTTCAGAACTATATGATATAATCTATATATATTACAATTTACATGTAGATATAATTGATATATTATGTTTTTGTGTGTGTTTTTTCTTTTTTTTGAAGGAAATCCTCTGTGGGAAACCTAGGGGTCGCTTCCCCACATTCATAGATGGCATCCCTAGTAAACCCATCGGCGTAGATTTGGAGGTATTTTTGAGTGAAAAACTCAAATAATTAAAATCACTAAAAAATAATTTTAATTATCCAAGTGAAAAAACACTCGATGAAAGGACTTCCCTAATGATAAAGTCTTAGGTGACTACTGACTAAGTTACACAAAAATTGACTCTCATGCTGACATATCCTTACAAAATCCCCCGCAAGGGTGCGGAAATTTCATGGAGAGAAGATAAGAAAAAGAGCTGCCTCGCTTGAATAAATCATTAAGTAATTCGTTCTCATCTTCAAGGCACATTCAGCATGTGCATGGTACATCGCAGTGTTATCGGAACCGGACCGGAACCGGCAAAACCGGCCGGTCTGACCGGTTTACAGAGTTAACCAGTCCGGTTAGTGACCAAAACCGGTTGAACCGGATTTTTTACTGAACCGGATACTGAACCAGCCAGAACCGGTCAAAACCGGCCGAACCGGCCAGAACCGGACAAAACCGGCCCGAACCGGCCGGTCCGTACAATGGACCCACAAAACTGAAATTTAAAAAAAAAAAAAACACAAAAAACAAGTTTTCTATGCTTCTATGATCAGTTTATTGTTATTCATTAGTACTATGGTTGCCATTTCGAGCCTCTTTGTTGATGTGCTTTGGTTCAGAACCTCAGAGATGTATTGCACTAGGTGTTGTTTTGGTTATTTGCATCCATACTTGCTATATATATGAGAAACTTTGCATATTTGTGTATTAATGGTTTGGATTCATATGTATGCACATGAATATATATGTTTTTTTACAAAATATGAATATTTTATGTATGTTTTTAGTCGCCCGGTTTTTTTCCCGGTTTTTTTCCGGTTCCGGTCCGGTTCACATTTTGGGCTTCGCCGGTTCGATGACCGGTCCGGTTCCGATAACATTGGTACATCGCTGTCCACCTAGTTGGTTTTGGTGGTCAACAACGCCCAAGTACATAAGTGTAATGATAAAATATGAAAATACAATGTTAATACATGGAGAGTGGGTCTGCTAGGGGTCATGTTATCCCCCTAGGGAGATCATATAACAGCTACAACATAGGCAAAGTGTCAACATGAAATCGCTGCCCAAAAAATACGCCCTCTCCTAGAGGTGCAACTTGGCCAAGAGAAAACAAGTGTGGAAGTGGGGCCCCAATGTGAGATAAACATGTGCTATGAAGTCCATGGTCCCTCTATACCATAAGAAAAATATTCCATGCCACTTTATTGCCATACATTCACGTTTTGAGAAACTTAATAAACCATGGTCACTTAATTAATTTAATTAAAATGCTGATAATTCCTATAAGTAACCAATTTTTCCCATAATGTGCTCTTCCTTTGCCCAAAACTCCGATCTGAATGCATAAATGAAATCAAAGGCATGAAATCCATAGGAAATGACTACTCATATGCCATATATCCATCTGTGGAGTGATTTGGAGGAAAATCCATGCCCAATAATTAAAATATATAACCTTGTAAATAATAATAAATCTGTATCCGGGCAAAAATCCATTGAATAAGGCATGGAATGGTCTGATGGACATCCATAGGCATAAACGGACATGAAATGAGTGTCCGTAGTCACGCCCGCTCCCGAGCCTTGTTGGGTGACCAAATCAAGGGTTGACCATGTCAAACTTGGTCAAACATGGTCAAACAGGCCAAAACTGATGACTGATCCAAAATTGAGTGTCTTTGCATGCACAAGGTGTTAGAATTACTTTCCAAATTATATTAGTAGTGGCCATAAATCATAAATGGCCTATAGCAGTGGTGATCATAACAAACATCATAAAATATAGATCAAGTAATTGACAGTTTTACAACAAAAATGAAGTCCTAGACATATGCTCAGGTTCACATTCACTCCCATGTACAAGTTAGACCATCCATCATTTGCCCTGGGTAAGGTGGAAGCAGTGAAAGGCTAGGCCAAATGAAGTTTGACTTATGTGGACAAGACTAGTGATCTCTTTGAGTACAAGGGAAAAGGGAGATACCCTGACATATATTGGTTAAGCTGACACTAGGGAAGGGTAGTGTCTCACAAATGGAATGAGTTGAGTGGGAGGCATTCATTCAACTCTAACAAGTGCCTTTATTGCATTTCATTTCTTCTTGCTTTTTGCAAGTCTTTGACTTTCATTTAGGTCTGCATCCTTTTAGTTATGGCATTAAGCTTTGATGCATTTTATAAGACCTTTTTATTTTACGACTCTTCGGATTTTACATGTGCTCTAAGCACAACTAACTGCAACTTTCATCCAAGGTGATTTCATTTCATATGGAAGTAGCTTGCTTTGAGTCTAGCCAATACCCCTCGGGCAACTAACCAGCCTTAGCTCATGTCACAACACCAGCGGGTACTCTTGGCCCAGAAGTGAATCATGGGGTCAGCTGGAGGGAATCGTCCACAATCGGGACCAAACATCGGGGGCAACCAACTAGAGAGGTCAAGGCTTCAGAAACCCAACTCACTTAAGCACAGGACTCAACACCGACGGGTTCCTTCGGCCCAGAAGGGTCAAGGATTCGGCAAGTTTTGTTGCATAACTCAGAGCCGAGGCACAGAACAACATGGAGGCCTTTCCAGTACAGAGGTCAAGGTGGGGAAGGCTCTTTGATCTCAAAAGTCTCATCCAAGTCAAGGGGAAAGGACTGCATAATGGACAAACAGATGGATGGATTACAAGTGAAAAAGATTGTGCCAAAGACAAGTGGGGAATGGGCTAAGTTGTACAAGGGGTAACCCTACTATTGAGCATATGCCTAAAGTCTTAACATTATGTTGTTTCACCATTCAATTGCTAGTCCAGAAGCAACCAGTCGACAAATAATCACCACACTACTATCACATATGACTAATCACATCTACTAAGATAATCAGGAAAGGCAACAATATGTGTAAAGTTGCAAACCTCATGCCATATACCTGCTCAGTCATCTCTGCATCTGGATCTGGACCTGGAAGACCTTTGACTGTCTGGGGGCAAAGAAGATGCATATCAGCTGTCTGCTCTGCTGCACTGCTAAAGTGACCATGGCCTACCAAGCATCTCTCAGGGATCATGTGGGCTCAAAAGTGACAAGGCAAGCCTGGCAATGCTGCTCTGGGGTTCTAGTTGTCTCTGAAAGTACTCTGCCACTGATCATCACTGCTCAAAAATAGGTTCAACTCAGTGTAGGACTGGCTCGGGTATGGAACAAAACTGGTCTGTAACATCATGGTAGCCCAGCTACTATGGATTTGATAACAGTTATATACCTGTACTTTGAGGCTTGATCTCTTATATTATGTTGAATATGCTGGATATCGCGCTTTCCTGTTATGTTGATTGGTAGTATAAGCTTTACATGCTCATGTGTCCTCTGCATGTAGTTGTATTTTTTTTCCCTTGGAATATAATTTGTCCCACCCTCAAGCCCGTAAGCAAGGGTGAGATTTCTGGTACCTTGTCAGTCATCATCAACAGTCGGCTCACAAAGAGCCCCATCAACAATTGATTCGTGAAGAGCGAACTTGTCACAAGTGGGAATTGAACCCGTGTGGAGAGGATAACATTTCTCCTCTCAACCACCCATGCTAGGCCCAATTGACAGTCTCTTTTGCTAGTTGTTACATGATGTTCAACCACCCATGCTAGGCCCAATTGACAGTCTCTTTTGCTAGTTGTTACATGATGTTTTTCTGATGTATATTATGATTAACCTGAGTGAAGGCTAATTAAATCTTTATTTTCTTGAGGATTTCGTTGCTGATCTATTTTCAGTCATGAGTTCATTGCAGGATGGTAATTTATTTTTTAGATTTGTATTTGGTTAAATTTCTGTCAATGAAAGAGTAGACTGTAGATGTGGAGTTTCTAAAATATAATTCCATCTACTTTTCTGAAAATATGAAAATTCTAAACGTACTCAGTTAGTTGTGCTATGCTTACCACGACAAAGGAAGAATTGGAAATGCATTTTGGGTGTCTTGTACTTACCTTGCATGGGTTTCATGTGGATGTATTTGATTTCAAAGTGTTCACTCCTTTTTGGGTTTGATAGATTTAACTGAAAAGCTCACTTTTTGTATAATACTGTAAATTAGTTTGTGATTCTCCTTCCCTTTAATTTGATAAGGATGCGATATGGGTTCTTCTGACAGATTTTAAAAATGTTTTCAGGTTAGATCAAGGCCTTGGAGAGACGTACTCATGTCCAACCTGTAGAAGGCCACTGTTCATGGGTAGCTCAAGGACACCTGCAAATGCTCCTGTTGGGCACCAATTGGTGGAAGGTGAACAACTAGTGAGGCATATAAATGCAGGAGCCGATGCATTGCCTCAAAATCAGTCTGAAAATATATTAACAGCAGGTCCATTTACTACTCAACGGTGGAATTCTGCTGGCATGGGCATGTTGAGGTTTGTGCTATTTTACCTTTCAAATCAATCTCTTTTTATCCTGGCCTGATTTGGGCAGCTTGTTATGTCTGAAAACAAGGGTTTTGGGGTATCGACATAGCTCATAGCACATTCTAATTTCATTGCATTATTGCTTTAATGGTCATTTCTATTATGTTTGGTTCTAGAAATGCCCCAGTGATGGACAAATACTAGAAAAGGTTCAAATTGGTACTTGAATGGTCATTAATCGCTTTCATGTCGTTTTCTCTGTCAGTTCTTGTCCAGCATTCCTTAGTTTGATAAGGTGAATAATAGAGTAGTTGATGGAGAATTATTGTATTTTTAATAATGTCTCATTCTACTCACAATTCCAAATGAACTTGGATCAACCTTTTACTAGGGTCTAACTTTACCCCCACACTTTCATTTTAATAGGGTAATGTAAATCTACCATTTATGTTACCTTACTGTCTGAATAATATGTTTCCAAGTGTTACATTTACAAATTCAAGTACTTATCTCCAATGCATATCTCTATGTTGTAGTATCTAAATATTTATATATACAAAGTGGCAGATAGTGATAATCCATAGTTCCGATGATATTTTACTAGGCTTCTTAATTGATGAAAAGAATTCCTCCACTGTCTGAAACAGTTCTTACTTTGAATAAAGGCAAATGTATATTTTTTATGTTTGACATTTAATATATGCAAACCAGAATTGGGTCTGGGATTTTCCAATGGAAGCTCACTCAAAGACCTCTGTAGCATCATACCTGTGCTAGCTCTGAAACAAGACACATGTTTCTTCCTTGAAGGTCATAGGTTCAAATCCAGAGGAGGTTAGGGTATGTACACCTTTGCAGACTTTAGCAGTTACGTCGCTGCGCAGGGGGGGGTCCCTTGTCCCACAAACAAGGGGGTTTCATACACCAAATTGGTGTTTGGCTTGGCTGTGACCTTAAAATAGATTATTATTATTATTATTTACAAACTAGTCCCAAAACCTCCCGCATACAACAAATTAATTGCTGACACAATGACCATTTAGGTATTCTTCTCAGTTAACATTGCACCCTTGCATTCCTCTTTGAATCTCTCTCCACCATTCTTAGCAACTCCTCAAGCTCCTTGTCTTCCTTGTCATCCTCTCTGTTCTCCCCACCTAATCCCTCTCCTTGCAGTTCTCCTCCCCGGCCTCCCCTCTTTCCTCTCTCTCCCCATACTCTTCTGAGCACTCCCATCCTATCCCCCCAACACCCTTGACCCTCTCCCTATTTTCGCCGGCCCTCATGACTTCCCTCACAGTCTCCTTGAGCCTCCCCTGGTTGACACCATCCTCCCATCCAACCTCTACAGTTCCCCTCTGCCCATCCTCATTGCCCTATTCTGCATCAATCCGGTGTCTAGACCCCACAACTCTTCATCGCTCCCAAACTTTGATGTATTTTTAGACATCTCCAAATCTCGTTCATAAACTCAACATTGCAATATGAAATTTTAGACCTTAAAAACACACAAGAGGGATTAGGTCCAAATAGGTATTGTTAAACAAGAGCTGGAAATTTAGCAACAAACCCTTAACTCTTGGGTATATGTTGTTTGGAAGAATAAGGCAATCTTGCTCGTTTAAGTTGAAGAGGTGGTCTAGTCCAAAATTGTAGAGCGTTGCCACCTAAAACATACTTGGACACGGGTAAGTCTCCCAACCGCTGTGTGTGTTCCAAAGGGAAACTATGAGTTATGAACCCAATGTCACCTCGGTCCTAAACTCCTCCGTTTAGACCACAACTCCTAAAGGTCAAGGGGGGTAGTCCCTAATTACCGAGTTTCTTTTGTTTTAGGGAGTTGTAAGTTACAAAAATGAAAATGACAATAAGCGTGCAATGGTGCAAATATTTCAATGACAAGCAAAACCTTTTAATACTAAGCCAAATATAATGTAAGATAGAAATAATCAATTAATCAAACCAGTGCTGTCTCTACTCAGGCTACGGAGTCACAATAATCAATTTACACAAGTACTTTTCCAAAGTATTAATCCATTCACTAACAAAATATATCATGAAATCACAACTTTCAGTAAATGAACGAATAAATGATAAATGCTTGTAGATAGATAATCAAGATATCACATAAAGCATTGATATGTGGGTTGTTAACAACTTAAGGAATCAAGTACACATATAACAATATTGAGCTGAAAATAAAGTATTTGAAGCAAATATTGTGAGCAAGATAATAATGTGAAATGCTTGCGAAATAGAAAAGAGATTGTAACAATGTTGTGCAAGTGGTACAGTAAATTTTAGTAAATTTTATGTCTCTCTTTGACTTAGGGGATTAAGGTGTTTGTTGCAGAGAAATGAACTAATCTAGATGTCTACCCCAAGAGATTATCTCCTTCGATTAGAGAAAGAATGTCGGGTGCTCAACCTGAGAACACAAGGTTCCCAACTAGCTCCACGGGTCAATCTCGAAACTTGCTGGGTGCTCAACTGGAGGACACAAAGTGCCACGAGACCCCCCACGGTCTCTACCCCACTAGCTCCATAGGTCAAGCCTTTTTTTCTCTGTTCTAGTGAAGATATGTATCTGGGTGCTTATTAAACTAGCCAACAAAAATCTTTGCCCTTTCTTGTCACCCAAGGTTTAACAAGCGAGGGGAGAGGATACGGGGCAAAAACGGGGCTTAAGTTAAGTTTTATTCTTTAAGCAAAACTAAACTAAAACAAGGTAAGCCAAGCGCGATATCACAGGAGAGGCAGAGGATCACACGTATGAGGTGTAGGCGAAATGAAATTACTTGAAATAAAAATTGCAGAAGTAAAATGTAAGCCAAGCATGATATCACAGGAGTGGTAGAGCCACTTCACTAGTGAGGTGCGGGCAAAATAAAAATACTTAAAGTAAATTACTGAAAGATAAAAATGTAAGCCAAGCGCGATATCACTGGAGTGGCATAGCCACTTCACTAGTGAGGTGCGGGCAAAATAAAAATGCTTGAAGTAAAAACAACTAGTAAGCAAAACTACCTAACAAAACCATGCAAGGATGGGCAGTGCCTCTTCCTTTGCATGCAACTAAGAGTAAACTAATCTAGGAAGTAAATGCTTGAAACACAACACAATAAACTCAAGCCCAAGAGACTCTCCTGGTCTTGTTACAATGATTTAGATTTCAATACTTATTATTATGAAGGAAAGAGAGAGAAATAGCAATTTTTAACCGTTTTTGAGTAAAGGACTTGAAGTAGGCTTTCTTGGGTGTTGTTGGTGCTTGCTAGTGGTCAAATTTGGGCATTCCCTCCCCCTGCAAGATCAGAAACCTGCACAAAACAACAAGCTATTATGATACAAAGATGATAAAAATGAGTTATAAATGAACTTGAAATTTTGCATGTAAAAACCATAATTTTGCATGTACAAACTTGAAAAATGATGATGTAGAGTGCAAAAGAGAGGCTTGTAAAAATCCGCAATAAGGAAGAAAGTTAGTATTGAGATGTCAAGTCCTTTAAAGATGTTGAACAATGGGGTATTCCACCCGGAAATCCCACTCTTCAAACTTGGGAAACCGGTGACAAACAAACTCAACAATGTAAAATGGGGTGAAAGATTCACAAAGACTTGAGAAACAAAAATATCTAAACTAAATATTTATCTACTTCTCAAATACTAAGCAAACAACCCACATAGCATGCAAGAAAACTGAAACAATGTTATTCTCAAGCAAAAAATTTTGCTTGAGATTCCACAATGCAAAATAGAACAATGAGTGGAACAAAATCACTTCAAACACATAGCATGGACAGTACTTCCTCCAAAGATTTCTTCATTAACATCAAAACTTGAAAGTACAATGGCTTCTCTTGGACAAGAATGGAGCAAGAGAGCAAGAATGAGAGAAATGGGAGCAAGAGAGCAAGAATGAAGCAAGAGCATAAGTGAATGTCCAAAATGAGGAGGAAGAGCCTCCTTAAATAGGAAAAGAGAGAGGAAGGAGATCCCTCTTGCATGCCATCCAAGTTTCAAGAGGGAGAGGGGGGCGAATTTGCTCAAGGAGTGCATAACAATGGTTTGAGATCTCAATAAAGGGGGGGAAATCCCCCTTTTAATGCTTCTAACCTTATTGCTATGTCAAATGGGGGGGAAACCACCCAAGTGGGGCCCCTCCCATTGACTTTAACTCACCCCACCAATCAAAGAGAGGAGGGCACACTAGCTAGAGTGGGCACTTCATAACTTATGATACGCTTGCTTGGGGGGGCCCCTTTGGGTCTTAATTTTGTCTTAGGAACATAATATAAGCTTTAGAACCTTTACTTGGCCACCCCAAGTGACTATAGTCACTTTTATAAAATTCGGCTCACTAATTAAATGCCCAATTTCCTGATTTCCATGACTGACCTGGGCAAAAGTGACCAAAACCATAGTAATACTCGTTCGAATGACTTCAAACTTGGCCCAAGGGTGTAGGGGGTCTCATGCCATTTACTTTGAGTACCCATACCCTTATACAACATAAAAAATCGACCAAGTAACGCTCTTTTACATTACAACAAATTGTCACTCCAACAAGTTGTCCTCAGTGACAATTTTTAATGAGCAAAAATTAAAAAATCGTATGTAAAACTTAATGAAATTCCGCAAGACTCTGGATAATGTGTAGCATGGTAATATAAAACATTCCTAGGCCCCAGTCACCCCATGGAATCGATCATTAGAACACCTTTTATCACTTTGGAGGTATTTTTGAGTGAAAAACTCAGATAATTAAAACCTCTAAAAATAAATTTTAATTATTCAAGTGAAAAAACACTCGATGAAAGGAATTCCCTAATGATAAATTCTTAGGTGACTAAGTTACACAAAACTAGACCCTCATGCTGACATATCCTTACAAAATCCCCTGCATGGGTGTGGAAATTTCATGGGAAGAAGAAAAGAAGAAGAGCTTCCTCGCTTGATATAATCACTACGTACTTCTTTCTCATCTTCAAGGCACATTAAACATGTGCATGGTACAACATTGTCCACCAAGTCGGTTTTGGTGGTCAACTTAGAGTAACACCTTAAATGGGCCAGTAAGCTCAAACTTAGGGTATGCAGATTTTCCCCATCTACTTCTTCAAACCCTTTGCAGCTGGGCACTTACTTCCTTTACGAAACCCTCGATATAAAGGGCATCAATGTCGCGTGTGCTTGGTTTGGCACTAATATGATGATTTATCTCCATTCTTAGGGTCCTCCATGCTAAGAGACTATTGTCCTCTCTTTATATAGGATCTTTCTAGATGCTCACCTCACGAGGTTTCAATTGGTCAAGCTTAATCATTCTCGAGAACATGTTATGGTAGTCGGGAAAGAGGGCAAGTGGGAAGTCATTCGGGACCTCATAGTAGATATTCATGACAACTCCCCTCTTGGGTGGTTTAGTCTTTGGCTATCCAAATGACAAGCTCGTCAAGGTGAGGGGCGGTTTTTCACCATTTACATAGCTTCCTGGAACTATTATGGTGCAATTTGTTCTTCTTTGGGCATGTTTTGTGACGTGCTTCAGACATGATACCTCTTTCTTTTTTACACCCATGCGAGCCCCAAGTGGACACCATCTCTGTTCTTGGGCTACTATTGGCCTTTGGTCTAGAGACATCAGGCTCTCCATTCCGACTTGAGACGTTTTGGAGTAGCATGCCTTGTCCATGACTCCTTGATGGTCAAAGTTTCAATGGTTTCCTATGATAAGCATGTTGAGTTCTTATGGGCCTGAGTTCAAGGAAGTGCCCCTTACCTTGATATATTTACACTTTCCTTGCATTATGTGTAGATATTTAGATATTTTCAATTATCTACTCTTGGTGATGTTATCCTTTCGGGGGATTTCAACATCCGCACTAGGGCTTTACAAGTTTCGCTTAATGATAGATTCTAGCATGATCTTTGCCTTACGTTATTGTCCTGAGCATCATGGACCTTCATAGGACTTCAGTTGATTGGTACTTGAACCCTTACTACATTAGGGAGGCACCTTCTTCATCTTGGGGAATCTCAGGATCTATTGCTCTTGAATGGTCTTCTATGCTACCCTGATTTAGGGGGCTTCAAGTGGTCTCTCTCACAACATCAAGGCCAGTGTGCTTGATTAAGTCTTGGCCAATTGAATTGTTTTCCCACACCATGCTCTTTCCCCTTTCCCTTTGTAGACCGTGTCCTATCCTTTTGCATTTTTGCATCCCCCCTCGTCTTTGAGAGGGAGTATTCCAATCCCTTCACCCACTCATTTATTTTCATTTGAGACAACCTTAACCAAATATAAGCTTCTTTCCATGATTCTTTGGGATGCTTCTCTTGACTCTTACCCCCATTCCACCCAATAGTCTACTCGTGCCCCTTCACTTGGATTTTGCCTGATGAACCACCAATTTGACAAGGAGTGCAAACTTTAACTTAAACATCTTGATTTATCTACGAGCACCTCTCCTTTCCCCACTTTTTGAGTTCTCGTCATCACCTCCTCTATTTTATAAAATGAGCCTTCCTATTTTCAAGGAGACACAATATTTGGTAGGCTCTCTGCCATTCTCCTAAAGCCCTGTGGTGGACCCTTTCCCTAGACATAAATCACCCCCTTGAATTAGATCTCTACCTATGTTCTCTCATTCTCAATACATGATGTTCCTGCGTGGCTCCACCTCACCCTCGTCCTCTTGTCGTCTTTTCTCCTATGACAACATTTGTCCATCAGTTATTTGTGTAAACATCCTTGTGGGGTTGTGCGAGCAGAAGGTGGGAATGGAACCCGATGCTTACCACCTCCAATGTCTTATCATGTACAATTACACTAATGGCAAGTGTCAACAAGGAGGATCATTACTTTAACTCAACAAAGATCATTTTCAAAGATAATACATATGAATAGGACATTTATTATAATCCAATCCATTCATCATAAGAGAGTAGAATGGCAACACCTTGAAATCTATTCATCAGCAATGATGTATTCAAAATAATTGAAAGCCCACATAATTCCACCACTATCATATTTCTTTCCGATATTTCTTTGTTGAATGTGTTAGTGAGTTTTACATTTGTGTCTTTTGGGTTTCTTAACAATATCCGAGTTAGCATGCATATGCATGGAGATGGATATGATACTAAGTGTTATGAATCAAATTACCAATTGTTATCCTTTTGGGGGATTTCAACATCCGCACTGGGGCTTTACAAGTTCTGCTTAATGATAGATTCTAGCATGATCTTTGCTTTAGGTTATTGTCCTGAGCATCATGGACCTTCATAGGACTTCAAATGATGGTACTTGAACCCTTACAACATTTGGGAGGCACCTTCTACATCTTGGGGAATCTCACGATCTATTGCTCTTAATGATCTTCTATGCTACCCCAATTTAGGGGGCTTCAAGTGTCTCTCTCACAGCAATGAGGCCAGTGTGTTTGATAAGGTCTTGGCCAATTGAGAATTGCTTTCCCACACCATGCTCTTTCCCCCTTCCCCTTGTAGACCATGTCTTTCTATCCTTCTGCATTTTGAGAGGGAGTATTCCAATCCCTTCACCCACTCATTTCTTGTCACTTGAGACAACCTTGACCGATATAAGCTTCTTTCCACGATTCTTTGGGATGCTGCTCTTGACTCTTACCCCCATTCCACCCAATAGTACACTCATGCCCTTTCACTTGGATTTTGCTTGATGAACCACCAATTCGACGAGGAGTGCAAACTTCAACTTAAACATCTTGATTTCTCTATGACCACGTCTCCTTTCCCCACCTTTGGAGCTCTCATCGTCAACTCCTCTATTTTATAAAATGTGCCTTCCTTTCTTCAAGGAGACACAAGCTTTGGGAGGCCCTCTGCCATTCTCCTAAAGCCCTATGTTAGACCCTTTCCCTAGACATAAATCACCCCCTTGACTTAGATCTCTACCCATGTCCTGCGTGGCTCCACCTCACCCTCCCCCTCTTGTCATGTTTTCTCCTATGACAACATTTGTCATCTGTTATTTGTGTAAACATGCTTGTGGGGCTGTGTGAGCAGAAGGTGGGAATGGAACCCGATGCTTAACACCTCTAATGTCTTATCATGTACAATTACACTTAATGGCAAGTGTATCATTGCTTTAACTCAGCAAATATCATCTTCAAAGATAATACATCTGAATAGGACATTTATTATAAACCAATCCATTCATCAGCAACGACGTATTCAAAATAATTGAAAGCCCACATAATTCCACCACTATCATATTTCTTTCCAATATTTCTTTGTTGAATGTGTTGGTGATTTTTACATTTGTCTTTTGGGTTTCTTAGCAATATCCTAGTTAGCGAGCATAGGCATGGAGATGGCTTTGATACCAATTGTTACGAATCAAATTCCCCTTTCCTTAAATGTGTATTGTGTATATCTCCTCCTATATTGTTATTCCCTTTTCCGACACATGTAGGGTTTATTTATCTTCTAAAGGGAATTATCACATGTCACACCCTTCTAAATAATAATAATAATTATTATTATTATTATTATTTTGCAGAAACGGTTATTATTTTATTTAAAAAGCTGCTGGAGGTTCCTAGCAGCAAAATACATCAAAAACCCTCATGTCTTGGAGGTCTTTAAAATGGTTGTTCTGAAGTCCTTAACAACAACAGTTCTTGACTGAGTATTGCCATCTATCCTATATAAACTTAAGCCCCCAGTATTGACTTTTACAACCTGAAAAACCATGAAACTACATTAGAAGAACATAAGACATTTGGGGAGGAGAAGTTGCCTGCTTGATTGTTGGGATGCCAGGCATATTCATATTGAGTGCCGATTCCAAGTTCCAGCAGGTGACTTGGAGAGCTGAAGAAGCCCTGGTCTGGTACCTCTCCTCCCTGCTCCAAGCTGTGCACTCGAGCCTTCAAATAGTCCACTTCTGCCTCCAAGACTGCCACTTTCATGGCCAACTCAACATTCTTGACACGCTCCGTTTCTATTTCAATTTCCAGAGAGGTCTCCCTTTGTTTCACAGTTGTGGTTTCCTGCACCATCTTGCTCTCTCCTAATTTCGATATCCTGGACGACTTGGTGAAGTTCCCTTTGCACACTGCAGAGTGAACGAGCTAAAAAAACGACAGTTGTCTTCCACTCGATGTAACCTGTGATACCAGCAACAGTTTGTTTCCCTTCGACCACGAAGCAGAGGGATGGTGTGCCCAAGGACTGAAACCCCAAAAAAGGAATGTGCAATGCCAGCAAGAGAACGCGAAATGGAGCAAAGCCAATTTGCTTGACTGCCTTCCTCTTGCCATTAAATCCACCAATGCCAATTCCTACCATGATACTGCTCAATCCATGGTCCATTGAAACATGAACTCTATCTGCCTGCATTATGATACTAAATGTTGTGATGGGTGAAGATGCCCTTTCAGTCATGAGAGGAGTGTACATCCCTTGTACGCTCGTTATTAATGATCCCTCCACGCACGCTAACCTGATTCTTGACACCTTTGCCTTGCCACGTGCCGTACACCTGCCTTTATCCAAATTCAAATTTGCCTTGGCTTATACCATGTTTTAATTCTCCCTTGACACAACCTCACATCCTAGTTTTTTGTGCTAAAGTATTGGGTCCTGAAGGTTCCCTTCCGCATCCAATTTGAGAATGCCTTCCACGATGGCTGTGGCACGATTAGCTGCCTTACTTGTCTCGTCATTTAGACCCTGAAGAATATGCTGAAATTGTGTCATATTCATCTTTTCTGTGAGTCCCTTCACTCATTAAAATGCATTGAAGAGTGATATCCCATGGGTAAGAGCTTGTACATACATACTTGATAATGAGTAGAGAGTTTCCCAATATGATAGCGGATTGTATGCCCCGTTGTTGTAGAAGTTTACATCCTTGGTAGAGAGCTAAGGCCTCTGCTTGGTTATTTGTTTTAACTCCTAATCGCAGGCAAACATTTTTATCAGCTTTCCCTCTAGGCTGAAGATCACCCCACCTCCCCCCCTGCTCCTGACCCCTGCTCCTGACACCCCTCACATCATTCTAAATAATTATTACTAATCACATTAGTTATTATATAAAAATCTATTTAGCTAGGACTTAATAAAATAAAACTTAGCTATCTTTTCTTTAATATATTCGAATATATTATTGCACACCATATTAAACTCAGATATAAGATATTTTTATACTAACACATCCACAATTACCTACTCTTCCGTGTTTATGAAGTCCACCACCTGTATATCCCGTTTGACAAAATAATCTGGTGCGAATGCCCCTAATATGCTGCTCAAAATAGGGGAAAGCGACCCGTGGGTAGCCACTGGTGCATGAGAAGATGCATAAAAAAGACTACATATCCTTTTACATGGTGTCAAAATACTTATTCCTTCTCCTGTAATTCAGTCATTAGTTGTTGAAAGAAGAGCTCCAAGTTTTCATCCATCTCAATAATATGCAAGTCCAGTAATCAGTTTGTTCATGATACTTCTTAGAAATACCAACAAGAAGACTAGAATCTCTTTTAAAATAATGAGATGTGTTTCGAACTCCATCCATTAATTAATCTTTGGTACCCCTTTTAATTCACGTCTTTGACAAGACTCTTCGTGAAGTCATGCAAATTCTGGATGGACTTTTCCCTCTCTTCCAATTCATCTTGATGTTGATGAAACTAGAAGTTGAAATTGGATAGTCTCGTGCCTTTTGATATCAAGATGGATTATTTTATTCATTGTAATATAAAATTTAAAGGCTTTGCTGTCTTCAAAAAGCAAAGTTGTGGAAAGAACACTTATTATCTACATTATTAATTATAATCATACGAGTGTGCAGAATGAACTTTGCTTTTTCTACCTTTTTTGGTTCCAGTGTATAGGTGGTTTCTTTCTGATACTTTTAATTTTTCTGGAACAATTTATTTTTGCCAATACCTAATGATATGAGATATATTATACATGCCAATTGTACTTTCTGAATAAGACAAAGTAGGACTTGGATGAGAAGAACGCTAAAAGCTATTAGAGATCACAAACTTAGAATAAGAAATATAGTACACTGCTACTTGGCGCCTACTAATCCTCAGCATCTACATGAAGCACTGGTGTTTAGAAACTCTAATGGTGGAAGCGTTTCCAAGTCCATCAAGTGCTGCTGGCTGAATCTCTATGATCCAATTTTTGGGATCAATATCCTTCAATATTATGGGATTTCAGTATTCAATATTGCGACGAATCTGGTGATTGTGATCTGTAATGCTTCTGACTTTTCAACAGACAAATGTTGCAGACTCTACATCAGCAATCATGTCTGGGCAGTGAACATCATATTAAATTCAAAACCTGCATCTCAGGAAGAGATGTAACATGTATAGTGGACATGGTACAGGCTTCTTGATTTAAATTATGAGCTTCGTTTGTCTTTTTTGTCGGCATTCCACATGTTCACTGACAGGAATACATAATTATATCCGTCTTTACAATATAGAATCCCAGAGTTGATCTAGCTTTCATTCATTGCCTGAGTACTGTTCTTTAACTTTCTATTATATTTAAAGAAATTTGATTATAAATTTGAAGAAAACAGCAAATATGAAGTGTCTAAGAATGATTGTTGCATTTGGCATTGCTTTCTCTAAATTTCAATTGGCATTGGTTATATAAAAAAATATTAGTATTTTAGAACAATAGAGATTCAATGATTATTTTATTTTTTATAAATTGTATCAAACACCAGTTATCAGCAACGACATTGACTGATGAAATTTTTTGGTGTAAAACAATTCAAAATAAATGCTTTACTGGCCTTCTCTAGCAAGTTTTGATAACATATGCTTTGTTTTCGTATGACTATAGTTTCCTACAGAACAAAGTGGCATGAAAGTGAAAAGCAGCTGATCCAATAAGCTGTTATGCTTCTAGTTTACAAGGGCCATACATAAGTTTTAATATAATATGAAAAGACAAGAGCTGTATGCGATGGTGTGGTGTATCATTGTGAATAAAGCCCTTTATGCAGAATACTGTATGGATTATCTATTTTGGTTCATGTTTGCTTATATCTTCTGCCTTGTTTGTTTTGCTTGGACTCATTAATCATGTCTTGTACTGTTATTCAGGGGTGTGGGGCTTGACCCTGGATGGACAACTCCTTGGCCAAATGCAGGGCTAGATGGTGCGGGTCCATCTACAGGAATGAGATCTGTAGGATTTGGCAGGGTTCAAATGATGATGAGGCAACTTGCAGGTGTTGGTGGAACCTATGCGCATAACACACCATCAGAAGAAAATGCTTGGAGGCTCTGGTCTATGGCCCCTACCGAGGGAAGCTTGACGCCAGGATCATTTTCCGGCAGGCCAAGAACAGTTGCAGGTGGTTTACGCTTCAGGAATGTGGGGCCAGGGCAGGCTCCAGAAAACATTGGTATGCAAGATGCTATGAATATGGTAGATCCTCGCATAACTGCGATGACCAATACGGTGAGGGAAGTTTTGCCACATATTCCTGAAGAAATCATCATTCAGGTTTGTAGTCCCAACCATATTTTTTTGCATTGTGTTTTGGGTTGGCTGTTTTGAGTTTCTGTATTAACAATCTTGAAATGCAGGACTTGCGGCGGAGTAATTCCATTTCTGTGACGATAAACAATCTCCTTTAAATTTGGAAATATCACGATACAAGAATGAGGACTGCAGTCTCTGCACCCAATTTATTTCTACACTAGCCTTCCAATGCAAAGTTTTTGGAGATACTGTACATTTGTGACTGTAAGTAGACTCTCTGAGGATTTGCTTCCAGAATCCTTTGCACAAGCCTGTTGAGAAATCAACATGGATGCTTTATTTGCTCTGTAAGCATCTCATTGTTAACATCTCAAGCACTTCTGGGCATTTGTATAAGTGCTTCGAATATAATATTCTTCATGGCAGTGGCCATTATTTGCAATTTGCATCCATATTGCCCTAATAAGCACCAAGTTATTGGCTTGATAGAAGAATGTATAGAGTGCCTGCTTATGGGTCACCGTTATAAAAGAAGATTGTCTACTGATCTCTCTATTATGATGGGGTGTTGGAATCTATATTAATTCACGATCAACAATTTTAGTTGTAAAAAGTAAAATTGGAATTTGTAGTAATCATCAGGTCCGTGTAAATCATGATTTGACTTCAAAAACTGTTTAATTCAAGTTATGAATGACTTGATAGTGTGCAAAATTATGGGCAATGGATATGAGAACTTAAATACAATGTTGAGCAGAGTTATGTCTCTCTATTTATAAGTCTGATTTTGGGAAATTTACAAAGTACAAAGGACAGTGATAAAGCTCCCGAGTGCAGGTACATGTTTATTGTAATTTAGTAAATGTCTTGATTTGCTTGTGTTAATATCTTTGCAAAAAGCAATTAAACAGAGATTAATGAGGCAACTTTTGGAAATCCTATTTGGAGGGCAATTTATATTTGCTTTGTATCGTGTAATGTGTTCTATAAATTTTTAATGGGTATTGATGTAGGTTTGGGTTGTCAGTCAAATCTTGGTTGTTGATCTTGCCTGGGGTATGAGTTTGGGGTTGCACAACTTCACTTAACAAATGTAGTAGCTGGAGGTTGGCTACCGACTATCTTATAAATTTGTTTGCAATCCAGAAGTATTTTTTCACTTTGCTTGGAGCGAAATCTTTTTCGTTAAAATCTCAGTGAGAAAAATGTAGTAGCTGAGAGGTTGGCTACCGACTATCTTGTATATTTGTTTGCAATCCAGAAGTATTTTTTCACTTTGCTTGGAGCGAAATATTTTTCGTTAAAATCTCATTGAGTGCGCACTGCTACAGCCAATCATTTAGTTCATTGAAAAATATATCTGAGCATTATTAAGAATAGACAAAGACGCCCAAAGTCCATATCTAATGTTGCATGGTTCAGTTAGAGAAGTAAATGAGCATAAATAATAAATAATTTTGTTTGGCATGTATTTAGGTGATTGAAATCTCTTAATGTCCTTTTGTCACTGCTGTGCAGATGTTCAATCTTAATGTATGCATAACTACCTGAACTATTCAAGGTTTACATTTGTAATTGAATAGATATTGATGTGAATGAACGGATGAAGGCTTTTCCTTGTATTTTTAAATATTATTTTCCATTTAATGGGGTGCATGTTTCTGTGCCTCAAGAAAATTTATCATCTTTAATTGGCATCATTTTTTAATCATATCAGAAAAAATTCCGATAGAGGCCCGACTTGAATTTTTTGTCAACCATTTACAGTTTTGTTAGTCACATGTATGAATTTGACATATTCACATTCCTCGGAAAAACAGTCTCTCTATTGAGATAGGCACTGTTGCTTTTCATTCTTCAAAGCAATGCTATTTTCTTTTTGAAAATTTAGACTGATCAAACATGGTTTTGTGGAGGCAGTGAAGGGTTTGTATGGCCTTTTTATTAAGGTAGTTTAGTAGCTTGCACATCTGTTTTAGGCATATACTAATTGACGTATTTCACTGGATATTGTAAACATGTTTCAAGACATCAAAGCAACCAAGTGACAAGGATCTATATTTACATAAATAATTGTTTGCAAAAATATACACTGACATAGAATCAACGAGATGTGTTTTCAAATATGCAAACAATCTTCTAAATTGGATTTCTGCATCACTATTGGATCAAGTGATCTAAAATCAGTTGATGGGAAATAATCGTCTGACTGAAGATATCTGCTTCACCATTGGAGAATAGTTCGTTGGTTAACCAATGATGCATTTTCACATCATACAAGGTTTTGGCTCTGAATATATGGCTACCATAGGAATCAGTGATTAAAACATGTTCATTAGTCAAGGGTTTGTGGTAACACACAGTGCATCTGAATAACAGAATTATGGAACTAACACGTAAAGTCGCAAGACAGGCATTCTACAAGCATCTTTTTGTTGATTAACAGTAGTGTCTAAACGCGTTTGTTTGATTTTGTGATCGACAAATTTGCATTTGTTGAATATGTTTTTCCATCAATAACTTTCAGTTAGAAGCTAAGGATTATTGGAGTGAATAAAAGGACAATATTGTTTATGGTATTATTACAAGATATTATGTTTTCTAACCTTTGGTTTAAGCTGTCTTATTTTGGTTGTGGTTTAACTGTGTTCCAGTAAATATGTAAGTGTATTATATAAGAACCATTGACAAGTAACTAAGTTGTGTTTTTTGAATAGAGATTTAAAATAGTGGGATTTGTCCTAGTGGGTTTAATTGTGTTCCAGTAAATATGTAAAGTGTAATATATAAGAACCATTTACAAATAACCCAGTTGTGTTTTTTCAAGAGAGATTTAAAATAGTGGGATTTGTAGGACAATTGCACTCTTTAAAAACAAAGAGATACTAAGGCTTCTAGCTATTCTATTCTATTTTGTTGCATTAGTTAACAAAGAGATATTAAGGCTTCTAGCTATCTATTCTATTTTTTGTATAGAAACTTATATATTGTTTGAAATGTTGAATAAATGGCATGTTGGCAAGCTAAGACTATATGAGGGTGCAGGATTTCAAATTCATTTAAAAAGTCTTGTTACCAACAATGTCCCAGATATTAAGGCTTTTAGCTATCTATGCTGTTTTGTATAGAAACTATATATTGATTGAAATGTTGAAAAAATGGTATGTTGGCAAGCTAAGACCATATGAGGGTGCACGATTTCAGGCTTTTAGCTATCTATGCTGTTTTGTATAGAAACTATATATTGATTGAAATGTTGAAAAAATGGTATGTTGGCAAGCTAAGACCATATGAGGGTGCACGATTTCAAATTCATAGTTGCCAACAATGTCCCTTCCTCCTATATATTGAGAATATTTATTTCAAGTTCATTTAAAAAGTCTTGTTGCCAACAATGCCCCTTCCTCTTATATATTGAGAGTATTTCTTATATTCTCATGCAAGACAAAAAGTTAGTTAAGATTTTCTGTGATCTTAAGAAAGGCAAAAGAAGCTTTTAAAATTAGTGGGGAGATATAGTGTTGATTTTAAAGAAGGTTGCTTTAAACATGATGAATGTGTCAACAATGAAGGCATTGGTACGAGTGTCGTAAGTTCAGACTTTCTGTGATCTTAAGAAAGGTAAAAGAAGCTTTTAAAATTAGAGTGGAGACAAGTGCATAATAATCTTTTTTTTTTAAGGTTATTTAAGGGAGTATATGATTATATGTGCATAATAAAATTCTCTTTTTTAAGGTTATTTAAGGTAGTATATGATTGGTTTCTATTTGGAACCCTTATCATTTTTATTGGAATAAAATTTTCTCGATTATATGGGATTTAGTACACATTAAAATTGGAATAATTTGTTTTTTATTATACGAGCTTTAGTACATATGAAAATTAGTGTAAAGGAGTTTAAATGTTAGGAAGTTAAAAGATAAATACTTAAAATACATTTTATTTTGAATTGTGCATATATGATATTAATGTGTACAATAAATTTGGCTTTTTTGATTTTTTGATTGTTGGATCTTTACTGTCTTGGAAATTGGGAGACGACTCAAAGGCACTGATAGGGATTGATGGAATAATGGCATGTGGTCCTTTGGTTAAGCTGGCTATGGATTTGATGAACTATTTAAATAAATAAGGTCTAGTCTTTCTTAATCAAGTGATGGAGATGGGAGATTCAAATTTGTTTCTGCGTGGCGGGATGTTAGTTGAGTCTTTGGATCTTAATCCTATTTGGGCTTCTGAACGGGAGCAATGGATAAGGGAGATGCGAAGGGCTCATATCATATCAAATGGAGAGGACTCCTTAGTTTGGTTAGGAAATTTAGTGGGAGGGAATTTGGTTAGGAAATTTAGTGGGAGGGAATTTCTTTGTTCAGTTGGCTTATAATCATTTTTGGACAGGATTGGCAGATCAAGATCAATGGTGGTGGGAGGTCCTATGGAAGACAAAAGCGTCACATAAATGCAAAAATTTTATGTGGCTTCTTCTTCAGAGGAAAGTCTTAACATGGGACATGCCGTGTAGGAGAAATTTGCAAGGTCCTAGTTTCTGTAACATGTGCAAAAGGGCAAAAGAATCTACAAATCACCTTTTTTTACACTATTTTCATCTCAAATATTGAAGGACATTAGCGGAAGTCTATAGATTGGAAATTTGTGGTCTGGGTTTTCTTTGGAGGAATGTCTCGAGCTGTGTTTTGAGAAGGATGATTTGAAACTTTACATGTGTATACCTGTTATCACACAACTTGTAGTTGCCCCTAATGATGATCCTATTCAGGATGGTAGAGGATCTAGGTAACTAAAGAGGTGACCTAAGAGGGCTTCAATACCCAAGATGGATTGGTTGTCACGCCAATCAAGGCACTCTTCACTTCTTGCTATCCAAGCGCCAGATAGCAAAGGGGGAGACCCTGATCTACTCGTGGCAGGAGAGATCTAACCCAATCACTAGATCAAGCTACTCAATCAGGTACGTAAGGTCAAGGGTATGAGACCCTAGATTTAAGGAATAGAGTTACTGCAGAGGCTTAGAGAAGATGGGATATTGAATTAGATTTGTTCAATTACAGTAACTCAAAATTAATAATGGATCTAGGATGCATGTGCTAAGGTAAATGATCAAATTCAACTGACTTGGGAAACTTGTACTTAAATCAAGGAAAATGGTCCCAAGTAGTGGATCTAAAGAAAATAGGTCTTCCTAGCACAACTTGGAGATAGATCTGACAGTGTCAAAGGTCACAAGCTCAGAAAATAGGGTGTCAATCATCTGGAAGACAAGCAAACAAGGAGGGCGCAAGCATGGAGAGACCAGTGCCTAAGGGAATGGGTAGATAATAAAACACCCAAAATAATAAATGGGATGATGACGTGTGTCCATGAATACATAATAAAACCCCCCCAAAAATAAATGGGATGATGTGTGGACCCAACTAATGCTGGAGACCAAGCTCGAAGGTGTGGAAAATATCATCATGAAGTCCCAGGCCAATCTCATGCCTTTTCCTTGCCCCACTAAGCCAAATCAATTTCCTCTACTAGCCATTTCACTGTGGAAAACCACCTCCGAAAGTACAAAAATGCATGTAACTCTCTGCCACATGCCCGGGGCACCAAATTGACAACACCATAATGTCTGGGGATGTGGTGATACGGTAATAACGACTGGATGGACCCCATATCCCCTCAAGAGCGCCCTAGGAGAATCAAAATAATCAATAAAAGTGTTGTGCACCAATGGACTGAGAATGCTCAAATCCACTAGGAATGAGTACTCATACACCATGTGACCATCAAGTGATACCTCTGTAAGCTCATCCATGCTCGGAATAATAAAATAATGGCGTGTAACAATAATAATCCATCAAACCATCATCTGAAATTGTCGTCTGAAGCATGGAACCATCTAATGGACACATATGGGCCATGAATAATCCATCTCGAACACTGTCTGCCCAAACTCATTCTGGACTCTGCAGCTGACTTGGTCAAACTGGGTTGACCAAGTCAAGAATGATCAAAATGATGATCCATATCATAAATAACTGTCGCTGCAAGTACAAATGGATGAGATATGCTCCTTCAATTATACCAATAGCGATACTAAAGCATATAATAATGTTTAACTGGCACGATCATGCAAATATAACAATAATAATAAGCTCAGATCGAATTAACCAACCACTATAAACATGAACCTCAAGTGTATACTCATTTACATACTAGGCCAATTTGCTAACCATGGGTGAGGGTGGAGAACAAGGCTAGGAAAAAAGGGAAAGACTTGACAACCTCAACACTGCAATCTCTCGGATAAAGGAACCAGGGAAACCACCTACACAAATGCTAGATAGAGAAAAACACAGGCGATGGAAGTGTCTCGCAAATGGGTAGAGTGATGAGATTACTTCCACTAGACTCTAGACAAGCAACCTTTTAGCAAATTATTGTCAGCTTTGTACACTTTGAGATTTTGCATTTAATTCCATTTAAAGATTTTCACTAGCTAGCTTCCAAAAGCAGGTGCCCTGAAAGCCTTCTGGGCTTCAAATATGACTCGGTATGACCTCCATTGCCTGCCACCGTCCATAGGTGTGATGGAGTGACCACCATGTTGCCCTGTGGGGAAAAACATACTTACATCAAACAAGGATGAGAGCTCGTCCTTTGGCCACTGACTAGCTAATATAGATATGTATGGTAGTGTTTAGTAACACTGTTTTTGCTGACTTAGCAAGGCTTTGGATATGACATTTAAGTACCGATTATTTAGTGTTTAGCAACACTGTTAATAGGAATACTTGGTTTCGAGGACTAAAGTAAAACAATCACTATGACTAGAATCACACACTCCACAGTTGAGACACAATGTAAACAAGGAATCTATCCAGCACATAGGTCTAGGTGGGGAAGTCCTCAAGATCACTAATTAAGGTGTAAGTCGAGATAAAATCAAAACTGGGAGATAGCGGATGGATGGGGGAAGTGACTGATGATGCCATGGATATCAAAATCCATGTAAAAGGGAATGACCGAGTCTGTACTTGTAAGGTAAGGGCATGACCAACGAGTATACACAAGAATCTCTTACTCATAGTAACTGACCACTTCTACTCTAAACCAAAAGTAAGCATAATATATGTAATATAGCCAGTAAACAATCATCATATACCCAGTCAAAGATACCTAGATAAAAGAAAGAGCACATCAACAATCCAAATGCACAAGATATACCTGTTGGATCATATACACCCGAAGCACTGATATGATCATTTGAACCATACTGAAACACTGCAGCTGAAGAAATCATCATGGGCACTGTCAACAATCTGCTCTGGATGCTAGGAAATGGCTAACTTGGTCACCGACCTGGGGTCACAGGGCTTAGTCTTGGCATGAGATTGTCAAATGTACAAGCTCTGGATCCATTGAATACATGAGAGTGATCATCAATATGTTGCTCATATCAATTGATCTCAACCAAAATGTGCAAAGGACTGGCCCAAAAATATAGTAGGAACCGGTCTGCAATCATGGTAGTGCGGATAATATGGATGTGATAACAATACCACTCTTAGTGATATGGGGAATTTGCACTATAAGAAATGCAAGAATTTTTGAGGATCTTCATAAGCCATCTTTTTCAGATTTTTGCCCAAGTATTGGCACTTTCAAAATATTTTAAAGAGGAACAAAGCATTACAGAGGCCCGGATTATAACAGATTTAAGAATTGACAGAAAAAGATGTTGGAGTTTCTTTGATGGGGCTTGTTAAGGAAATGAGACAACCTTGGATTGGGTGGAGTGTTGTATTTCTTAGAAAATCGCTATATAGAATTTAAAGCAAACTGTGGTGGGACAAATAACAAAGCATAATTATTGGTCGTGAGAACTTTACTAAAGCTAACACTTGAGGAAGAAGTTCGAGAGCTACAGGTTTTTGGAGACTCTTCATTGGTGGTAAATTGGATGAATGGTTTACATCAATTTTTAAACATAAATCTGCAAGTTATTGGTAATCTTTTAAGGGAGTTGGCAGGAGCTTTTAATTCTTTCAGCATCTATCACATTTTCAGAGAAAAAAACAAGATGGATGATTTACTTTCCAAGGCATGAATTCTAATCCAATCAGGTTCAATTATTTTCACAAGATATAAAAATGGCAAGAAAACAAAAAAGATAAAAAGCCTAGATTACATGCGAAGAAAGCAACCTTTTGTCACAGTTTTGCAAGGTGTGTTGGATTTGGGTGATCATTTGGTTATGATCTCACCTATGTTGGTTCAAAGAAGATATCAAAGAACTATCTACACATTCATGGAGTTGATTCTACCTCAGTTGGTTCGAATCACATGCTCCATAATGATCTTCATATTTTTTGATTTGTTCTCACCATGCTTGGTAGGAAGAGCAAGTTCAAGAAGCCTCCAGATTCGCTTGCATCCATTGTTGGAAAATTCAAGCACATATTTTTGGAGCATGATCCACTTCTTCCCAAGAGGAAGATAACTCTTTTTGAGCGAATGTTAGATCCAGATCCACAAGAACTTGAAGATCTAGCAACCGATAGTGAAGATGAGCGAATGTTAGATCCAGATCCACAAGAACTTGAAGATCTAGCAACTGATGATCCTCCTCTTTCGAGATGGGTAGCCATTACTTGTAGATCTGCCGGAGATCTTGTTGGTGATCCACTTGATCAAAGGAGAACCATATCTGATTTTCAGAATGGAAGGTTTCATCCTTCTCACATTGATCATTCACACAGTGATCCATTTCTTGCCGATCGATCCTTCTTTGGTAAAGAAGGTCACTTGCCTCCTCCTGGGATGAGTGATGCCATGCTACATTAACATCCTTCAGTCTCTTTTGAGGGAGTGATTTCTTCCCACTAGGTTTTCCCTCTTTCCTCACTTTATTTATTTAGATTGTTGTATGGGCTGACCTTTGGTCTCAGTCACCGGGGCCCTATCATTAGTTTTTCTGTTGCTTCCTCATAGTTTGGCTTGCGGAGGGGTGTTGGAATATTCTCACCATCATTTTTTACATACTGCATGCATCCAGTCATCATGCATGCATCCAGTCATCAGTATGGTGGTCTCCCCAGCACCTGGAGCTATTTTCATCCCCCTAGAGCCTGTCTCCAGCCCTCAGTAGCCCTTCTACCTACCTAGTGTGCCTTGTTTTCCTCACCTGGATGACATATGCACCCTACTACACTACTTGGATCACTAATAGTCAGTTGCATCATTGATTGACCAATTCTTGCATTTATTGCTCAGTTTAAATTCCTGTAGCTCCCAGTTGTCTGTATCAGAGTGCCACTTGACCTACTAACAGCCTCAAGCGCCCTCCTTGGAGTCTCCATCCCCTAATTTGTGCTCACATGGTTCAGTTAGACTCAGTTAGACTCATTTGACTAACTTTTGACTATTTGTGACTACTACCACTGATTGGATGATGTCTCCAATGCTATCCAAGCCACACACGGAGGATAATTTGAATGACCTTAGGTTAATTCTAATTCACTTGATAGCTTCATCATTGTAATTCAGTTTTCACAATGCCAGCTTACAACTGATGTATGATTATATTGCAGATTTCTCCATTTATGAGTGATAATTGATTCATTTCTTCTTCTTCTTCTCTGCAATTCTTGAGTGAGATTTGTGAGGTTTACTCTAGCTGTGTTATCTATCCTGCAGATTATCACAGAATTCACTACTGACTTCCCCTCAGGTCTTGACACAACCTCCCACACATCATTCTTCATGATGGATTGGTATTCTTCCACCATGGAATCCTTCCAAACTTGGTGTCTAGATACTTCTTCATAAGTGGTAGGTTCTGAGTCAATGATGTGACTCATCAATGCTAGATAACTGGAGACCCTCCGAGGTCTTTTACTTTCTCGGAAAGTACCATGTGGAGCTTCATGCCCCTCTACATCCTGCAAAGTCAGTTGTGCCTATCTAGGCCTCTTCCAGATCTAGGCCTCTTCTAGCCTACTGCAATATCTCTGGGAACATTAGCTGGCTCAACTGGATCAATGGGTTCATCCTTCTCTACTAACTCCCTCTGAACTGGAGGGGGAGATGATCTCATCTCCTTTGGGTCTGGAATATCCTCATCATCAATCTCCATGTCTGATCCTCTGCCTTTCCTGACAACCATCTCTTCTTCAAAGGACACATCTCTATCGACTTCAATCTGTCGGATCATAGGATATAGATTATGTATGCCTTTGAAGACTCATTGTATCCCATGAAGGTTCCCTTCTTGCCTGAAGGTTCTAACTTCGTCATTTTCTTCTTGGGCACATGTATGTAGACTGGACAACCAAAGATCCATAGGTGGCCCACTTCTAGTTTCACACCTATGAGAGCTTCTTCTGAGGCCATCCTTCTAGGCCGAGAGTCATAATCTAAACATTAACGAGATTCATGTGTCCACCACTTGTTCATTGGAACAAGTCTCATTGTCCTTCTCTTGTAGGCCATATCATATGGTCTTTTTTCCTACAAGTCAAATCTCGTCTGATGATCAGTGACATTGCATAATTTAACCAATTTCTATTTCTATGCAATGACAATAGTTTACACTAGGCATCTTGGCTAATGCTTCAACACACCAATGATAAACATGTCTCCCAAACACATATGGTAACTATCTAGATGTCTGCTATCTCCACTAGAACATGCCATCAAGAGTGTGCACTACTCTAAGCATGGAAGAAGGATATATCATCTAAATTAGTTCCATCAGGTGTTCATGGAATGCATAACAAATACAACAAGAGCCCATGGTACATCAATAAGTAAACTATATCAAATGCTCAACACACTTCCTGATAGATCTGCATATAATTTGATATGTATAAGACAAAATAGATCTATGTGAGAAATAAAGCCAAATACTTATCTTTTATCGTTTTATGTATGGGATCCCACTGCCTTCTTGTGGGAACCATGAGAGACCTCTGTTCTTGCAGTCTGGATCTTCATATCACCTCAACATAGGGAGAACTAGAAGAAGAACTCTCAACGATCATCATTCCTTGACTTCTTGTCATCAATATCAACAATTGAGTCTTCATGCTTCTTTTTGTTTGAACTTCGACAATTACTAGCGTAATGACCATATACCTTGTACCTGTAGCATTCTATATGAGATAAATCCTTCTTCTTCTTCTTTTGATCTGGAGAAGGACTTGATCTCCTACCTTGGTGCTTGTGATTGCAAAAATTTATTCCCCTTCCCTTTCCTTTCTTGGCATGGGACAAGAATGCTTGATTCTCCTTAGTTTGAGTGCCATGAAGTCTATGCCTTGTTATTCTTGTCTCTTCCTCAGTGGAATCTTCCCATAGCTTGTCAAATTTGGGTAGCTTGGATCGACCGCTTATACTTTGAATGAATGATTCCCAAGATGGTGGGAGACCTTTTAGAGTGGTAATGACAAGCTCCTTATAATCAATGGGATCTCCACTGGTACTAAGCTTGTCCCTTAGTTTTGTGATCCTTGTGAAATATGAGGCAATGGATTCTGACTTGGACATCTTCATATTCGATAGCTGGTTCCTCAATGTGAGTGTCACATTGATACTACTATTTTCAAATAGCTTCTTTATGGTTTTGAACATCTTTATAGCAATATTCTTTCCTTATATTTGAGGAATCAAGTGGTCTAGTATTTGAGTCCACCAAAATCCTTCTTGCTCTGGCATCATTCTTCCTCTAGCGAGATTTGTCTTCTTCGGCTTCTGGTTTTGGGACCTTCTCATTGACAAATTGCAAGAGATCATTTTCTTCTAGTAAGAGAAGAACCCTAGACTTCCAAGAGGTGAAGTTGGAAGCCCCTTCCAGACGATCTTCAACCTTCATTACAATCATCGTGACTGTAGATTTGAAGCAGAAACCCTAGTAGGAGCTAGGTCAAAAATGAAAATTGGATGCTTGGAAAACTGACTCTACAGGGAGATGCACCCTGGCAAGGCGAGTTGAGAAAAGGTAGGGTTGAGCCAATTATGTGGAGGGAGTAGGTCAAAACTTGAAACCCTAATTTCTGCTGCAACTCTAGAATTAGGTCAAAAATGAAAATTCTCAAAATTTGATTCTGCCTTCGTCAAAAGATGCGCCCTTCCTAGAGCGAAATTCCCTAGGCACTTTTTTCTGCCAAAATGTTTAGTGAAGGCCTTAAAAGATGAGACCTTAGTTCTGACAATGGCTTCTTCTAGTATTGATCCAATACTATGTTAGTTTTTCATACAATTATAGCATTATAATTCAATTGCATAAGATCAATAGGATCACTAGAAGAAAGACAAAGCATAGAAACAAAGAACACGAGAATTTATCCCGGGAAACCCAATCGGGAGAAAAACCCAACAACCTTCGTATAGAGATGAATAATTATGAGAATATAGTAGAATGATGAGAGAGAGAAAGTGGAAGAAACTTTCCAAGTAGAAACCCCAAAATATCTTCTCCTGGCTGCAGATGTGAATCTTTATCCAAGTGGTGCGAACTTGCTTGAGTGAGTGAATGTGTCAAATGAGGAACATGACCCCTTTATTTATACACTTGCCAAACTGACCTTTTTCTTAACTAGGCCGACTTGACCTAGGAGCAATTAAATAATGTTTATTTTATTCTATTCTTTGGGTAAATTATCCCCGAGGTTTGCATTGATTATTTCAAGGGTTTACATGAGTAATTACATCAAGATCATCTCCCGTAGGAGGTACAAATCAATGCAATGAAATATAATAAGAATCTTCCGAAGTTGCACAAAATCCAATTGACACTTGACACTTGCAAATCCTAATTTACCTAATTTTGATCAAGGTTAATAGATCCAAACTCGATTCCTCCGAAAAACTACATCTCTTTGGTTTTGACATGGTTCTGTTTTTGCTAAGAGGATGTGCTTGAGTATGGAGACAAGAAGCTTGTAAATGTCTTGAAATATGGCATATCCTCCACCTGAATGTTGCGTTCTGGAAATCCAAGACCGGTGTGTATTTAAAAAATTTCCATGTGAGAATCATTTTGTTCGAAAATCGTTACTAAGGTCCTTCTCAACATAGATACACACATATATGCATAAACTCACTACAACTATCTCAATATCTAATATTATGTAAGTGCCCAAATCATTCCCACTATCCAAAAAAAACAATAAATACTTGAAATGTAAATGGTTCAATTTCTATTTGCAATTGCTTATTATTTTCAATTATTTAAGGTGGTTATAGTGTAGGTTCTATGTTTAAAAGCAATAATTTATCTAAATAAGTTTTTTTTGCAAGGAAAATCTTATGGGGAAATCTTTATGCATTTTTTCTCGCATTTCACAAAAATGGTACCATGTGTAAACTCATCGATGTTGATTATGACCTCTGATCTAGCAATGACATCAAGTGAGGCATGCATCAGAGGCAATCGCTCCAGGGATAAACCCCTTAACCTTTTATATGAATCTCAAAAATTCAATCACTCAAACTAACCCACCAATCTTTTAAACAAGTTAAACCCATGTTTCAAATGAATAATTCACATATAAACATATTATTATTAAGATTTTGTCGTATTATCAGTAAGATGTGATTTATAATGTAATAAATGTAATGTTGTGAAATACTTTGGAAGAAAAAAATGTACTTGTGAACCTTGGCATGTGATAAATGGCACTCAAATCGCCCCCTGTCGGCAACGGAAAATTTTTCGGCGAGCACAGTTCCACCCCTTCTCGTTATTTTTTTGGAATTTCGATGATATGGGTCGTCTTAAAATGGGCCAAAACCCCTAGGGACATAGTTCCATGGCATAGTTCCCCAGTAAATGGGCTGGAACTACGATTCCGCCGGTTTTTATAACCGGATCTAGGGAACAAATCACCGGAAAAACGAGGCAATTTGAGTGCCAGTTATCCCACGCCGTGAACCTTTGCATCCCATTCATACTAAAACAAAAAGTTTAAAATTAATATTGAAGAATATTCATAACTATTTAAACAAGAGCTGTGTGCAGCTTCGTCCCTGCCTTAAATAAATATATATAAAAATAAAAAATATTTTTTTAGATAAATAAAATCTTAAATATAAATTAATTAATATATAGAATACTATTTTTTACATTATAATAAATTTAAAAAATCAAAATTTGTTTATTAATCATTCAAAAATGTGGTTCATTGCCATAATATTTTATGGCATACCTTTTCATTATAATGATATTATTATTATTTACATATTCACATATAATTTTCCATTATGATATTATAATTATTTTTTACATATCAACATATAATGTTGCATGAAATTGCAAGTAGTCAGCGCTCCCCAGTGTATCGTGACAAGGGACTAATCGCCTCTCGTGGATCCTTGAAATCTGGTGGTGGTGAGTTTACCAATCACCTGCGGGTTTTGGTGTAACTGCAGCTGTACTACCAACAATTGGTATCAGAGCTAGAGGTCACGAGTTCGATACACTCGGCTCACGCTGAGGGGAAGATTGTTGCACGAAATTGCAAGTAGTCAGCGCTCCCCGGTGTATCGTGACAAGGGACTAATCGTCGCTTGTGGATCCTTGAAATATGGCGGTGGTGAGTTTACCAATCACCTGCGGGTTTTGGTGTAACGACAACCGTACTACCAAAATTTGAGAGCATCTAATTTAAAATTTTTTTTACTAAAACATTTCTAATTGGTAGTATTTTGTAACTTTTTAATGTATTTATTAGTAAACCAAAATGACTCCAATTAATAATAGTTTTTAAAATTAAAAACAAATATGAATCCAAAATTTTAATCAAATTTTTTAAATTAAAATAGATTTATAATTATATAAAATCTTTCAAAACATTTTTCCATTGAAATAAAAAGAAACATCATACAAAATAATGGTGAAAGTTGGCTCACACATGAAAAAAAAAATCTTCTTTGCTAGCAGGAAGATATTAAGTGATATCTTTGGCAAGTCCACGACAAGTCCAACACCCTCATAAATACTGGTCCCTTTTGAATGTATGTCAACACAAATTCCATGCATGGAGTCTCCAAATGAACTTGTCTAGTTAACATTGATGAACTAAAAGTATAGAAACACACTGAAACATTCATGACTAATTTTACAGCCGTTAATGTTAAAACAAGATGTTGCGATGTTGCGGCGTTCGTTCTTCACTTAAATATCCTCAAATGTTGTCAAATTTCGTATTGTTTGTCCTTTTGAATAGGGAGAATTTCAACTCTTAAAAAAGAGAGTTGGTATTTTGAAGAGGGAGAATTTCAACTATTCAAAAAGAAAGTTGATCCATCCAATGGAAATTCATTTTTCAGTCTGAAAAATATTTAAAAAAAGAATTTAACCCATACCAATAATGAAAAATATTAAAAAAAACAATTTAACCCATATCAATAATATTTTTTATTTTATTTTTTAAAGATCCATTTTAAAACAATTTTCATTTTCCAATAACACCAAATGGTTAAAAAGCAATAATCAAGAATCTGGTCGGTGCCTCTTTGAATTTTGAAACTTTTGGCAAACTTCATTCATACATCATTTATGTTAATATCTAGTTTGACAGAAATCCTTAGTCAAAAGAAGCATAACATTTAAGTAACAAACTTAGAACATATTAATATTTTAAATATAGACTAGGGTGCTCCAAGGCCCAACATATTACATATTTCAATTTATAAGCTTGCTCCTTTGACTACAAATGCTTTAAGTATTAATAAATATTTTATATAATAAGAGGTTTTTCATAATAAATAATTCACTTACGAATTTAATTATTGATATATAGTTTATGTAATTAAGAAATTTTTATAAAAAATATTACATGCTTTTTTAATAATGATAAGTTAAAAAGTTAACTATTAACCATTATTTGTTTAAGTATTTATGAAGTATTTCTCCTATCCTTTATTGATTTATTGTACTGTAATTTTTGCTCACATCTTTTCATAATAAACACCTTTACTCTTAAAGCAATATTCAAAACTTAATGGATAAGAACCTATTAAAAAAAATCAATAAATTAAGAAGTTAATTAATAATCACTATTTATTTAAGTATTTATGAAGCATTTCTTTATCTTCTCTTATTTATTTCATCCTTTTCTTTTTTAGTTGATATTAATTCAAAGTAGCAATCTATTTATTTATTGGTAAAAAGATTAAAAATATTTAGACTAAATATTTTAAATGTTTTTTATACTTTAATTACTTAACAAAATATGAGTAATTAATATCGAAAAATAACAAACACTACGCTGTGGAAGATGCATCCTAATATTTTATGTTTGTTTATAACAAACACTTCGGTGAGGAGGTTACCTCTTGGATCAATATTTTATGTTTATTAAAATTTTCAAATTTGTTCGGTTAAGAGGTTACCTCTGGATCAACATTTTATATTTATTAAGTTTTAAATTTGTTTTTGGTACTTATGGAATGCTCAGTACACTCTTCTGTGTAGTGGAGTGCAGTAATTATTCTCGTGCACAATCGACGATATTGTGGATGAAAAAAAAAAAATTAATATTCGTTCCTGCCTTTGAACCATTGAATTGATTCCATACCCTAATAAGCAGCTATATATATTTCATCTCCAAAGCTTTTTAGGATCGTGTATGAAGTCTCTTAGTGCTAAATTTTTGATGAACTAGGTTAGCTGAAGGACTGGAAATATGAGTTCTATAAAATGTGCATTTATTCTTCTTGTAATTGTCATTACATTGGCACTGCCAATAGATGCAGATTCCTCCAATGGAATGCTTCTAGTAGACATCACTGTATTGAAGAATGCAGTAGCCAAAGGAGCTGGTAAGTCTATTTATGTGTCTGACGGTGGCGGGGGTTTAATTTCTGCACTGTAACTAAATATGTGTCTCGTTGATGCTTGCAGTCTGTTTAGATGGAAGCCCACCAGCTTACCATTTACACCGGGGATTTGGATCAGGAGCAAACAGTTGGCTCGTTCACTTGGAGGCAACTCATTTTTCCTATTCTTTTGTATTCATTTGTTCTCCAAGGATGTCTTTGCCATTTTAATATTCATGTTGTGTGTTATGATGGCTTCTTGATCTCATAACTGTTCTTGTTCTTCACAAACAACATAGTATAATCAGTTTATAGTTTATATTAATAAGACAGGGTAATGTGTTTTATTGAGGCCTTATTTACTGAAAACTGTTATGCAGGGTGGAGGGTGGTGTAGCGCAACGCGTGCGCTCTGCATTGGGTTCTTCTCTGTACATGGAGAAATCAATATCATTTACAGGTGTTTTAAGTCATGTTCAATCACAAAATCTAGGTATATCAAAGCTACACTACTCTAAGCCATCTGATTATAATTTGTTCTTAATGGGATTCTAGGATTCAAAATTAGATGTCATTGAAACTACTGTAAACTGTTCAACATATTTCTATAACTGGAACCGTGTTATGGTTCAATATTGTGACGGGTCCTCATCCACTGGTGATGTGGAGGGGGTAAACCCGGTATGTTAGTTTGAATACCCAGCTAGCAGGATTTTAAAAACCTTATAACTACTAAGGATCTTGCAATTCCATATCAGTTGAAGCTTTGGTACCTAATTATGAGCAGCATTTCAGGGTAGCAAATTGTATTTGAGAGGACAAAGGATATGACAAGCTGTAATGGAAGATCTTTTGGCATAGGGATGAACAAAGCCCAACAAGTAGGTTGACCTAATTATCTATGATACATACATATGTATCATAAAAATATTGGAAGCTATGAAAATGGAATTTGATCTATGAATTGATTTGTTGCAGGTTATTCTTACCGGCTGCTCAGCAGATGGCCTGGCCACATTTATTCACTACGATGATTTTCATGATCTTCTCCCCGAGAGTGCTAATGTCAAGTGCATGCCAGATGCTGGATTTTTCATGGATTCGTAAGTCCTCAATAACATCTTATTTGATATCATGGTTATCCATATTTTATCTATAGATTATTCTACAGTTTATGCATATTTTGACATTAACATCTTACTTGATATCATGCATATTCATAATTTATCTGTATTCTATAGTTTATGCATATTTTGATAGATTACAATTACATATCGTTGCCTTGCAAATGATACAGGATGGATTTAGCAAAACAAAAACGATTTAGATTTTTCAATAATCAGATCGTCACATTTCATGTATATATCTCAATCTTATTGCTTTGTTTTTTTCATATGTATCTTTCATTAAAATATTGATTTTGTTTTCTTCATATCTATTTTTCATTCTCTTGGTATTGTATTGTAGGGATCTCTAAAACACTTGCTAGGAGCTTGCACATAAAAAATGGATCCTGCAAGTCTGGTAGTATGATGTCCATCATAAGTTCCTTTCAAATGAAATTATGTTATAATGGAACTAAACCATAAGAGTTGTTACTAACATTTGATGGTACAAAATGGCAGTGTTTATTTCCACAATATCTCTTACAGATCATCAAAACACCAGTTTTGGTTGTAAATTCTGCATATGATCCATTACAGGTTGGTACAATTTATTCCGGGTTTTCACTGATTTTCTCTGCAGCATATAACAGATTGAATGCCATTAAATATGTTTTATGACTGGCATTTACTTTTCTACATATTGGAAATATTTTGGTACCTGCTTCAGTAGATCCTAATAATAGTTGGCAGAAGTGCAAGAGGAATATCACCACTTGCGGTCTATCGCAATTGAAAATAATGGAAGGTTGGTTTCAGCAATATCCAAGTTTCATGATCTTTGTAGCAACATATGTATTTTGTTATACAAAATCAAACTTGTTAAAGAACTTATTCACATATAAACAAAAACTCATTCAAATATTTTATACTGGATTGAGGAATGATATGATCAGGGCATTATCACCAGTGTCGAAGTCAACAACAGGAGGGCTGTTTATCAATTCATGCTATGCACACTGCCAAACCACTGTACAAGTTTTGTGGCACTCACCCAATTCTCCTAGATTAAACTCCAAGGTGCGTCCTTCCATCACTTTTAAGGATCGAAGTTGCTCCAAATTAGTTAATAATCTTCAAAGTTAAATTTATACTTATAAATGTAAGTTTTTGTGACTGGGCAGTGTCATCTGATTTTTGCCTGCAACATTTTTTTCCCATTGAAACTCGTCCTGTAACTAAGCTTATAGATTTGAAGAGGCTCTAACCAAAATATTCTGGTTCAAATTTATAGAATCACACACCATTAAAAGCAAGCAAAATACTGAACTAACAGATATAGCTGAGATCTGAGATGCACATACCATAAGAAACTTTTTCAAATCTCTCCCAGATGCAATATCGTGTATAACAACAAACAATCGGTTGATTTCAAATCTGAGAGCAGAAGCCACATCCTGAAATAGTTATTCAGAAAATGATATCTGAGGGTGTCTGCAAATACAAATTGCAAATACAAATTATCAAGGGTATTTTCAGTCAGACAATCAAAATCATGTCATAACTTTACTTATATCTATCAAAGGAGATCATCTTTGCACTGTTATTGTTGAGATAAGTGAAAAATGTCAAACAGTCATTAAAACTTCAACAAGAGCACATTATAATGGTACAAAGATCAAGGAGCACAATAACTTACTTATTAATAAAGGCGGATGAGTTGGATCACACGAACAAGATCCTGATGCCCAGTATGAGAACACGGCAAATAAGTGTGAGTAGATAATATCCAAGCCACATTTATAACCGGATTTAGGGAACAAATCACTGGAAAAGCTGGGCGATTTGAGTGGCAGTTATCCCACGCCAACCATAAGAGTTTTAAGCTACTTTTCACTGAGTGGGTGTTAAATATTGCAATTGGTGTTAGACTTTGTCGTAGGTTTTATGTTACTCACAGTCTCGAGCCTCGAGGAAATTCTTAGTGTTGACCTATGAATCTGATTCTTCCGTATATTTTATACAGACTCGAGGCTGTGGCTGTGGGAAAGTCTCGAGGCTCAAAAAAAATGGGAACTGTTGACCTGTGAATAAATCCAATGGATTATCAGTATTAATGAGCGTAGAGTAGACATTACTCTTTGAAACGGCATAGATCTAACGATTGTCAGTATATTATTCCAGTTTTTCCAGCTGTATGTATTAAGATACTAAATGAAATCTATATTATTAATGTAATTGTCCTCAACATCTTGCTAAGACTACTGATCGAGTGCCCCAGAGTGTTTCAATGATCGGCCAGTCCACACTATAGAAATGCTTTCTCGTGATCCTTCAAACTGGACTATCAAACTGATCTCTGAACCATTGAAAGAGTAAATAATTGTAGACTTAAAATTGGCTAATATGAGGTAAGGGCAGAGCATAGAAATTTCTGTTTGGAATAGATGGTTTCAAAGATACAAGCAACCGATTCCGATTTTGTTTAGAATACATGGTTACAAAGATACAAGATACAAACAACTGATTCAGATTCCTATGAAGTTTTTGAGAATTTTTCCAGAAAATCAAATTTTAGATGTATGAAGTTTGCAGGTTCCATTTTAAACTTAGATCTATCAAACAGAAATCCAATTAATTTTTTTAAGGTATAATATAATTTTTTTATTTAAATTTTTATAAATTAAGAAAAAAATTGTATATATGATTTCTTTTATATATTTATTTCAGTGGAAAAAAAATACTTTTATTATTCATTACAATAGAAAAGTATTACACTTGCGAGTTATCAGTCTGAAAGCTGATCATTGAGTACAAAAACTAGCAAAAAACATAATACCAACCAAAAAGAAAGACAGTAAAAAACAATAGTTACATCACATAGCAAGATATGAGAGCTTATTCAACAAAGAGTGGATAGTTCTCCCTATTTGATATTTTATCTTCCCAAAATTCAACCCAATAAAGCATCCCTTCAGTACCTTTCATAGCTTCCTTGAAGAGGAAATCCCTCTCTTTTATATATATTATATCAATCATACATCATTTATATTTTTATTTAATGACAGGTTAGTTAAGCATTACCATATCTCCCCCCCTACTAAATTATAAAGCACCTTCCATGCAATCACAATAAATAATATATAATTTCAATAAATAATGTATAATTTCAGTAAACAAAATTACACCCAAACTAGAGTAACACCAACAAAACAATAATACATTTACATGAATATTTCAAAAACATACATTCGAAAAAACTCACATGAATATTTAAAAAACATACATTCGAAAAAACTCCTCCTGCACGTACATTTCTATATTGATCTCATTACACTAGGACTTGCAGTCCATCATTATTTAGGAGATGCTTTAGGGAATTATCCCTGGATATTGAACTTACAAGGAGATTAACAACATGAATTTATTTCCTGTGACAATTTATTTATCGATATGTGACTGTACCTTAATGAATTGATCCATGCAAATTAGCTGCGGCATATGATACCGCCATTCCCATTGTGGCTAGTGCACTCCGCATCGAAGGTCCCGACTGGATTGAAGAGGATTTCGGAGGAGGAAGAAGAATGTGTATTTTTGTTGTTGGAGTACTTGCAGGATTTGCAGTCGGCGGAGTGGAGGGAGGAGGTGGCGTACCTGTCTTCTCCTCCCATGACGGGCATGGGACTCCTCTCTTTGCAGCGTTGATGAAATTTGGCCTGTATGTCTGCCCCAAAATGCTTCAAATCGAGATTCAGAGAATGTTTTGTATACTGTTTGTATGAGCTCAAATGCTTGAAAATGAGGTAAAAAAACGATAGTAACTTGGCAAAACATTTCCTGGATAGATGGCAACCTGCAAAACAAAAATAACAGAAGACCGAATTTTATTGGGTACTTTCAATATCCGCCGCCAATAAAAGCCATCCGCGGCCAATAAAAGCCAGACCTGACCAACAGTGTGCTCTCTCCTACATATAATAAAACTGGAACTGAAAGATACATCCATGTCTCTTCTCAAAACAAAAATCAAATGAGTGAGTACAAAGTAATAATTTGCTTATGAAATGAGGATCAGAACAGATTAGCTAAAATCACTGGCAAGATGAACCTAGAAAACTTAATTTATGCAGCATTTTTTATGTAATTTTTAAGGGATTTCAAGCAAAACTTACAAACTGAACTTGGGTTTACTGGGTGAGATCCCATGGATTTACCACTAAACCACAGCGAGAGATGAACATTGCCATACAAAACTGCACTCTCATATTTACACACAGCTTTTTAAAAACTAAACACTTTCATTTTCTTATGTCCTTGACATGAAGTTTTTGCTTAGGCGGAATTCAAAAGCTTCCCGCAACCCATCCAAGCTTTGTAGAACGGAGCCATGTGATGGAAATTTGTTCATCTTACAGGTGGAGGACATGCATTCAACTGCATGCAGACATAAATCCATGCACACAAAAAATCCATGTATGCAACCATTTGATCTGAAGTTGCAGCCTTCAGAAATTGCAAGTGATTGCTTGCACAACAAGTAAGTTAGAGCGGGTAAAGTTTTAAGTTTTAAGGTAAGGTTTTATTTTTTTTTATCTATTTTATTTATTTATTTTAATGTCGTGCAATGAAAAAAAATAGTCAATTCAAAGTGATTATCCAATTAGAAAATACTAATTTCTTTTTTCTAAATAATTATAAATATAAATTTTATGTTAACATTAATTCAATTTTAGAAAAAAAATTTATCAATTACAAATAATGGAAACAATCAGAATACTTTGTTATTTATATAAATAAGAGTCATTATTTTACTCTGCGACTAAATTGTGGTATTGGTAGCAATATGAAAGCAGAGCTTCTAGCTCTGTGGTGTACGTTGAAATGTGCTAACAACTTTGGTTTGGTGAATGTTTTGGTGTTTGGTGATTCACGTGTTACTATAAAGTGGGCTACAAAAGATTATGAGCTGAATGTTATTGCTCTTTCTCAATGGTGTAGGCAAGCTCGTGCAGAAAGATTATGAGCTGAATGTTATTGCTCTTTCTCAATGGTGTAGGCAAGCTCGTGCAGAGATTGATTTGCTGGAACATATTCAATTTTCTCACATATATTGTGAACACAATAATCAAGCTGATGAACTATCTAAACAGGCATTACTTGGTACTGAAGGTGTTTTGGTTTGGGAGGAATGGATGGACTCCATTATGCTGGAGCATGGTAAAGTTCTTTTTTACTAAAATAATAGTGGATAAGTATATATGCGGATCTGTCCCTATATTTTAGTTTTTTGACATTTTGTTGTATATATGTTTTTGACAAATGATGGTGACAGTATATGTTTCTTGGAGACATAAGAACAGTTTGGATATTCCTTCTTCAAAAGAGGAGAAAATCTTTGTACTATTTGATTCCGAGGAATAGCAATAGTACGTTTTTTTTTCGGTTGAAAAAAATCAGAACATATAATCTCCTGCCTCAACAGGAACTAACAAAATAGAGTTATGAAGCATGTAAGTTAGTCTCTATGTTGACATAGAAAATAGTATAAAGTAGTATAGAAATCAATACATTATAAATTTGTACATACTATAAAGATGAGTTTGCACTATTGCCATATCAATTAATTTGAGAATTGATTTATGTGTTTTTTAAAAGCATCTAGTAGATTAGAAGTTGTGGAAGTATAAGCCACGTTATATTTTTATTAATATCAAAAAAAGGTATAGCATAATGCAAGTTCATAAATAAAGACATGTTTTTTGTCTATATATTTTACAATATATATAAGAATATATGGATAATATATGTTAAAAAAATATTTTATTTTGAACTTAGTATTATATATTTAAAATTTATATAAAATTAGGTATAATATAGATTTATAGAAAAATATATATTAATTATTTAGATTATTTAGAAAGGTGGATTTATATAAAAATATATTAACAATACATGTTAAGAAATGAAGATTTAAAATTGCTTTTGAATAGTTAAGAGTCCATTTTCCTCAAACTTAAAGAAATAGGTAAATTTATCTCTTTATGGACTATCAAACAATTATTTAAGGTTGCATAGTTTTTCTTGAATAATAGTGAAAGCTTTCTTTGAATAATAACGACGAGTTTTGCATCAAATGATAGTTGTCCTAAGTGATAATTTTTCAACTAAATTACCATAGATTTTGATGTTCTAAAAAATACAAATTTATTTTAGATTTATTAGTATATCTTTAAATAAAAAAAATTCATACATAAATAAATATGATTTTTTTGAATTTATTATTACATATTTAAAAAAAAATCAAAATAGAGTTGTCTAAACAATTGACGATTTTGACGATTTTTCCTATTATTTTACCCAAAATTCAATTGAAATTGCAAATATAACCTAATAATATTGGATAATATGTATGCAATATTGAATCTATTTTTACAATTAAAAATTGAATTTAAATAATTAAAAATTATGATCTAACCAAAGATTATATCATAAATTTCATCGATAATTATTGCAAAAACAGAATTATCAATTATTTAAACTACTTCATTCCAAATAATTTAACTTTTCTAATTTATTAAGTTTGAATATTAAAAAAAAATCTAAAATTTTGTAACTAAAAAAATCCAAAATTTATATAAACCATTTAACTTTCCATATATTTAAGTCAATGGTGTCACTTCCACATTTTCTAAAACGAAATACTTTGTAATAGTGACCTAGTGACATCTCCTAAAAGGTTAATAATTATCAATCTATATATTTTTACCACTTCTTATATAGTCCTTGTAAGGTAAAGACTAATAATAATAGGACTAATTCTTAAAAGGAGCCACATTGGACTTTGACATAATGAAAGTATTGAATATCCTAAAAAAATATGTCCCCCAAAAAGAGTGCCCTAAATAAATAAATATGATTAATAAAATGCCATGAACACTTCTCATTCACTGAAGAGACCCACACATTGCTTGAAGGTGCCTCAACTCATTCTTGAACACACACCACAGTTGGCTCATTTCAATGCCTTCATGCCACCTATGACATGGAGGAGAACCTTTAGTGTACACGTGGAGACTATAACAAGCTCAACGAGAGAAGGAAGAACCTCCCTTGAATAGTGGTCAATTTAAGGATGTAAGTAAGAATGAGAGAGCTTTCATGGGAGAAAACAATTCACAAACAATATCAAAATTTTTACCTATCATGATGCCTTACTTGATTCATACTCATATTTTAAAGTTCGGGAGTGATGTGTATGTAGTGGACTTGGTGTGAGATATATTTTTTATGTTGGAGTTCTCAATTCTAAGAGTAAAGGTTGGAGTTCTCACCACCTAGCGGAAGGGTGGGTCGACGGACCCTTTTACTTAACTATAACACATAGTAAATACATGGTAAACACACAGTCGCTTACAAAGACTAGATGTGAACTGCAAATGCCAAGAAGTTGGCTTCTATTACTTGAATCAAATTCAATGTTACATACAAAACAAAATAAAACAAGTCGGCCTTATCCCATTACAATATACAGAAATAATACTATGTTATGTCGGCATGTTTCTACCCCCTGTGTGTGATCAAGTCTAACAATAAAGGTTGGAGTTCTCAATTCTAAGAGCAAAGGTGGAGAATATTGATCAATCCAAGTGTGATTAAGTTGAAGTTTATTGTGAAGTTTAGTTAAGGTTTTGATTTCATTGAAATTTTTGGGTTATTAGTTTGTATTATGTCTAATGGTTTAGTTGTTTTACATTTAGATATTGCGAGGAAGGTAATGGTGGGATTCTGTGAATTTTTCTTTAGAAAAAAATTAAATATAACGTTAACTAACCATTGTTTCCTTGCTTGGGCTTGTAAGGTTTCTCGGACTCAGATATAGGAAAAGTGAAGTAAAGGAAATTGTGTTTCTAATGGTGGGAGGAGACTCTTAACTATGATGTCTTTCAAAACACTTGAACAATGGGACTAGTGTATAATAAATTTGAGCAAGAGAACACATTTTTAGATTTTTGTGGGGAGTTATGAACTTCACTATATTTACACATGGTACATTTTTTTGTCCACTTAACTGCTAATTGATCATGTCCTTCATGGGTTTGAACATGATTATCATCCATAAGAATATAGAGTGGATAATCTTTTCACCATAAAGCTGAAGAAATTTTAGTCAAAGAGTTTCTTATCAACAATTCACTCATCATCAAACAACCAAGAAGAATGGAAATAATATTGCAAGAGATATAATCTCCTTCTAGCTTATTTGAACACGAGAATGTATGTTGAAAGAAGATGTAAGATTTAGTGTGCAAAGTTTTCTTTTTTATTTGTTAACATTATTCTTTCTGGATCTGTCTCATTTAGAGATATAAAAAATGCTGAGGATTTAGCTTCTCGAAGTTCATCTGCTTTATCTGATATGTTTGAATCTTGTTCTACTACTACTTTAAATACTGCTGATCTAGAGCTTGTAGAACATAATCCTCAAGCAGCTTGGAAACTTCCCATAGTTGCACCCAATCAAGTTTATAGTGATTTAAATACGTTTCATCTTAAAGCTGTTAGTCGAGTAAAAGTTAAAGAAGCTGTTTCTGAAGTTCAAGAAAATTGTGATACTACTCAGACTATTGCTCTTTTAGATCCTAAAGAAATCCAAGCCGAAACCAAACGCCATGGAACTAAATATATCCATATAGGATGTATTCGGGTTGGAATTAATGCCTTAACTCATAAGGGTCGTAATACATATGTCCTCTGCACAGTTCGTGATCTTACTCATAATAAGTGCACCGATTCTTTAATTGGTGGTATAGTTGCTCCACTATCAAATGGCCCTGTATGGTTTGATTGTTATCCAAATTTTTCTGTTTATTCCTTTGATGAACATATGGCCGATATCCTCAAGTTACAGATCAAAACATCTGGTTTTGATATGCGTAGCCGCCGAACAGATATTTCTATTCAGACTTGTGGTTGTTTCCGCCATACCAATACAATGTACCCGGTTGTTTTGCATACTCCTAGCCAAGATTCTCAGGCTAGTAGCCTCGTACTTACTGATCCCCTCAATCAAAAAATTGAACATCAAACTATTAAGTGGGACCAACTATCTTTTCCCACCCATTGGGTTTTTGATACTCCTCCTGTTCCAAAACAATGTGCCATTACTACTGCAAACATCCAAGAAGGTTCCTCCTCTGCTATCATCTCTTATCCGCCTCTTACCACTTCCGCACCTTCTCCATCTTGTATTTCATGTCTGCACCCATCTTTACAGACACTGGCCACTTCACTTGGCCCTGTCCCTTTTTCTGTCAAATGTCTTGATTGTTCCTAGCTTGTCTCTATTCAAAGTTTAACAGCCCAGCATGGTGACAATCCAAGTTCTGGTTATGGTTTTGGTTCTTCTTCCCTCTCCGATCCAGAACATATTAGACATATACACCACAATCTACGAACAAACCTTTCGCCACCTACCCTTTCGAAAGAACCTTGTCCTCATCCAAAATGTGCTGATATTAGTTTCCCTCATGATGATCATGTTCTAATGATGCATTCCATTCCTGCACTTGAAACAGACGATCCCCGTCTTAAATAAATATTTATCTATTGCCGCCCTCCTGGCATGCCTAAATATGGTTTGGGATATATTGAACAAGCCAACACAGTCATCCCTAACTGTCGATTTAACAATCCTCTACCATCTGATATTCAAAAGCCTTCAATCCCCGAGATGCGTAAATTCTTTACTCTCATGAAAGGCTGCAAAAAATGGCAAGTAGATAAAGATTGGATGAAAAGAATGATAAAACGGGATCTGTTTACTCATCCAGAGACTATAGAATTCAATGCATCAGCCTCTATCGAACAAAAACAGAACTTAGCACAAGATTGGAAAAGTTATATGACTGCCCAAACTGTTGGATCTCTTTCTATGAATGGAAGAGAAAATTTTCTGAAAAACAATTTGGTCCAAATGATGGACTCCGAGAAAGGCAAAGGAACAGAAATCCCTAAGCACAAGTGGACAAGCATTGATGGACAACAAATTGAGTCTACTTCTACTTTTCCTCCCTTCAAAAGCATCTTGCTAGAAGAAGAAGAGAAACAATCTAAAGCTATCCCTCTAGTTCTAACTAGAGAAGACCCCCAAATGAGCAGTATTGATAAAAGAATACAGATTGTTTCAGAGCAAATAAATTGGACAAATATTGCCTTAAGAGGAATGGCTTCACATACATTTGTCACAAATGATTATGCTCGTAGAAGAAATTTTGATCAGTTACAAGTTACAATGAATGAATTAGTCTCCTCAAATAATTCCCTTTCTTTGCATATCTCGGGAATTAAGACAAAAGTTACTTTGACAAACTCTGAAGTAAAAACTCAGAGTATAAAACTGGATGAGTTAAAGGATTCCTATTCTGGAGTCACAAATAAATTATTTGAGTTAGAAGAAAACACAGATGAAATCAAGCATAGGGTCAGGCAAATACAGGAAGACCTTCCTTCCAAATAACAACCTGATAAAGAAATTCCCCCGTCTAACCTATTCTCCCAATTTGTTGGAGGAATCTCTAGCATCTACCATCCAGAAAAATTTGAAGTCAAGGACAAATTTCCTTTCATTTTCCCAGTGAAAGCCTTGATACAGATCATGCCCTTGTTACCGAACTTGCATCAGAATGGGCTTTACCTATCAAAGAGAGACTGCCTTGGAACATGTCCAAGCCATCAGCCCCATATCTGTATGGAAAAGGGAAATTACCAGAAGTCCCACAATTTTCTGATGAAAGCTATTTAGAATGGAATATTGATAACATGTCCGTAGGACAAATCAAACAAGTTTTAGATAGAATGTATGTTTCTTATAGAATCATGTGTATGAAAGGCAAAGGAGAAATAGAAGCATGCAAATCTATCAGACAATGTTTTACTGGTACTTTGGCTAAATGGTGGGAAATAGAATCATCTCCTGCACTTGTTGAAAAAATGGAAAGAGAAACACTAAAAGATGACAATGGAGATATCTTATTTCATGAATATGGAAAGCCACAAAGTAATATGATTGGGGCTCTTACTACTATGATCTTAAAGCATTGGTGTGGAATTGAACATGAGATTTCTGATAAGCATGCTCTTATTCCAATGAACTCCAAGTGTAAAGGCATGTCCCATTATGATGATTTCCGCAGAGAATGGATGCAACGCATCAATGAAGTTGCAGATAACAAAAATCTGCGTTGGAAACATGTGTGCTCTTCCCAGTAAGTATGTTGATTATTTTAAAGCCCAAGGTATCTTCCAAATGCCTTATGAAACTTATACATGGGGAGAGATTTATTCACTAATCACCTCTGCATTAGTTGGCCTTTGCACTAGTACAAAAGTCAATAAATATATCCAAAAAATGTCCAGGTTCCCTAATAGTAAATCAATTTGTGCAAAGTATGGCCTTTCAATTGAAGACCCAGTGAGAAAAATAAAGAAGGCCAAGAAGATCTTGAAGAAAATAAACAAAATCCCAAGACCTCAAAAGTATTCTCGGTTTGGAAAGGCTCCTAAGAAATTTTAGAATAAAGGATATTACAAAAGGAGACCAAACACTCACTACTATATTCCTGATGACATTAAGCTGAAAACTTTCAAAGCTCAAGAAAGACAAAAGCTTACATGCTGGCTGTGTGGCCAAGCAGGGCATCTTGCCAATAGATGTCCGCAAGGAGATGCGTCAAAAAGAACTAGGGGAAAAGACTCCCAAGTTAAAGCTAGAAGAAATACTGAAAGAGCAATGGGACCTAGAATCCCTATTCACTGTAATTGATGTGGCTCCGATATGCATGTTACTGATGCATGCCCTCGAATTCCATTTATCAAACAAGAAGAAGTCCATATTGCTCAAGGAAGTTTCAGTTCTAGTCCTGAAACATCTGAATTTGAATATGATACTGAAGATCTATCTGAACTAGAACATGAAGCATTATTTATTTCTCAAAATTGTCAATGTTCAAATCCAAACAGGTGCTCTTGCAGCTCAGAAAGTTCAGAAGATTTAGAAATAGAAGAAAGCTCAGAGGAAGCAAAAGCATGCCTAAGCTCAAAGTATGTATGGCACATAGCAACGTTGGTGAAGATGCTCAGATGTTAGCCCAGATCCAAGCTCTGCTTGAAGGAGAAATGAATCCAGCCTCCTAGATTCCTTTCTAAAGACCATGATGAAGACAACACACAATTCTGCTCAAGAAACTACATCTGGTAAGAAGCCTATATTTGTTGATGCCTACTTCGAAAGAAATACTAAATCATTCATAAGGCATAATAGGAATGAAAAATTGCAGCCTCTCACATTGAATGATTTAGGGAAAGAACTAAACATGTTAAAAGGACAAGTAGTTGATCTCAGACAAAAGGTTCAAGATCTTGAAGGACAGTTCATGGATGAAAAGGGCTATAAGGTTGTACCGTGGTAGCATTGATTTCAAAGCATATTCATTTACTACCTAGTTTTTTCGCTGTGAAACATGGAGCGGGTGTACAGTGCCCATGGTTTTCCGGTAGTTTACTAGTTTTTCATTTTCTAGAGTTTTCGTTTGCTTCATCATGGGCTGATTGCATGCCTGCCCTTTTCAGAATTCTGTCCTTAGAGTTTTTGTCTGTTTTTTCATGGGTTGTTCAGAATTCTGCTCTGCTACAAGTAATTTAGTCTAAGTTTCTGTAATATCCCTTTTTCAAATTTTATTAAAATGCCCAATTTTTCACTTTTTTTCCCAATTTCGACCTTTGACTAGTTTTACTGTTTTGACCTCCAAATCAACCCAAATGCTCCCAAATATTCTGTAGGAGTGTATGAGTGGTATTTAGACTTGAATATTAGGTTCAGGGATGTTTTATGGCCCTCCAAATACTGCTGCAAACTTGATTTGTATTCTGATCAATATATGTAATTTTGACTAGTAATTTGTGCATCAAATCCCCCCTGGGTAACACTGCAAATGGCCTTCCAAATGCCTCCAAACTCCCACAAATTTATGAACAGAGGTATATAATGTGTTAAGTATGTGATTAAGGTCTCATATGAACCATTAATTGATTTTTACTACTGTTCTAACTCTCTCACATTCAACAGCAAAAACCCCCAATTCGACCCTTGGGGAAATGGCACTATTTCACCTCCCAATACAACTAAACTGAGTAAAAATGCTTCAAATGCTCAAGTACAGTACATGAAACTTGTAGAAGACATCCATGGCAGTATATTGATCACAAATATATCATAGAATCATCCATCCATTCGAAATAATCAACATTATAGTGTCATACATCAATGCATTGGGGAAATGGACATTGTTTGCTCATTAATCAATAGTTTTGCATACAACCAGTGGGTATTTCGACCTGATACTTTCTGAATATCAATAACAGAGGGTATGAAGCTATTAAAATCATAAATATATAATGATAAGCTCTCTCAAGAAGCACAAGTGCTCACCAAAAACGCCCTCCCTCAAGGGGCACGAATATGCCTTCAAAATTGGAAACGGTGGAGAGAAAGTGCCGCACTAAACCAAACCATGAAACTTCCTGTAGCTGCTACCTGCAAATACAAACTCCATTAAAGCACCATGAAAGACCTGAGTGGCCTCTCCAAACACCAACTTGGATGGGAATCTTTCACCCTCGAAATTGGCTAAGGCAAGAAACTAGTCATCCACTAGCTCTCTCTTCACAAATGCAATTTTTCTCAAATCATCAAAAGCTATTCTCATTCTTCATTTCTACATTTTATAACCAACATTAGACTTCTAAGGGTCGAAATCCTCTCAATAGATTCAATAGATTTCCATTTAGGAAATATTCCACATTTGCCACTTGTCTCCTAGTTCCAACCTTCCATCTTCTCCCAAATTCGATTTTGAGTCTCTTGGCTTCTCCAACTCCCAAATTCGCCTTCTTTGAGCCTATTTTTGGTGCTGACATGTCATAGTGGTCAGATGTCAGAGGTCAGGTCTGCAATTTGTCATAGTTGTCATAGATGCTCCATCATTAGTGTCATAGGGGCTAGGGAATCTAGCCCAAGTGTCCAAAAACTTATACTTTGACTCTTTATCTTCCATGGAGGTTACCAATCCTTCCCAATTCGACCTAAGATGCTCAATGACATGTGTTATGACTTACCAACTCACCCAAGAGTTTTCACATTCCCATTAATTCGAATTTGCAAAAGAGAGATACCATGTATTATGAAAAATCAAGCTAGTGTGGGTCCCACCACCTCCATATGTCTCCAAAACCACTTGCCACTTAGAATTTATCTTGAATTTATTTATTTACCATATTTATTAAATGCTTGAACCCCTCTAATGTCTAAATATCATTCATTAGCTTCCTTATTACCATCCCACATGTGCCCATCCAACCTAGGAAACTAGTAGGATTGATGGGATTGTCTTACTATGCACTTATTTGAATGGGGACATTACAGTTTCCACTCCTCTTTTGGTCATTTTAGCAAGTCCATAGTCTCGATATTTCTTTAGGGAGCGAGGGTTGTTATTCAGAGGAATTCAAACTACATGCAGTGTATTGGGGATGCGTTTGAATCCCAAGCAGGGATCGTTCTTCCACGGTGTTGTTTTGTCTCATCGTCTGAAACATTGGAAGGGGAATATTAGTAATAGTTGGCCTTTTATGTCAATTTAATGAAAAGAACATGCAGATACTTCAATTTTTAAAAAATATTTCTGGAAAACAACTTTTTGGTTACTCCATCCATCAAGATATTTAGCATTTTTGCCTGTTTAAAAGTGTAACGTACCCACCCATCCATCCAAGGCAAGGGAGGGAACATGATGCCAATCTCTGGGGCTTTTACATAAGCTCAGCCCATTCATTAGATTCACAGCAATAAAGATGATGTGTGCAGATGCAAATCACTTAAACATGCACAGCAAAATAAAACATATTCATCCACACACTCTTCATATGCATTCAACATATCAATAACAATCATTAATTTAAGCATTGCAGAAGTAAATACATAGACAAAAAAACAACACTTATCTTCATTGTGCAATTGTCCCAAACAACTAGCTATGTCGCTGCAACGTTCCACCCAACCATAGGTCTTTGTCCAACCTGTATTCTTTCAGCACTTAGAGACCACCCCCGATCTGGGCATGATTTCTACAAGGAAAAGGGGACATTCAAGCTCATGCACAGGCAATTAATCATTTCATCCAAGCCAAGCCAGTCCATATCTGGGTTTATCAGGCTACATTTGAACCCTGGATGCTTGCACTCAAGCTCAAGCCAAAACAATGGATACCCATCTCAACCCCAACATTCTCTTACATTCAACAAACTCAAAAACTGGGTATGGGTACACATTTCCAGCAATGGGGTTTACAAACAGGATGGCCAAAACATAGGCACACCAACATGGACTGTGGAAAGGGGAATTCGACCACAGGAAGCAAACCCGATTTCTCCCACAGTTTATGAGCATTTCACATTGCCAAAATGGCCTCATTGAAACCCCAAATCGAGCTCCCTCTTCTTCCAGCAGCTCTGCAACACAAAAATGCCCTCTTCCCCACTGAAAACAAGGAAACACAGGAAAAACATGGAGGAAAAACGCCCAGGCAGATCCAAAAACGTGAGAGGGGCAAAACTGGTTGATGGGTAATGGCTTGGGGAGCAATTCATGGCTCTTTTCTTTCCCAAGAATCCAAACACATTTTTCCATGCAGGGTGGCTTGCCCATACTCGAATTTGGACAACCATACCTCCCATTCCCCAAGGCATTAACTACCTCAACCAACTCTTGGGAGAAATCAATGATTGGGTACAAAAGTCAACATGGGTAGTTGAGGGTTTGATGGGTTCTCTCATTGACACTTGGCTTGACTTGATTGGCCCCAAGGGTTTGAATGTTTCCATTCCAATTTCTTGTAAAATCATGCCCCCATCTCTTTATTGCATTGCATAGCTAGTTGTGGGTATTTTATTAAAATGCATATTTACATAATATCCACAATTCCACTATGCCTGGCTAGCACGTAAACCATATGCATCAATAAATCGATGGCGGGGCCTTGGCCTTGATCTCCTCACCATGATTTCATAACAATATTACATCATTTACAATTTTAATTCCACGGGGTTAAGATGGGGACGTTACATAACCCTCCCCTTGGAATAACACCGTCCTCGGTGTTCCAATACTTAGGAATAAATACCCACTTTATACATTTTTCAAAATTCTCAAATGGTGGCAGGTTTGTCCTGCATTTCATCTCTTTACTTTGAACTTTCAGGATCAAGTCCTTTGGCTTCCACAAGTTGCTCCTGCTAGCTTTGATCTTCCAGCTCTGCAGGTGGGCATCGCTCCACAGCAATCCCTTCCTTTTATTCACCTTTCAACTGATCTACAAGTCTAGAACTTCATGGCTACCATCTTCCTTGTTGTCCCTGGCAACTATTTGAGGAAGATTTTCAACCAAATCAAATAGCTTTTGTCCTGCTTCCATGATCAATGTGCACAACTGGCTCTCGCTTTTCTCACTAGCAACACTTGGCTAGTACTAGCTGCACTCGATGGCTTTCAATGTCTCACCTGTGAGACTCATCATGGCAATTCCTGTTAGGACACGCATAACACAATATTAAAATTAGTCAAATATTTTCCCAAATGACTTGGAACGTCCATGCTTTACTCATGAGACTTCCACACATTTCATGCTTTCCCAACATACACATGAGCTCATTCATGTTCATCCTTTCATAGGAAATAACTAATTCAACATTCACAATTCATTTCAAGAAAATAACCACACTCAAATTTCAGTCATAACATGCATTCAACAATTCTCTGTTTCCGAAATGTATCAATCAAAAAGGAAAGAGAAGAGTAAGAGTTTCCCCCTCTTAGTCTTGTTCCAATCCAGAGCCACACCATCACCGTGGTTTCATGCTCCTTAGCCTCTTTCACTTCAATGCGAATGCTTGACTTGCCCTTTCTTGGCTATGACACTTAATGTCTAAGGTCTGTCTAATGCTTTTCAACTAGGGAATCCTTCCCCATTGTTGCTTACAGAACCTTTGGCTGCTAGGACCCACACATATCCACTAGCACCATATTTCATTACTGCTCATAATGAGCTCTCTTTAGGATGGTCACATGTCCACATGCATCCTCCATATGCTTTCATAGTCCTTGCTTCCAGCAATACCTACACTCAAACATTGAATCAATTCCCATGTTTAGTGTATTTTCATAAGGTTTATCTCTAAACAAGAGTTTAAGAAATCATAATTAAATTATATACACATGTATATTCATAAGCAAGAGTTGCAAGATAACCAAATACTTATCTGTATTGGATGTCTTCTCTTTATTCCACGGGATCCGTCTTTGCTTTACTAGCTTTGGATTTCCCGTGGGTACAATAATGAATGTTGGGCCAGCACGCAGGCTACTCCACAACCATTCGAATAGGCAATGCCAGGCCAGTACACCGACTGGGCTTTTATCAATTAATTAAGGAATGTTTGGCCAACACGCCTGCTGCTCCACAACATCAAGTGGTTAATGTTCCCACCAACTATTCATTGAATTTATCGAGCATCAGTTACCCTCTGGATTTACCAATAATTTTATAGTGCACAACCAATTACTCTCTAGTTTTATCAAGAATTTCATAGTGCACAACCAGTTACTCTCTGGCTTACCAAGCGTTTGTGGCTCTTTCAGGGTCCTTAATTCCTGCAATGGCCAAGGTTTCCAACAAAGAAACAACAGTGTATTAGCTTGGTTGTCATAAGACTTATACCTGAAATCTTCATTATTCCAAACAAGAAATAAATGAAAATGAATACTTATCTGTATTGTGCATTTTCCTTTCTGGTCCACAGGGTCCTGCTTCGCTTTGCAAGCCTTGGGATCGCCTATGGACTTGGATGTTTTTCCAACATGCATGTTGCTCCACAACATCAAATAGTTAATGCCCAACCAGCACACCTTCATGCCGACTGGATTTACCAAGCATTTGTGGTGCCCAACCAATCCCATACCTAGTTGGCCCTCTCCATTGTCGAGCCAGCACATTTGTCTGGGTCATCGACCAATGGAAGGAAACTGCGCCACCGACCATTATAGGTCAAGGCTCTACCACTCTGCCTTAGGCTTGCATCATCCTTTCACGCGTGTCACAACCCTCCATGCGCATAACAATTCTTCATCCACACAAGGATGGCATTCCCTCTCCCAGGCAAACCAACGGTTCCCTTTAGGAACTCTATAGGTGACTTTCTTTACTGTAGGCTATCATGGCCCCATGATACCCACTCACACCACACAACATCCAAGTAAATAATTCCAAACCAGTGCACCAACTGGGTTTATTAGGCATGCAACAACCCTTCATAAAAACCTTCACAACACCCACAACATCCAAGCAAATAATGCCAAACCAGTGTACAGACTAGATTTATTAGGCATGCGACAACCTTTCATAACAACATTCCATTATACTACTCCTATGTGCAGCCCCAAATTGCATCTGTTTTAGCTGACAACACAAGATGGATATGCAAACTCATCAATATTGTTGTTCTAAAATTGAATCATAATTCATAACATTCACTATCAAGTATTGAAACACCAGGAATGCATCCATTCCCTTAGGGTGTAGTCAACACTGACATCCCTAGCATAATCCAGCACCCGAAAGGTATGCATCCCCTTTCTGATGTGAGTCATGTAGGCCTTAGTCACACTCAAGCAGTCTGGAATAATAATGAAATAATAAAACATGCTCTGCATATTAAATCTAATAACCAGACATGTATATTCTTAGTTAGGGTTATAGAATACTTATCCCTTTTCAGATGTATCTTTCCTTCATTTCCGAAGAATGGGGCTCCCTTCTCTGAGTCAACAGTACTTCGGTTTGCCACCCCAATATTTTCAGGTTCCATAACCCAAACATGCCTTCTTGGCATAATTTTACTGTCTCACTCACATGGTTTACCAACATGCAGTTCAGTTGAGACATTATCAACATTTACAATGGCGTTTCACCCGAAACCCATTTCCAAAGCATGGGATCCTTCCCATCTAGTTTGGCTTCTGCAGGCCATCACACATGGTATTCCTGCAATGTGTCATACTGGTACACTTATCAAATAGCCAAACAATCAGCAACATTTAGCAATAAGCTTCAAATATGATTGTTCCATAACCAATCAATAGCATTAATAATTAATTCAATATGAATTTGCAGTTCTGTCTACTACAGAAATTAATTTTTTTAGCAATGAGGCTATCCTCATATTGTTTGGCTCTTGTAAGTGGTATCACTCTGTCCATTATGGTTTCACCCTTGCTACCATACATGAACACCCACCTACAACATGTCCTCCTGACACAATTTTATATAAGCCAAACAGTCATTAGCAATTATTAGCAAAATCTCAAATCTGAAATTTGTAAATCTGTTTTCCTACAGAAATTAGATTTACAACCATGAGATTATTCTCATAAACTTAAACCAGAAAATTTTCAGATTTGTTTCATGCATAATTCACAACCATGAGAACCCTCTCATAACCTTTGGCTCCTGCACATGGTAGATCTTGGTCTTTACTATGGACTTATCCTCATTGCCATACGCAAGACTTGCCTACCTGAAATCTGAACTTAATCAGCCAAACACATTGTGAGTATCTATGCATATAATCCTTTCATTGCTGCAACAGTCACTGACATGATCTCAGAATTATAACACTCAATAATTCAAACACTCTCAGCTGTTAATATTTGAAATGCAATGAAATGTATATATTTCTATATATGCATCATTATCATGATAGAATTGCAATACACGGTTACACTATCCATGCAATTTAAATAAAACTCCAATATTCATTACTTCACATTCCATGCAATTCTGTCCTTCCAACAAAGTGCTCTAGTAGCCCATCACATGTCTACCTTCTTCATGCAGTCTTTCTCCTGCATTCATAGCAGCTCATGAAATGGTCTTAGGATTAACAATAGTCCATCATTTCATCTATTATCTAGCTGCATTGAAACATATATATGTCACACCCATGCATTCACACAATGCATCTCACCATGTGCACCCACACATATGCATGTGCATTCACAACATTTACATAATATTTTAATGTGCATTCACTCAATACCACCTTGCATTAATCCATGATTACTATGCATTCAAACATACTATGGCCTAACCATGATTACCACACACAGCATTCACTACCATGATAGGTCCATAGGTCCTCACTTGCTTTGGTTGTTAAATTCACAACCAATATTCACAAATGGCATGATATGATTTCATATGAATGCATTGAGGTTTCTAAGAAACTGTAGGGTGTAAGGCTCCTTACCTTTTCTTACCCACACCTCACCATACTTGGTGGGTTGACATTCACATTCAGGCACTCAGTACCACATGCCAACCAATCAACATAATTTAAACATAGTTGAAGGGGTCTTACCAAATCCTCTTTCCACATTTATGCGGTTAAACACAAATAACCATTACCTACATGGTTGTCTTTAACATCTCTTGATGTTACCTGATCAGTTGGCCTCTTACCAAGGCTACATAGTCCTTTTTCCAACCTCATGATCACAAATTTGTTGCACCATCCTTTCTCATAAGGTTGTTGGTCAATGCAACAATCATCATCCACATCTTTAGCCATGCTTCGGTTGTCTTTGGTCCTACAACCAATGCGAACACAACTAATTATTAGCAACCACAATCATTATCTTAAGTGGCTCATTGCATATGTAAAACCTCACTAGTTTACCAATATGCAATATAATATACATGCAAAAACATCTTCACATGCACTGTGCAATGTTTATTAATATGCCATCTAGCGCATATTCATGTTATCTATCTAATCTCTTGCATTTCCAGTCATGCTTCTATGGTCTAATTCATACAACCATTATCAACCATAAGAAATACCATTAATGGGCTATTGCATGTGTGACTTCACTACATTTACCCATATGCAACATCATGCTCATGCATAAGCAATTCACATGTACTATGCAATGACTCTTTAATCATGCCCGCTAGTTCATATGCATCTAATCTGCTATTCCCTTGCATTTCCAGCATCCTTATGCCATAATTTCCAGTATATAAAAATTGGGAAATATAAATACAATAGCAAGAGAGGATTTAAGGAATTCTCTCTTTCCAATTCCTCATTATGACATAGAATTCCCCCTCTACATCATAGTTGATCCTTTTCTTGGCTTTCCTACCAAGCACACAAGGATTCATTAGCTATGATCTTCTCACGAATTAGCAATTCAGTATATACATACATGTATAACATTCATTCTTGCTATTTTCCAAACATGCAATTCTTATGTTATAAACAGAAATAGTTTAAGGTGAGAATTTCCCTCTTATCAACATTGCCTTGCTGCTCCCATTGCTCTTCCGCAATGCATATTACAGCCAATTATTCTTAATTAGGCTTCCACACCCTTCTATGCAATTCTTGCTTCTCATTCCAAGCATAGAGAATGCATTTCACACTTTCAACGACTGTCTCTGGGCGACGACGGGGTTCAAGGGGGCATTTTTCAACTTTCGGCACCTGAAAAATAGCTGGAATTTCCTGTTGCGGACCAACTCGCTGAGTTCTTCCGACCTGTTGCGGACCAACTCATTGAGTTCTTCCGACCGTTTGCAGAGCAACTCATCGATTTCTATTGATCGGCGAACTCATCCGTCTCTTACGACCCGTTGCGAAGCAACTCGCCGAGTTCTTCTGTCGTTTCGGACCAACTTGTCGAGTTCTTCCATCGAAAACACTTAGAAAAATTTTGAGATTTTTTGGACCAACTCGTCAAGTTCTCCCGCCGTTTCGGACCAACTCGTTGAGTTCTTCTGGTCGAAACTCAGCTTTTCCTTCTGACACATTTCAGCGAAACTCGCCAACTCTTTCCGCCGTTTCAGCGGAAACTCGCCAACTTTTTCCTCCGTTTCGGCCCAAAACTCATAACTTTCCGCCAAAATTTTCCTTCTTTTTCAGCGAACTTATTGATTTTCTGTCGGCTTGTTGCGAAGCAACTCGCCAAGTTTCGCCGCCAACTTCGGCACAAACTCTCCAGTTCTAGCCGACAACTTCGGCGCAAACTCGCTAGTTCTAGCCGGCAACTTCGGCGCAACTCAGTGAGGTTCGCCGAAACACATCAGCTTAACTCCACGAGACTCACCGAATCAGTTAGGCAAAACACTTAGAAATTTTTGGAAAATTTTCAAAATTTTGAAACTTTTCTTAACGGTCTGTGCTGGGCAGGAAGCATACTTACCTCTGCAATTGTGATAGGTAGCCCATGAAGGCCCAAATGTTGCAACCATCGCTATGATACCATTCTGTAACGTACCCACCCATCCATCCAAGGCAAGGGAGGGAACATGATGCCAATCTCTGGGGCTTTTACATAAGCTCAGCCCATTCATTAGATTCACAGCAATAAAGATGATGTGTGCAGATGCAAATCACTTAAACATGCACAGCAGAATAAAACATATTCATCCACACATTCTTCATATGCATTCAACATATCAATAACAGTCATTAATTTAAGCATTGCAGAAGTAAATACATAGACAAAAAAAACAACACTTATCTTCATTGTGCAATTGTCCTAAACAACTAGCTATGTCACTGCAACGTTCCACCCAACCATAGGTCTCTGCCCAACATGTATTCTTTCAGCACTCAGAGACCACCCCCGAGCTGGGCATGATTTCTACAAGGAAAAGGGGACATTCAAGCTCATGCACAGCCAATTAATCATTTCATCCAAGCCAAGCCAGTCCATAGCTGGGTTTATCAGGCTACATTTGAACCCTGGATGCTTGCACTCAAGCTCAAGCCAAAACAATGGATACCCATCTCAACCCCAACATTCTCTTACACTCAACAAACTCAAAAACTGGGCATGGGTACACATTTCTAGCAATGGGTTTTACAAACAGGATGGCCATGGGTTTTCCCCAAAACGTAGGCACACCAAAATGGACTGTGGAAAGGGGAATTCGACCACAGGTAGCAAACCTGATTTCTCCCACAGGTTATGATCATTTCAAATTGCCAAAACGGCCTCATTGAAACCCCAAATCAAGCTCCCTCTTCTTCCAGCATCTCTGCAACACAAAAATGCCCTCTTCCCCACTGAAAAAAAGGAAACACAGGAAAAGGGGAATTCGACCACAGGTAGCAAACCTGATTTCTCCCACAGGTTATGATCATTTCAAATTTCCAAAACGGCCTCATTGAAACCCCAAATCAAGCTCCCTCTTCTTCCAGCAGCTCTGCAACACAAAAATGCCCTCTTCCCCACTGAAAAAAAGGAAACACAGGAAAAACATGGAGGAAAAACGCCCAGGCAGATCCAAAAACGTGAGAGGGGCAAAACTGGTTGATGGGTAATGGCTTGGGGAGCAATTCATGGCTCTTTTCTTGCCCAAGAAGCCAAACATGTTTTTCCATGCAGGGTGGCTTGCCCATACTCGAATTTGGACAGCCATACATCCCATTCCCCAAGGCATTAACTACCTCAACCAATTCTTGGGAGAAATCAATGATTGGGTACAAAAGTCAACATGGGTAGTTGAGAGTTTGATGGGTTCTCTCATTGACACTTGGCTTGAATTGATTGGTTCCAAGGTTTTGAATGTTTCCCTCCCAATTCCTTGTAAAATCATGCCCCCATCTCTTTGTTGCATTGCATAGCTAGTTGTGGGTATTTTATTAAAATGCATATTTACATAATATCCGCAATTCCACTATGTCTGGCTAGCACGTAAACTATATGCATCAATAAATCGATGGCGGGGCCTTGGCCTTGAGCTCCTCACCATGATTTCATAACAATATTACATCATTTACAATTTTAATTCCATGGGGTTAAGATGGGGACGTTACAAAAAGTCTACGACACGCTTCTAGCCTTCTGGCATTAGGATTTCGTCCGATCTCCTTGTAGTATTGATTCGACGTTCAGCAGGAATGCCTACTGTTTCAGAATCTAACTCAAACATAGATCTGTGGTCACCCGATCGCGCGGTATGCAGCACGGGGCACTCATGCTACTGTTGGATACCTGTATCTCTATACATGTATCCTTACCCGGAACCCGAATCAACCCTCCTCAAAGAAAATGCTATGATTTATATGGGTGTCGTACAGAATGTGGGTTGGTCAGCTAGCGACCTAGCTAGTTAGTGCCCCGGAGCATGGAGCTGTATAAAGGCTAAATAAATTTCCTTCGATTTGCCGAAATTCGGTAGAGCAATTATTGCCCAGATCCCAATTTGGAGTGTTCAGATCGCAATTTCGGTCATCTGGATAATTTTAAAATTGGACAATTAGTCACCGAATCCGACAGAGGAATCATTGCCTAGATCGCAATTTGCGATCTAGATAGTTTTAAAATTGGGCAATTAGTCTAGAACCATCAATCCTAATTGCTAAAATCCCAAAAATTCGAAATAGCAATTTCCAGCTAAAATTTTAACTAGTTTTTATCCCAAAATTGTTGAAAAAGCGAGGCATTTTGGTTGTCTTTTATCCTACGCACCCGAGCACAACATAAGGAACAGAGGGCCCTTACTCCAACACCTATACAACCTCACCCAAAAAGTCACGCTGTGTGGCCTCTAAAGGAAACAACACAACACTTTGTATTACTTATGTTATTGAATGCAGCGAGCTCTCTATAAGGCAGTTAAGGCACTGCTAAGCAGTCAAGGCTTTTTCTTTCCCCAAAGGTCACTGAGAGTCCCCATCCATTCAAGGCCAGAAGCCGAGTTAGGATTATTCATTAAAGGCATGCCGAGGGATAAAGTAAAAGACGGAGAGGAGATAGAGATCTGGTTTCTGGTTCTTGTGAATGCACCGAGGTTCGATACATTACCTAGGTTTATTTAAAAGCTGCAAGGCCCATTTTATATTTAGAAAATATTGTTGTGATGCCAAGTTCTTTGATCCTTAAATATTTTAGGTTAGATGTTGAATTGGACTCTAAATTCTGCTAAATGTAGCTCTGAACAATTTAATTCTTTGACAGCCACCCGTTTTCTTTGACATCTGCGCTTGACGCTGATTGTCTGAGGGTGCAAATTAGATTGTACTGCAAAATTTGAGCATCAAAATCCATGGCTTAGTATCCTACCACCATTTTTCCACATAGCATTAGATTTATGCAATTGTTTTCCACTGATTTTGCTGGTAAGTGTTATGACAACTATGCTTCCTACTTTCTTATGATTATGTTTCCTCATCTCTACAATTTGTTGTCACTAACATTACTGCTTACAGCTCTTGTTTTAATTATGTAATCAAATTAACATTCTTTATTTATACTTTTTAATTTAATCACTTCTTTTTTAAAAAATTTAATATAATATTATTTATATATTTCGATACTTTATAAAAAACCATTACATATATCATATCAAATAATTACGTCGTAGGCATTTCACCATGGAGAAGCATAAGCATCCACGTCGGCTAGATTCCTCGCTTATAGAGTGAATCGAATCCTGCCACGTGGATGCTCCCAGCCTACCAGTTATAGCATATGGTGATGGGAATATGGTGTTGCAGATGTCGTACTGACGAGTTTAAATGCAGACCTCTGAGCAATTACTTGCAGCACATATAGAAGGAAATTAAAGAAGAAACTCGTTCATCGACCAGTCATATTCTGTAAGCACGTGTTCAAACAATAAAAAAGAATGCATGTATGTGAGCCATGCATGACAGCAAGTCCCTACCATACATTATGAACTTGTAGGCGAAGTCGAATAGTTCCATTGTCGACGTCGGTGACTAATCAAGTCGACGAGCAATCAATTAAATTGAGAAAATAGTTGTATTGCCGATGGAACCGAGCCTCTCCTCTCCTTCAATCAACTCTTTTGAATCTCTGGCCGACAACTTCTGGCAATACTTGTGAGATGGATGGAAATAAACAGTCGTGCGGTCGGATTTCTTTTTACTGCAGTTGGCACCCAACAGAGTCACGGAATCATCGATTAAACCCTGGTCGAATCCATTTGCATATATAGTCTTATATTATGCTCCTTGAATAATATATCAACTTTTGTAAAAAAAATAAGGGTTGTGCTCCAAAAATTTATCAAATAGTAGTAAATTAACATGCAATACAACCAACCAACAAAATGAATGGACTGTGTAGTCGGGTGAGACTGGTCGAGCATACTGTCTGCCAAAATAAGTCGACGGGAAATCGAAAGAATGGAGTTGATCAAATTTTTTCTTTTGGTGTGGCTTCATTACAGAATGATCATTTTCTATGCATGAACCAGTCGGTTATCGACTGACTGCAACAATCGATCCCGACCAATAGGATGCTAGCCGACAGCATGCTTTCTTCGTTGTTGTTTTTTTTATGTCCTTGGCAGACTATAGAGATAACTATTTGAACAACCATCGTGCAACCAACAACATACCATTTATCATGAAGACTTCGGTGGTCGGCAACCAGGACAATCGACGAGTATTACTAAGCAACAGTAGGTGGGCACACGAGGAGTACTTAACCACATGACTTATTGGTCGAACTTATCACAAACAAAATTGCAATTCAAACTAGATAGGTCGATAGTCGACTCCTTCGTTGAGATGGCTTGAACATGGTCGCTTGAATCAGTGGATTGTAATAGAAATTACTTGCTAGTGAATAACCTTTGCAATGTATTAACTTCTCCATTCTTCAAGTAATCGACGGAATCCATTATCGATGAAATTTGTTTGATAACTCAGTACTCCAGTACTCCAGTCGGATAGTGATATAGTCGGCAACCTTTCTGGGTGAAAACATCCATCGCTTTGGTCGAATTTTATTGATCTACGCCAAAGTCTTTATCGTTAATGAGGTTGGCATGATATGCAGGCATTTGCGTATCTTTCACGCTCGAATAGAAAAAACTTGACAAGTATCTTGAGCTTTCTTTGGGGCTTTTCCATAAGAACTCCTAAGCGCAATGCCTGGAAATCCAAATGGCATTGCCTCATATCATAATGAAGTTCTGTATGAAATTTCAATAGATCTTGTCGAAGATCGACGGTGGCAAATCCATATCGTCGAGAGGTGGGAAGTGATAGGAATTTTGCACGACAGCAGGAAATTCTATAAAGTTGTTGATTGGGTCAAGAAAGTTCAGAAGCCGTCGGGGTCATGTCGAACCCAGAACCTGTCGGGGTTGAGTTGTCGAAGTCGAGCTGCGACTGGTCGAAGAGGAACCTATCGAGTTTGTTGGATTGTCGAAGTTTAATCACTTTAATAATAGGGGAAAAAGAACTTGTCGAAGGCACTTTATCGGATTGAGACTTGATGAGTGCTTCGACAGGTTGCAAAATCAGGTTCATATTCTGAAACATCATGCATTTAGCACTCTATAACAGGCATCGGTTTGTTAAATATACCATTGATGTGCAACAATATTCAATAATCAAATGCATCTATCATCGACAGTTACATTATTTGATGACGCACATTTGGAGTCGGGCTTGACTATCTCGGTTAGGCTCTGAATCGAATGGCTCAATCGGAGTCTCACCCATCCACCAGTCCGAGTCTGGTGTTGTTAGATAGTCGGTTTTGGCTGACAATGAATCCACGACCAACACCCATCATCCATTCTCAACTGGACCGGTTGGATGCTCCAATTTCCAAGTCGACTGTCTGCAAGATTTGCTTGCAAAAGAGTATCAGTTGGTTACAATGATATTCAAGATCTCCCTGCGCATTTGGAATGCACAGAAGTGGCGAGTTTGGTGTTAGCCAACAACCCAAAATTGGCGAAGGTTCCAGAAGAATCACTCTTAAATATGATGTCTCTGAAGGTTTTGGATCTATCTTGTTGCACCTTAATAACATCATTGCCAACGTCGGTGGGGCAACTTCAACAACTTGAGTTCCTTAATTTGACTAGATGCTGTCGTCTCAAGGAATGGCCGGAAAGAATATGTGGGCTTTCTCGTCTTCAGTTTTTGAATCTTTAATGTTGTCAATCCCTGCTTTCTTTGCCAGACAGGATAGGAGAGCTCCCAATATCGACCATAGTGCTAAGTCGACCAATATTTTAACCAAATATAAGCCTCGACCATATGTTAAATTCATCTTAAAATGTCTTGACCTTCTTAAATTTATAAGCAATATTTATAATTCAACTCAAATATAGGTTGATATATTAATAAATTTACCAATCGGTGGTCAGGCCAGACGATAGAGTCTTCCATTTTCAATCAACTTCTCAATTCGGGGACGATGGTGCCAATTCGGAGGTCGAAAAAGTCATGCAAATTAGCATTATACCTGGTAAGAGACGTCAAGTTAATGGTCGAATTTGATTGATGGGATTATGACGTCGATCAATCGCTATCAACCAATTTGCAAATATTCGATATTAATACTCGGTGGTCAAGCTTCCAGTGATGCTTCCTTGGTTGACACAACTGTAGGTTTCATTCCCTTATTCTCCTCATGTTAGTGTTCATATGACCGCGTGGATAACAGTCGGTGAAGTAGCTGGTCAAGTGGACATTTATGCAAAACCTTTGATTGATGGATAAGGTTGAGAGTCATCTGGAAGCGAGCAACCAACAAGCTTTCATATTTTTTTCAACAAATACATCTTCTCACTATAGTCTTGATTGATTTCTTCATTCATCCAGTAGTTGATTGATGACGGTAGCTTTGAAAAACTGGCAGTCGAGATCAACAAAATGATATCTTTCATCCATGGTTGCAATTGTTGAATGACACACGTTCAAAGTCATATGGTAACTTGAATGACATTCGAGCTCAAATCGGAGGGTCAAGTCGATTCTTTGATTGGCAGCCAATGGCATCACAATGAAGTGATTATCAAAAAATTAATAGGGGCAAAAGAACCTGTTGAAGGCATTTTATTGGATCAAGACTTGTCGAAGGTGAACTTGTCGAGTTTGCAAGTTGTCGGAGCCAGAAACGACAAGGTCATTTGTTAGGAACCCATTTCAACCCTTCTATTTAGTTTGTTAGTATATTGTTGTTGGACACATATGCTTTGTAAGTCGTCCTGTAGTATTTGTTGATCCATAGTTTGTCTTATTGTTGTTGGACACATATGCTTTGTAAGTCGTCCCGTAGTAATTGTTGATCCATAGTTTGTTTTATTGTTGTTGGACGCATATGCTTTGTAAGTCGTCCCGTAGTAATTGTTGAGTCATAGTTTGTATTGGCCCATGGTTTTTATTGACACATGGTATTGGTGCCTAGACTTAGTATATAAGTTTATGTTGAGACCAATGAAGGTACCGTGAAGTTATTTGTATTGAGCTTGCTCAAAGGAGGTTGCCCCCTCGAAGTGGCCTGTGATCAATAAAAAGGATTCTGAGTTCTATTATTTCTGCTATCTCGTGTATTTTCATTAATTAATTGTTGCAGGTTCTTCACATCTGGTATTAGAGCACTTTCTTGGGCTCGATGGGTGAAATTTCTGCCAATTTTTTTTCGCATCTATTACAGCTTTGGATCTGGGAATAATCTCTATCCGCTTAACAGTGGGAAGTACTTGGGGATAAGCCCTAAAACTCATTGTGAGGAGTACCACAGGAACCTCAAAGTAGTTCTCCCATTGAGAGGACCTGCCAGCGAAAAGGGAAACAAACCCTACTTGATTGACTAGTTCCCACCCGTGAGGTAAACCAAGAGCTGTCGTTTGTGGCAAAGCGGTTATCAGTTTTACCTGAGCCGTGGAGTGATGGGTACTGCCCCAATACGCAAGCCGTTAGACAACATTGGTGGTCGAGTGAATCCCCTGAACCGATAGGAAGCCGAACATAGCTAGGGTCCATATCTATTTTCAGTTGAACTATTTCCGATCACTTCCGCGTCATTTCATATTCATTCCAAGGTGTTTCAGATCCAACCATTTTTTATCCATTCGGCGCCGTTTCAGATCCATCTGTTGTCGATCCCTTTCGCGTTGTTTCAGATCCAATTGTTCTGATCCCTTCCGCGTCGTTGCAGATCCATTTCTGAATATATATATATATATATATATATATATATATATCCCCTATTTTAACTATGTTTCCCTTGAAACTTCCCAGACACTCCTACAATCCCATTCTGCATATTTCATTCCTGAGGACCCTATCCCAAATTCTACTTCCCAAAGCCACAAATCTCACATTTTGCCATTTTTAGGGTTTGCCATAACTTCTTCAATTTTCACCCACTCGCCTCCAAATTTTGCCACCGTGTTCATTCCTTATTTCTTCTTCTTTGTCCCTCTTTGAAAAATATTCTCATTCTTTCACCCCCGCTTCTAAAATCCTCATTTTTTGCTTCCCTGTCCATCGGAAAGTGTCCAAAACCTAGTCAAACCCCAATTAACCATGCGAGTTTTTCCCAGATCCAAATTTCCCTTTACTAAACAAGCTTTTGTTTGTGTTTTTCTATCCATCCCCCCCCCCCCCAAAAAAAAAACTTTTGGTTATTGTTGTCACCCGCGCAGGAGCAAAAACCATGGAGGAAGCACTTGCAGCCATCCAAACCAAACTCCAAGATCTGGATGAAAAATTTCTCGGCCTCCATCTTCAGCATTCAGCCATGAACAATAACCGACACCAAGAATCTTCTGCAGCCAATGGGTTCTCTTCTTCTAGCAATTTTCGTGGTCCAAAGCTTGAATTTCCTCACTTCAATGGTACTGATCCGACTGGATGGATCTATCGTGCAAACCAATATTTCAGTTTGCATAATACTTTTGATGTCCAAAAAGTTCCACTAGCATCCTTTCATTTGGAACAAGAAGCCCTTCAATGGTACCGTTGGTACATCAAGGCTCATGATGAGCCAAACTGGACAGATTTTTTCCAACTCCTTTTGCAACGAATTGGTCCTAGTGCTTTTGATGACTTCACCGGAGCACTCACTAAAATTCATCAAATTGGAACTGTGAGAGAGTATCAGACAGAATTTGAGAAACTCGCCAATCACATAGTAGGATTGTCTGATGAATTCTACAGGAGTTGTTTTATCAGTGGTATTAAGGATGAAATCTGGTCAGAGGTTAAAATGTTCTGTCCCAACACAATGATGGAAGTCTTAGGGTTGGCTAAGTTGGCAGAAGACAAGATTGCAGCCCAACAACGCTCCAAACCCACTTTTGTTCCCTTCCGAAATATGGGTTCTCAACAACCTCCCATCCCGCCATTTCCTCGACCAACTCCTATCAAGAATTTGTCTGAAACAAATATGCAGGAACGTAGAGAAAAAGGGATTTGTTACAATTGTGATGAGAAATTCACTCGGGGACATAGATGTGTTCAACAAAAGCTCTATCTCTCAGATATGGATTCTCCGCTTGCCTCTAAAATTGGTGAAGGAGTTCCAGATACAATGGATGATCAGGTCGACATTCAGGAGCCGCCTATTGACCCCCTATCTTAGGATGAACAACCAGAGATATCTATCCATACTTTATCCGGCGTCACCACCCCCCAAACAATGTGGGTCAGGGTTACTTCAAGAAGCTTCCTCTTACAATACTCAATGATTTTGGTAGCACTCATAACTTCATTGACCCTTGGATCGCCAAACATGTTGATTGTTTTGTCCATCCTTGCTCCAACTTTGAAGTCATGGTTGCCAATGGGGGCACCTTACCTTGCAAGGGGAAGTGTCACAATGTGCGTATCTCTCTGGAATATTATAACATGTGCTCTGACATGTTTGCCTTGTCCCTAGGAGGATGTGATGTGGTTTTGGGCATTCAATGGTTACGTACACTTGGCCCCATCTTATGGGATTTTGCTGAACTTTGAATGCAATTTTCAGTCGATGGGAAACAACACAAATTTAAGGGCTTACAACAAGGGTCTCTCTGCACCATCAGTTCACATCGCCTGGAAAAGATCCTTAAGAAGAATTCACATGGTGTCATCGCTCAACTCCATTCCATTCAGATGCACCCATCAACGGTCTCCCCTACTTCCTTGGATAGATATGCAGGTGTCTTTGCTGAACCAGTGGGCTTGTCGCCTTCAAGAGACCTTTCCGGTAAGAATTTAGCTACATCTACATCTCAGCAGGAAATGCTGGCTATTTTGCATGCAGTGCAGAAGTGGCAGCCATACCTATTAGGGAATTGTTTCTGCATCAAGACTGATCTCCAAAGTCTGGAAAATTTCCTGGAACAATGGGTCTCCTCCCCAGCACACCTGAAATGGGTTATCCAACTCATGGGTTATGCCTATGCGATCACTTACATGAAGGGTAAGGACAATATGGTGGCAGATGCTCCTTCTCGCACATTTGATGACCCAGTTTCTCTTACAGCTATTTCTCTGCTTGTTTTAAATTGGTCGTAATTTGTCCAACAGGGCTATCTCTTCTGTGAAATCCATGATTCTTCATCAGCAGGGCACTCTGGGTTCCTCAAAATGTATAACTGGGAACAATGTAACTTCTTTTGGCAGGGACTGAAAATGACAATTCAACAGATGGTGGCTGACTGTGATACTTACCAGGTCAACAAGGGTGAAATGACACTCGTTTCGGGACTGCTCGAACCCTTGCCCATTCCTACACAGATTTGGACAACTATTTCTATGGATTTCCTAGAAGCACTGTATTGGTACAATACCACATCTAAAAGGACACCATACGAAGTAGTCTATGGACAAGCACCGTCAGTTCTTCTTCCATACACCCTCAGCAGCTCCCCAATTCAGGAAATTGACTCGATTCTTCGAAACCGCGATCAGATTCTTCTCATTCTGCAGGACAATCTTCACATGGAAAGAATTCAACTGAAACAATAAGCCAATCAGCACCGTTCTGAGCGCACTTTTCACGCAGCTGATATGGTTCTTCTTCGTCTACATCCTTCCAAGCAACCCTTCCTGAAACTCAAAAGGCGTCAGTGGCCCGGAATGCAATCCGAGGATGCTACAGGGGAACCAATCCTTCAGATTCTACATCAATTTCCACATTTAAAGCTTTGAGGACAAAGCTTTTTCTAAGGGAGAGGGGATGTTAGGAACCCATGTCAACCCTTCTATTTAGTTTGTTAGTATATTGTTTTTGGACGCATATGCTTTGTAAGTCATCCCGTAGTATTTTTTGATCCATAGTTTTTCTTATTGTTGTTGGACGCATATGATTTGTAAGTCGTCCCGTAGTAATTGTTGATCCATAGTTTGTCTTATTGTTGTTGGACGCATATGCTTTGTAAGTCGTCCTGTAGTAATTGTTGAGTCATAGTTTGTATTGGCCCATGGTTTGTATTGACACATGGTATTCACCCATGGTATTGGACTTAGTATATAAGTTTGTGTTGAAACCAATGAAGGTACCGTGAAGTTATTTGTATTGAGCTTGCTCAAAGGAGGTTGCCCCCTCGAAGTGGCCTGCGATCAATAAAAGTGATTCTGAGTTCTATTATTTCTGCTATCTCGTGTATTTTCATTAATTAATTGTTGCAGGTTCTTCACATCATTGAGGTTTTAACAATTAAATCGAAGAAAGGGAAAATAAAAGGGAATTTATTTGCACAAAGAAGAAGTTTTGCTCGAGATGAATTCCACACTTGAATGAACATAACACTGGAAATACTTGGAAGAAGAAGATATCGATCTGGCAGATTGTCGTGAAATGAAGGAGATTTGCGATTTCCCACAGCGGGAGACAATTTTTGGAGTTATGTCAGACTCTAGAGGGCATGGGAATCATCATCAAAATGAAAAGATATATATGGGAAACGATGAAAACCCTACCAGGAGTGTCAAAGACATAATGAGTTAAATTTAATTGCACGGGAAGCTTATGGGGAATGTTAGAAATCAACGACTGTATGATTGATTTTTGAAGTCCCTCGTCTAGGTGAAGAAAGCATGTTTTTATTGACCTGAATGTGAAGCCGACCTGGGCACTAACGAGACAAATTTACCGTCTAAATAATCTGTTAAGAATTTGTTATGTCAGATAGAACATCTTTCATCAACATAATCAGTCGATCTTCAACAGTAGTCTGTCGACCACTCTTCATCGACTTGTGCAGTCGCCCATGTTTTTATCCTGCATTTGTAATGTGGTCTTATCTTTGTTCCACTATCCATGCATTTGTAATGTAGTCCTTATCTTTGTTTCTAAAACATAAAGTGGATATCTCTGTTTCATTAGGAAGGATCTGAAGCTATGCTAGGGCTTCACCTTTTTCTATTATTTGCACAAGTTTTTTTTCATTACAGCTTCAGGCTCTTCTCCCCTATGAGAACCGAATTCTTCTTCCTAAATTTTAGAAGGATTTCTATGAGTCTAATCTTATCATTTCTATTATCGGTGGCTTCAGCACCAACCCTAAACTTTGAAGTGGCAGCCAAGCAAGTCTGGCGCAGATGGCTAGCAGGGGCTGCGAAAAACGTCACAGCCGCCTATGGGGTTAGCGTCTGTTGCACTGTGCTTAGTCTTGCTCGCATTATTGCAGATAAAAAAAAACATTCTTGATAAGTAAATCAATCTTCGAAAACTGTCTCTAGATCTCTCTTAACTAACCAAAATAAATTCTCAATAAGAGATTTCAAATTCAATCATGCAGTCCTTGATTTCTAACATCCCAATAAGCTTTCTGTGCAATTAAATTTAACTCGTGCTATGTGTTCCCAAAGTGGCTGACCTGGGATTCTGAGCTCGTCTACAGAACGCCACAAAATGCCACAACTCCACCCTGCGCCCAAGCAAAACGCCACAACTCCATCGGTGACTGATAATGAAAAATGAGAGGGGTCGACATTTATAGTGAATGAGGAAGTCTGGATAAAATGACGAATGGACCTGCTCCATTTCTTTCATGAAGACTAGCATTTATATCGTACAGTCTACCTGCATATCAAGTTTTTGGATAAAAATTGCAGAATTTGAGTTTGATAAAATTGTTGACCGGTCATCTCATGGATCAACTATTAAAATCAATGAAAAGTTGAACATTAGAGCTACCATTGATCTGGCCAATTGTTGATCCTCTATCCAGGAGTAATACCCGACCAAGTAGCTCATCGGTTGAGACTTCGTTGATTTACAGTTTATATCATTCATCCACTTTTACATAAAGACAACAATTCTTAAAACTCTGTCGGGGTCATCTATCGAATTATCAACATAATTAATCCAACTCATTTGAAGAGAAGTAATGCATGAAAAGTATATGAAATCACTCATCAAAAATCACGTCGATCTGTCAACCTGAAAGTTTGGCAACTATGCAGATATTTGACCAGTAAGTACTTGTATGTAATTTGGGCATCCTGTCGATACGCAGCTGACCAAATAGCCTTTCATTGTCCATCGATCAGCATTAAAAACCAGTCGGCTACTAGCTTGGCCATGTCGGCCACATAAACAAGAAAAAAAGGCCGCTCAAGTTTATAAGCAATAGCTGCACTCATCTGCGCTCCCGTCGGCATTAGCATTTTGAAACGACCTGTAAAGTTAACTTATTGATGCCAATTATATCATGTAGACTGTACCATGCCAAATCGACATGCTAGAGCTGGATAATGATTCTACTATGCTTCAAGATATTCATTCATCGACCAAGGAATATGGTTGACAAGTATTGTTCATCTACCGGGAACCCAGTCGACCCATCGACCAAAATAATGTATTGATCGATCGATTGATAGTCTGTGCCAGGGGAGATGGAAACAAGACGACGAGGACGGTGAAGTCTGTGAGCCATCCTCCTTACCTCTCACCTTGTTAGGAACCCATATCTTTACTTTGTTAGTATGTTGTTGTTGGACGCATATGCTTTGTAAGTCGTCCCGTAGTATTTGTTGATCAATAGTTTGTCTTATTGTTGTTGGCGCATATGCTTTGTAAGTCGCCCGTAGTATTGTTGATCCATAGTTTGTAACGGCCCATGGTTTCGACCCATAGTATTGGCGCCTAGAATTAGTATATAAGTGTGTGTTGAGACCTATGAAGGCACCGTGAAGTTATTTGTATTGAGCTTGCTCAAAGGAGGTTGCCCCCTCGAAGTGGCCTGTGATCAATACAAAAGTGATTCTGAGTTCTGTCATTTCTGCTATTTCGCGTATTCTTGTTAATTAATTGTTGCAGGTGCCTCACATCTGGTATCAGAGCACTTTCTTGGGCTCGCTGGGTGAAATTTCTGCCAAAAAAATTTTCACATCTGTTGCAGGTTCGGATTTGGGAATAATCCCTATCCGCTTAACTGTGGGAAGTACTTGGGCATAAGCCCTAAAACTCATTGTGAGGAGTACCACAGGAACCCCGAAGTAGCTGGCCCATTGAGAGGACCTGCCGGCGAAAAGGGCAACGACCCCTACCTGATTGACTAGTTCCCACCCGTGAGGTAAACCAAGAGCTGTCGTTTGTGGCAAAGCGGTTATCAGTTTTACCTGAGCCGTGGAGTGAGGGGTACTGCCCCAATACGCAAGCCGTCAGACAGCATTGGTGGCCGAGTGAAAACCCTGAACTGTTAGGAAGCCGCACATACCTGGGGTCCATATCTACTTTCAGCTGAACTATTGTCGATCACTGCTGCGCCGTTTCAGATTCATTTTTCCAGATCCAGCCGTTCGACGTTGTTCCAAAATCCTTCGAACTGGAGATTCCATTCTGCAAGCAGAGCCGTAGCCGCTCCAGTCTGTTAAAAAAAAAAAAAAAACCGAGCCGTAGCCGCTCTAGTCTGAAAAAATAAAAAAAATAAATAAATAAAAATAAAAATAAAAATAAATAAATAAATAAATAATAAATAAATAAATAAAATTTCCGTTTTTTCTCCATATCTCCCTTGTTTTACCTCTGTTTTCCTTGAAAATTTCAGGGAACCCCTGTCATTCCATTTTGCATATTTCATCCCTGAGGACCCTATCCTCAATTCCCTTTACTACAGCCCGAAATCCCACATTTGTCTATTTTTAGGGTTTGCCATAACTTCCTCAGATTTCACCCAATCACCTTCAATTTTTACCACAGAGTTCCTTTCTGAATTCTGCTTCTTTGTTCCCCTCTGCCAAATTTTCCCATCCTTTCACCCCGCTGCTGAAATCCTCATTTTTGCTTCCCTGTCTATCCAACAGTGTCCAAAAAACGAGTCAAACCCCAATTACCCTTCTGATTTTTTCCCAAATCAAAATTTTCCCTTACTGAAGTAGTTCCTGTTTTTGTTTTCCTACCCAGTCAAAAATAAAAAATAAAAAAAAATCCCTGGTTATGGTTGTCACCCGTGCAGGAGCAAAAACCATGGAAGAAGCCCTTGCAGCCATCCAAGCCAAACTCCAGGATCTGGATGAAAAATTTCTTGGTCTCCATCTTGAACATTCAGCTATGAACAACAAACGACAGTCCAAGTCTTCAGTAGACAATGGGTTCTCTTCTTCCAGCAATTTCCGTGGTCCGAAGCTTGATTTTCCTCGCTTCAATGGTACCGATCCAACTGGATGGATCTATCGTGCAGAACAGTATTTCAGTCTGCATAATACTTTTGATGTCAACAAAGTTCCGTTGCATCCTTTCATTTGGAACAGGAAGCTCTTCAATGGTACCGTTGGTACATCAAGGCTCATCCAGAGCCCAACTGGCCAGACTTTTGCCAGCTCCTTTTGCAACGATTTGGTCCTAGTGCTTTTGATGACTTCACAGGAGCCCTCACTAAACTTCGCCAAACTGGCACTGTGAGAGAGTATCAAACCGAATTTGAGAATCGAGCCAACCACACCGAAGGATTGTCTGATGAATTTTACCGGAGTTGTTTTATCAGTGGTCTAAAGGATGCCATCCGCTCTGAGGTCAAAATGTTCTGTCCCAACACAATGATGGAAGCACTCGGGTTGGCTAAATTGGCAGAAGACAAGATTGCAGCCCAACAACGCTCCAAGCCCACTTTTGTTCCCTTCCGAAATATGGGGTCTCAGCGACCACCTATACCGCAGGCTCCTCAACCGACTCATATCAAGCGTTTGTCTGAAATAGAGATGCAAGCACGCAGAGAAAAGGGTCTTTGCTATAATTTTGATGAGAAATTCACTCGGGGACATAGATGTGTTCAGCAAAAGCTCTATCTCCTGGATGTGGAGTCTCCGCCTGCCTCTGAAATGGGTGACGAAGATCCAGAAACACTGGATGCTCCGGTCGACATTCAGGAACCGCCTATTGACCCTCCATCTCAGGATGACCAGCCAGAGATATCTCTCCATGCTTTAGCTGGAATCACCACCCCCCAAACAATGCGGGTCGGGGGTTACTTCAAGAAGCTTCCTCTTACAATCCTCATTGATTCTGGTAGCACTCATAATTTCATTGACCCTCGGATCGCCAAACAAGCTGATTGTTTTATCCATCCTTGCTCCAACTTTGAAGTCATGGTTGCCAATGGGGGTACCTTACCTTGCAAAGGGAAGTGTCGAAATGTGCGTATCTCTATGGGAGATTATACCTTGCGCTCTGACATGTTTGCCTTGCCCTTAGGCGGATGTGATGTGGTTTTGGGCGCTCAATGGCTACGCACACTCGGCCCTATCTTATGGGATTTTGCCGAACTTTGGATGCAGTTTTCTCTCAATGGACACAAACACACATTGACAGGATTACAACCAGGTTCTCTCAGCATCATCAGTTCACATCGCATGGAAAAACTCCTCAAGAAGAATTCACATGGTGTCATCGCTCAGATCCATTCCATCCAGATGCAACCATCAGCGGTCTCCACTACTCCGTTGGATCTACAACAAATTCTGGATCGATATACAGGTGTCTTTGCTGAACCAGTGGGATTACCACCTTCCAGGCCAGAAGACCATCATATTCAGCTCCTTCCTGGCAGCGCTCCTCCCAACATCAGGCCCTATCGCTACCCATTCCACCAAAAAACGGAGATTGAAATGCTCGTTCGGGACTTATTGAAGCAAGGTATTATTCGCCCAAGCACTAGTTCCTTTTCTTCTCCAGTTATTCTCGTCCGCAAAAAAGATGGGTCATGGCGCCTCTGCATTGACTTCCGAGCACTTAATCATCTCACCATCAAGGATAAGTTTCCAATTCCTGTTGTTGATGAACTTCTTGACGAGCTTCATGGGGCTCACTTTTTCTCCAAGTTGGATCTTCGTTCGGGGTATCATCAAATTCGGGTTCATGAGGATGATATTCCTAAAACAGCTTTCCGCACACATGATGGCCATTATGAGTTTTTGGTCATGCCCTTTGGCCTCACTAATGCTCCTTCCACATTCAAGGCCTTAATGAATAAAATATTTCGACCCTACTTGCGGAAATTCATTCTGGTATTCTTTGATGATATCCTCATCTATAGTAAAACATGGGATGAACATCTCCAGCATCTGGATCTTTTCATGCAACTTTTCTCTGACCATCATCTCCATGCCAAGCAGTCTAAATGTGTTTTTGGACAAAAGGAAGTTGAGTATCTCGGGCACATTATCTCAGCACAAGGGGTTCGCGTGGATCCTGCCAAAATCGACGCCATGAACAATTGGCCACGTCCTCAGACACTCAAGAGCCTTCGTGGTTTTTTGGGGTTGACTGGCTACTACCGCAAGTTTGTCAAGGATTATGGAAAGATTGCAGCTCCATTAACTGCTCTATTGAAAAAGGATGCTTTTACATGGACACCTATTGCTCAGTGTGCATTTGACAAACTAAAACAAGCTATGTGTACTACACCTGTGCTAGCTATGCCCGATTTTTCCAAGCCCTTCACTATTGAGAGTGATGCTTGCGGCAATGGACTTGGTGCTGTTCTCCTTCAAGATGAACACCCCATTGCGTTCACCAGCAAATCCCTTTCAGGTAAGAATTTAGCTGCCTCTACCTATGAGAAGGAAATGATGGCTATTTTGCATGCAGTACAGAAGTGGCGTCCATACCTATTAGGGAATCATTTCTGCATCAAGACTGATCACCAGAGTCTGAAATATTTCTTGGACCAGCGTGTCTCCTCCCCGGCACAACAGAAATGGGTTAGCAAACTCATGGGTTATGATTATGAGATCACTTACAAGAAGGGTAAAGACAATATTGTGGCAGATGCTCTTTCTCGCACATTTGGTGGCCAAGGTTCTCTTTCAGCTATTTCTATGCCTGTTCCAAATTGGTTGCAATCTATTCAACAGGGTTATGTCAATGACTCTTCCTTATCTCAGATCATCCAACGCTTGACCAACAACCCTTCTGCTGTACCACATTACTCTTGGGATGGTGCTTCTCTGCGATACAAGGGTCGTCTGGTGCTTCCCCAGAGCACAGATCTTCAACAGGCTGTCTTCTATGAACTCCATGCTTCTCCATCGGTCGGGCACTCTGGGTTCCTCAAAACATATGAACGAGCACGGCGTAACTTCTTTTGGCAGGGCATGAAAAGGACAATTCAACAGATGGTGGCCGAATGTGATACCTGCCAGCGCAATAAGGGTGAAACAACACTCGTTCCAGGATTGCTTGAACCCTTTCCCATACCTACACGGATTTGGACAGATATTTCTATGGATTTCATTGAAGGGCTCCCTAAATCTGGCAGGAAGACAGTGATTCTCGTTGTGGTTGATCGCCTCTCCAAATATAGTCATTTTTGTGCTCTCAGTCATCCCTATACAGCCTCCTCAGTTGCTCAAATTTTTATGGACCAGATCTTTCGTCTTCATGGCATCCCTTCTTCCATTGTCTCAGATCGTGATGCGACTTTCACCAGTCATTTTTGGACAGAACTATTTCACCACACTGGCACCAAACTGAAGATGAGTTCAGGGTACCACCCACAAACAGATGGTCAGACTGAAATTGTCAATAAATGCTTGGAAACTTATCTTCGTTGCTTCACCTCAGAACAACAACATCAGTGGGCAAAGTGGCTCCCTCTTGCTGAATGGTGGTACAATACCTCTTACCACACTGCCTCTAAAATGACCCCATATGAAGCAGTCTATGGTCAAGCACCTCCAACTCTTCTTCCATACACCCCCACCAGTTCACCAGTTCAGGAAGTTGACACGGTCCTTCGCAACCGCGATCAGATTCTTCGCATTTTGCGGGACAATCTTCACATGGCAAGAAATCGCATGAAGCAACAAGCGGATCAGCACCGTTCAGAGCGCACTTTTCAAGTCGGCGATATGGTTTTTCTTCGTCTCCAGCCGTACAAACAATCCTCCTTGAAACTCAAAGGGCGTCGTAAGCTTGCTCCAAAGTTCTATGGGCCATATCGGATTCTTCAGAAGATTGGGTCCGTTTCTTATAAATTGGAACTTCCTCCTTCTTCCCGCATTCATCCAGTCTTTCATGTCTCTTGTTTGAAGAAAGTTCTTGGCACCAACATCAACGGCCAAACGATTTTACCCGAACTGGATAATGAAGGATCCATCCTTTTGGAGCCAGAGGCCATCCTCAATCGGCGCACACGTCAGCTTCGCTCTCTCTCTATCACAGAGGTCTTAATTCAGTGGCATGGCATGCAACTGGAGGATGCTACATGGGAACCACTCCTTCAGATTCAACAGCAATTTCCACATCTAAAGCTTTGAGGACAAAGCTTTTTTTTAAGGGGGAGGGGATGTTAGGAACCCATATCTTTACTTTGTTAGTATGTTGTTGTTGGACGCATATGCTTTGTAAGTCGTCCCGTAGTATTTGTTGATCAATAGTTTGTGTTATTGTTGTTGGCGCATATGCTTTGTAAGTCGCCCGTAGTATTGTTGATCCATAGTTTGTAACGGCCCATGGTTTCGACCCATAGTATTGGCGCCTAGAATTAGTATATAAGTGTGTGTTGAGACCTATGAAGGCACCGTGAAGTTATTTGTATTGAGCTTGCTCAAAGGAGGTTGCCCCCTCGAAGTGGCCTGTGATCAATACAAAAGTGATTCTGAGTTCTGTCATTTCTGCTATTTCGCGTATTCTTGTTAATTAATTGTTGCAGGTGCCTCACACACCTCTATTCCTCTGATTCCCAGACCCTCCTTTCTTCCTTGTGACTTGATCAATATTTATCTACACGTGTCGAGGTTGGGTTTGTGTAAGTGATAAAATCTGCAACTCGTAGAGCCTGTCGAAGGTTATTGAATAAGTAAAAATTCCCGGTCAAACAATTAACTCCAAATCATGAAGTATGAAGAAATTTTCAAATATTCCCCCAGAGATATATAGGCTTTCAAAAACTGCCCTTCTTCCAACTAAAAAAAAAAAAAAACCTAGATCGATCTTCTTCCGAAGATGCCATTAAATTTGTTGAGGAAAGACACCCATCTAGGGTAGGTAGAGATTAGTAGTTGTACTGAGAGCGAGACCCGCGACAATGAGTCAAGTTGTGTAACTTGGTACCCTATGTCAACGCATGCTGCTTTTCATCATATGTATTGCATGGCCAAGAATGAGTATTATGATCCGACCTAAGGAGAACAATTACGAGTCGATTCGCTTTAAAATGATGATAAGTCGACAGGAGAACAATTACGAGTCGAGTTAGTAGCCAGAGGCCAAAAATCGTTTTGCTTCTTTCGAGACTTGTGAAACGTAAATGACTATGAACAATCCCGACACGTTCCGGTTCGATAAGTTCTAATTTGACCAACCTGGAAAGGTTCCGGTTCGACAAGTCTCGACAGGTTTCGAGTTTGGCACACCAAGATCGATCTCAAGTCTTGACGATCGTTTGTCCCACAACGCTCTGACTTCGACAATCTTCGACAAGTCTTGACTCGAACAATCACGATAGGTTCCAATTCGACAAGTTTCAACTCGACCAACACCGACAGGTTCTAGTTCGACAAGTCTCTATAGGTTTCAAGTTCGGCACACATACAACTCTTCGACGGATTCGGCAACCTTCGACAGTTTCGTGACATTGACCTTCTGCATCAATATGCGACTAGCGACTGCTGAGTCTCGGATAATCTTCGTTGAAATGATCAATTCCTCCTGCAATTCGAAGGTTATGGCGACACGAAACCACAAAGTTGTACACAGAGTAATATGGAGCGAATTTACACTAACCACAAAGTAATATGGAGTGAAAATGTAAGATACCATTTTTTTTTTTGCTTTTGTAAGTGACTGAGCTTTCGAAGATCATCTGGCCCTCTTCTCGTGAAACGACTTCAAGAAAACATCATCAGAGCTTTCTATTCCATGCCATTTTGAAGCTACCAATTGTTGCATGGCCGAAGATTTTAAAAATTCCACTATTCGTTTGCTTCTCGAGTCCTCGACCATCGTCGAGCGGCGTCCATTGGGATTCAGAGGGGATAAAAAAATGGCTTCGGGATATTTAAATTTTGAGGGTTTTTATTTTTGTTTTAGAGCATTGCAAAATGCCAGGTGGAAAATATGTAGAAATTTATTGGTTTTCTGAAGCAAAAATGCAGATCTCGTTATATGATATGTTAATAATGTTAATTGCATAATTTATGTTCCAAATTTTAGAACCATGGCGCCCATTAATGGCTTCTTGCACCCCTCGTTTCATTCCATCTTCTAATATATGTGTGCTTTGTGCCATTTGAAATTTTATTATTTCTTTGTGCCATTTCAATAATGGTATTATTATTTTATCAATTAAATGTGCATTTCATTTAATATGTTTGTTGGTGTAGATCATGCTTCCGCGTCTGCACAGGATGAGATAGAGCACATCTGTGGTTTATTCATGGCAATTACCGGAATTATGTATTCCGGGCATCTAGCAATATTCATTAAGCCAGCCGACTATTGTCATGAAGTCGTTCGACCATTAAGCTGACTATATTCATTAAGCCAGCCGAATATAGGCATGTAACAATATTCATTAAATCGTCCGACCATTTTGATGGAGGTTAAGCCAGCCGACTATTGTCATTGTCATAAGTCCATCAAAAGTTGCTCATGGATGCGGTCGCCGTCAACTTATGGAGCCTATGGACGACGTAGTTATCGACAAAATAAGAAAGCATGTCATTCGAATGAAAGTGGCCGACCAAAGGAAAGATAGCCGACTACTCTGCTCGCAGAAGCTTGTAGACACGAAGAATATGGTAAAAGTATATTATTTAATTTTATGTGGTCCAATTTACAATGTTTTTTTTGGTTGGATCGGTGATAAAAGTATGCTCAAATCTTCACTTATGGACATATAAAAGTATGGTTGGAAACTTAGTAATGGTGGGTCCCCCAATTAAGCTATGTTGCTAACAATTTTGTCAAGGTTTAACCTCGCAGACCTAAAATGGTTGATGAAGTCGATATTCACATGGTTGATGATTAGTAGTCGGGTCAGTCTGGTCGGCTAATTAATGGTCGGAGTTGTCTCTATTTTTGTAAAAGAAGTCGAGTCTTTTAATAACTGATCGAGGTCGACCCCTCTTGTCGATGCTTATGGGTGTCAAAGATTTTTATATACGAGTCATGTTGAGTTTATTTTTTGAAGTTATGCTTCTTCATAAAGTGACTATAAGTAATTAAAATGTTGGTGGTGGAAGAGTCATTATAATAGTATGGTCGAATGGGTCATTATAATCTGCCCAAACTAACTTTATTTCCTTGTGCTTTTTTCCTCTCAGCTTTCCTTTTGCCCATCTTGAGACAAATGCTAATAATATAACACATATCATCATATTCAAACAATATTTATCCTTACACATCTCAAGTATAGTAATGAGGAAAAGTATTGCCCTATACATCCTATACCCCTATTTACAATGCTAAATGTATCATCCAAGCCCTCTATTTAGAAACAAGAGTTAATATTTTATGATATTATATTTATATCTAAAAACATAATTATGATTTCAACTTCAAGAGTTAATATTTTATGATATTATATTATTTTATTTATATAAAAAACATAATTATGATTTCAACTTCGTTTAATGTGGAATAGGAACTAACGAATAGAATGAAGAAAATATTATGCCATAATTTGATATGACCACCTCTCACTGACAATGCACACGTGCTGAATATAATGAGGTTAACTGGGAAGGAAAACCTCCTTAAGATTATATATATATTGGATTTAAGTGTATTTTTTGGAGTAGTTTATTTAATCTAAGTTTTTTATTTTACGATGGGTTTTTGGTGAGTTTTGGTTATTTGGTTTTTTTTTTTGTAAAATCCAAATTTTTATGTGTTTAAATTGTATTTTTGAATCCAATGGCACCCAAATTATGTAATTTCTATAGCTAATATATATGATTCTAAGAATTTTTAAAGGAAAATATTCTCGAAAAACCATAGGTTTGGTTATAATATTATAATTAAATTATTATTATTATTTATTCTTAATAAATTTATTATTGGTAAATCATAGGTTAGTGGTTAAGGATCAAATGTCTTTGTATTATGTAGGAAAAATATTAAGAGTGCGGATAATTTGTTGATTCATTGTGACTTCACAAAGTAGGTTTGGGGGGATCTCAAAGCCAAATTTAAATTTTTTGGTAAATGAACAACTATTTCTTATGTACATAATTGGAGGTATGTAGGAAAATAATGAGACTATGGATCATTATTTAAATTTTTGGGTTAATGGACAACTATTTCTTATGTAAATAGTTGGAGGTATGTAGGAAAATAATGAGACTATGGATCATTTGTTGATTCATTGTGGCTTCGCAAAGAAGGTTTAGAGGAATCTCAAAGCCATACTTAAATTTTTGGGCAAATGGACAACTATGACTTATGTACATAGCTGGAGGTCCTGGTTAGTGGCATCTAATGGCCTTTTCAAAGCATTGACTGGCTACATATGCTGGAAAATATGGCTGCACAAGAACAAAGGAACTCCCTCTCCAAAGAGGCACTTTTATTGTAGTCGGGCTCCTTAGTTTATGAAGAGCATGATCATGATAGAGTGGTATCTGGAAATTATGGTTGCACAAGAACAAAGGAACTCCTTCTCCAAAGAGGCACTTTTATTGTAGTCGGGATCCTTAGTGTATGAAGAGCCTGATCATGATAGAGTGGTATCCCATAGGCTCTTTGGCTGCTTTCTAAAGCAACCTTGATGATCTGTCAAAATACGTGTTTTTATGTTGTTTCTTGTACTTATTTTAGTCATCTAGGATAGGCTATTTTTCCAAGGATATGTTTTTTTTTAATTGGGTGTGCCTTAAAAGAATTATTTTTAGAACATGTTTTGAAAGTTTCTTTGGATACTATGTATGATCTGAATATCATTACATTCTTCAAATGTTTTTCATAAAAACATATCATTCATATTGTGGATATGAAACTTTCAATATATGCTATTCAAAATATAGCTTTATCAATTTTTTGCAGAAAAAATTATCTCAACAAAAACCAGATTACAAATCTTTATGCTCATATATGAATCTCCTTTCAAAAATCATTTTGATATCATAAAAAATAACCAATATTCTTTTTAGAAAAATAAACTTTCCTTGAGAAACAGAGGTTCCTCCTTTAATTGAGAAAAACTATATATCATATTGTATAAGTGATTTAACACTTCTACTTATACTTAAATACTAATAAAAATATTTTTAAATTATTTTTATTTAAATTATTATTTTTTAAAATTTAACATTATCTTAAAAAATTTTAATATCAAAATTAAAAATTTATATAAAATTAAACCATTCATTTATCTATAGACTTAACATTCCACATTTTAAAAATAGTTATTAAAAAAATTATGGACCAACTACTATTTATATCTTTCAATAGCTTTGTGTCATTAATATTACAATAATTATACTAGTGAATCATTATATAATGGACAAATCATTTTTCAGAAGTGTAATCATGACATACACTAACTTTAGCTAATGGTTTATTTTGATTGACATGATATAAAATTTGGATACAGATTACTAAAGCTAACATGACCAAATAATTATTGATTTGAATTCCACAATGTGAGTCAATTTCTTGAACATTTCTAAAACATAGTAATAGTGGTGGAAATTCTATAGTGATGGATAGAAACATGTTTAGTGGGGTCATCTATGCATTATTTTGTTTTTAGTGGAGGGATATTTTTTTACATTGTTTAATATTTTTGGTTTATATATATATCGGAGAGTTTAGGAGGAACTTTAAAGAGCCATTTTGAAACTCATTAAAACCTAAGTATCTCTTTTTCAAATGATTTGAAAAACAAAATATCTTCCAACTATATATTATGATAAATTGATTGATTAGTCCTAACACGAAGTAAAACATATAAAAATAAGTCTACATGTGTTACTCATCTTCATTCCCGCTTTGAACTTCTTACATGTTAACATCCATCTATTTCATTGATCCTTGACAAAGTAAAACATATAAAAGTAAGCCTAAATGTGTTACTCATCTTTATTCCCACTATGAACTTCCTACATGTCAACATCCCTCTATTTCATTGGTCCTTGAAAATGTTGATTGACCATTTTTCAACATGTTGGATAATGTCTTCCTCCTTCAATTCGTATAAGGCTAAACTCATGGAGACTAAGGGTCTCTCCACAATGGATGGGAGTTACAAGTGAAACTTAAGATAATGTTATAATGCATGTCTAAATCATCATTTATTGTGCCTAACTTTTTGAATTGGTATTCCATATTTCTTTCTAATGTGCCAACTCTAGCTTCTCGAGTTTTGATAAAATGCTCAAATCTATAATTTAGAGATTGAATAGAGGCATGTAAAGCATCTAGTTGCTCACTCAGGGATCTAATAATCTTTCTTTGTCCCATGCATTCACGATAAGCATAACACCCTTTATGTTCATGGTCATCCATGATGCCCAAACTCTAGTTTGAAAACCACATCCACTTAGAACCACAACAAAACAAAGCAAACACAAAATTCCCACTTCCTCTCGATTCTTGATGTATAGAAAATAACCAACAAAAACTACCAAAGTAACAAGGCCAAATAAAACCACAATCGAGACAATTCCAAGCAAACATTTGATTGTTGAAGAACAAATCTAGGTTACATACATGATAATTATACCTAAGACCACGATTAGGGCATACCATTCACAACAATTTGTCGCATAAGTACTAACCTCCAACTACCCTTAATGAGACCAGACTAATGTTGGAGTGAGGGTCGAATTCCTTAAGGTAACAAACATCCCACCTCATTCAATCTTCCCATCGCCTCAGTGTTAATGAGCCTCATGCTACACAGATTCAATAACAAGACGGAGGAGGCTATGAGGGATTTGAGATTGTTAACACCCCTCCCTTAACATGAACACAATACCACTAATCCTTGTGTATGCTCTTATCGCTAACGGCCTTGGATATAATCCTTTGTTGAGATATCGTGGGATAAGTGACACGATAGGGTGCTCCTCCCTTCTAATTAGAATACCATTTGCTAATCCAGCCACTTGATTAGCTATTGAGTCGACTTTTCCATTGCAATTGTAAAGAATATGGAAGAAATTGATTTGATTAAAGAGGACAATTTGATAATTTACCTTGGCTATTGTTCTAGCTATGGGAGGAAATAGACTTTGTCTTTCTTTATTGATTTGATATGTGATTGGGGCATTGGTTATGCTTTCAATTATGGAAAAATGACCATATTCATGATAGTTTTTTCACTTAAAGGGAAGTTGTTTGTAATCTAATTTATGTATGTGTTCTAGTTGTATAGTTTCAATAGAAGAGCTTCTAGCAATCCTTTTTCTAGATCAACCTCGACACCAATATAGGTGCATGAAAACATCCCATCCTTGGGCTCTGTTCTATCAATATAATTGCTTATGTCCCTCATGGCATCTCCTTCCCTACAATGAAGGGGAAGATGAGGCAATCGCACCCAAACTAGAACTATAGAAGGTACATCCAGCTCTAAATGAAAGTCAGGTGTCCATCGATTCAGGTACATTCCTCTTGTGTTGAAAAAGTAAGGGTCACTTCTAAAGATCAAGTCTCGATCATCCCTGGTTTACAAGAGGAAGGAAAAAAACCCTTTGATCAATACGTCCTAGTCCTTTTGGACCCAAATAGCCATGGATCTTGGAGAAGGCTAGATCCTAGTGAAATGTCCAATTAATCTACATTCCTCCATGGCAAGAGCCATTTTCCTTGAGGTGCAAGTCAAAAGAGAGACTTTAGGGATATCGTCCAGTTTTTTAACAAAACGATGTAAAGGAGATTTCTGAGTGAGTCGAAGAAAGCTTGGAAATTCAACTTCTCAACATATTAGGGGGAGGGGGTGTTCCTAAGGTCTAGATCCATGTACCGACGACGTGACAACAACAACGAGCAACTCCTTAGAACACTAGGGCATGAGGTTTCTATAATTAAATATTTTTTTACATTTATTATTAAATAAATATTGACCTTATATTTTTTCAAACAAAAGTAATAACTTTAGATGGTTAGTTTTAATATATATATATATATATAATGACAATATAATTCGACTTCCACTCAACATGCATAGGATTCAACATCGTGGAATGTGCCTGCATTGAGCTTTCACACATCACACCAAGCCCATTTCAAGCTTTCATGCCACTCATGACAATGTACACGTGGAAGATAACTTTTTACTGAAAATGCACACGTGGAAGATATAATGATCTCCTAGAGAAAGAAGAACCGACCTTGAATACAACCACCCATTTCAAGACTTCATGTCACTCAAGACAATGTACACGTGGTGGTGACCTTTAATTGAAAATGCACACGTGGAAGATATAATGATTTCCTAGACAAGGAAGAACCGACCTTGAATACAACTCAGAGTGAGCCCACTTCAAGACTTCATGCCACTCATGATGAAGTACACGTGGACAATAACTTTTGATTGAAAATGCACACGTAGAAAGTATCATATCTCCTCGAGACCGAAGAACCGACCTTGAATCAACGTCACAACAAACCCATTTCAAGACTTCATGCCACTCATGACAATGTACACGTGGAAAATAACTTTTGATTAACAATCTACACGTGGAAAATATAATGATCTAAATCCACTGAATTTAAGGATAGAATAGATGAATGTCAACTTCCGTGAAACAATGCACAATCAACTTCAAATCTTGCAAACCATGTGAACTTCCTTTATTAATTCATTATTTTGGTGATTCTATTTTACACTTTCAAAATAATATTTATGACATAATTATATCTATAATTTGAATAGTTTTAACAATTAAAAAATATATTTCTTTTTAAAAGTTCAAAATTATATATTATATATTATTATTAAAATTCAACTAATAATTAGATATAGTATATACATGTTCACATCCACACATACCACATACAAAATTATATATCTCAATATTTATTATCTTGAAAATTAAAGTATTAAATAGTGTTTTTTTAAACTGAAATTGACAATGTGTATTAATAAAAAGAAAGGTGCGGTTGAGCCGTCCAGTCATAAAGCATAAAAAAAAAGAGGGCCCAATGTTTTGAAAGCCCTGTTTCAAAATTTCCTATGTCCTTATTTTTAATCCATCCATCCTTGCTGGCATGGTATTGTATTTTCCAGTAAAGTGAGTTTATTGGTATAGATTTTTACAAACTTTAGACAGCAAAAGTTGCATTTAAAACACATTAATTTTAGATAAATACATGGTAATTTGAAAAACCCCAATGGTTTGCTAAGTTGCGGTCTAGTTGACTGACGGCGTGCTGCGGAGCGGATGGTGTTGGTATGTGCTGCCTAACAGTAATTGCATGTCTGAGGGTGCCATTGGTGAACCGCAATGTGATTTACCGACTGTTCCTCCCTTTCTGGTCCCTAAATTGTCTTTAGTGAACCTACTGATGTGACTGGATCGTTCTTGACCCTGCATACACAAGGCGTTAGTTCTTTCTTCAAACCCCTAATCTCTTTCTGCATTTCCTGGATTATTTCTCCCTGCTCTCATCCATGTCCCCAGGGGCATCTTATTTCCACCTCTAAACATGGATATCTTCGAGTTGGCCATTTCCAATTTCGTTGCAGAGTCTTCATACCTCTGCAATGCTCTCTGAATTTCATCCTCTGTCCTCTGCTCTACATTTCTCTACCATCTTTCCACATTGTTGAACATGAACCCCAATTTTTCTTCCAAGACTGCAAGCCTTCTTTCCTAGTGAGCTGACGTGTAGATAGAGCGAGAGCTCGAGCCTGCCATAGTTCCGCCTCCGTGCCTAACTCTCAAGCTTATCCAAAAAACTCCAATTTGGATGCAGATTTGTTTGAACTTCTTTCCTCGTATTAGGCTCTGGATAATCACCAGCAAAATGGCACCTTCACTCTTCCTCGTCTCCATTTCAGGAGAAATCCCACACGCTTTGCTAAGGGCTCAAAAAGACTGGTACTTCAATGTAGGTTGGGCCTTTAATGTCACATACGGTTGGTCGTCAGGCAATCTTGTGTCCTATTGCTACCACCTTTCATTGATGGTACTTTGGCAGTTACCAAGTGTCCTTTCCAGTTGTGTCATAGTGACATGTTGTTTCCTTTCGTGAATCATTAGGGAATGTGAGTTATGTGGGTTGTCCCTTCAATATTGCATGAACTTTGGGCTAATCCACACCCTCTGTTTGCTTGACGACCAACCACCCTGTTTTCGCTTCTTAGCACATGAAGGAATTTCACTTTCTTAAATTATTTGTGCATGCAATTGATTCTAGTGATATTTTGCTTAGATATGAGTCCTTTGGGGAGGAGTTTGTAATTAACCAACTGATCATTATTTCGGAGTCCCTGATTATCATTTCTTTGCATCCTTTTTCTTTTTCCAGACAGACTCCCTTCAATAATGCTAAAGCTTCAGCTTGTTTGTTTTTTGTTATTCCAAGAACCCAAGCGTATTTCCATTCTTGAGATTCTTTGGGGCCGAGAAGCACCCCTCCCGCTCCTACCAACCCTTAAATTATTAAATAGTTATGGGATATACATCGTCGTATTTAAATATTCTATATTCAAAATTATATATATATAATTAATTGGAGATTTATTGAATTTGAATTAGATGTTTTATTTGTATAGAATTAATTAAATATTAAATTAGCACAATCACTTAACTTGTAGTCAATGAATACTAATAGGTCACAAATTAAGTGTTACGAACTGTCCATTATCCATGCCTTAGCTAACTAAGATATATATATATATATAATTATTTTTTTCGGATATAAAATAAATCTTGACAACACACTTGTATCATCTTCCTAGAATCTAGGAAGATGATCTTGCTTTGTCCACCCAAAATTGTAAAATATAAACACCTCTCAATGTAACAACATTGATATGGACAATATAAACTAGCACAACCACTTAACTTGTGGTCGGTGAACACCAATAGGTCACAAGTTAAGTGTCACAAACAAGTTACTAGTTCTCCACACGTAGTTGCATGAACTGCCTTGTATCCATGCATCAACTACGAGTTATCCATGCATCAGCTACCAGCTATCCATGCATAGCTACTAGTTATTTTTTATATTTTTTTTATAATTGTTTATTTCGAATTTGGAACGACTGCCATAAAATCAATATGAACAATACACTTGTCTAATCCTCGTGCAATCTAGGAAAAGCATAGACGCTAATCCACCCCAAATTCTAAAATACTAGCATAGCCACTTAACTGGTGGTTGGTGAACACCGATATGTCACAAAGTTAAGTGTTGTACATCCATGCATCGGCTACCAGTTATCCATGCATCAGTTGCTAGTTATCCATGCACTACGAGTTATTTTTTATAATTGTTTATTTCGAATTTGGAACGGCTACCATAAAATCAATCTAGATAATACACTTGTCTCATCCTCGTACAATTTAAAAAAAAACGTAGATGCTAATCCACCCCAAATTCTAAAATATAAATATCTATCGATGTAAATATAAACATTTATCAATATTATTAATTTAAATTTATAAAATAAAAAATAATTAAAACAATTTTGAATTCACATTTAATTTTAATATTTTATATAACAATAAATTTAAAATTAAATATAATTTTTTTTAAATATAAAAATTATAAAACTCAAATTCAAATTGACATAGACTTGCATTTTGAAATATATCTCTTTATACTGGATATACCGACTTATAATAAAGACACAATGGGCTTTTATATTTTGTAAATATCGAGGATCATGAAGAAGAAGATTATGGCTAAATTCCATCTATAAGAAATCCCCACAATAAAGAAGCACTATCAATGATTGTCGCCCACTCTTTCAAAATGCCAAAAAATTCTTAGTTCATAAAATTGGTTAGAGGTGCTTCAACCAATTCGTGAACCAGTTTAGGATATCCAATGCATTCATGATGAAATATGGCAAGTGATGGGAGAGAGCTTCTAATATACAATGTACACGTAGAGAACGATGAAGTGACTCTTTTTCAACTATTCAAATATATATTCAAAATAAATAGAGGATAAATTAGTTTTATTTACTTGAAATTTGGTAGGAATTATTTTGGATTAATGGAATCATAAGATATTTCAATATTTTACAATTATTAAGGTTTTATCTTAATCGTCTCCCTACTTTATAAATGTACAAGGTTATAAGGTCCATTAGATAGTTAGGGCATAGCGATTCAATAATAAAAATGTCTGTTTATTAAATAAAGGACCCTAGGTAGTTGGCCCTCATTAATAGCGGGACCAAAGTAGTTAGGGCTTTGTCTATTAAAGCTATATATAGAGTAGTAAGCTCTTTAATAAACAACCAAGCCTCCTTAGTTAGTTCCCTAAGATATTGGGTCGAGTACTATAGTTAGACCCTGCACATATATCAGAGAGTTGTATCACTTGACACTCCCTCATCTTCAAGACCCTGTAAACCTTAGTCTTAACTAGCCATCCCATGGTGGATGATCATTCTCCCTATAAACCACCTTTCAAGACCCCAGTCAACATGAACACACACTATAATGCCACAAGGGTTGGAACCATGGAAGAACAATACAAGACTCTTCAAGAAAAAAAATGATGACTAGATGCAACAACTTTAGGAGTTATTATGCATCCTAGATAAGAAGTCGAATAAGAAGTTAGATTAGAAGTTGGTATGTATAAATGACTTCTTGGTTCGGTTGACAACTCATGGCATCTTAGAAGAAGTCCATTGGAATACGCAACATAGTGAGCCACACCAAGAAGGAATATTTCACTCAAAACTATTTAGACACTAGCAACCCCCTTCAGGTCCTCACAACCATAACCCATACTCCATGGATAATAACACTTGGAATTGTTTTCCTAAAGTAAACTTGAACAAGTTTGTTAGTTCTAACCCATCCGAATGGGTCACCCAAATGGAACACTACTTCGCCCTTCATGGCATTATTGATGATATGATGAAACTTAGCGTGGAGATCTTATATCTGGATCCAGAATAATGGCAATGGTGGTAGTGGCATAAAAAATCCTATGGATGCTACATCCCCAGGAGTTTATTTGTTAAATCTCTCCTTCGTGATTATAAGTGAGATACTTACTATTTTGGGTGGTTTACCAAGTTACGCAAAACAAGTTCAGTCATAGATTTTATCTTAGCCTTTGAGCAATTAGCAATCTATACATAGATTTTAACATATTCTTTCTATAAAGAGTGTTTCATCAGTGACCTCAAGGAGGTGATTCAAGCACAAGTCAGAATGCAGCATCTTGCTACCTGGTTGGACTCATCTTAGAGGGATTTAGATGCAAAGACAATGATCAATGAACAAACTAACAAACCCTCTTTCATTCCCCACTCATGCCCTACGTAGGTCAATTATTCAAGCACAAGTTCATTCTCCTCCCTTGAAATTACATAGGTTGTCTCCAGCAGAAATGGTAGACTAACAAATACAAAGACTCTACTATAATTGTGACAAAAATTATGCTCTAAGTCATAAATGTAAAGAGCATAAGCTATTTCAATTTGTTGTCACCGCTCCTACCCATTTCAAAGACATCATTATGGAAGATACCCCTAAGTTCGAGGCTACTCACCAAATTCCTCCCATGCAATAAGAATTTGAGCCCAAAGTCGATCAAGAAGAACCACTCATCTCTTTTCATGCTTTATCGAGTATTTCGACCCCATAAACCTTGAAACTTTTGTGTTACATCAGGAACTGCAAAGTGGTAGTTTTGGTTGATAGTGGAAACACCCACAACTTTATTCAATGGCGAATGGCTGAAAAACTCCACTTTTATGTCCACTTGGTGCCTAGCTTTCAAATTATGATAGTCAATGGAGGGATGATGAAATCTGGAATGTGTTGTGAAAATGTGAGACTTCAATTGGGTGACTATCATTTCAAAACTCATGTGTTGTCCATAGATATGGATGGTTGTGATATAGTTTTAGGGGAAGAAAGGTTGTGCACATTGGGGCCAATTACATGGATTTCAATAAATCATACTTGAGTTTTACTTAGGACTCGCATGCTCACACCCTCAAATGGATCTAAGTAGGTTTCCTTGAAATCATAAATTATCATCGGATGGAAAAATTATTGAAGAAATGCCACTATGGAATTATTACTTCAAGGAATTATACATGAGTTTAACTCAAGACTCTCATACTCACACCCTCAAGGGGTCCCAATATGCTCTCTTGAAATCATAAGTTCTCATCGGATGGAAAAAATATTGAAGAAATTCCACACTAGAATTATTGCTTAAGTGTCATCATGCAAGTGTCGCAACTCAAGTGTCATCTTTTAGTTTAGCATAAGTGTCGTCTTTTAGTTTCACATAAGTGTCGTCATGCAATAATACTTAGTTAACTAGATATTATTTGTTATCACTTAGTTAACTTTCTTTAACTGATTCTTTCTTGTTAACATCATTGTAGTTATCAATCATTTCAAGTTCTCCTTTGATTTATTGAAGTCTTCACTGAAGTTTAACAATTTGAATTCTATCCTAATTAATTATTTTAAGTGCAATTTGAATTCTCTCATATCTTATGACATATTATCTCTATCTCTTGTCTTATCTGCATTGTCCACATGTGCCATCTTAATTATCATATCAAATATACTAAGGATATTTTCCCAATGATGTGATCACATTGTCCTACTATCGTTCCAAGTGGTTATATGCTAAATTAATTCACTCTAGAGGTGGCCAGTATCTAGAGGAGACTTAATAGCTCAACCATGGTTAGTAGTACATCACAAACCATACATGCTTCGACATGCAAAGCATCACCTCAACACATGAGGATCTGTCTTGACACACAAGACCTTAGCCTTCACTAGCAAGACTGTACAACATCATCACTTTGAAAAACAAAGCACTTGCCTCAACACATGAAGCTTAACCAACCCTGAGTCCAATTCAAGATTCTTCTCCAAGTTTCCCGAGTCCAACTTAGGCTCCTATAAGGCACTACCTTGACACACGAGGCTCAATATTCACACACAAGATTGATCTAGAGAGTGACTCGTGATGTTGTAACTTTAACAGCTCAACCTTCGTCCATGATACCACAAATCAAGATGAAAGAGACCAACATTCTGAAGGCAACTTTCCATGCGCATGAAGGCTATTGTGATCTTTTGGTAATGCCCTCTAGAATTTGCAATTCCCCTTCTACCTTTTAGAGTCTCGTGAATAAAATTTTGAGGCCATATATTCATGAATTTGTTTTTGTTTTCTTTGTTAACATCTTGATTTACAATCAAACTTGGGTTTCCCATGTACAACATGTTGATAAAGCCTTGTGACTCCTTTGGGACCCCCAGTTGTTCATTAAACATTCCAAATTTGGTTTTAGCGTCTCATAGGTCGAATATTTGGGTTACATTGCGAGACAATATGGGATGAGAGTGGACCCTAAGAAGATTGTGGAAAACTAAGAATAGCCCCACACTAAAACCATGAATAGATTGTGCAGCTTTTTAAGCCTCATGGGAAACTATAGGAAGTTTGTGAAGAACTATGGTAAAAATGAACCCCATTGAAAATCATGATCAAGACAAAAGCCTTTGCATTGAACGAAGTGGCAGTACAAGCATTCTTAGTTTTAGAGGAAGCCATGTGCACCATGCTAGCCTTAGTTGTGCCTAATTTTAGTAAAATTTTTGTATTGAAATGTGATGCTTCCAAAAAAGGTTTAGGTGCAGTATTAATGCAAGACAAAATACTCTTATCATTCACCAATAGTCATTTGTGTGATGGGAATTTGGGAAATTCTACCTACGAGAAAAATATGATGGCCATGCTACATGCATTTGACACATGGTGTTCATATCTCGTAGGGAGGAACTTCCGTATCAAGATGAATCACCATAGCCTGAAGTATTTTTTGGAACAGAGGTTGTCATCCCTAGAGAAGCATAAATGGGTCACCAAGATGCTTTTATACGATTACGAGATCATTTATATATAAAAAGGTAAAAGATAATGTTTTGGCAGATAATTTTTCAAGGAAACTTGAGGAAGAGGGATCCCTCTTTGCTTTATCCTCTCTTGTACTTGTATGGTTAGAGGAATAAAGACAATAATGGATAACCAATTCTATTGCATCTCATCTCATCAAGCGACTCCAAGAAGATCCCAACCCCCATATATTTACACTTGGAAACAAGATACATTGTGGTATGAAGGTCACCTTTTTTGGATACCTAACTCTGATCTAAAATACACAATATTAACATAATTGCATTAATATTCTCTTGTTGGTCACTCGAACTTTCACAAAACTTATGCACGTGTTAGATGCTCCTTCTTTTGGGACAACATGAAAAAGGATATCCTTACTTTTGTAGCGGGATGTAACACTTTCCAAAGGAACAAGGGTGAGATAGTGAAGACTTTTGGGGGATTGAAACCATTGCCAATGCCAACCACTATTTGGACTAACATTTCAATAGATTTTATTGTTAGTCTTCCAAAAACAAGTAACAAATTAGTTGTCACGGTGGTAGTTGATCAAATTTCCAAATATGTTCATTTTTGTGCTCTCCAACGCCCATTTACAATAGCAACGATTCCCCAAATTTTCTAGACCAAATTGTTAAACTTCAAGGAATTCCCACCTCTAATGTGTTAGATCATGATCCCACATTCACCAACAAATTTTGGCAAGAACTATTTAAACTGCATGCCACCCAGCTGCAAATGAGCACATATTATCATCCCCAAACATATGGCCAGGCCAAAGTAGTCAACAAGTGTCTTAAAACCTATTTGCGATGTTTTGCATCTGAAAAGCAGGACCAGTGAGCACAATGGTTACCTTTGGAAAAATGGTGGTATAATACCACTTATCATGAGGATACAAAAATGACACCATATGAAGCAGTCTATGGCCGGAAACCACTCTTTGTGGTTTCTTACCTACCAAGTACTTCTAAATTACACATAATTGATAGTCTACTTCATAATCATGGGGTCACTTTTTGCACACTTAAGGAAAATTTGACAATGGCTCAAAATCGCATGAAGGAACAAGAAGATGATCACCTCTTAGAGCGTTTAGTTGTAGAAGGTGACCAGGTGTTCCTTCACCTCGAAATTTATAAGCATATCTCACTCAAATTTAAAGGCCATCAGAAACTCGAACCAAATGTTTATGACCCATATTAGATTGGTCAACGCATTGGCCATATGTGTCACAGACGATTCTGTGGCCCAAAACTTGGGGTTCCCAGAGCACTTGGAGCAACATCCTTCACAACATGAGAAAGTGGACACTTAGTCAAAATTTCTAAGTGTTGAGCACTTCGCATGAAACGCGGGAAACACTCGGTGGATAGGTGTAGTGGAGCGTCTTGGCACGACGATTCCAACGGTCCGAGCACCCACGCGATGAAGCCTTAACGTGGGTTGGGCATTTGCTTAGCGAATACAACAGATAGTTGCAAAGTGGGCGCTCCGACAATGCTAGTGCCCAAGGGTGGCGCACTGGCACAACTGCGCCCAAGTGGTGCGGTTAGAAGTGGCGTTGGTTGGATGGCACCCTGAAGTCTTGCGGTCCAAGCAACCGTTTGACGCGTCGGCTAGAGTGGGTGCAACACCCCTATTGTGCGGATGGTTAAGTATATAAAGGGTTACAAATCGAGACAAGCAAGCAGGCAAGGAGAAGCGAAGGAATAAGACTTTGATTTTAGGCTAAGGCATTGGGGCAGCTCTACGACCGATGCACTTCCTTTGGGAGGCGTCTGGCCGAAGGAAAATGTGCGACTCTCAGGTTGCGGACGAACCACCAAGTCACGCGGCTGGCGAACTAGGGTAGAGGTGTTCCAGTTTAAGCGAGTTTCAGCAGAGGTGTTCCGGCAAGCTCCAGGCAAAACGTACGTTCTGCAGTGTGGTTGGTAGTGAGCCCAGGAAGTGCACCCAGGATGTGCGCCCAGAGCAACGCTCGGAAGTGCGTCTGGCAATGCGTTTGGAGGATGCGTTCTGGTGGGCATCTATGTGTGCGTCCAGAGGTGCACCCAGGTGCGGTGCGACCAGAGGTTCACCCCACCAAGCGCGCCCAAGAGCGATGAGCTCAGCAGGTGCGCCCAGGTAGGTGCACCGAGAAGTGCGCCCAGGTTGGTGCGTTCTGGAGTGCGCCCGGCAAGTGTGCCCATAGTGCATTTGGCACATGTTCTCAGCAATGCGCCCGGGCAGGTGCGCCCAGAGTGCATTTGGCACACGTTCTCAGCAATGCGCCCAGGCAGGTGCGCCTAGAAGTGTGCCCAAGTGGTGTAGGCGTGTTTTGGCAGAAACGTGCCCATGATGGTGTCGGCAACAGTTCGGTTGGTAGCCTAGATTCAGGAAGGCTCACTGGTGGAAATTACGCCCAATTTGTGAAATCGCAGTAGAGTGGTAACCGAAAGTTGGCGCGGGCAGACAAGTGCCCAAGTGGGTGCGGTTCAGCACTTAAGTGTCCAAGTTGGATGCTTTGGTTGTGCGTCGAGGAGGCTGGAAACCAATGAACATTCGTTTGATGGGTGTCTTAGTAGCAGAGCTGAAGTGCGGCGAGGATTCAGACTTCGACAAGTCAGGCAGATGCCCGACAAGGAGGCTCGGTACGAGTTTCAGTTGAACGGAAGTGCATGGTGCAGGAAGTTGATATAATTCTTGGGCGTAGTGCAAACGACAGTGCGACAGTGCAGGCTTCAGCGGGATCGCGACAGACAACGACGTTGCACAGATACTTGGCATGGGTAGTGTGAGCATGTAGGCATGCGTATGCAACGGAGACAATTGGAGTTGTGGCTTGATTTTATTTTGGGGTGTTGTCAGTTCGGCTCACTCTCGGATGAGTTTCCAAGTGATTGTGGCATCCTCCGTCGTTGTAACAAGTATTTTCATGGGTATTAAGCTACTTCGTTTTAGGGGTGCCGCCCACACATATTCTTATCTCTTGTACTTGGTTGGTTTGTTGTTGCACATGTCAAATGGAAAATTGACTAAGTATAGAAGTCAGGAGGTAGGAGTAGGAAATTCCGCAGGTTATGCGTAGTCTGTCAGAATGCTTCCGAGATGGTCATGCCCTTGGTTAGCTTCCAAGCAGTGTCGTGCGGCATAATGGAAAGTGAAAAATTGAGCTTGTCCGTTGGGCCCATGACAATTTTCCCTACAAATTGGTGTTCCTAGCACACTCCAAAATTCACCCAGTATTTTGTGTCTCTTGTTTGAAGAAGGTCATGGGCCAAAATTGTCAACTTCAAACTACATTACTAGAACTGGATGAAGAAGGCTCCATTTGGCTCAAAACCAGAAGTAATTTTGAACATCGAGGAGTGTTAGCTACGTCATTACAGTATCTGTGAAGTTTTAACTCAATGGAATGATACCTCACTAGAAGATGCTACTTGGGAACCATCAACAATTTTGTAGCAGTTTATCCATCTCCAATATTGAGGACAATGTTGCTTTTGAAGGGGGAGGGTATGCTAGGGTTCTACCCTAACCTCCCTACTTTATCAATGTACAAGGCCATAAGACCCATCTTAGTAAGTTGTGACTTAATAAAAAATGGTCCTCTTTATTGAGTAAATACTCCTAGGTGGTTGACCCTCATTAATAGTAGGACCACAAGTAGTTAGGGATTTGTTTATTGAAGCTATATATAGAGCAATAAGCTATGTAATGGTTTGTCAAGAATTGTTATTGTATTTGGAGTTTTGCTCTTGGAGGTTACCCCTTTGAAGAGGTAAGTGAGTATAGCTCTCTATTTGAATATCTTTCATACAAGAGATCTCTTTCTCGTTTTATTTATTTTCTCTTGTATTTTTCTATGTTTCCTCCAAATTTATAAATTTAAATATATTACACCAAGGTTATTCAAGTGTACCACATCCATTTTTACATTACAAATAACAATTTCATTAATTCAAAATTATAATTTCCAAAAAATCTTCTATTGAGATTTCACTCATAACATAATGAAAAAGCTAAAAATATAAAGTGTTTAACCTTCTTATAAAATTGAAACTTTGCAAAACTAAATTAACCATAAAACAAAACCAAAATAAAAGCCTTGTAATTATGAATATGATGAAAATAAGTAACACCGTCGTGAATATCAATATTATTAATGTGATTTTAAAATCATATTGTAAAAATGTTTTCTAATTAAATAATAATATTTTTTTACAACCAAAAACATGTACCACCATCATCGATATCAATATTATTAATGTAATTTTAAATGCAAATTGTAATAATGTCTTTATCGAATTATAATATTTATTAAAAAACTTACATTGATTATAATAATGTATTTATCAAATTATAATATTTATTACAAAACTTACATCAATTAGATTTTAGTAATAAGGATTTTATTTGAATGTTTTATTACAATGAAAGTTTGAAATTTGATTTAATTAAATAATGATAATATTTTACAACCAAAACAATTACCCCATCATCCATATCAATAATATTAATGAGATTTCAAATGTAAATTGTAATAATGTTTTTATCGAATTATAATATTTATAAAAGAACCTTTATTAGCTTTTAGTGATAAGGATTTTATTTGAATGCTTTATTATAATGAAAGTTTGAAGTTTGAAAATTATATGTTGTAATAAGGATTTTATTATATGTTTTATTTTCCATGTTCGAATTTTTAATTTTAAAACTTCTCAATTTTAAAATTAAAAGTGGAAAGTATTAGTTAGTTGGATTAATGGGTTTAAATAAATTGTTTGGTGGCGAGATTTGTTGTTTTAATTTGATTGAAGAGTTAATTTAATTAAGTCTTTTTAGGTTATCAATCATGGTTGTGATAGGTGGTTGAGTTGTTTTATGTTTAGATATTTCCAAGAAAGTGAGGAAATTTATGATATTTTTTTTTAAATAAACATAAAGTTAATAAAATATTATTGTTTTATTTGGGATTAAGGTTGATATTTGATGTCCTATTTTCGTGATTTTTTTTAAATAACATTTATAATAACTAAATGAAACATTGAATTCTCATATATTGCTTCATATAATACCAAAATAAAAAGTTTTATAAAAATATGATAATAAAAAAAACATAATAATTAAACCAAGCACATACATAATGATAAAGAAGGTTTATCCTCAAAACCTTTAAATAGGCTTCTTCACAAGCAATACAATGGACCATTACCATGGGACACCAAATACCATGGCCCAAAAACCAAGACGGAGTCAAGTTTACATAACAAAAGGAGAAAACCAACATAACAAAAGGAGAAAACCAACCACAGCGTGACAAAATCAAAGTTTCCATATTATAAATAAAAATATAAAGACATTTAATTTGCTAATAACTAATTAGACATATATAACAACTTAATATTTAATTGCTAATAACTAATTTGTTTAAGTTGGTATATATGCCTAATTAGTTATTAGCAATTATATATATATATATATATATATGTCACCCCAAAAAACAATGATCCAGTTAAGTTTACCTAGTAAGGGGAGACAACCAACCACACCATGACAAAATCAAAATTTCCATATTAGAAATAAAAATATAAAAACAAAAAATATATATAGAGAGTGGTGGGCTAGCTCAAATGATTGAGTGTTATAAGTTGTGAGTAGATAGTCCAAAAAAAATAATAATAACATTAATGATTTAAAAAATATAATATTTTTCTAGTTTATTTACAACACTAATCATATTTTTTATAATTTTTTATGATAAATAAAATATTCACCTAAAAAACATTTGAATAAAAATGTTTCAAAATTTACTCACTAAATTTATTTTTTTATTAATATATTATATATTTTTTAAACCTTGCTTTCCACTCCTCAAAATTGAATTAAACCAAAAGGAATCCAAAACAAGCCATTACAATTTCTCAAATCTAGTAAGAGAAATAGACTTGTCAAAGATGACTACCTTCCCACAAAGCATGAGTTTGCATGAGTTGTATATTGTTGTACAAGGCATTTTTACTCAATGTAAGGGCCATATTTGATTGGAACGGGATTTAAGTTATGGGAGAAAAAAACATGATTTTCACTCAATCTAAGGGCCATATTTGATTGGAACGGTATTTAAGTTAGGGGAGAAAAAAGCATGAGTTGTATATTGTTGTTAAAGGAATTTTTACTCAATCTAAGGGTCATATTTGATTGGAACGGGATTTAAGTTATGGGAGAAAAAAACATGATTTTCACTCAATCTAAGGGCCATATTTGATTGGAACGGTATTTAAGTTAGGGGAGAAAAAAGCATGAGTTGTATATTGTTGTTAAAGGAATTTTTACTCAATCTAAGGGCCATATTTGATTGGAATGGGATATAAGTTAGGAGAGAAAAGAACCATAGATACCAAAAGCTTCTAATTTTGGGTGTGATCAAAATAAGTATCACCAACATTAATATCAATTTTATTAATGAAATTTAAAGCGATAATTGTACTGATGTTTTTGCGATAATTGTAATGATGTTTTTATAATAAAATTGTTATTTTAAAAATTATTATTTTCTTAATATTAAGAAGTTTGTTTGAATTATTGTGTATTTTTATAATTTTGTAAGTGTTCAAATTTTTTTTATGTTATATAAATTTAAATTTAGTTTTTTAATTGATATTATTTATTATATATTTTTATTTTTTTAATGTCATGTCAATATGATGTTATTCTTAAGTATGTAACTAAAAAACCTATTGTATGGAAAATGCAACATCAAAGATTCAAAATTTGAGTATTTTCACTTCACAGTTCAATGGTCTAGTTCCTTTCTTCAATGGTGTAGTTGCAAATGGTTTATGTGCCGCAGGTGGAGCAATTTTTTTAAATAAGGGATACTTTTCTCCTTGAGACTTAATTGTGGATTAGGCTCCAACATGAATGCAAAGCTACTTGCTCTCCGATGTGTATTGAAAGTGAAAAATATATTTGGTCTTGGTGACCTCAAAGTTTTTGGAGATTCGAGGGTCACCATAGAATGGGCTTGTGGAGAGTACATACTAAAAGTTACATCTCTTCTTCATTGGTGCAACAAGATTATGGCAGAAATACAACTTTACAATAATATATATTTTGAACACATCTATAAACATCATAACTCTCTAGCGGACAAGCTGTCAAAACAAGCTATAGAAGACAAGGAAGGTGTTGTTGTGTGGGATATGTGAAAAAGTGATTGGATCTCCTATGATGAGTCTCATAAATGACATTGAATTGGGTTGTTTGAGTTGTGTATATGTTTTTGCTTTCTAACTTTGGAGGCATCAAAAGTTAGTCCAATGTCACATGTACACATAGCTACTTTTAATAAACATTTCAAAACATGTTTTAATCAAACTTATGACTCTCGTGAGAATACCCAATACCAACATTATCAACATTATCCCTTTTCAGATTACTTAAAGAGTATAATTAACAGGTATAAATATCTCCCAATCACTTTATTGTTATTACACATTTGGTTATTTCAAACCCGAACACACCTTTATTGCATTTCAATATAATAATGCAATGATCGATGGATTTGCTAAACTCCTCTATTTATTTTTGTTGAAATGTCATGACTAATCAGAAGTGGTGAGTGTTAGTTGTGGTCTATCCTTAATTGTTTTAATAATGCATTGGAGTTGGCCAACATGTAAGTGGATTCTTTGAATTTATTTTATATGAGTTTTGACAAAAAGTGAATTCATTTTATATGAATTGTGAACTTTGAATTTATTTTATATGAGTTTTGACAACAAGTGAATTCATTTGATATGAATTGTGAATTTTGAATTTATTTTATATGAGTTTTGACAAAAGTGAATTCATTTTATATGAATTGTGAAAAGAATTTAATAAGCAGAGTTTATATTTTTGGTCAAGGATATGGTGGTTCGTTGGTGGGGATAGATGGATTTCATTTCATCCACTCGGGTTCAATTCCGTTAAGACATCTTCTCGCTTGGATGACCAACTGACGGTTTGCTCGACCTACCATTCATGGTATGTGAGGAGGAAGTTTGTTTGAGAACCAACTCTCTTTTCATTTATTCTAAACCAGCATAGATCCATCTTAAACCCGTATCTATCAAGCACCCAAAGGGATCCAATTTCTTGAGGTGTATTTCTTTTTTTAAATTTAAACTCAAGAAATTTAATCTCTCTTAATGGATAGATCCGGGTTTAAGTTTTAATTTTTTATTTTTTTTTCAGAGGAAAAAAATGTACTATTGCTATTCATTCTTGAATCAAATAATACAAAGATCGGTCACAGTCTCATAGTCTCAAGACTTTAAAAAGCTTATCTTAAGCACACTGGCTCTTACAAAATATCAAAATGATCAGATAACAACATATTTTACTACTTCTCCTACCACATATGGATGCTCATCCTCAGTGATCACCAAAAAAGTACGGATCCCCCTTTTCTAGGACATCTTGATCATACCATTCTTCCCAAAAGAGAATTCCAATATCACCATCAAAAGCTTGTTTTGACAACCTGTTAGTGAGATCATTATGCTCCCTAATTATATGTTCAAAAGTAATAGGCTTACACTTTTCAATTTCTGCTATAGTGCGCAAACACCAATGACTCAGATTCAGAACCTTCAAGTTGTAATCACTAGTGGCCCATTTAATTGTAACCCTTGAATCCCCATATACCTTCATGCCCACAAGTCCAAATATATTTGTCGTCTTCAGGCCACACCACAATGCCATTAACTCCCCCTTCATGTTTGTACCAGCACCACAGTTGAGTCGGATAGTGAAATAGTGGTGCTCATTTAAATATATCACGCCACCAGCTGCACACATTCCATGTTGTGCAACCCCATCAAAGAACAATACCGGCTGGTTGATCGAGAAAGAGAATAGACCACATCTCTTTGATCCCTGCTTCACTTTATCATTTTTATAAGTCTGTGCCATATTTAGTACTGTGATCCCACATGACTTTGTCTCAAGCATTCTCCCTTGAAATGTTGCACAATTTCTAGCATACCAAATCACCCATGACACGAAAATAGGTAAGAATTGAAAAGATTTTTCATGCTTGCACCAGTTATAGAGAACAGTCCCAAATTCACCAACTTCCCAGGTATCATCTATATGCAGATCAACGCATACCAATTTCCAAATATCCCTACCAAACTGACATTCAACAAATAGGTGTCTCATCGATTCCATATTCTGTTTACAAAGGATACACCAGTTTGGCCCACACTAGCCTCGACGAATAAGAATGTCCCAAGTTTCTAAATTACCCTGTAATGCCTGCCATAAAAAACACTTGATCTTCAGCGGATATTCCCACTTCCAGATCTTTTTATACCACCAATTCTGTGGATAAATACATCGATCTTGGATAATTCTATTGTAAGCTGCTTTTGCTGTCACGGTTCCAAACTTTTCATCCCCTAACCAAACAATTTTATCAGCTTCTCCATTAATTCTGACACCTGCAACTTCTAGGCCACAAACATAATTATCCCATTCCTGCGCGTCACGACCCTGCAGTCCCAAATCCCTCGAACAAAGCCAATATTTCCCAATGCCACTGATGTGATTTCCATTTTTCACCCTGTATAATGTAGATAAACCATAGAATTTTAAATAATCTCGCAATTTGACAGAAAGTATACAAGAGCCTTCCATACCTAAAATAGGTGACTTCCCCACCATAATTCGATCACCGGAGCCCACCTGCCATCTCAAGTCCTCTGCTAGCCAACAAAATACTTTCATCATACCTCTCCAAATCGGCGAAATACATCCCCTCATCTTCTTTGGTTTCCATAGCCAATCATACACCTCAGTCTTAATATATTTAAGATGAATAACACGAGACCAAAGAGAACACGCAAAAACCCCACGCCAGAGACTTTTCAATCTTAAAGCTCTATTGAAACTCTTTAGATCCTTTATACCCCATCCACCACTCTTTACAGGCCTAGAAATGACCTCCCAACCTGTTATAGTGAGCTTTGCATGCTTTGCGCTACTAGTCCACAGGAAATTAAATAAAAGTTTCCTAAATTCATTCAAAATTGAACTCGGAATTTCCAGTAGGGACATCCAGTATACTGGCAGACCCGTCAGCATAGCTCTAACTAGGATAAGCTTTCCCCCCATCGAGAGAAACCTGTATGCCCAATGAGAGATCTGTGCTTCCACCCTTTGAATCAGCCACCTCCAATCACATGTTTGATAATGATTTTGCTTTAAATAAAACCCCATATATTTAAATCCATCCTCAAGATTGCCCCATTTGTATGGCATAAACCTCTCAATCTCCAATCTTTGTAAAGGACTCACATTATATTGAAAAAAAATTGACTTTAAGGAACTGGCTTTCATACCTGTAACATTGCAAAAGGTTTTGATAATGTTTCGGACCACCATCCATTCCTCTACTGTGGAAACACCTGCCAATAGCACATCATCGACAAAAATCAGATGTGTGAGCACACACCCACGGATCACTTCAATACCTTTGATGAAACCCTCCTCCTTTGCCACTTTCAAGAGCCTGCTTAAAGCATCCATAACTAAAATGAACAGTAATGGTGACAGTGGACACCACTGTCACAGTCCTCTTGAACAAGTGAAGAACTCAGAAGGTGTACCATTTACAAGTACAGCAATACTATCCGTGGATACACAGCTCATAATCCAGTTTAGTACCAGTGGAGGAATTCCAATCTGTATCATCACAAGTCTCAAAAATGACCAATTCACCCGATCGTATGCCTTTTCCAAATCCATTTTTAAAAGCAAAGCTTGTTGCTTCCTGAGCTTAATAGCATGCATGAGCTCCTGAGAGACCCCAATGGCATCATGAATTTGCTTGTCATGCAAAAAAGCAAATTGTTCTTTTGTGATATGCTCAGACAAGGCTAACTTTAATCGTTGTGCAATAATCTTTGTAATTAGCTTGTAAGCCAGATTACATAGGGCAATGGGTCTAAATTCCCCGAAAGATGACGGATTGTCACACTTAGGAATCAATGTTAAAAAAGTAGAGTTCAGGGCTCCAGAATAAATACCAGTCACTCTGGAATATTCAACCATTTTAAGTAAATCCTCACCCATAAGATCAAAAAAATGGATATACACTTCTACTGGCCAACCATCAGGCCTCGGGCTCTTTTGCTTCTTAAAATTTTTTAGAGTCTGTTCAATCTCCTCCAGGGTTACCATCTTCCCCAACTCAGCAGCTTCTTGATCATTAAAAAATCTAGGGAATAGTCTAGCAACTCTAATTTGGTCCAAAAGCACACCATTCCCCTCATCCTTATAAATATTGCTAAACACTTTTATAACTTCAGTCTTTAATGGAGCCTCCCCAGTAATTTTATTGCACAGTGAATCCTTCAAGTCCCATATAGTATTCATGTTTCGTCTGGATGATGCAAACGAGTGGAAAAACTTTGTATTTTTGTCCCCATGCTGAACCCACAATGCTCTACTCTTTAACCTCCACTCTTTTTCTTCTTGTAGCAATACCTCTTCTCTTTTTTTCTCAAATATCTTAACAGCATCGATTCCATCCACCTCCAAATTCCTAGACACGTTCTTTACATAATAATTCTGAATAGCCTGTTCCAGTTGCATCAGCTCCTCCTTGTCAGCAAGTTTTTTGTCATATATCCATTTACTAACCACAAACTTTAGCCTTCTCATCTTTTTACAGAAAAAATCAATTGGATCACGTCCCTCAACAATATCTGAGATCCAGAAATCTTTCACCAAATTACAGAAGTCCTCCTGACCTAACCAGGAGCTATCAAATTTAAAGGGGCGATGAGACTTTACACCGTAATCTTCAAACTGAAAAATTATAGGCCAATGGTTCAAGAATTTCACATCATGAACCTAGGTACCGAATTTTTGAAGCTAACAGAGCAGAGACTCCTTTACTAGAAATCGGTCTAGGCGCTTATGGATACCTTCGCTGCCACTTCTACCATTTGTCCAAGAGGGACATAATTTAACCGGTACAACATCAATAAGGGAATTCCTATCCAGGAACGACAAGAAGTAGTCTGCCAATGGGTCCATCTTGGATTTCAGTCCCCAAATTTCAGAAGAGGACTTTGTAAAATTTAAATCTCCTGCAAAAAAGAGATTTTCAATATTCAGGATTCCAGACCTTTCCAGTGAATCCCAAAAATCCTATCTACCAGAATAAGGAGCATAACAATTAAAGACAGTCAACTGCAAATTTAAACCCAAACAAAGACCTTTTAGTAGAATGCCCCATGGAGTTTTAAACACCCTAAAAGTATACAAATTGGGATCCCAGGCTACAGCCAACCCTCCATAGAATCCATTCGAACAAACAGCCGATAACTCCCAATTTGGAACCACTCCCCCAATCTTTGAAATAGCGTCAAAACTCGAGCACATAGTTTCTTGTAACAAAATAACCCCCGGGCTAGTAACATGGAGAAGGTTGGTCAAATCCCTAGCCCTGGTAGCTTTTCCCAACCCACAGATATTTAGTGAAAGCAAAGACATCACGAACCCCCACCCATGGGTTTCTCCGCTCTAAGACCCCGCTCTGAAAGAAAATCTTTCCCATCTGCTTTCAATCTATCTGCCACAAATAGGTAATCTTCAACCGTCTCAATCTTTGACAATTCCTTCTTCCCCTTCCTTTTCTTACGAATTGTTACATTTTGAAATTTTATGGAACTAATGGGAAGTGCTTCTGAGTTCCCATAGGGGTTCTTTGAATATACCGATAGGGGCATCCAATCCGACAAACCCTGACCCCCCGCCCCACAACCAGAAACATCATTATTCAAGTCCTTCCCCACCAATACAGTAGTATTCAATACATTTGGGATACAATCTATAGACGATGCACCCCCAAGGACAGGGGCATCATGTGACTCAATACCCTCCCCAACAGGACTAGTCAACAGGGACTTAGGGTTTGATTCTAGATCAATAACCCTAGAAATTGAACCCGCCACATTTTCCAATTCACAATCCAAATTTCGAACCACCGGGGGCTAATTTCCTACCCTATTACTCACCCCCTCCCCAGCGGTGGAACAGGTAATGCTATGTCTTAATACAACCTCCCCTAATGAGATATGCTTGTCTAGGTCCCTTTCCCAGTTTTCAATTAAAGCCACATCATCCTTTGAAACCTCCGTATATGCAGATTCAGGTAAGGGTTTAGACTTACCGATATTCGCAGGCGCCGGGGTTGAATCTTCAAGAGATGGGGACCTGGAAGAATGCACGTTCCCAGACCGAATGTCGATCTCTCTAGCCCGATGATGTGTGCAATTTGCTAGCACATGACCCACAGAGTGACAGCCGAAACATCTGAATGGAATTCGGAAGTAGTCCAGGCGTTGTTTCCACTTCCGATCACCCCAAACAATTTCCACATCCATTGGGAGACCCAATCTTAAATCAAATTCCACCATCACTTTTGCGAACCTCCCGTCCATACCAAAGAATTATTTCCTGTCAATTCGGACAAACCTCCCCACTGAATTTGCAAGACCAATGATGATATCCTCCATCCATAACTCAATAGGCAACCTGGGTATCAACATCCAAAGGTGTCTGATACCTTGTTTTTCACGTAATGGGTCGAAAGAAATATGCCACCGTTTGAGGAATAGAGAACCTTATTTAAAGATCCAAGTACCCGCAAGGATTTCCTCCCTAACATCCTGGTTCGAAAAAGTAAACAGTATCCACCGGTTCAATAACAGGTTAATACGAGGTGCAATCCCCGTAATTGGAACCCATAATTTCTTTACCCAGTCAACAATCTCCTCTTTAGTCCCATAGGTGAATTCAAACCTGTCGACCAGAGCCCTCTCAGCCAGCATCTCAATCCTCTCCAGGTTCGCCTCTGGGGCAATCACATAACTATCCACTAGCTCCCTCGCCTTGAGGGTTTTAGCCTTATGCCTCAGCCTAGCTCTACATCCAGTCAAGTTAGGGTTTCGAGCCTGGATATCGTAAGGCACTCCATGTGAACCCTCCTCATCATGGTCAGGGTTTCCAAACGACAAAGGGAAAGACATAATGAGGAAAAACAATACCAAAAGCGATATGAAGGAGAGTACCGGTGGCAATACTCACAACTGTCAACCATCAAAAACTTCACGTGGTCGCCAACCACCACACTAGGCCCCACAATCCTGCAGGTCACACTACCACAGAATATGACACACACAAAACTACTTCTACAACCCAGGTTACGAATCCCCCACACCACCTATTCCCAGTTTTTTTACTTGGATGGTACTGGGCCAGTCCAGTTCGGACCGGCTTGAATCGAAGCTACAGAACCCCCAATCTCGCCTCCATACCTATCCCTGCAAAACCCTAGCCGCACTCAATATCCAAACCTCCATACCTATCCCTGCAAAAACCTAGCCGCCTATACTCCTATCCATGCATGAACTAAGAGTTATCTATGCAACTACCATTATCTATGCCACTGATTAATTTTTTATTTTATAAACGAACATCTATTTTTTAATTACTTTTCATAATATTTTATTTTATAAGCCGACATGGATTTTTTTTAAATACTTTCCATAATTTTACTTTATTTTACATTTTAATTAATGGTCGACAATACATTTTACTTTTTTACTTTTCATTACATTTTACTTTTTTACTTTCCATTACATTTTATTTTTTTTACACGTCCATGTATTATATAGCCTAGGATTTAATTCAAACGAAAATACACGTCTTTTTATTAATCGTCGACATAATATTAATTTTTTATTATTATTATGTTAAAGACAAACTTTATTTATTATGGCCGACTTTAAGGACAAACATGGACAAACGTTAGAGGATCTCCCCCATACTGGGTTGTAGAGCACCTCATTTCACTGGGTGCAACAAAAGTCTCTTTAAAATGAAAAAAAATATGAATTAAATTAAATGATTCATTATTTTTAATAAATTTACAAAAGTAATGAATGATAAGAAATACTTTATTAAGAAATAATTCAATATTTTAATAAATTGAATTAAAAAAAATCTAAATTTGTATTATATTAATAATAATTTAATTTTAATATGACATTCATTCAAGTTAGAAGATGTCTCAATGGAATTGAGTTCCAAGGTGGATGGAATGAAATCCATCTATCTCCACCAACAAACCATTATATCTTTAAACTTCAACTAGACATTATTAGTGTATACAAACCTAATTCCTAAATTTTTATTTAAAAAAAATAAAAATCTATTTACACTTTATTATTTAAATATGATTTTTTAAAGATAAAACCGCTAACCTTATTATTCTGCTTCGAAAGCAACCGACCCCGTATTGGAACTCTGAATCTATAAAAATTTAACCGCCACAAAGTGCTATTATACCACATCACCAAGCCTTTAAATATGATCTTGTTTATCAAAACTAATATTACTAAATTAAAAATAAAATAAAAATAATGCATATATTTTAGCTTTGACATCATTATATTGAAAGCTTCCTTGAAAAGGCCCACATTGAAGTGTGACACCATGTGAGTATCCAACATTCTATTATGGAGTTGACACTTCTCACCCAATAAAGAGACCCCACAGATTGCTTGAAATTTCCTCAACCATTTCTTTACCATAATGAGGCCCAAGCCCATTTGAAGGCCTTCATGCCACTCATGACAATGCACACGTGGAAGAAAATCATTAGCAAAATAATGTACACGTGGAGAATATAATGAGGTCAACCAGAAAAGAAAGAACCTCCCTTGAGTAGTGCTCAATTTAAGGATATGATTAAGAATGAGAGAGCTTTCATGGGTGGGAACAATTCTCAAACAACATTAAAAAATTACATACTATGATGTCTTCCTTGATTCATGGTCACATTGTAAAGTTCGATAGTTATGTGTATGTATTGGAATTGATGTCAACGTCCATTTTTTTTATATTGGATTTCTCATTTTATAAGATTAGAAGTGGAGAGTATGAATTAGTTAATTAATTTCATGTTTAATGTGTTTATATATTGTTGTAGGATAATTGTTGTAGGATCGAGTTTATTGTGAGGTCTTCACTTTTATTTTGGTAAAGGTTTTAGTTCAATTGACTGTGTGCAATTTATCAATCTTTTTTAAACTAATCATTGAGTTGCTTTACATTTAAATATTTCAAAAATGGATATCTTGTGTGGTTTTCTAGAAAAAATTATAAAATTAATTAATTGTTGTTACTAGTTAAACTAATGATTGAGTGGCTTTACATTTAAATATTTCAAAAATGGATATCTTGTGTGGTTTTCTAGAAAAAATTATAAAATTAATTAATTGTTGTTACTAGCATAGGGTTGGCCAGTCTCTAAAATGATTAAAGTGGGATGAGGGAACTTGTCATTCTAGAGGTAGGAAGGTACTGCCAACTATGTTGTTTTTTTAGAACACTCACAAATAATAGGACCACTATATAATATATTTTATTGAATACATTTATTTTTTGTTATTCTTTGTAAGGAGTTGTGAACTTCACACTACATAAACACATGGTACATTATTTTGTCCACTTGATTGTCATTAATCACGTCCTTTATAGTCTCATCTATGATAATTTAGAATGTAGATGATATGTCTCTTTCATCCAATCCGACCATCGGGAGGGGACATTAACTGATTTTGGGCTCTCAAATTTTGCTCTATAACCAATTACGATTTCATAATGTGTAAAATACGTGTGCAGAGGAAAAATAAAAATAGACAACGGAAATAAACTTGATCCACACACACACATTATGCATTTATCAACATAATTATCACAAGCATCAAATAAAAACGTTTTGGATTCAAATACATGAGAATACTTATCTTTATCCAACGCAGATCCAAGCAATTGGCTATGTAAGAGCGATTTTCCACCCAACCATGGGCACTCTTTCTGTTGAGAGGCCACCCCCAAGTTGGGCTATGAGGCCACCAAGGCGAAGGAAACACCTACAAGCTTCTATCTCTCATCCCACAACGTGTTCTACTCTCTATGCTTACCCAAATGCTCCTATGGAGCTTTATGGTGGTCTCATTTAGCCATCACAACCTTGGCTCCCACAATACCTACCCCACGCAACACCCTTATTGGCTCAGGCATCCCCTTCTCCGATCCACGATTCTCTTGGGCGATCCATCTTTCCAGGTGCTTCCAATGTATGCATAGAAGAATTCCAATATGATATGTGTTGTTGGACAACCACCTGTAGCCTCAATTTGTGGCTTCTCAAGCATCTATGAATACAATAACTCAATGGGTAAGGGTTCCTAGCCTGCCCAACCTCTCCGCTCACCTACAACCATCAATTCTCCCTTCCAAATCTGTAGCATTGTATCCAAATTCGAATTTCTGGGATAAGCAGTTTCATAAGGTCATGAACAACAATGGAAAGCTTTACATAGTGTAAATCTGCATGAAAGAATGAGAGAATGAGGGTTGACTCCAAAGGATATGGGATAATGGTGAAAAGACAACTGACATAGCTTATGACAATAGAAGAAATGACTCTTGGCAGTTGCAGACTGACTTTTGTCATGACAAAATTGTCACAAAAGTGTAGTTAGCCCCATGCTTCAATAACTACATGAGGTGACTTTTCCCACCAACCTCACACATGCATTCAATGATTGGAAGATAGTCAAAAGGGAGGTAATTGGCTTATTCAAAGCACGTGACATAATTTGGGTGAGTTCTAAGGTTGACACTTAGCAGCAAGGATATAGTCTCCCATAGACCCCCTTTCCTCTTCCCCTCTGGTGGAATCATATCCCCTTTGGTGCTCTTTACACAGTCATTCTTGGACGATTTTATTATTTATGCACATAATATTTACATATATTCTAAATCAGCATGACAAGCCAACCACATAGTCCAAATAAAAATATATAGATCATACATGCCTAGCCATTCACTAATCGGGCCTTGGCCTTGAGCTCCACACTAGGAATCCATACTAGCATATTTACATAATTTACATAATTTTGATTAAATACATTCCAAGTAAAAAACTGGGGGTATTACAATAAAATCTTTTGATTATAATACATAAGAGTTCTTAATCCAAGAGTTATGTATGAACAACCCACTCATCATCAAGCACCTAAAAAAATGACAATAATGTTATAAAGGATATAAGCTCCTTCCAGTTTATTTGCAATAGTAGTGTTATTTTTCATATTTCCTTCAAGTTTATTTGCAATACCAGACTTATTATTATTCATATTTGATAATGAGTGAAATATTTACCCAAAAGACATTAAATTAAAAGCTTAAACAAAATTGCCAAAATAAAATTAAGCTTACTTATTAATATGCAATATATATTTTTATCCCTTGTAGGTATTTGGACACTTAACCATGTTTCTCACTTTCAAAATTGATTTAAACAAAGAAACATCCAAAGCCAGCAATTACAATTCCCCAAGTTCGGGGAGAGAATATAATTATGAAAGATCGCTACTTTATTTAGAAAGTAGTTGTATAATTTTGTATCAAATCACCACTTTTGTTTAATAACTTAATAAAATTAGATGGAAAAATCAGAGTATTAATTGATTCAAAATTCTAATCAATTTTTTTTTAAGTTTTATGTCAACACTTTTGTTTGATAAAATTACATTAAATTTGATGAAAAATAAAGAACACTTTTGTTTAATAAAATTTGATGAAAAAATAAAGAACACTTTTGTTTAATAATTTAATAAAATTTGATTAAAAAATCATTGTTTAATAATTTAATAAAAATTGATTAAAAAATCAGTGTATATTGATTCATAATTTTAATAATTTTTTAAAGTTGTATGTTAATTTAAAAACTCACAAAATAGATAACAACATCAATTCATGATTTAACTTTTAATTTTAATTATATATATATATATTTATATATTATAATTTTAAAAAAAATTACATAAAAAATCATACTCTTTTCATTCATATTGAAATCTCAAATATATTCCTTAGATACTTACTGCACTATTTCTAACTCAATCTTGCTTATTAGTTCATTGTTTATATATCATAAACTCATTCGGAATTTCTTCTATTTAGTTTATTAATTCAAAATATATCATTACTAAAACTTCAAAAATTCAAAAATTCAAAAATTGTCATCCCAAAATAAAATAAACAAGAACCATTAACAATCCTACTAGAAATCCAGATTTATCCTTTTATGTTCCTAACATTTCATATATCACCACCACTATCCAAAAACCCAACGTACATATACAGTTATTATTTTCTTAGACACATTAAAAAAAATCTTAAACTTTAAAAAAATATTTCAAATTAAAATATCTATATTTATCACTTTTTTTTCTCACACAATAAAATACTATACTTTGATATTAAATATATGATGAAAATACAACCAACACTTGGATCAGATTATAAAGACAATTAACACTTGTTTAATCACGTTCAAAACACTAATAATTGTTTTACCATGTCCAATGCATTTGATAAAAGTCATCAACCCAATCTTCTTGTCCTTTCCTATGGATCAGATTTTAACTTATTTAATTATGAGGATTAGATTTTAACTTATATAATTAAAATATTATTATTAATTCATGTTATATGGGGAATATAGTGATCGTTCATCATCAAATTACGTTGACCATGTATTAATATTGAAGAAAAATTATATTGTGTTTTTAAAAGTTTTATCATAGTTATATGATAAATTTAATATCTTAAAATAATTTATTTTTATTTGAAATTTAGTATTTTAATTTATGATTAGTGGAAAAGAATGAAGTGATAATATACTCTTTCTTGGATAGGAAATTGTCTCAAAAAAATCGCAAAACTTATTATATGTAGAAACCATTGTGATGATGGTTTTCATTAATTCAAGATACACTCACTATTTCTACTATCCACAAATGTCTAAACTTACTTCTCCACAAACATAACTCACCATTGGATACAGTTTACAGCAAGTGTTGGGACAAGCACAAATAATAGATTTGAGTTGGTGTCACTCAAGTTGTCCTTATCCTTGGCCCTCTCTAAAGGTGTTCATGATCTTCAAGTGTTCAAGGACTCCAAGCTGGATATTGATTGGTTCAAGCATAAAAGACCTCCAAAGAACATCCTTTTATCCTTATTTTCGAAGTGATTACCAGGATGGAGAGATATTTTCACTCTATTTCCTATGAACACATCTATAGAGAAAGGAATTCTCAAGCAGGCCTCATGTCGAAGAAGGGCATTCTATTGGGGGAGGGTACCTCACAAAGATGGGAATCGATCAACAATGTGGACATTGCCTATGATCCCGGTCCCTATCTGAGATCATTTTTATGATTACCTTTCCATCTTTATTTCTTTTATTTTCAGTTCTAGTGGGATAGTATTTGCAATTGTGGTCCTAAAGACTATATTTTGGATTTATTGTCCAATAGCAAACACTTCTATGGTATGTTTTTTATGTTAGTTATGTCATATTATGATAAAAGGACAACCTATGGATGCATAGAATTGTTGTTGATTTCAATGTACAATGTGGTTTATCACTATCTAATATAGAAACTGCGGTTTTTTTTTTCGAGGAAAAAAAAACTCACCATTAATAAAAATAAATAAATCAAGAATCCATAAAGTCTTTCGAACATAACCCCATAGCATAACTAATAAAAAGAAAAAGAAAAACACTGACATCGAATCAACTCAATGGTTTCTACTACCAAGGACTCAGCCATGAAAAAAATGGAATTCCACATCATGAACTTTAAAATCGATATCCTACGAGGCTTCAAAACCTCAGCTATGACCCTCATTGTCACATCTTGCAGAGCAAAGAGTGCATTAAATTCATAACATTGACCCATGAAAATATAATATTTAGCCGCAATTTACAGACCTTATCAATTTTGATTTAGGAAAGTAAGGTGTCATGATATGTGAGTAAGGTGTAGGTGTTGTGATATGTGTGTTGTGATATTATGAGCAAGAGTCTTAATTGGTATATGTAAGACATCACTTGCAATCTTGAAACAACTTCTCTACCTTATTTTGCATGGAATTGTTATCATGGTGACTATCCACAAACACTTGTATATTGATCAAAGGAATATATCGGGTAATTCTTTGAAACCATCACTTGATTTAAGGTTGGGCGGAAAGTTGAGGAAGGTTTGATTTGGCAATATGTGTTGAGGGTTTAATCTTTGACAAGAATGGTTTTATAGAAGAATCAAGGAGACAAATCAAGTTATTTCCCAGGAGGAGGGATGGTGTAGCTTCACAACAAAGCCAATCTAGACCTTAGAGGAACATCTTTGTTGTAGTACTAGTGCTCAAGAAAGTAGTACATTATTCCTTGGCTAGTTGGGAGGTCCAACTACACTAGAGGAAATTCCAAACAAGATGGTGTACCTAAAAAAATTTGGAGAAGTTGGAACTAGCAAATGAAAACTGATGATGGAATAATCGCTAGACTAGTATAAGAATATAATTTTCATAGCAATGCACAATAAATGTTCCATACCTAGATGGATGAATCCTTTTATAATTAAACCTGCAAAAACAACACCAATATCTATTATGTTATTATAACTATTAGGATTAGCATTTCCCAAAATCAAATTTGTAATTTTTTTTAGATAGGCTTCAATGGTCATCGAGCAATATACATTTGTAATTTTGAAAAGACATTGACCTCACTATAATTTTCAAATTGGTTTCCTGCACCATTCCGAATTGGATTTTTGTTAAAGCCTCTTGCGGGAACCTTGTAGCTTCTTCCATCGTCGACAAAAAATAAGAAGAAAATGAAGAATGTCTGTGAAACAAAGGAGGACTAGTAATAACAAGGAATACTCCCTCATCATGCCACAACTTTGGCATTGAATGGCTCGCCATCACATTTGAAAGGTCTCATGGCAGCCGATGATCGAGTAGCCTATCCATCTTTAGGAAAGTTAGGTGTGGATGCTTATATAGAGACAATTAAACAACTGTCAAGATCAAAGCAACATATCCGAATACTCTTAATATAGAGTTTTAGTTGAATATCTAGTAGAGCTAGTTGGTAAATCCAATTTATGAGTTGTCACTCGTGGAGGGTGACATAGTTCACCTTGCAAAGGAAAAATTTTAAGTGGAAAGAAGATAAGACATGTATACATAAGTTTCACTACAACAAAACATGCAATTGGTGCCTAATTTAGCATCCTTTTTTAGTGTAATTTTTTCCCAATTGAGTTGGAAAATCTAGTGCTAAACTTGGTGTGAACTTGCAATTTTATAAAGTGCCTAAATTAGCGTCAAGTTTAGATCCAGTTTTAGAACCAGATTTAGTGTTAGATTTAGCGCCAAGATTAACACCTAATTTAGTGCCGACTATCTGTAAATTAAATTTACGGAAGTAGAAATGAAAAATGGTAAAAAAAATAAAAATGATTGGGAAATGCTAGGATTTGAACCCATATCACTTGCCAAGAGGAAAGAGCTCTACTTGAGCTACATTCCCACAAAAAACTATGATTAAAAGTGCAAATATGAACTGAAACTAAACTAACCTAGTGCAAATTAGAACTTATGAAAACATACATAGAAAAATGGTAAAAAAATGAAAATAGAAATGGAAAATGTTTCATGATTGCTGGGATTTGAACCCATATCACTTGTCAAAAGGAAAGAACTATACTTGAGCTACACTCGCACAAAAATATACCTTTAATAGTGTATATATGAATTGAAATTAACCTAACATATGCATGCAAACAAGTGAATACAAATGGAAAAGTAATAAGAAATAGATGGGTGTCAGGATTTGAACCCGGATCTCCTTACATTAATGCAAGGGTATTTCTTAATCCATACCCATGAACTAGATATTTGCATTAAACAAAACCCCCTAAATTCCATTTTTTCTTCTTTCTCCAATATTAAGCCTACAACAACAAAACAACAATAAACATTACAAAATCAACTAAGAAAAAGCAAAGCAAAAGAGGAAGGAAAAAAAAGAATTGAAGGGAGAAGCCATTACCTCCCTTATGGAGGTTCCACCATGAAACCCTAAACCTGCAACAACAAAACAACAATAAAAAATAGAAAATAATAAATTAAAATAAAAGTAAAATAGGAATGAGGAGTAGGGAAGAGGGAAGTCATTACCTTCATTATGGAAGTTCTTTGATGAAACCTTCTCCTCCATACATGAAACCTTAAATCTACAAAAACAAAACAACAATAAACATTAATAATCCCCACATAGGGTAGCACACACAAGTAATAAGGTAGGATGAGAAAGGGGTCTTAGACAGGTGGTGTTAGAGAGGATCCAGTTGGTCATCATGCAGTTCAGGAAAGTGACAGAGGAAATAACCCCCTGCGCCATGCCATGAATGATGAGTGTACTCAAAGAAGATCCAACGTAGTTAATGAAGATGATGTGCGAGGTCAATGAAGAGGACTGGTAATTCAGGCTCAATTCGGCTTGTGGGAACATGATTGCAATGATCTAGTTGATCATAGAGGAGACTCGGTTAGGGAATATGGGAAGTGGTTGGCATCCATCTAACCTATTCCGTTTCAGTCCATCTATGAACTACCAAACCTTCATCCCCCTCAGTGGAAAGAAGGAAGAATAGGCATGGTGTTAATTTCACAGTGGAGCAAAAGGATTAAGGCGATTAAAATGGTGATACCTTGTAGAGGCAAGGAGGAGGAGTTTGAAGCTCAGAGCAAGGAGACATCCAAGGATTTAAAAGAAGCTTGCAAAATTGCTTGTTATTTCGACAAGCGCTTTCCTAAGGAATTCATGAAGGAATTAGACGAGGCAGAACATGAGATTCGGGAGGAGAAAGAAATGGTAACAGATGAGCAGTGTTTAGAAGAGTTTGAGGAATCAATAATTGATCTTGGCAACACTCAGGCCCATATGGACCTCTTCAACCGAACTTTGGATCTATAATAGACAACAAAGGTGCTAATGGGTAAAGTAATCATTGAACTGGGGAAGATGGACAACCAGTTGGAAGGAATACGAACATAATTGGCTTCTCTATGCTCCCTCCATTACCATATTAGAGTTATTGCAACTAAGTAGAATCTCTTGGCCAACTATGTGGAGGTTAGATTTCGAGTTCGCAACACCAACGAAGCTCCTCCATATAACAAGCCCAAACGAGAACAAGAAGGAGAAATAAGTTACCCAGGTCAAGGCAAGCTCTTCCATCCTGTAACCTTCAATCTAGTCGAGTTCTGATATTGTTACTGTTTCTTTTACTAATATTGTTACAATGTTCTATTACTATGTTTTGTAACAATGTTCTGTTATTGGTTTCTTTTAATTTAGCAGTTATAGCCATTATTTTGTTCTTGTTGTTTTACATTTTGATATGTTTTGAACCCATAGGCTATCAACTTGGAGATAGCTAAATTTTCGTCAAGGAAGTACTCTAGGATGAATGACAAAATTGTTGATGTCTTGTCAATACTCTAGTTGGTCATATACTCTTTATATGGTTAAATTCTTATGTATATGTTGCATCTTCATGATCTCATCTCTAGCTTCCTATATGGCAGAGCTAACTGAAAACTCAATTTTGTAATTTTGTGTATATTAATAGAAATAGTTGGCCCACTCTTATATACAAAAAAAACAATAAACATTAGTAAATCAATAAATAAAAAGAAAAGTAAAAGAGGAAGGAAGGAGGAAAAGGAAAGGAGAATCGATTATCTTCCTCATGGAGGTTCCTCGCCAAAAGCTTGTCCTCAATTAGGATAAAACCCTAAGAGAGGAAACCTTAAGGGAGAAAGGAGAAGGTGGAGAAGAGAAGAGAGAAAGAGAGGCAATGAGAAAAAATGAAAGAGTAGGTTTTGAGGGGCTTTTATGAGGGAAAATTAGGTATTTTAATTCAAATAATTGAAATTACCTCCAACTCGTGAGGATTGAGACAAGTGACTTATTTTTAACCTTTGATATTACTTAGCTTTCTTTTTTCAAAATTTTCCCTTGTTTTTATTTAGTCACTCAAGAACCCTTGTGTTAAACCTAGCATTAAACCTGGTGTTAAATCTATCTCTAAACATGTCTCTAAATATGGTTCTAAATCTAGTGCTAACCTAAACCTGGTGCTAAATATGGCTCTAAATCTGGCACTAAACCTGGTGTAGGAAATAACGTCGACTTTAGCGTTGTCTCATGAAATAGCTCCGACTTTTCATAAAAACTACAAAAATCACTAAAAAGGTAAATGGAAGCAAAAAGAAAGCTAAAAGGGAGGCCAATGGCAAGGTTTTGTTGTAGTATTTGTCTTTAGTGGCAAACTGGTCAAAGGAAATCCACAACTAATAATTTTCTTTCTTTTGCAAGTAAGGGATTATATTAATTGAGAAAAATATGTACAGTAGCAGTTACAAACATTTTGGGCTCAGGATGTCAAAACAAACAAACCCAGGCCCAAATATTGAACAAAAAATTTCTTGCCCACACAGGCATAGAGATTCACAAAAAACAAGAGAGATTACTTGATAGTTTGGACAAAAAGGGACTATCTTGAAACTATAGGCCTATAAACTGAATTAATAACAGAATAGACATTAGAACAAGAAACAAACATGTTGTTTGAGCTTCTAACTAGCAGGAGAGTCATTATTTTTACCATTAGTTGAACTGCCTACGTGTTTCGGTGTCGTGGGAATGATGATGGGTGAGCCAAGGGAATGTCTCTCCATACCTGGGTATCGTGGTCAGATTCCAAGAGAGCGTGCTACATACGTGTCAATTGCTCCACGCGGAACTTCAAATCGACAATTTATCAGATGTCCTCCTTTGCAAGATGCATGCTACCTATCCCTCCACACCGAGAGCAGGCCCAAGCCTGAGGGAGAGGAGGATACCAAAGAGGGCTGTAAGTTTTAAACCTATTATAGAGAACCAAATTATACATATTATTTTAAGCAAAATAGATATTACACCAAAACATTCACACATAATACACAAAGATTTACCTTGGAAACCCTTAACTCGGAAAACCTACAAAACTTAGAGCTACACCTCTTATTTTCTCATATTGATTATTAACCACTCACAATACAAATATAGCTATTATGCAACATCCGAAACTCTTATCCGTTAACCCGAATTAGAAAATAGACTCCAATCCCTTAATCAGAATTAAATTTCATATTTTTAGAAGGAACCCAAAAATAGGCCAAAAATAGCTTAAAACAATTTTGAACTCACTTCAGGGAAGGGGGAGGACGTCGGCATGCCCCCCCTGAGCTAACGCCCAACACATATGTCATAGCACTAGATGGAGGGGATTGCCAGGCGCAGTCAAAGACACCGCCCCCCCAACACACCTGCAAAGAATATAACACGTACTCAACAAGGGCTTCTTGGTGTCTCAAGGGCAATTGTATGAGAACGATCGAATCGATGGCTATCTTTCCAATCCGGAAACATGACAAGTTTTGTTGGGTTGTAGTGGAGAGGCAAAATTTCCTCTCCCAAACTATTCTGTAGCTACATGGATTCGAAGTTTCGGGTTGGTTAAGCTCCGGGGGGTGTTGTTCTTTCTGTAAACTCAATTCCAGAGATTACATCCTGACCTCTTCCTCGCAACAAGGAGTCTGTATCTCATTTTGAGTACCATTCTTCCCATCTATTACCTGAGTCACTGAGTCAGCCTTTGCTTCCAAGGTGACCTCTTCTTCTTCAATTCCTTCATGATAGTCTTTGCTCGAATCCTAAGGCTCAAAAGAGTTTTCCCACGATTCTTGCTTGGCTCTCCCTGTATTTGAATCCCATGAACCACGGTGAGGTTTCCTCCTTTCCCGGAATCTTGGCATTCTGAGAATTAAATTTTTCAAAAGCAGATGCATAGAAGGCTCAAAGGGTGCCCCGGTTTTGCAATTGAGCCAAGTGTGATGGTAATGCTTTGTTGAGAGTGTTATAATGTGGTTCAATCCCTATGTCCCATCCATTGCTGGTGAATTAATGAAGATTTGTACAACCATTACTATGGATTTAAGCGAGTGATCGGGTCGATCAGAGCTCCAGATCCTTTGCCTCATACAAAGCACGTTGAAGGTACCCTTGCTCCTGATGATGAGCCATTTAACAAGACCCTTCTCATTTATTACCATACAGTGCCAAGTGGTCAGGCGATTGCATTGGATGTGCACTGTCATATTCATGAAATCAATGTAATGGCACCCCACTTGGGGATACAACTAATTTTTTTTTTTGTAAGCTGCAATATTCTATTAAACATGTAAAAACAAAAATATATCCTGAAAAGCAGTTTGAGGTGGCCTAAGAGAGTGAAGCCACCACCCCAGGTAGTCGAACAGATAAAAAAATATATGTCCAAAATTACAAAAACCCTACCTTGACAGAGGAGGCCATGGAATGCTAGTAGAGACAAACTGTCGATAATGCCCTATGAGACTAGCATCTAACAAACTATGAAGCATGTATACACAAAATAACTGAAAAACACAAAGTTGAACCGGAACCTACTTAGATGGGCGCTTCTGGTGCATTGTCATCAGAGGGAGTCTCCTCAAGAATTGGGCAGCCATAGTATTCTTCGTCATTTGATAGGTTCTCTAGCATCTTGACAGGCAGAAGTGCAGTCTTTCTGCAAGAGGGGGCAAAGAGTTCCTGAGTGCTGCTGACGTGCTTTGCTGGGGCAGGGCCGGAGGTGGAGGGAATCGAGAAGTAAGGACCCACTGGAGCCTTGTCTTTCTGCTTCATGTCCTTCGCACTGGTTCCTGCAACAGTAGTATCCCCCCTGGCGCCTGCTTACATCAACTCTGAGGTGGATTCCATCATGGCGGTTCAGGGCGTAGATCTTCCAGCCAAAGGTGGGTTCCAAACTGGCGATTTTTGCATCCATTTTTCTCAGGTTGACCATTAGAGCCTAAGTGGAGTCCTTGGCCTTGGCCCAATTGGCCATCATGTCCTCCATTAGGACTCCCAACATATTCTTGATGAGCTAGTAGGAATCAATTTGCCTGGAATGTTGTCAAGTGGAGAGGCGGTATGTAATGATACGGGATTCGCAGTTGTCAATGCGTAGACACACATGAATTGAGATCTCCTCACCATATCCTTCTTCTGCAACCTGGTTTGCTCTGGGAATGCCACGACCACGGCCTCTCCCACTCCTCCCTCGTCTCGACGTCCCTCGGGGCCGATTCATGGTAGAGAACCCAGAGATCCGGGAGTAGGCATACCCCCAGGGGCTAGCGGAAGTTCAGTAACCGGTCAGAAGAGCGGATAATATCACAGTGCTCAGAAGAAGACAATGCATAGAGGGAGCCTGATTTCTAGGCCAGAGCCAAAGTGCAATGGTGCAGCTGGGTGGGAAGGCCATTTCAATATATGAGTGAGGAGACGGCCTAACATGCAATATGAATGTCGCACACAGCGGACAATTGGAGATGGAGCACAGAGGCCAAGACCAGTCTGGTCGATGAGACATACTAGCGGTTAGGAGTGGTAGCTGGACGCTCTTGTCGTCTTAAATATCGCATGCCCCCTCCAGGTGTCGTGGAGGCGTCAGTCTTGTCACCGGCATTTGAGTATACAACTAATAATTTGATTTTTAATAAATTATTTTGATTATTTCTATCAAATCGTAAAAGATATTGTATATCTTTAAAAAAATAAAAAAGAAGAAATTAGTTGTTATGTAACTTTCCATTGTTTAACAAATGTTTAACCGTTTCCATATAAATTTATCATGTTTAAAAGTAAAAATGTATTATATTGATGTTTTATATTGAGAATGTTATGTTATTTTATAATAATACAAGATTAAATTATCATTATTTATTAATTATTTAAAAACAAGTGAATTAATGATTATAGGTTGATATCTCTATGTAATTTGGTATAAAGAGTGATCACAAAGGTGTTATCAAATAGAATCAAGCCTTTTTTTAGAGAATGGTCTTTCTAAAGGGCAATTTGGATTTCTCTTGAATACACATATCCTTGATGCTATTGGGGTAGCCCGTGAATGTTTGCATTCAATCAAGCAAAAGAAATTGAAAACCTTTATATTGAAAATGGACCTAATCAAGGCCTATGACAGGGTAGACTGGACCTTTCTCCGCTTTGTCTTAATTCAATCTGGTCTGCTAGTATAGGTATCAAATTGGATTATGGGTTGTGTTTCGAGTGCAAATTTTGCGATCTTGGTTAATGGACACCCTTTAGATTTTTTTAAAGGTGATAGAGGGTTGCATCGGGGATGTCCTTTATCACCCTTGCTTTTTCTTATGGCGATTGAGGGATTAAGTCTTTTTATAAATTCTACAAAAAGAGAAAATCATATTCAAGGTATCCGCTTTTCGCCCTCCTTACATATTTCTCATTTGTTGTTCGTAGATGACATTCTTTTATTTGGTAGAGGCAATGTTTATGAATGGAGGACTTTTGCAGAGATTATAAATCTTTTATGTTATGCTTCAGGTATGAAAGTTAGTCCAGAAAAGTCCACTTTACTTTACAGTCAAGAGGTGGAGCTTGAACAGGGTCTGTGTGAACATATTACTTCTATTTTTCCTTTTCAAATGAAAAATATGCAGGAAGGCTTTAAGTATATGGGGTTCTTACTAAAACCAAATAACTATAAGAAAGGTGATTGTATTTGGCTTATTCAGAGGGTTTAGAGAAGAATAAACAATTGGTCTTTGGCTATGGATTTGGGAGGAAGATTAGTCTTGGTGAATTTCGTCCTTCAAAGCATTCCAGTTTATTGGATGTCTTTGGCTATGGTTCTGAGGGTTGTGCTGGAAATCATCAGGAAAATAATGTTTCATTTTATTTGGGTAGGTAACTTAAACAATTTCGAGTTTCATTCAACTGCTTGGTTGAAAAGTATTGCTCTCCCTAAAAAATTAGGAGGTTGGGGGCTGAAACACATCTTTTGGTTTGGTGATGCTTTGGGTGTGAAAACTTTGTGGAGAGCGCTTTTCAGTGAAAGCATTTGTGAGGTGTTGAAAAGGAAATATTTAAAAGCATGTCTCATCTCACAATAGATCCGAGATATTCATGCTCTTAGTTCAAATGCTCCAGTTATTTGGAAAGGGCTATACAGAAAACCGTCGATACTGAAAAAAAGATTGAGCTAGAATGTCAGTCGAGGGATTTAGGCATACATTGGCATCGATCCTATTATTGGCTTAAAAGAATATTATCAGTTATCATCACAATAGATATCCTTTTTACATTCAAGGAATATTGAAGTCTTAGCTCAGGTTTATAAATCTAATACACTGGAACAATTTGGTTCTGTTTGGTTTAATTCAGAGGACCTTGGTCTCTCTGGGAAAATGGATGATGAATGGGATAGGTATGTCTCTTGTCTCAATTATGTTGGAATTAGACTTTCCAATAACAAAGACATACTTGTGTGGGATTGGGAGGATTCTAATGGTAGAATTTCTGCTAGACACGCTTATGATTTTATAATATCTGAAAATTATGACTCTTCTCCAAAATGGTGGACCTTGAAGTTATGGAAGTGGAAAATTCGAGCAATCGAATGTTTCATTTGGCTAAGTCTGGAAAACATAATACTCACTTGAGATAACTTATGGAGAAGAGGTTTTAACAGGCCATGTATTTGCATACTCTGTTTCCAAGATTCAGAATCGGTGTCCCATCTCTTTGTCACTTGTCTTTTTGTGAACCAAGTATGGAGTTTATGTTAAGAGATTCTAAACTTTCGAGAGATCTGGAACAAGGTAAATTTTCAGGAAAGTATGGTGCATTGGTTTCGCAAAAAACCTTGATTTAAAGAGCTTCCTTTATCTGTTTTATGGGAAGTATGGAAAATTAGGAACCGGTTCATTTTCGAAGGGAAACTTGTTTCCTTTTCTTAGGTTTCTTTTAGAGTTATTGCACATTTTAAGGATTTCAATATTATCAAGGAAAAGGTGAATTGCAGAACGCTTCTTCGTCCTCATTTTGATGATACTTGTTCAGTAGGATTTTTTGATGGTGCTCAGAATATTGGTTTATGTGGAGCCGCATTGGTGTCAAAAATAAAATTTTATCATTCTATCAAGCTCAATATGTGTGTTGGTATAGGCTCTAATACTCAAGCGGAATTGCTTTCTCTATGGGGCCTTCTTTGGTATGCCAGAAAAAATGGTGTCTAATATCTTCAGGTTGTTGGTGACTCTTTTGTGATTATAAATTGGATTACTGGGAAAGCTAATCTCAACGTCCTTCCTCTTTCACAATGGATGAATATAATTATGGAATTGAAGGGATCTTTCACTCAACTCACTTTTTCACATATTTACAGGGAATTTAACAAAGAGGCTGACATACTTTCAAAGGAAGTTGTTGGTTATATGGATGGGATCGTGCATTTTGAGGAATATATGGAGGGCATATCAATTGATGTAGGAGCTATTAAAATATTTCAGTTTTTTTTGGATCTGGTCCTTTTTTAGGAGAAGTTCTTATGGAATACATGTAGTTCATCTGTACTAGGGGTTTATGTCTACGTTGTTTCTTTCATGGTTTCTGGTAGTCCTTAGATTATAGTTAGCAAAGAAATGCTCTCAGTATGTATTGTATAAAAGAAGACTGTGGATTGGACAAATCGAAAAGTCAGTTTTGTTTTTGATATGATGTAAATTTGATTCACTGTGAATAACAAGTTACTTTTTTGAAAAAGAAAGAGTGAAATGATTACTAAACCTGCATAGTATTTGCTTTAAAAAAATTGATGAACGATTCCATGTTACATGGTTTTTGGAATGAGACATGAATTATATCTTTAAAAAACATTTGGTTTCCAATAAAAAAAATTATAGTATTACAATAATAATAATAATAATTTATTAATTGTTTATTTATGTTTAAAATTGAGTTATTGGTTGAAAGTTGCTTTATGATGTGTTTACTATCAAAGCGAGAGGAAGCCATGAATTTAATAAGAATTGCATTAAAACTTTTGGAAGTCATGAATTTGAAATGATAGCAATAATAAGAAAATAAATAATCTTTTTATTGTGGATGTTTTCACAGTGATAAGACATAGTATCAAGGTTTTTGTATGCATTGTGTAGAAGTTTTCGGTCCAACATTTCAGGTAAACACTTCATCCATCTTCACGGAATCACCATGAAGCTGCAAAATGATGGAAATGTATAGCCTTAAATAATAAGAAAAAATGATGAGTTGTTGAGGAAGAAGGGAGAAGCCTTAAATAATAATAATAAATGATTAGTCGTTGAGGAAAAAATGATATTTCTCCTTTCTTCCGCAATGGCTAATCATTTTTTCTTATTATTTAAGGCTATACATTTCCATCATTTTGCAGCTTCATGGCGATTCCCTGAAGAAGAGTGAAGTGTTCACTCGAAACGTCGGACTGAAAACATCTGCATAGTGCATCCAGAAACCTTGATACTAAATAAACAAATTCCTAAAAGATACTAGTTAATTTTATAAAGAAAACAATATTGCTTCATTAATCCAAGATTCAATAAATAGTTCTTATGATCTACAACAACATTTGAAAACATTGGAGGTTCATAATCTTAAAATAAAATGTATTCATATTTGTTGAAATTAAAAAAGTTTTCCACCCTTATTTTTAGGATTTAAAAGATTTAATCTGTATAGAGATTTCAAAAAAGTGTATGCGTTGAGGGGCGCTTTCTATAGTCCAACATGAGGGAGAAGTGTAATTTTGTGCTCAATGTGGAGTTGATACGTGACACTTAATAATAAAAAATTTACAATGATTGACCTAATCTATAATGTAAAATTGAAGTTGACACATGGCACTTTAATAAAAGAATAAAATATTAAGTAAATATAAATTTTACAATGTCGGCCCTAACCTAAACTTGAAAACCAAAGAGATATATATTCCAATAAATTAACACTAAACAAATTAATGAAACTTGGATACTTCTTCTATGAGATATGGGAGTTGAGTCATCATTAAACCATGATTTACATATGCGGGATTTGAGCACATACAAGATATTTACATATGAAACCAATATAGATCCATCTTAACTTTGAATCTACCAAGCGCCAAGAGGGATCAAATCCCTTGAAGTGCAAACTTGTGCAAAATTTGAGGAAAAGTTTGCGCCTCAAGAAATTTGATCCCTCTCAACATTTGGTAGATCCAGATTTAAGATGGATCTATACTAGTGATATAAAAAAACTTCAATCATAATAATGTCATATATTCATATAAAGTATGTACTAAAATCTCAGTGGCCCTCTCTTGGATGGAGCCCTCTTTTGGATTAGGCAAACAATATTTCCATTATCATTGCTCTTGCTCTTAACTCTTGGATGGATAGTTCTCGTCGTCTCCTGATCAGCTGCTCATCGACTGAGATTGTTCATCTTTTCCGGGAGCACGTTTCGGTTGCGAATGCTCTCTCCCACCGAGGCCTTATGGAAACTGAAGGTCGCATCTATTTTGAGATTTTGAATGGTTCAGCCTTGCCTACCGTCAACTACTGGCTGTTTTTTTCTCTCTAGCTTGACATTGCTGGGGATTACTCTTTTTTGTGGTATCTGTCATGATCGACATAAAAAATGACATTTAAACAATACAAAATGATGACTTGATCCTAATATTTTATCATCAAATTTCAGCAGAAATGAAAAAAAAAATATTTAAAATTATTTAAGAATACAATTTAAAATGATATTTACACATCAAATAATAAATATATATCATGATACTAATAATGACAAATAAATAAACAATTATCAGAAATATCCACTTTAACACATGTTGGATGCAACAACCCCTTTTTGTATTAATCAACTTTTTGATGTTGGGAATTTTGTTTGTAATCCTCCATATTATTCCAAGCAAAATATATCTAGTATTAAAATGATTTACTTCACCTTAATTAGTATTTAGATATTTTCAACTCTTAGTACGTTATTGTACCTAAATTCTTTATTATGAATTTAGTAAGTGGAAAGGAATTGTCGGCTAATCTACCTTTTCTACTCAGGAAAATATTGTACTTCGAAAAAGGCGTTGTCGGCCTGGTGGGTATCTATTTTACTAACCATGGAAAATATTGCACGGAAAGTAATGAATATAAAATAATAATAAAAACATTTTCAAATAATATAAACAACTGTGATGTGATAACAGTATTTTCAAAAATAATACAAGCAAAATAGTAGAGTATTTTGTTTTGTGTATATCTTAAGAAATATTAATATTGGTTTTTAATTATATGAATATATTTTTGAAATAAGTGAAATAAGTAAAATGTAGTTTGGTTGGTTAGTTTTAATAGTTAAGTGTTGTTAATTGCAAGTAAGAGATTGTGGGTCTAGTCTTTGGATTTAATGTTTTTGATGTTATTGTTATTATTCAATTGAGAAAGACGGTGATGATGAACACATCTTTCATGATGATAGAGAGTTTTTTGGGTTTTCTTTTGGATTTGTGCTGAATTTTGTAGTAAGTTTGTATATGGTGATGATGTGTTGTTTTATTCATTTTTAATGTGTTTTTCAACTGATATTATTCACGATTTTGGATTTTTGTTTTGTACTGTTGATGTTATTTTTGTTGGTCGTCATGTTGGTGTTATGACATTATGATGTGAATTATATTCATATATATATACAATCATAGTTAGAATAACTATACATAACGTTGAGATTGAGGTACATGTATAAACATATATATGCAAGAGTGAGAGCTATCATATTTCATTTTACAAAAATGCATGTACTTAATAGACGATTGATATATAATGCAGAGACTAATAACATTGACATTATTGATTAACAGATTTAGAGGTAGTGATTAACTCTCCATGATGTCCCTTATGATCAGATCTCATAAATGACATTGAATTGGATTGTTTGTGTCATGTAAGATGTTTCATCTTCTTTGCAACTTTGGAGGCACCAAACGTTGGCCAAATCATAGATGTGTGCATGCCCACCATTTTACAAACATTCTAAAATGTGTTTTAATGAAACTTATGGCTTTTGCGAGAATATCCAATATAGACATTATCCCTTTTCAAATTCCTTAAAGATTATAATCCACATGTTAAAATATCTCTCAAGCACTTTAATGTTATTGCACGTCTAGTTGTTCTAAACTCAGACACACTTTTATTGCACTTTAAGATATAAATACAATGATTACTGGTCTTGCTAAAATTCTTCATCTATTTTTGTTAAAATGTCGAAACTAATTGTAAATGTTAAATGCTAGGTGTGATCTATTCTTAATTATTTTAATATTACAATGGAGTTAACGTCCTCTCTTTATGTTCTCTCGATTTTACTGCTTCTTATATTTTAGGAAATCTTTAATATTATTTACATATTCATTTTAAGTATGAAAATCCATTATATACATAATATAATGAATCAAAATCATTTACAAAATCATAAATATAATAAAATTATCATGTTAAACAATTTTTATCTAAAATAAATAAATAAAAACATTGGTTTAGAGAGATCTGGTAACGCTAATCCCACAAAGCATATATTCAATGTATCATCCAAGTAAATATCTAAGGCCAGCTAATGTACATCAACTCTTTCATATCATCTTAGGAGGTTGTTGGTACTTCATTGTGAGATGAAAAAGTGGTATTGTACCTTAACTCTTTATTATCATCTTAGTAGGCAAGGTGGGACGTCTATTTTCTCTACCATGGAAAATTTTGCATTTGACATTAAGATGTGATGTACTAAATGCAATATGTTGAAAGCACCTTCAATGTGTATCAAAGTAGTATTTATATTGTTCTCAACTTTTCAATATGTATCAAAGGAGTATTTATATTGTTCTTAACTTTCAAATGGGGTAATAGGTGCAAGTTGGTGAATTTATTTTATATGAATTTTGAAAAAGTGTAATAATTGGAGTAAGTTAATAATTTTTTATTTTTTTATTATTATATATATATTTTTAAATATTTTTTTATTTTAAGGTTGGTATTTAAGGTAAATTGGATTTTGTAAGGTTTAAGATTAATGTAACAATATATTTAATAAGAACTCAATCTATCAATTGTGGGAATTAATTATAGATGAAAGGGTAGCAATCATTTCTCCCAATTAATCGAGCTAGACTGAATTAAACAATGAAATTATGATTTATGATAGAATTCCTACTAAATAAAAAAAAATCTAAAATAAAAAAATTGTCTACTTATTTCTTGTGAGAATACACAAAGTTAAGCTTTTAATCATCACAAATATTAAAATAAGTTGTGATTTAATTTACTTATCATGATATCAAATTTGGATACACATCAGTTGGGTAACTTAAATGGTTCTAAGGAAAAGCCATTACCCTCGCTACTTAGATTCAAACCTCACTTTGTAAAATATTTACTCTTAGTGAACTAATTGTTGATGAAAAATAAATTACATGAAATTTTGATTTGACCACCACTTTACATGCATAGGATTGAACATCCTCACATCTTCTTTTTTTCCAGATAAATTATATCAAGGCACCTTGGGTACTTCCCATCATTTTGAGGTTAGTACCCAAGGTAAACCCTGGATTCTTCAGAGCACATGGCCATTAGAACAATATACTCATTATGAGCTCAATATGTAATATACAAGAATAAAACCCAAATAGAAAAGATAACACTCCATTTTACAATCACTCAAATTAAACCCAATTAATTAAACATATCTACATATATTACTTTACTTGATGTTTTTTTATAGATTTTGAAGATTCTACATCCTTAGTAATCATCATAGTTGAGAAGAATCTATACCATGCAATCTCCAAAATGATGAAGCACACTTAATAAATTCCAACCAAACTTTTCACTAAGAAGAGAGACCCAGAACTATACTTATAAAAGGCGCTTTTACCAATACTTGAATACAAACTTTTCACTAAGAAGAGAGACCTCGAAACTATACTTATAAAGGTGCTTTTACCAATACTTGAATACACACCACAATGAATCCATTTTAGGAGCTTTTGGCTATCAATGACATTAAAATGAAGAAGCGGAAGAAAACCTATGTTCGTGGGAAGAGAAAACCTCCATAGTTTAATTTAAGGATATAATTAAAAAAGATATAAATGAATGAGAACTTCCATGTAATCAAATTCTACATTCCATCGTGTCTTGCTCATTCTTTTGATGCTTCTATTCCATCATGTCTTGCTCATTCTTTTGATGCTTTTATTCCATCATGTCTTACTCATTCTTTTGATGCTTCTATTTTACACTTTCAAACTTATATATTTTTTATATATATGGTTGGGCACCAGTGTGGGGTTATGCGGGAGTGAGCCATTAGTATGATTTAACCCTGAAAGATGGTAAGGATGGTGAGTTATGGGATTAAGGTTGGTTAAAACTGAGAGATGTGATTATATATATATATATATATATATTATAATAAATTGTTTATAAATATGATTATTTTTTTTTTATAAATTTTATTTTAATTAATATTATATTTAAATTTTTATTTTATTTTCTATTAAATCAAATTAAATAAAAATCCATAAAACTCTAAACCCACTACTTCAACCCTTAATAGCAATAGACAAACCACATTCAGTTCCATATATTAAAGGCAATTCTATAAAACATTCTACAAGTGAATGTCTTGGGCACATGCTCCACAACTGTGGTTCTCCATGATGATTACCATGATGTCTATGTTAAACTCATACGCCCATTCATCAATCATATATATGCATATCCCCATGTGAATATACTCAGAAATGTGAATATATTCATGGATTAATCACTACGTGTGATAAGATTAAAGACTTTAATGGACCGAATCAACCATGGTTAGAGATGGGTATTTTTATTTAAGAAGGCTAAATTTGGTTTGCATGTAAGTAAGGGGAAATAACAAACTCATATTTTTAAATTTTAAATTTCTTTTCAGAAAAAGATGGATTCTCCAATTTGAATAAAAGTTTTTAATTTCGAATATAGTTAAAAAAAAAGTATCGATATCAATATATGTATCATTAGTATCAATTCAAATGCAGACTGTAAAATGTTTAGAACCAAATATAATATTTTTTAAAATATATTTACATTAATTAATTAATAATAATTATAATAAATTATAATATATTTTGAAGAAACTCAAAGACTAGCCTTCATTTGGGCTTCATTTGGGGTTAGGTGAAATGATCAACGATCAAGTAGAGTTGTTAGTTCTATATCAAGGATTAATAAGACTTAACATAGACATAAGAATCAAGAATATCATAGTGATTGGAGATTCAATAGTTGTCATAAATCACATGTTCTCTCACTCCAATCCAAAGGATAATTCATTTAGCCAAACAAAGAAAAAGAACTCAACTCCTAGCAAAATTCTTCAAATCTCTTTCTTCTAGGTTCTTCAAACGTAAAACTCCATCACCTACTATTATGCAAACTTGGCATTAGGACTGTAAATAAGGTATCCATGGAAAAATGGTGGGGCTATAACTCTAAGCCACCTCCATGATATATTATGTTTCAATTAACCATTTAAATGACATCAAATTCTAAGGACAAGTGGTAGTTAAGGAATGAGGTCAACCCTATAACCATCACCTCAACAAGGTAATTAAGATGCAATACCTCAATGATCCTTTATGTAGTTCTTCGTGTCATGCTTCTACAATTTGGGGTCATATTGTACACAACAATGGGATGGATTATGTCATGTGTGAGAGCACAATTTGTGTTCTAGCTTGTTAGATTGATGATCAACCAGAGTTTAATCTATTTGTGTAAGGACACTCTGCAATCTTGTAAGTTTTGTTGTTATTGTGTAGCTATAGGACAGAAGTCAGGTGCTCCTAAATTTTCAACAAACAAGGGAAAGGAGAGAGGTGAGGCCATGGAAAATTATCAACATCCCAATCATTGTTCTATATGTGAATTGTTAGATATGAGAAGAGGTATCATGCATTGTGAAAGACACATGGAAGAGATCCATGAGTGCCATGGTCTACTAGTTCATAAGTTGGAAACAAAATTGGCAAAGGGGAAATGCGGAAAAAGATAACATTGGAACCATCAAATCGGCAAATTAGAAGAACAATTAGAAACAATGAAGTTTATGCAACAAAAGGAAACAAATTATAAAGGGAAACAATTGTATAAAAAATGAAAGGGTTAGAATAAAAGTTGAAGGATTTGTTGGAATGGGCAGAGCAAATAGAATAGGAAAGAAGCCAAGAAAATAGGTAGCTTACTTTTATCCCCTTATACGCAATTTGTTGGTCACTATGGGACAAAGGTGACATTGTTCAATGAAGAAGCTATTGTTCAATGGACTGCTCAACATCAATAAGAAAAAGCCCAGGTATTCAATGTTAGGGGCACCACTATGCATCATTATGAGAGGAATCTTTTCTAGTTTTCTATTTTTTAAAATCTTTTCTAGTTTTCTATTTTTTAAATAATGTGTTGTAAATATTTTATAATCATAAAGCAATATTTAATGCAATGGCAATAACTTAGATAGAAAGCTTAGTTGAAACTTATTTTGAATTTTTTGAACAAATATGATGAAGGTTTGTGTCTCAATTTGTATTAGCATGTTGAATGACACAACCTCATTTTTATTTTAATACAAATAAATCCATTTTTTATTGAAAATTTGAGAAATTGAAACAAATGCTTAATTATAACAAAATTATAGTATTTTTAAAACAATAAAAAATATATAAATTTGTGAGCAATTGATTTACTTTACACAACTTTAAATTATACATTTCAAATTTTAATATTGTTTTTTTTAACTATGGGAATTTGGCAACTTCCCAAGAGTATTTGCAACAATGCACAAGTCACATATGCCAATAACTGATAGATCAACCTAGATTGAAACTTCACATCAAGAGGATACCTACCCTTTTAGCTTCATTATGACATGTCAATATATACAACCTTACTTAAATTTTAATATTTTAATAGAGTAATAATTAAAATTGATAAAAAATTTTCTCTTGGATCTTTACATACCATGATCAAATTTGATAATGACGGTATTCATATTTATATTATTAATATTTTTTTTAAATACATTACTTTTTTAATTTTATTTTGTACTTATAAATTTTTCAATAAATATAAAATATGCTTACTAAAATTGGAACATAATTTCAATATTTTATTTATTTATAAAAATACATAAAGTTTTCTACAAGATTAATAAGGAGTAAGAGAGTAATAAGCAAGGTTTTGAAAATTTAAATTAAATAATTTATAAGTTAAAAAATGTTAGATGGATTACATGCTTAGAGTAAGTTGGATGTAGCTTGGGTGGTTGGGAGGAACAATTGTTAAACTCCCCAACAAGGTTCTATTCTTGTAAGTGACATGATGCTTTTGTTGTGTCCCTATGTATTGACTATGTAATAGTTTGACTAAACATGTGACTCTGGCCATACATTGGTTCTCCATAATAGTAGGTGTTGGCATATTTCCTGGTGGATGTAGCCCTTGGAAAAATCAGTTAAACACCCTTGAGAAAAAAAGAAAAAGAAAAAAAATATTAAAATTAATTATAGTTACAAACTATATTTGTTGGTCTAAATCATGTTAGTGTATAGATATTATGGAAAATTAATAAATAATTATTTAAGTAAGATTTTGCTTTTATTTCTTCTCTAATATTAGTATTTTAATTTTTAATTTATCGTGTTTGTATAGGTGAGTGAAGCATGCCAAGGTTTAGGGATTTCCTATGGTATTTTGGTATGTTTGCATTATGCCTAAGGATGAGAAAGGTTTAGAGTTGACTCATATTGCGACATAGGGTCATATCTTGGCTGCCAAATGGATGGTCCAATGTCTGGAGGGATTTTCTTCTTGGAAAGTATTTTTGAGGTATTGTCTTCTCATGACATGACATGACATAACATAACATATCATGAGATCTTTTGGATTGTATGACATAATTTCAACACCTCACAATTTCAAAGTCTTTGAGCTCTTTTATTATCAATTGTATCTAGGTAGCATGGAGGAAGGTAGCCGACTTGGTGTAGTTGTAGATGTCAGGTGGTCGAGCAAGATGGGATTTGGCTTGAAGGCTAATTTGGAGTTGGAAGTTATAGGGTACGTGTGTTGCAAACATTCCCCATTTTCAGGGGTGATGACTAAGTAAGATGAATTTTTTTTTGAGAGATTTGTGGGATGTCAATACTTGCTCTTGGAAGGATCGATGATCCATCACTCATGAGTTTACCCTATCGTTTACAAACCAACATACTATTATGAATATTATTGGATTTATTTTGCAAGAGGACATGTTCAAAGTGAATATTGACATGCATGGTCCCCTTTTGGCATGACTGGGAGTGGAGCACTTTAGGCACCCCTCGGTCCAATATGATTCTTAGAGCTTGTACTCTCTTCTTCATCATTGATATGAGCTCAACCATGTTCTCAATTCACGATGGGTTCTATTAATGCAAAGAGATAGCAAATCAGGAGATTCCATAGAGTGTGGTCAATTCAGGTCAATTACAAACTCCGCGTGTTTGTAGCTAGTAATTTACAAAGGCCTTCCTACTAAGGCACGATTGGTGAAAAGTGGTCCCATAGATGGGATTTGCCCATCTTGCCTCGAGCTCAAAATAGTGAGCAACTCCTTTGGGATGGTTCTTTTGCTAGGTCTTGTTGGGAGTTTTTTCAATATAAACTTGTAGTCATTTTGTAGGGGGAGGTTGCATTGGAGACTGGTGTTACTCGGTGATTCCAGATCTTTGGTTTGCTCCTCACTTAGTGATGTTTAACATTGTTTGATGATTTCAACTTTGTTTGTTCTTTGGAAACTTTGGTGCAAACATGTTTTTGAGAATGGAGTTAGCTTTGCTTGCATTTTGCTGCTAATGGAAGGATGAGGTACATATGCAATTGTTACCTAAAAGGCCTTTTGTTGATTAAACATATTAAGGGATTGGGTATAGATGTCTTTTCATATTTTATTGTTGTTTTAGTTTCTTTGAGGAAGAGGATGTAAATACATTTATACATACCCTCTCATTGTATTGTTCTTTTTTCTGTAAATATTTTTCTATAAATATAAGAAATATTTAAAAAAAATGAAAACTCTTAAATTTTGAAAACAATTTTCTAAACTTTTATTTTAAAACATAAACAACGATAAGATTGTATTAAAGTATTACTACAACCAAACCATCCTACACGATGATACATAACAAAAAGGATTTAAGAGTCAAGTTCATTGAATCAGAATTAAAAAATTTAGTACTATTTTCTGCCCTAGCTACTAGATTAGATTAGTCTCTTATGCCACTATAAATCCGATGAGCATAAGACCTTACAAATTGTCTTAACAAACATACTACTTTACACTAGCGCATTCCATTGTGAATAAAAATAAAAATTAGATGTGATTTGGCCCATTGTGTCTTCCATGTTGTCACCCTACTTTGACAATTGCATGACCGAGGATTGTGTCATAGCTTGATTTGTTGGCTATTGGACTGTAGCATCCTCAATGTCTAACGGAATATCTGTTCCAATTGAACCAACTAAAAAGGAGGGATGAGCTAGTGACTTCTTTTCCCTCTTTTGCACTCTCCAACTCTTCAATTATGGCTTGCAACATATAAATTATGTTTGCAACCTCTTCAATTTCCTATGAATTGATTTCCTAAAGTGATTCCCAATTGCCTCTATTGTGTTTGAATTGCTTCTAAATGTTGATTAAACCCCACTAATTGCATATTCATTGCTTGAGCTTCCATAATGCTCTTTCTATCATGGTCCTTCCTCCAAATTTCCCATCTTCTTGTGTACAAAGAAAAGCAATCATGTATTTCCTCCACGTGTCTCTCACATCTCCTAACTCCATAACACAACTCTAATTCACCTGCAACACAAGGGATGAGGTGACCATGTGGGTTTGCCATATTTAGCGCACCCGCACAAAGCAAAATCATCATTGAACCAAATGCTCTTCTTGAGTATTGTCCTTGAATCAATATGTGGTTTCCCTCCAGGAGTATCCAATCTAAATTAAGACACAACAAACATAGGAGCAATTCACTTCAAATAGGCTTTGCAACCATCCACAATGAGCATGGGGGAATTATACTATGGTTATGCTCCTAGCCGGCTTGGCATTAGTACCACATTTCAGATTTTAAGATTCATGCTTCCATTGTGGTGTTGGGCATAAAAGGGGCTTCAAGTCTCCTATTCAGGCCTAAATCTACCTTTACAAGCCCTTGCCACTTATTTTTGTCACTTGTGTGATTGATTCTTATCTTAGATATCACTTGCTTCATGGCAAATAATGTAAATAAGGGTTGCCCCCATTTGTTCTAAGAGCTCTTGATGGTAAACGAGCCCATTCATTTGCAAACTCATTGGTGAGACAATTGAGATGTCGCAATACTTGAAATTGTTCACATTGTGCCAAAATTTTAGCCAATCTTTGTGTTCTTAAAATGATTCGATTTAGAGCAAATTCTTAAAAATTTAAATTAAAATGCATATGACAAATTATCACAAATAACTTCACAATCGCCAAAAATTCTTCCATATTACTTGAGATACATGACCCCTTAATATAATGCATACTTTAACTTGTTCTTACTTTATAGAATAACCAAAAATACCAAACATTTACCACCCCAAATAAATTTGTAACTTTTAATCAATATAATGAATACTTAATTATCATTACGCTACTTCCATTCTTTTTTTTTTAATTTAACTTTTTTTATAACTAAACAATTTATTAAAAAATACAAAACTAAAACTATTCCTATAATCAACCACAATACCTTTTTACCATACTTTTAAACAAATTATATAATACCTTACATGTACATAAAACAAAATATAAATTTATTTTGGTATTCATAAATACATTTTTTTCACGTTCCAATTTCTCAATTAAATAAAATAGAATAAAGTGCATAACAAGCCATTAAATCTTCTCTAATAACATGAGCCATCACAATTTCTCAATTAAATTGAATAAAAAGATGTGCAAAACAAGCCATTAAATTCTTCTTCCCAAAATTTCAGAGACCACTGCCTGCACACTAAATATACGGTATTTCAAACATCTCCAACACTTCAATTGCCAACCAACCAAATATAGCAATAGACAACATAGCGGCACCAGACAAGGATGATATCCAGTGGAAAAATAGCGGTTTTAGAATCCCAACTGTCCTAAAGCCAGAGAAGAGACATTCCCAACTCCCTAAAAGTCAAAGAAACAAGAAATACCAACTACCCAAAATCATATTTGATGACTGACAAACAAATCTGTCGGCCTGATAGCTAGACATAGTTTACAGTAACAGCAGCCAGAGTGAGAAAAATAATATAATAGAACTAGAAATCTTATCTGTTATTTCTGTTCTGTATGTATGTAGGAATAATGATGCAGGTATGCAGAAAAAGCACAGGAGGGAAGCAGAGACTACAATCTTCTAATCCGTATTGATCTGTGATTCTTCTCTTGTCCGGAGAATACCATTCTCATTCTCAACAATACCCACATCCATAAATCTTTTCATTTCCCTAATAGCCACACCTGCTTGTCTAAGTCTTGTTTTTCCAATACCCAAATCATACATATCACACATCTTTCTGCATTGACTCCAAACCCACATCATGTATTTATTGCCCTGGAAACACCCACAGAGCTGTATCTTCCTCAGCTGTTGCAACCTACATCTCCCAATGTTCTCATAAATGCATTCTTCCCTTGCTAAATTGGCCTTGTTGTCCTTCATCTCTGCTGCTTCCTAATGGATCTTACTAGTGAACTTGTTTCAGCTCTCCGACTGGCTTATGATGCATTCTCTTAAGGCCCATCGGAAGGCAGAGATGCGTCATCAGTTCCGACAGCAGGCCTTTATCTGTAATTTTTAGGTGCTTATACTCTTGTTTTGCTTAAGAGAAGAAAAAATACATTTATTTCAGTTCAAAGAATTACAAATTGCAAAGGTTGTTTTTTCATTTTCCTTCATTTTTCCCTTTTCAAGCTAGTTTCCATACAGGTTACTTAATTTGGTGGTTTTGGAACAGGTTAGTTTTGATTTAGATTTAGATTTTAAGCTTGCTCAAACATAACTCCGAACTCCATGCTTATTAGACATCCACGTTCTCACTGTGGCTTGGGAGGCCTCCACCGGTTCGAACAGAGTTAGTCCCTGTTAGTTTACTTTAGCCATGACCATTTTTATTACTTTGGTTTTCTTCAGACTTTTGTAATATTGCTTGTTATCCGATATATCCTGTATTTTTTTGCGTGCACAGTGGTAATTTTTGTGGGTCGAAGAGGCGATCCAGAGCTGCATGGGGGTTCTGAAACCAACATCTCGATGCTTTTCCGAAGGTAGAAATTCTTGGTACCCTTGAGAATATGATTCAGTGGCTCAGGTTTGACCAATTTTCATAGATTGCATTAAGGCTTAGCGGTTCCTTTTCATTTTAAGGCCTGCGAAATTCTGTAGACTTTCGTCTAACTGGCATCTTTTGACTTGACTGGTTTTAACATTTCCCCCCTTTTTCTCAATGGGCATACAGCCCAAAACGTAAGATTAAAATTTCTGATCACGGGAAGAATCCTAGGAATTTGATGCAAATAAGACGATAGATCAGAATCAAAAAGCTAAGTAACATCCTTCAAGAAGGTTAACACATAGTTGGGCAAGTTCCTAAATGGAGCTACCCTGAAAAGAGATTGACCACGGTGGAGAAGATTTGTGTGCAAAATGCCATCCAGAAGCAAGTTAAAAAGACTAGATTAGAAAAGATATTGTGCCAGTGTGGAACATCGTTTTTAAGCTCCATCTGTTCTGCCTGTAGATCAGAAGAACTGGGATTTTCTACAAGAACGGAAAAATTCACGTCTCCTGCACAAAAGCACTTCTTAATATATCATCTAGTTTGATCAAATCAGAATTCAAGAGTCTTATATTTCCAATCCTGTGCAAGGGGAGCAAAGAGAAACCCTTAGATGACCAAGCTCTATGACCAAAAATTAAAATATAGTTTTTGTTATAAGGATGCCGCTTTTTCTTAAACCAAACACGGCTTACTCAGCATATCCCTGATAGTAATGATAGTGATTTTAAAGAAAACCATGCGAACCAGGGCTCTGCTGTAATCATAAAAAAACCTATTGTTTCCTTAACTAGAAGGTTTATCTTGTATGGATAGCGTTTACTAGAAGTGATTTTAAAGACTCCATGAGATAGACAGGAATGAACTTTTGGTATGAGTTTATTATTTACAGAGAAGAAACCTTGTAGATTAAGCGGCACAGAGCTTATATTGTGATAATTGACTCTTCAATAGTATTGTTGATTGGGACCAATACAACTTTCTAATGATAACTAAGAAGTTAAATTTTCTAAACCTTTCCTAGTTGCATAAGCATTGATAAATGACTAATGTTTACTGCAAAAGAAATTGTGATATCTGATTCTGAGAAACAACTGGAAATATTATACTTGAATGATATACTGCTTGCTTAGATGATAGATGGTCATGTTGAGTTTATTATGCATTCCAGCCATCGTATTAGCTGCTTTATCTTCTATTCCAACTTGTTCCTCTCTGATTCTACAAAATTGGGTCCATCAGTTATAATAGGCAAACTATACCTCATTTTTCGAAGTCCATATATGCATCTTTTAATATGGACATTGGCTTTCTGTTTTCCGGAGTATACATTTTACATGCTGAAGTGGATGAACCTTTATATATGAGCTCAGAATTTTTTTTGTCATGGAAGTGCCAGTATGGTTTTTTAAGTGCATGTCTCAGAAAGCAATTTAACCTCACACTTGTTTCAAATGCAACGTAGTAAACTTCCTGCTTTAATATTTTAATCTGTTGCCACAAAAAGTATTCACTTGAACATTTCATGACTGATGGTACTAAAGAGTGTTAATTCTTCTTATTTGCACACCAGGAACGTGTGCAAATTTGGCTATAGGTTGCATCAAATTCAACTGTATTTAATCCAGAAGTAAGATCATTATGATTGTGAATACTGCATATTTTGGCTATAATGCCTTTCTTTCACAGGTTTTTCCTGGTTGAATCTGTTATGCTTTTTCTTATGTTCATCAACTTTATTTGGGAATGTAACAAATGTTTGATTGTTATAAGATATATAGAAAAGTAGTAAACCTTCATGACATGTTCCTATGCTTTTGAAATGTAGCCAAAATAATCTCTCTCTCTCTCTCTCTCTCTCTCTCTCAAAATTTCACATGAAAAATATTTTCAAAACAATAACCTTAGCTGATTTTATGCAAGGGTTCAACTAAGTTTTTTGTGGGCTCTATGATACATGGTTCTGAAATAAATTAATAATTGAATAGAGGCTTGAGAACATCTGATCTCATTTGAAGACTAACACGCATAACTATACATATGAGATACTTTCCTGTTGGTTCCCAATGAGCTTTCCTAATATTAGTTAGGGAAATCTGAGTATTCATTCCAACTTCTTTGTCCAAAGTTAGCCTTGAAATCCCCAGCCCACCGTCAGATGGCTTAGAAATAGTTAGATTCCATGCCGTGAAGTTTGTCAAGTTCATGCGTTTGCTGGCTATTTGACAATTACTATATCTCACTCAAACTTCCTTGGCTTGAAGAGAGTATTAGCTGTAACCGAAATGCTTGAACTTTGAAGGCATCAATTTCAATAAAGAGCTTGAAGATATGTTGATCCTGAAGGGTTACCCCCATGGAAGACTTTCAATTTAGGGCAATGTGGAAATTAAGGAATGGGACATGGTTCAGGGAGCAAGGTCCAAATCTCAACTTTCTTGATTGTAACTGGGTTCAATGACAACTGATCTAATGTATGAATGAGAATTATCAAATGGGAGAAAGAGATGATAGAAGCTTCCCATAAAAAATAACTGCAATCTATTGCGGATAGCTGAAGAAGCATTGACCCAGATTAGGTTGTGTTAGCCCTCATATTGCATGAGGGAAATCCAACAATTGACCTTGGGGTGATTATTATATTGTAATGTTGTAATGTATGAGTAAAAGGGATGTAAAAAGTAAAACATTTATTTGACCCCTTTTCCCCCCCAAAGCACACCTTCTCTAGATAAAATCCCCTGATTTTTGTACTCTAGAGACCAACTTCCATGATTTATGGTGGTAGGTGAAGGGAATATTCCCTTTTAGGTGGGCACACTTCCAAGTCTCCTAGTTAACTGCAGAGGTGGCACCTTGAGCTCCAGTTTGCCCTAGTTTGGGTTGGTTTGCCCCCTACCTATCACTAGAGGTGGCGCATGAGCTCCTAGTTAGTTCTAGAGGTGGCACCTTGAGCTTTAGTTAGCTCCTAGAGGTGGTGCATGGGCTCTTGCATGATCGTTGACACTTGGAGGGGCACCCCTTTTGCTCCTTACGCTATATAAGGAGTGCTCTTTTCTCATTGTAATTCATGGTTGGACTTGCAAGGTTTCCTCTTCTTGGAGCTTAATGATTAAAACTCTTGGAGCTTTTTGACATATATGGAGGTGCTTTCTTTTGAATGTGTGGTGTTAATTTTCCATAAAGCTTTAGAGGTTGTGGGTATTGCTAGTATCTTTATATATTATAATTTCTATGTATTTGAATTAGAGGCCATAGAAGGGCATTACTATCTCATTGGAAGGAAGGGTTTCTAAAGTAAATTTTAAATTCTTTTCCTTTGTATCTATGCACATACAAGAGTAATTTTTGCATTGTTTCTTAAGTTGAAGGGTGTGCCACCTCTAGGGGTCCTTTTCCATGTGTCACAACTCATCTTCAAGGGAATATGCCACACCTAGGAATTCAAGAGACCAAGAAAGGTGCGTCCACTAGAAAGAGCATATTCCCCCAACAAAATCCATAAAATAGGGATTTTGGGCCTCGAAATCAAGGGATTATGTCCCCAGAATCTAGAAATCAGACATAAATCCCTCAAATTAGGGAAATTTGTCCCCACACTCCATAAAATAGGGGATAATGTCCCCAGGAGATGCACTGAACATTATTTGAGGGTCTAAAGGGGGTCCACATGGGGTTTACATCCCATTTAATAATGCTTTACAATATTTTGACATAATAATCACCCCAAGGGACCCTAACTGACTCTAAACGCATGTCCATGGTGATAAACTATGAGATGCATGATAATACAATAGACTTGAGGCTAAGACACCATACTAGGGTAGATGTACTAGAGCGTGCTCATGGCTTTGGAGGCATTGTTGAATGAAAAAAATTCGACAAATTTAGACTACAAGGATCTAAGCCTATCTCAGTAAAAGAAACACTCATGAGCACTTGCCTAGTATAAGTGTATAAGTGTCATAGTTGGGGTTAGCCTTTTACATAACAAAAATACATGTCATCCCATTTATAATTTTCTTCAGGACCATGGACAATGTGATACAAAAGATGACTAGAAGAAGAGGAATGCTTGAAGAAGCCTTGGATTTGTAATTCTTTTAGTGCATTGTCATCTTCAATCTTTATAATCAACCTCATACAAACTAAGGGGTAACAGGTCGTACCTTGTAGACTTTTTATTTTATTTTTTAAATACATCTTATATTTACAAAAAACTGTACAAAAAGGATGGAAAGGTGTATATAACGACGATCATATCTTCTTCCTCAGAGCAAGAAGAGTTGAAAGAAAATTATAATATTCAGTTGGATCCAAAGAGTTGGCATCTTTTCTCAAAAGAGCTCCTTTGGCAAGGAGTTGATGGTGAACCTCATCCTGTCACATAAAATGAAAGGAAGACAAGGAACTAACCTCATGTGAAAAAACATGCTTACACCTAATTTTCCACAGAATAAATAATGCTGAAATCCTCAAACAATGTCAAAGCACCAATCATCAAATAAAGTAGATCGTCAATTAATAAATTAACAATGTCTTGAAGCAACCTTGAACATTGATCCTAAAGAAACCTACAATATTGCTTGGAAAACTAGCACTCCCAAAAGATGTGCTTCACAGTATCTTATTGTTAACAAATAGGACAAAGGCCATTAGAAAATCCATGTAATACCCCCAGTTTGACCCTTGTAATGTATTTAGTTAGATTATGTAAAATTATGCAAATATGCTAGTATGGATTCCTAGTGCGGAGCTCAAGTCCAAGGCCCGACTAGTGAATGGCTAGGCATATGTGATGTAAATATTTTTATTTGGACCATATGGTTGGCTTGTCATGCTAACTCGAAATATATGTGTGTATTATATTGCATAAGTAATAAAAATGGTCCAAGATGGTTATGTAAAGAGCACTAGAGGGGCTATGATTCCACCAGAGGGGAAGAGGAAAGGGGGCCTATGGGAAGCTAAATCCTTTGTTGCCAAGTGTCAACCGTAGAACTCATCCAAATTCTACCATGTGCTTTAAATGAGCCAATTACTTCATTTTGACTATTAAACCCAATCATTGAATGCATGTGTGAGGTTGGTGGGAAAAGTCACCTCATGCAGTTATTGGAACATGGAGGTGAATGCACTTTTGTGACAATTCTGTCAGCTGCCAGAAGTTAGTTCTATAGTTTTTAGCAATCCTTTTCTTCTATGGTCAAAAGCTATGTCAGTTGTCTTTTCACCATCATTTCATATCCTTGGGAGTCAACACTCATTCTATCTTTCTCTCATGCGGATCTACACTATGTAGAGTTGCCTATTGTTGTTCATGGCCTTTACTAGACTATGTCTAACCCAAACATTCAAATTTAAAGACGAAGCTGCAGATTTGAAGGGAAAACTAGATGGCTGTAGGTGAGCATATAGGTTTGGCAAGCTAGGAACCTTTACCCAGGAAGTTTTGCTACTCACAGATACTTGAGAAGCCATGAATTGAGGCTACAGGTGGTTCTCCAATAGCATAGATCAGATTGGATTCCTTCTATGCACACACTGGAAGCACCTGGCAAGATGGATCGTGCAAGAGAGCCGTGGATCGGTGAAGGGAATGCCTGAGCACATAAGGGTGTTGTGTGGGGCAGGTATTATTGGAGCCAAGGCTGTGGTGGCTGAGTGAGATCCTCGTAGAGCTCTGTATGAGCATTTGGCTAAGCATAGAGTGCAGAATGGGTTGTGGGCTGAGAGAGGAAAGCCCGTAGGTGTTTTCTTCACCCTGGTGGCCTCTCAACAGAAAGAATATATGCTGGACAAAGTGCCAACAATTGGGTGGAAAATTGCTCTTACACAACTAGTTGCTTGGATCTACGTTGTTTAAAGATAAGCATTCTCTTTGTGTTGAATCTGCTATGTTTTTGATTGATGCCTAGAATGATTATGTTGGTATATGCGTGTGTTGTGTGTGTGGATGGAGTTTATTCCGCCGTGTATTTTTATTATGCATTTGCACACATATTTTAATTGTTATGAATTCGTAACATTATTGTGGGGTGAAATTTAGAAGCCCGATTTTAGTTAATGTCCCCCTCCCGTTGGTTAGATTGGGTGAGAGGTGGACGTTACAAATCCACTCTTGGCCAACTTGACCTTTGACAGAACCCCTTGATAAATCACCAACAATGCAAAAACTCTCAGCTTATAACAAAGTCGATAGAACCAAACACTATGCAATTGACATACCCATCTATCCTCCAAATCCCTAGATATCCATTGAGCATTTGGGACCGAGGATAATAGACGCCTTTGGGGAAGAACAAAATATCGACGACGAGTGTCATAACGTTGAAGCAGCCGACCAAAGCACCAACACCAATCTCTCCAAAATGACCTAGGGATACCACTGTCAGTTTAAATAACTTGGCCTCCAGGATAAGCCCTCATAGCTCTATAATCAAAGGCCGATCAAAAGGAAGGAGGCCATACTCTTGAACAAGGGAGTGCCACTACTTCCAAGAGCAAGAGACAGAATCACACAAATCACCCTAAAGAAAGATGCCCTTCCTACTCAATCTACGAGATAGGAAGTGGGGAAGATCTGCCACACATGAATCCTAAACCTTCCAACACCAAATGGGGTGGCAAAGTAAATACCAACCAGCTCTGTTGTCCTGCCACTACCAACAAACCAAACCAGCAATTGCCTTCCAGGTGGCCTAGATGCTCCAAAAGATGAGGGAACCAAACACTTGAAAGAGATGAGGAGATGAGATGATATCACAAAGTCCAGATGCCCACTGGACTCTACGTAAACGTTGTGATGAAAGCACCCAATGCTGGAACAAGATCTGCCAAGGAGCTGAACCCTCAAGGCACCTCACCACCCACCTAGCCACCAAAATACTCCCATTAGTGGCAGCATCAATCAAACCAAGCCTCCCCTCATCCTTGGGCATGGTGCAAACATCCCATGGAACCAAGGGCAAGCCTTGATCTCCACTATACTTGGACCAAAGATAAGTTCTCAAAATCTGCTCAAGCCGCTGGAATTGAGCCTTGTTGGAAAATCCACAAGAGACATAATTTAAATGAGTAGCCTGAAGAATGCAGCCAACAACAGGCAGCTTGCTTGCTAATGGAAGATCCTTATTATTCTAGATATGAAGCTTACTCTGCGACCTTTGCAAACACCAATCTGACATGGAGACTGACGACAAACCAACTCCAAAGGGAATCCCCAAATATCGTGCAATAACCCCAGGCTGAATATGAGACCAAACAACAGAGATCCAATCTGGGGGTGCATCCAAACATACTAACCAAAATTCAGTGAAATGAGTACTGACTAAGGCACCCAAGGCAGAGCAAAAAGTATCAAGACAAGCAAAGGTCCCATCAACCGATGCCTTTTCCGCTCTGACCAAGAGGAGAGAATCATCTGCAAAGTTCTTGTTAATTTTTTTAGTATTTAAAATCTCTGTTATATGTTGTCTGTTCGTATTTCAAAGCAGCTAATATTTGTATTCACATATGTTCTGTTTAATTATGTCTTTTTGCTGTTGATCATGTTCATCGACGTTTTGCATAGATCATTCCAACTCATATTTTTAATGTGAATATATTGCCATTAGTTAGCATTGAGCTTGTACTCTCAATACCATAACTTTTGAATGTATTTGTTACTTGTTTGTTCTTATCATTCCATTTATTTTCTTTTTTTTTCTCAAATTTTATCTGAACTCATCTTTATAAATTTATCATACAGAAAATAGTGGCTATGGGAGCACAAGTGCAGTACGATAATCACTTGCTATTTATTGTCTCCAACAAGAATGAACGAGCTGAATTTAAAGCAATTAACCTTGGAGATGCTTGGCCAGCTTGTGCTAGCAAGATGGTGTTAAAAAAGGGTCAATCTTATAGCATATTCAAGCAAGAGATGCCGGAAAGCTGTTCAGAAAATGAGAGAGAAATTCTGAAGCAAACAATGCTAAGACATGAAGAAATATTCAGGGAACAGGTATACAGACAACATTGTCTGAAAAGATGGATGATCTTCAAAGGAAATATGTATGCCTATCAGGCGTGAATGCTTTCCACTTGACAATAGACTTATAATTCTAAATTCTGTCAATTCAATGTATGGCCTGTCTGGTAGGCATTAGTAGTGCATGATCAGATATTTGGAGTATGCTTGATTCAAGTTCATGTAACTTAAATCAATATGGAAAGAGAAGATGAAAGGGAAAACTTTTAACAATGCTATTGCCACAAGACAAATATTTGGCATGTCTAATTATTTCTTTTGATTATTGAATGATGCAGGTCCATGAACTCCATCGTCTATATAAAGTTCAAAAGCGCCTGATGGATGATCTGAAAAGGAAAGATCTCAACACATCAACTTTGTCTTCCACAATAAAGCAAGATGGTACATACCTGTTTCATTTTGGGCCAGAACAGCTGAAGTCGAAGGAGAAACAAAATCTTTGGGACGTTCTGAATGTGTCTCTGATAGAAAGAGACAGTGCAGGTCATAAATATCCTATTTCAGATACAGACATTCCTGTATCTGGTCAAATGGAGCAGAATCTTCAGATTGCGTCCAATCCAAAGGAAATCAATGGTATATTAAAAGACTTTAACAAGTTACAACCTAGCAGGGCTTTACGCAGGACTTTTGACCTTGAACGGCCAGCTGATGATTATATAGACGATGAAGCCACAGGTCAAATTGAAGAAAATACAATTTCAAGAACAGCAGACAATAGTAATGGATTGAACTCAAAGGCATTTAATTTTCACTCTAGTCAGGAGCCCGAAAATGATGTACAGCTCACTCTCAGCACTGGATGGGATAAAGGTATAAAGATAAATGGCAGGCAAACTGGCCCACATATGGATCTGGGCTTTCCCAAGCAAGAAAAAGAAGAAATGAAAGAATTTAACTGGTCACGATCTGATGAGAAGGCAGTGCACTTATCTGCAGCCTCTACTAGATCTGAAGCCGCTACTCGGGAAATTCTAGGGAGTCAAAAGTCTGTTCCTTCGAATCAGAGTTTCTTAGGACTAGGAGGGATGTTGGACTATGGTCAAGAAAGTCAGGAACATGAAGATCACAGATCTAAGTGGCAAAGACTTGATGATGAACATGAGAAAAGCAGGAAGGAGAAGCTACCCCTTGATATTGAAGCGGGTGAGAGGAACACTCAAGAAAATCCAAAACAACCACATTGGATTTTTCAGGTTTTGAGCCTAAACAGGATTTAATGTGTTTTTAAATCGACACCCTTAATCAATATAATATAATGGATTTTTCTGAAAGCTCCTGTCTTTTGTATATTTTATCATAGTGCTTTAAGTCTTCCTCTTTACTTGTAAAAAAATAGGTTTATAATTATTTGCCAGGAAACCTGGAAAGCCGAGTAATTCCATTTGTTTTGTTAATAGCTTGGGTAATTTCTACGAGTCTTTCTGAGAAATTATAGTGCCTTGGTAAACTATTTTAGATAAAATGTTGTATATCTTAGAGGGAGCATATCAGACACCAAAAATTGCTAATTATCGACAAGTTCTCGACATCTAAAACATAAGCGTAAGAGCAAAACGTTACAGCATTAGTGTATGCATGCCCATTAATGGGCTAAGGGATTACAATGATTTAAGTTAAACACTGTTTTCTCAATGAAATGATCATCCCAACTGTAGGGAATGTTATATCCTGTGGAGGCCTTCCTCCGATGGCCAGTGCCATATGATGATAGCCTACCAGTATAGGGCAATGCCTAGCAGACTAGCTATTGTGTGACTCCAACTCATCACATTATAGCTATAGGTACAAGATGACTATCTTAGTACTTGGGGGCCTTCTAGCACATAGGTTAAGAGACAATTTATGCATATAAGGCATGCCCTCCCCTTAGTTTGGTTTGATTTCCTTTACCTTACATGTCAAAATGAGTTGAGACCTATGGGTAGGACCTATCCTCTCCCCATGGTACACAAAGATGAACTAATGGGGCTTTACCATTTGTTTGCTTTTGGAATAGAAAAATTAGAGCATGTTCTCGGTCACTAGTGTTGATGTTTCTCCAGGTTGCAGCAACGGGCAAACATTCTGCAGACATTCTCCTAGAGGGATCATGTGATTTGACCAATGGCTAGTGGAGAATGGCCCCAGCGTAGCCTTGATTAGTCATGCGTGTTGATTAAGAGTGAAGAAAGCTCGAGATGCTTAGCCTTGATTAGTCACGTGTGTTGATTGAGACTGAATAAGGCTAGAGGTCACATTGCATACTCTGTGAGGGAGTGCTCCGTGATAGAGTGATCTATTCTATATTAGAGTGAGTTGACTTGTTTATTTGATAGGGGATTTCATCCCCTTATGGAATATACAAAGTCTAATCTAATGTTGAATTTGACATAGGCCCTAAGAAGTGTCCGGGATTTCTTAGTGTTGGTTAAATCAACATTAGAGCTCTATGAGTGAATAGACGTGCACATGAGGAGGAGAATAACATCATCATTGTGGAAAAGTTTTCTTAAGAAAGAAGGAAATTCTAATAATAAAGTGGTCAACATGTAAATCAACATTGAAGTGGTCAAATAGCAAGTCGGCCCCATCAATAATACAATTCGGCCCCACTAGTGAAAAATCAAGTGATTTGATGTGTATAAATAAAGTGCTCTAGCTTTTCATTTGTTCACTACAATTCGTCCAAGACGTCTTCTCTTTGGTGTGCATATCTAGAAGGGAAAGTGAAGGTTCAAGAAGCAACTATTAAAGACTTTCATCATCTTGCTTGGGTTCACTATTCTTCCCTCATGAAGTTCGCATTCTCTCTACTACTGTGATGCACACTTTCTCTAAAACTAGAGTTTGTGCTTTGTGACTGGTATACCGTATACCCTTGTGGTTAGGGTTGTTCATGTTGTTGTTGCACTCTTATTATTGGAAAAGATCTTCTTAAGAAAAGTTGCGGGTTTTCTCTCTATTGGGTTTCCCAGGGTAAAATTCTGGTGTCTCTTGTGCATGGCTATCTTTCTATGATCCTTTGTTTCCTGCAATTTAAGTTGAAATTTTTAGTGTGCAATTATTCAATGAAACTTGTGGGATGAAACGAATGCTTGAAATCATTGTGAAATAATTGTCAAGATTTGGAAATAGATTAAAATTCAACAACTAGGACCAAGGCTTTATAGACACCATGGCTAATGTGAACCCCCCAGGCCATGGAGACAATATGAAGTTTGAACATCTGAGAAGTTGAAGTTATGTTTGATCCTTAACTTTGACCATCTCAAGATCAAAAGGGAAAAGTGAAAAAAGGTAATGTTAATTCATAAACAAAAATAAATGCATAGGCCAAGCCTAGCCCTGATCATGGTATCAAATGCATAGTTGAACCATTTCCACGAGGTAGGTGGCTATGTGGTCGGCATGGGTTGACTATGATTGAATCATGGCCATTGCCCACATTATTCATCCACTTAATGCATCATCCCAAGGCATTTCAGTTATGACTCATGATGATGAAAATATGTATGCTATGCTAGATCATTCTGCTACATGTATTTGTATTCAACTTTCAAATAAACAAGCATTATGTAGTGCACCTTACCAAATGTGCCAAAGAGGGGGGTCTTTTTGCCATTCTAAAAGGCCAAGTTGGGACTTGTTTATGTAAAAGTGTTGGTCTAGTGGGGCCCAAGAGCCTTGGCTTGGTCATGGTAGGTCCTCTTGGTCAATGTTTCAAGGAGTGTTGGTCTTGTGGCTCTGTTGACTACCCCTTGATGGGCTATAACCCCTCATCATGTCAGGGATTTATGCCCTAGGTAGGTGTTTGGTGCAACTTGGAATGAATCCATTAGGACAAATGGCTCATGGGCTCCTAGCTGCACTTATGGTTTTATGCTTTGTAGAGGTGATTGTGCATGTAAGGGTTGTCACACCCAGCTTGGAAAACCTCATTCATACTCCCTTGGACCTTATTTTGTTATGTTATTCCTCCCTCTTGGTTATCTTGGTCAAAAAGAAGAAATCATCCACCATCAAAGCAAGGTTCTAAAGGTTGTACGGTGTACCAACCTAAGAAGGAGGGCATTAAGGGAAAAAGAGTCAAAGACACAATGTTGGGGTTAGATGGGGCATGGCGACCTCCTTCTAAGCTCAACTCATCATCGAGTTGAAACATTTCTTCATTTTTTATCATTATTTTATCTTTTATGAGGTTTAGTCCTCGGATTATGGGTGACAAACCCTACAAAATTATTAAAAGTCATTTTAAAGATAGATTATGTAGGTTGGCTTAGAGGAGGGATAAAGTTAGCCTTTTTTCTTATAAATAAGGCATCCCTTCCTCATTTGTAACCAAGATCATGGGATAAAACATGATGGAAATTTTATTTCTTCGTGTGTATATGAGCTATTTAGTATTGAGTGGTGCACACCTCTTTTCTTGGCAATTTATAGGGTTTTCAAGGATCAAAGTTGATCTGTGAAGGCTTCTTTACTATCTTTCAAGGCTAGTCTAAGGTGAAAGGATTCTTGAGGCTATTTCTCTTCTTCTTTCTCTCTTGATTATGGTAAGATCATGAAACTCTTGTCTTGCATTGCTGGATGCATCCAAGGTAGGAGCAATTTAGGGTTTTATGCATAATAATCTAGTCCTCCATATGCAGTTTTCTGGGGAGCTTGAGGGGAGAAAACTCAGAGCGAGAGGACAAGCAGGCTTCATACCAGCACACCAGACCACTTATCACATTCTTATGCTCCGTGCCATCATTCAGGAGGCACGTTAGTGCTCCTTGAAAGTCTATTGTTGCTTTGTAGAATTTTGGAAGGCGTTCAACTCTGTCCCCAGAGTGGCATTGTACTAGAGACTTTGAGACATTGACATTTTTGAGACCCTTTTGATTTCCATTAGGAGATTATATGAGTCAGTCCTTGGTCGTGTTCATATGGCCCATGGGATTTCAGATGTCATTAGGGGTACCATTGGGGTTAAGCAGGGGTGTCCACTTTCCCCCACTCTATTTGGGATTTACATTGACGAACTAGAGTCTTTCTTACATGAGCACATTTAGGATGGTGATGGGTGCCTTCTCCACTAGGTCTTGATTTCTATTTTACTCTTTGCTGACGTTGTGGTCCTCTTGGCCTCAACTCTGGAGGGTTTGCAGAGACAATTAGATGCCTTGGCTCTCTTTTGTGATCTTTGTCAGTTGACGGTGAACTTGGGTAAAACCTTATGATCTTCAACGGATTGAAGAAGCTACTCACTGATATTCATTTCTTCTTTAGAGGCGAAGAGGTTGAGATCACGAGCACCTATACATATTTGGGGGTTCAGTTCATAGGGCCTCGTTTCAGCCTGTGACATGCTCTTCATCCCCGAGTATATAAAGGATATGGATCCCTATCCCTTTTAGAGAGACAATGCTTCATACACCATTTTCAGGATATCTCATCCAAGATGTCTCTCATGGATACTCTCATCCGACCCACAGTCCTCTATGGCTCTGAGGTTTGGGGGCCAAGCCTACTTGATTGTGATTAGGCCTCGACAGAGAGTATAGATCCTCCTCCCCCTCCTTCGCATCATCAGATGCAAACATATAGTACCTTAGTCCATTGTGCTCGCAGAGTTTGGCGCTCGACCATTTCGGCTTTAGATTATGTTTAGTCTTGTCGCTCGCTTACACCACCTTTGGAGCTTTGCCCACAAGGTAAAGGGGCATGATCGGTACCCATATTGGGCCTATCTCTCTTCAGAGGCCATCGCCTTAGCTAGCCCTTTAGGTCGCTCTAGATGTTGGTTTACGGGTGTTGCGGATCTTTTAGCATCTGTCGGTACTATGATGGACCAACTTCCTCCTTTTGGGTATTCCTTGAATGCGCCTGGCTGCCTCTTACCTACTAAACAAGAGCTAAACAAAATCACTAGAGATGACATTTACAAACAGTTTGTGCAGGTCACTTGGATCAACCCTCTGGGGGAGATACGTCCCAAGATGGCCTTCTACGCTACACACTTCTTGGATCAGAGGGACGATCTCATTGTTTGGTCCCCTTACACATTTTTCCATTGGGTGCATGCTCTTCGTCTTCCTTTAGGCTAGTTCAAAGTGGCCTCTCATTGTCTTCGGGTAGAAACTGATCAGCAGCTCGATTGGTCAGATAGGACCTTCGAGAGGTTGAGACCGAGGAGCACTTCATCTTTCAGTGTCCTATTTACTACGAGATCTGTGGGCGGTTTAATTGTCTTTTCAGGGACCTTCTTAGTGAGCTCTAGACTTTGTCTAGATTTTTAGATATCCCGATCAAAGATGTCTAGCCTTTTACTTGCAAGAGGCCCTTTAGCTTCGCTCCTTCACTCTTCAGCAACATTCTCAGTCAAGACCATGCTCCATTCGGTATATCACTTCCTTCTTTCGAGTGCTCCCTTCCTCCAGGGGCACCAAGAGATAGACAGAGGATGGCACAGACCTTGACCACTCAGTTAGGACACGACAGTCCACTTTTACCTTCGCCCAACACCAACGATGGGGGCAGTCTTGGGCCCATCGCGACAAGCGAACGAGTTCCTCTAGGTTGCAACATCAAGTACCTTGCTCCAAGAAGCGGTGTACTACTCATTGCAATTCTTCTTCTAGCTCTTCCTTCAGACAGAGCACTCTCTTGAGTTTCCTTTAGTCGACCTCGAATGGTAGGAGAGATATCTCCAGTGCTTCTAGTGTTTCCAGTGCTTTCAGTGGCCCATGACATTTCCTTCACCATCTTTGCGCCACAGTTCTTGGATCCACTCTCCTTCCTCGGATCAACTCTTTCATATCTCTCCTTGTATATACTCTTCTTCAAGATCGACTCTCCATTTATAGTACTAGGGTTTGATTTGAGTTCTGCTTTTTATCTTTTATAGGATCTAATTTTATGCTCCCACTTTGTATTGTTCTCAGGGTATTATGCTGTCCCATTGACCTACTTTTGTGGTCATTTGTTGGACATTAATAAAATTATCTTATCTTATCATATCTTATCGAGTCTTGTTTGTGAGACATCCCTCTTGAAGGGTCTCTCTTGTTTGGGCCTTGGCATCCACTCTCCTTCCTCGGATCAACTCTTTTCATATCTCTCCTTGTATATACTCTTCTTTGAGATCGACTCTCCATTTATAGTACTAGGGTTTGTTTTGAGTTTTGCTTTTTATTTTTTATAGGAGCTACTTTTATGCTCCCACTTTGTATTGTTCTCAGGGTATTATGCAGTCCCATTGACCTACTTTTGTGGTCATTTGTTGGACATTAATAAAATTATCTTATCTTATTCTTATCTAGTCTTGTTTGTGAGACATCCCTCTTGAAGGGTCTCTCTTGTTTGGGCCTTGGCATCTTTCTTTGCCTTAACTAGGTCAAAGGCTAACATAACCGAGGGTTTCTTAACCTCATCTTAGTTTTTTCAAATACTAAATTGTCAATTCTTATGAGGAACGTTGACCCCAATATCTCGGTGCCCAAAAGGAATAAGACCTAGGTCCAATTCCCTCATCTTCACCAAATCTGTTTTTACAAAATTCCTTGTATTATATTATTGGAAAAACTACAAAAAAAAAACCCTAAAAATCAAATATTTTGAAAAATTCCAATTTTTTTTGTCGTTGTACTTGTTTTTATTTCCAAAATTCTAGAATACTTAACGTTGTTATAATTTTCTGAGTTGTTTATGGCAGTGTTACAAAAATTGACAATATATAACCAACATAGTGATATATTGTGATGTCCTCCTCCTTGACACGAGGGCTGTGTTTTTTATAAAATTGCCCCGATTTTTTTTGTCGATGTTTGTCGATCTTATCACGATAACTAAAATATTGCGAGTTGAACCCTGTACATCGCTCGCTCGCGGATTAAAACGGATTTTGCCCTTTTTCTTTGTCATTTGCGATCTAGCTTGTGAAGGAGGAGAGCCAAGGAGGAAGCCATTATTTTGCATTGGGCCAAGGAGGAGAAAACATCTCATTTCATTTGCCATCGATGATTGATTTTTGTGGAGTGAGGATTGAAATTTGGAATCCAATCATGGTCAACCACATTTCAAGGTATGTAAATGAATCTAGCTATCATTTCTACTTGTTTCAAGGCAAAGTTTGGTAGTTTTGCAATGTCAATGAGTTTCCCCCCTTTAAAAACAAATTTTAATGGATCATTTACCTTGGATTTCCCGCTGTTCTTTAATTTGCAGCAGTCATGGCATGCATTCTCAAAAATGTTTCTTTTTTGTCCTAGGTCCATTCCTTTCCATACAAAAATGCCCATGAGTTTTCCCTCTTCAAAATAAATTTTAATGGATGAAATCTCATTGATTTGTCATTGTTTGTTTAATGGATGTATGCCAAAAAACGTTTTTTTTACATGTTAGAGGTTCAAACTTCAAACTTCATTTCTTTCCAAGTTTCCATACAAACATGCCGAAGGCTTTAGATCCATTCTTGGAGTATGGTGAGCATGTTGATCCTCATAATCGACAGAAGCTTACTTGCAATTTGTGTGGGAAGGAGATAGAATTTGGTGAAAACTTTGCAATCCTGAAATCCTGAAAACTATTAAGTCGGTTGAATTCTGAATGGGATCTAAAATTCTACTTTTTGCGTATGAAGAAGTCTAATGAGTTTGGAATCACTCTCAAACATCCTGAAACAATTAATGGTAATGTTAAAAACTTAAGTAAAATGATAGAAAATGAAAGTGGCATTCTCCTTATCTTTCATTTTCTATCATTTTACTTTAAGAATTTAATATTACCATTTACTAATTTAGTACCAATTACTACTAAACAAAGCAGATTTTTTAATATGCTAGGCAAAATTTTTATGGAAATGTGGCCGTACTGTTAGGATATTCCTATACTCCATCCTAGTCCCACCAGTATTTTGATCATTTACATTTTCAGTCATGCATGCACCTTTAGGGTTTGCATGCATTCTAGGGTTTGCATGCATCCCAGTCATCAGTCCAGCACCTAGCCCTCAGTTAGCCAGCCCCCAGGAGCTTCTCACTATTCAGTTTTAGCCTTCCAGTTGCTTAATGCGCCCTTCTTCCTTGATTTTAGGGAGCAACTCGCTCTTCTTCACCTACCAGTCCAGTTGTCACTCGGTTACACTTAGTTACAGTCAGTTACACTCAGTTACACTCAGTTACATTGAGTTACACTCAGTTACACCTACCAAAGTTAGTTTGGCTGATGGTTGACAGTTACTTGAGCATTGATGACTCCACTGATGATGATGAAGACTTCCAGTTGCGCTCCGATGATCATGAGGACACCTAGTTGTGCTCCGATGACACTCTATTGATCTTATGATCACTCTAAGAGGCTAATTCGAATTGCCACCTTAGGCATTCGAATCCTCTCTACCATTGTACTATTTATTTGTCCATACTGTGATTAATTAATTAGTGTGTGTGAAGTATTATTGCTTCTATCTGAGTTCTACTGTACCATATTATTCTGTTGCTCATTATACTGTATTGTTCACTCTTCTTCTATTTTCCTGCTTAATCATAATTACTCTTGTGAGGTACACATCATCTTTTAGATCTGCTGTGAGGATTTTCACACGTACAGATTACATCCGTACCAGAAATACGTTTATGTGCAGACGTAATGCATCTCCATCTCGGGAAGCGTGCTCATCTGTACAAAAACGCATTTCCACACCATACGGCATGCGTTTTTGCATTTTGGTTCCAGGCATGAAACATGCTAGGGACGTGGGGGGAACCGTTTCCTGCAACTTAGGAGCACATATATATATGTATGTATTACATTTTCGAGGAAAATTTTGAATTTCTTTGATTTTGCGTATTCATTTTACAACCATGACCCTTTTAACTTTTTAAGTGTTTCATGATCATTGGTAGGCAATTTTTCAATAAATCTTGACACTTTCCAATGCCATTGGAAATGACAATTGTCAAAAAGAAATACTGGGACAATTTTTGTGATTATTGATGTCAAGGACCTTGGACCTACCTCTTGAAACAATGGTAAAGGATAAGGTGAAATCTGCCCTGATATCACCCTTGAAATCCGTTGAACTTGCTTCTTAGTAAATGATGGTGAACACTGTATCCATTTTCACTCTATAATCTCTATGCCCACTTGGGAGCAAATTTTCTTTCATGTCTAGCTCCTGAAGCTATAGAAATGATGGTGAACAGTGTGTCTATGGTTACTCTAATATTAATTGTAGGAAAACGTCAATCCTGCCACTTGAGAGCAATTGTTCTCTCACATTTAGTTTTGAAAGAATTTATATGACCTCAAACTTGCTCCTTAAGAGATGATGGCGAACACATGGTTGTTTTAATAGTAACTGTTAGAAATCTCAATCCCGTCACTTGAGATTAACTGTTCTTTTCTGTCTAGCTCTGAAATAATTCATTTGACCTCTAATAACAGATTCACAATAAAAGTGCAATCTCCTTAAGCTCACAAATATGTTCTATAATTCTTCTATTCTGTGAAACCTAAGAAGATGATCAGTCGAGTCAAAGTGATCCATGTTGGAATAAAAACATTCATATAGAAAGTTTTGCATAAGAACCAAAATAATTAATCACAATCTACAAAACATAAAGTCACAAGGACTTTGCCCAATATTTATCTGTTGATACAATGTAGTGTGTAGTATTGCAAAGGGACTACTCTCCACGCAAGTGTAGACAAAGAAGTCTTGAGAGAGACTCCCAAGCTGGGAAAAGTAAATGATCTCAGGGTCGCAAGTTGTATGGCTGATCTATTCAATGCCTAACATAGCAAAGATTGTAAACGTTAACATTCTTAGCAATATAAATCAGTGTTGCAGGACTAGGATCCCAGCTGAGTTATTCCTGAATCCAAGTTCTGCAACAGTGATACAAATCACATGCTACAGGGAGAAAGTCCTCCTCTGCTACAGAAATAAAACTACCAGATGAAGGGTCCCCCTATAATTTAAAAATACATGCTGGCCCTTACCAAGTCATGCCCTTGTTTCTGACCACTTCCAAATCAAGGGCACAACTACAATACACAAAAATCACTTACTATCTGCTAGTAGATCAACACTCTTCTCAAAATTAAACCTCTCACCTTTCTCCTCAGTTACTTGGCTAGAAGTATACGTTCTTTCTCACATTGGTGGATTGAGGGATCTGTCATTTGTAGAAATAGATGGGAAGAATCAAGGTAAGTGGGCCTAGCAGAAGTGTTGTTGTTGTCAGAATTATCAAGGTCATAAAATAAATCATCGAGCTTTGGTTGGGAGTTTAGGAGAGATCTCGTCTTCCACAAGCTCCCACCATTTTGCTTGTATAATCCATGTTTGTTCTTCTCCACAATATCACGTCTCCTTTAGGGTCACTTGCCCAGTGATAAGATCTGTTCATAATTACTGTAATCATTTTTACAACACTGATATTATGTTCGAGAGTTTTTCTTGACTTATTGCATCAATTTTGATATCAATGTTTTGGATCAGACAAGTGTGGTCCATAATCTAGGAATTAAATAATATGTAAATAATACATATTATTTAATTCCTGATGGTGGTCCACAGTTGTATGGTCTGAAACGTCGATTTAAAAATGCATGCGATAACTCCAGAAACACTCTCAAACATTGATACTAATCACAGAATTCTGAGACTTGAACTGCTATTATGATTCATTTAACCATGATGTGGCATAATTGGAAGTAAACCCAATCCTTGTAGTTGGATATGAGTCATGCAATATTCTAGCTTTTTGAACCAAGTTTTCTTCCCTCGTTCCATAATTCCATTCATTATCTTGGATCTTGTTTAAAGCCAATCCAACTCATGGATCTTGTTGGGCAATTGGTATGCTAATGTTTTTCACACATGACACAATTCGATCCTTATGAAACATGTGCCAATCTTCTTTACTTTATAAACTCATTTTTAGTCTCCAAAATTTATCCTGCAATTCCCCATTAGAGTGTTAAGAAAAACTATTGTTCTCCCTTCATTTTTTAGGTCCTCAATTGCAAAAGATAAGCATAGTTTCAGTTCTAAGATCAAGGCTAGAATTTTGGCCTTATAGTTTGAGCTGTGGCCAAGAGCAATGCTATAAGCTGGAACTGCATTTCCTATATAGCCCTTCATTGCTCTGCTTCTTCCTGCTTGTCTTGGGCTCCTCTTAGTTGCTTAATCAAAAGTCAGATTATAGAATACCTGCAGAGTCTCATTTTACTCAACTGGACTTCTTTGAGCTGGACCTCCTATTGACCATGGTCCATAATCCATTTGCACTTTTTTCTGTTGTATATTTGGGATAGGTTTTCATGATCAGTTGGGGACTTGCTCAAGTTGCTATTAAAAAAATTTAAATCCCTGTTGTTTCTATCATATAGTAGCATTCTTAAGTTTAGCCAATAATACAACAATTCTTTGTATCATGGTTTGCAGGCCCACAAACCTCACAAATAACTGTGCTAGAAGAGGGAAAGGACACCTATTGGTGGTATGATCGTACCTATTACATTTATACTTTTTCAGCAGGGATTTAAACTTTAAACTATCATGGCCACAGGCCCACATCACAGTTACCATAGCTGAAGATGACTCTTGTGTCGGTGCATTTTGCATACATAAACTGTTGGAGTCTGCCCTTTATGTCTCCGCAACTTGTTGCCGGTTACTATGTTTTGGATTTGACCAACACTGATTCCACTGTTGCTTCGAAGTGTTGTACTCTCAGCAATAAATATGATGATGATCTGTCTTTTCAACTCTCTCCTCTGTTATCTGCATCTCTTATTTTATGGCTTTCCACCTCATCTGAAAGATATTCGTTCCACAATTAATTCTCTTGGCACTGTATGCGACATATCTTAATTTTTTCATCCTTATATTTCTTTCCTTTTGATCTATGTTGCATGGGTTCGTCTACCCAGGGGTAGGGTTCATGAACCCGCACCGGGTTCACAAACCTACGTCCCTGGTTTGGGTACGGTGGTTGGCGAACCTAGATGAACCCGGTTCATGACTGAAGAACCCGAGTTGCCGGTGGTGAAAAGAAGGTTTGTTTTGCTGACTGGGTTCGCCGTACCTCGCGTTTGGGTTCTCCGTACCTTGATTTGGGTTCGTTGTACCTTGATATGGGTTCATTCTGCTGAGAGGGGGTGGCATACATTTCAACGATCCAATAAAGGCCACGATAGATCCCGACTTCCCTTACACATGCAACTCAGCCCTCGAAAAATGGCATGAGACAGCCCCATGCAATACAGTTTTGTGGGACTAATTTTTAGCTTGGACACTCCACAAACTCTGACATTTGACCAAACCACATCGTATGATACTCTGTTGCTCCCACGCTGAGGACAACTGTTGGATTAAAGGTGTCTTGAAAACCCATGGCGAGATCTGCTAGCGCCTCCTTGCTTTACATTTGCATCTCTGAATTCACAACTAACTGATTGTCTCAATTTACAGGCTGTCAGGGATTTGCTCTGTGTTGTGGGTCGCCCACAACTATATGATACATCAATGAGAACATATTTTTGCATTTGGTTGTCTTAGCTTAATCATTTTTGCTCTTCCACTGCAATGGGTGCCAAAGTATGTGTGCCAGCCATTTGAACAGATGCAAATTTAATCTTGCTCACCACACTAGAATCGAGCAGCCAATCTCGTGCTTTGCATTAGAACGGACCATTGATATGATTATTGCCTCTTTCTCTCAGCCTTGAAAACCATCGACTGTAGAAATTTCCAAATCTTTTATCTTCACTCTTTGCTTCTCAATGGAATGTAGTATGACAATGGAATCATAATATAACTTCCACTTGATATCAAATTTTATGTTCCAATGTGAGTGTTGATTCTTGAATGAATGATGAATCATTGAATTATGAAGAAATATACATGTGACATGTTTTTAACATCATATATATATATATACAGTACCCTGACGAACCCAAGTACCCTGTTTCAAAAAGTGGCGTCCCATCCCCTGCACCCGTCCCCGCACCCACGTTTCCTGGCAACTTAGCTTTTGATTTATATCTTGTTGGCCTAGTTTGCTTTTCAATGCTTTTTGTGTTGTCACTTCGATTTACTTATCTTTTTCGATGACAATGTTTTAGTTCAAATGTATATGGGGGTTCAGTCCTTAGTCTGGTAGGTGAGAAAACAGAGGTGTTTGCTCAACATAGTTAACTTTCCATTATATTTTGCAGGGCCAGGGCTCATCAATGGGAATAATTTGACTCAAGGATTGATTTGGGAGAAGCAATCAGCTATCTATCAGACAAGGGAAGGTGAGATTAATGGTGTGCAAGGAGTTCCTCTTGAGATACCTGAAGCTTGGCCCTTTCTTTTCCAGGAGCAAAGAGGAGCAGCCAATTCTTGGTCCAAACAAGGTGTCTTTACAGGTATGGCCATGCAACAGTGCACCTCTATATCTGCAAAAGATACCTCAGTAGGATCACCCATTAGGATACCTCTTGCTTCTGTTTCTCAGCAATTCACAGAAAAGTCTATTGGAGTAATTCAACTGTCTGCCTTGTGGAGGAAGAATGAAGATAGTTTTAGTCAGCTTCCTGTTGGAGTTCATTCGAAGGTGTATACTGATATATCTGCAGCAGTAGATATGCCAATGCAGAGTCTTGATTCACAGTCTAGTTCTCATGGACAATCCTTTGTTTCCAATCGAACAAATGGAATGGATGAAAAAGGATACACTTCTGAGTTTAATTGGGGCAAAAGGTTTCCCGATGCCTATCCATTGCAATCTACTGGGACTCAATTGTCATCTTCTTTCCAATCGAGAAGTCTTTCAAGTTTAGGACAGGATTTAAGGCAGTCAACCTTTGCTGGTGGGTCAAGAAGTTCCCAGCAACAAGTTGCTGCTTGTGCAATGCCTACATCCCCTCATTTACCAGGGTTTTCATTGAATATCTTACATGAGAGTTCTGGATCCCAAAAATGTCCATCTACCAATGGAATGCCGCCTTTGCAGGTTTATGGTGGATGGAATGCTCAAAAGGGTTCCCAGGTTTCTTGTCCTGTTGATATGAGAGGCATTAATGAAGTAGATCTAACACTTGGTCTTTCAAACAGGGTCATCAATGATGCCGTAAATAGTGCATCTGATTGTTTCCTTGTTTCAGATAAAAAAGACAATCCTTGTCAAGACAACATCGAGAAAGTAAATAGAACCAACAAGGGCATGGATCGAAGCTCAGACCATACCAATAAAGGTGATCCTGAAGAGTGTGTGGGTTTCACTGTTGGCTTGTTAGAGTTGCCATGTACTAAAGATCCAGAAAACAAGTCTGTGGAGAAGATTCAACCTAACAAGGTTATGGGCATTTATGATCTACTTGGGAAGCCTTTGCAAGCACATAAGATCATTGATGATGACTGGGATGCCAATCACCCTTTAACAGATAAACTTGTTCACAGAGTTGTGCCCCTTTTCAGGAAAGAGAGTCTGGAGTCTATTTTGGTTTCTGATTCAACTTTGAATGGTGGCAATGAATTGAATGGAAATAATGGCGTAAAATCTGGAGTTTTACAAGCTAGAGAAGGTGATGTACACAATCCAGGAAATTTAGCAAAACAGTTCTTTTATAAGCAACTGCCCTCTTCAACTGATCAGAACTGTAGGAATAAGTCAACCCATTCACATACTGTAGCGCAACTTACAGGTTGTGACATAAGCATCAATATTGCTCAGGAAGGTCAAACATCCAATCTGCATGGGTTAGAACCTGGATTTTCTTGTGTTGGTAGCAAACAAACAGGGAAGGCAGAATGCCAGTTCATGTTACCTAGCTCCCTTCAACAAATTGAAATAGAAGCTCCACTTCACATAAATTTGAATGGGAAAACAACCCAATGTTTGGGATTAGATACAAAAGGAGGTAGTGGGATGCTGTCTATGCAAATTGAGATGGAAACTAAAAAGGCTATAGATGATCGTGAAGGAATGGTTGAAAGGGCATTGGGTTCTGAGTCTTTGCATGCCCAAACAGAAACAATGCCCAGTGAATCTTATTTTCATGAGGAGAATGCCAATAAATTTATCAGGGATGGGGATAGCTCTGTTGATCCTTTTCTTCAGGCATCTATTTCTGGTATAAGCCATTTTGTTAAACCATTAAAGGGGCATTGTGTCAAAACATGTAATCTTTTAATTTGTAACCAGAAGAACCAAAACTTGTTCTCAGATGAGGCTTTGTCCCATTCGAGCCCAGTGGAAATGGAGATGGTACAAAAAGAAGAAATTGAAAATGCTATATGCAGTGAGGAAGCTGACTCAAAACTGACAAAGTGTGTTGAGCTGTTAGCTAACATTGATAAGAACAAGATACAAGAAGATAATAAACCTGCTTTGAATTTCACAAGACATTCCTCCTGTAGTGCACAGCTTCCAGAATTGGCAAATGCAGTAAAATATGGGGCAAGGAATTTATCAGAGTCTACACATCTTGCAGCAGAGACCCTTCTGAGAATTGTGTCAGAGAAAAACTCGAGACATTTTGATGTAAATACTTGCCATCCACAGAATTCTTCAGGTCCAAAAACAACATTAGAATGGTTTGCAGATATGATTCCAGGTGATACAGACCACTTGGAGCTCACGTCTGTGAGTTTTAATGAAGAAATTGGTGATCCATTCTTATCCCAGGATACTGTTTCCAAAAAGAGTGAAACAGGCCTTTGTGAAGATTCAATACCAGAAAAAATGTCTAGGCATTCTAGTCTAGATTTTTTTGAGTCTATGACATTGATGCTTGTGGAAAGTGATGCAGATGAACATTGCAAACCTTATGCAAAGGATCCTGTGGAAACAGAAAATATCTCTTCCTCTGTCAAATATGTTTCAAGGACATTGAAAAGGGGTAAACGACAAAGAGATTTTCAGAGAGAGATACTGCCAGGCATTTCAACTCTTTCCAGGCAAAAAATAGCGCAGGATCTGCAAACCATTGAAGTGCTTATCAAATCGATAGGGGATGTTTGCCAGTCTGGGTTTACAGGAAGAAATGGAGGAACCTGTTCCTCTGGAGGTGATTGGTTTATACCACCTAAAGGCCGGCGCTCAAGATTTTCTGGTGTTTCTAGGGCTTCTTGTGAAAATGTGGAAACAAATGCTATTTTACCATGTCCCAAGTCTTATAATCATTCTATTGACGGGCTCAATGGAATATCATTTAAAAGTACATGGGGTGAGACAACCAGACGAAAGCGTATGCAGAGGCAGCGTACTCCTATGTTATCTTCAGCCTAGAGTCCTCTTTGAGTAATTGCTTTATAGATTAGGATTAACAGAACTGGGTATAGCTAAATCTCAACCAGAGAATTTGTAGATATTGTGAGTGGTCCAATGGTTAAGAACACACGATTCCTCCTTGGAGGTCACAGGTTCAGATCCATAGGGGTAGGGTGTTCACCTCTGTAAACTAAGCATTTAGGTCATTGCACAGATGGCCTCTGACTAGGCTGTGATTTAAATTAAATTAACTCCTGGCTACATTTTAAATGTTAACAGGCTTGATCTTTTAAGTTCCTAGTATCCTAAAGAAACATGGCTTGTATGTTTATTATTTACTGAGAATGCAAAAAATGATTGTGAACGAGGCACCTTCATCTGCCGATAAGTTGTTTCCGGATACTCGGCTATATTTTCACCGACACGATGTTTGCAACATTGATAGAAATAATTTGTTATAAAACCATTTCTCTATTGTCAATTGGGTCTAGCCTAAGTGTTTGTGAGGAGTGTTATATAATATATTCTCCACCTAGGTTCAAAGGTTCAAATCCCTGTTGAGAAATGTGTGAACTAATAGTAATTGTTGGACTCTTTATGAGCTAATACTTGGTGAACCAATTGTTGACAAAGCATCGAGATTCTACAAAATATATAGATCATAGTAATAGTTTGTAATGGAAATATTTCTCTACTATTTGATTTGATTTTTAATTTTAATAAATGATTAGAAACTAAAGACCCTTTTTATTATCTCTCTAGTTACTAAAATTAGACTCATGACCAAGCCCCTCTACCAAAGGAATTACATAGAATAAAGTGCCTTTCAAAGCTCGAGTTAAGACTCGTGATCAAGCCCCTCTACCAAAGGAATTACATAGAATAAAGTGCCTTTCAAAGCTCGAGTTAACTTGTAAGAGCACAAAACACCCCTTTTTCTATATTATTTTAGCCTTCAACTACTTAATGTAAGGCATCTTTATTGAAAGCTAAGTGAGGAGGGAAAATGTGGAAGTACAGGATAGACAGAATCGTATGTCCTTCCAAGGCCCTAACGAATGCAAGGAGATAAGGCAATGACCCGGGGAAGTCCTTTAATGGCCCATACTTTACAAAGCATTTTCTTTACATAGGTAAATTGCAATAAGTGTTTATTTCTTTTTCTTACTTACTTTCTTTAACATTTCAATAATTAAAGAGCCAACCAAGGAAATAAGCAAGCCAGCCAAGCCCAGGAAATACTTCAAGTCAAAACTATATAGATCATGGTCCTCCCATCTGCTCAGTTATAGTAGGCCAACCCCCCATTTTGAGTTGGTTGGCTCTCATTCCCAACCCAACCAAAAGGGGTTGACTCAAGTTGGTTGGCTCTCTCCTCCCCCCTTGCTTTTTGAGAGAACAGAGATTTGTTGCTCCCTCTTGACGAGAAGGGGGAAGCTCTTTAGCAGCAACAACATAGTGTTCAAGGGTTCCACTTTCTTATGTCACTCATTCAAAAATTGCAGACAAATACTTTCGTTAAGACTCGCAATTATATCCAAGCTTCAATGCCATCTAGGCCCTTCTCTCCTACGAGGGGAAAACAAAGATTATCTTCTTGCATAGAGCAAGACCTATTTCTATTTCTCCTAGGACCTACCTCGTGTGTTTCGTCCTTTGTACTCGTCATCTTTATTTGTATACACATTTTGCACCTAGGAGTTGCTTTGCTTGGCCACCGACACGATTCTTCTGATATGCGGATGAAACCCTAGAAGGGTTTGAGGCAAGGGTTGCAGGTGCGACAATGTTTGTGTATTTATTGGAATGTTGGACTTTAGCCAAAGGGTTTCTGCTCGTAACCTCATTGAGTACCACATCGCTTTGCTTTTAGGTGATAAACTGCAATTTGAGATATATTCTCACCTTTTGTTGGTTCTTAGATGCTTGAATCCATTTTATAATATTTAGTCCACTCTTCTTGATTGGTATAGCCCTGTGTATTCATATTGTTTGGGAGGAATGGACTACCACTGGTTTCATCAAATTTAGAGTCATGGGCATTTTTCTCCAAACTTTATCTAAATTCTAGGGTTTTCTATGCCCACCATGATCCTTCTTCCCGGCAAACATAGACACCACTGGAGTTTTAAAACTTTTTGGAACCGTAGAAATCTCTAGCTCATTTGAGTTTGTTGAAAGAAAATGAGAAGAATCTGAGAAATTGGTTGTATCTTTCTGTGCGATATGCTTTGACGTTCTGCATTTAGATTTTTAGCCAACAATGTTAGTCATTCCAGATTTAATTGGACATCCTCAATTTCTTTCTAAGACTGGTGGTTTGGCTGTTGTTTCTCGCTCGGGTTTGGGGTAAGATTTTTTGCGATCTCCGAAATACAACCATCATTGAGCACTGTGATTCTTGTGATACCATTACCAACCATGCCTTGAATTTGCAGCTCTACCTGTGGATAACCTTTTCAAGTATCAAGCTTACGCTTGGCTTTATTTATTCATTGATGGTCTCGTCTTAAGAAATCTAGGGTCGAATTTGTTCATCCACGAAGGCATATCTTGTTGGGTTCTTTTGTTTTGAGGTAAACAAAGGTTTCATTCAATTGATTTGTTCATCCTTGAAGGCATATATTGTTGGGTTCTTTTAAACCCTCAATGGTGATTTCATAATAAGGATGTCCAAATCAAGTCCTTAATTGAAAATTGCATCATCAAAAATATAATACAAACATATTTATAAATAATCGATATGTAACCGAGCTTTAATGGACAATGAAATGTAAAATAGAACTATTTATGAAAAGATATCTTGGTGTTATAAAATCAAGTCTTTAATTGTAAAATAATCGATATGTAACCAACTTTTAATGGACAATGAAATGTAAAATAGAACTATTTATGGAAAGATATCTTCTAAATGTAAAATAGAACTATTTATGGAAAGATATCTTGGGTGTTATAAAATCAAGTCCTTAATTGTAAATTGGATGATCATGAATATAATACAAACATATTTATAAATAATTTTATAAATAAAAATGTTGAGTATTAAAATGAAAAGGACAATAAAGTGTAAAATACAAGAGGAGGAAATAGAAGAGGAGTGATGGGGAATGGGAAAATAAAATACAAGAATAGGAAAAGAAGAGACAAAGATGCAAAGGAAAATTGTGGCAATACAAATTGCTAAATGGCCTATAAAGCCATCAGACTCTATTGTATGCTTGTCAAGAATAAAGAACGAGCATCACCATATGAAATTGGTTTTCTTGTGAGGCAAAATCCTGTAAAGATGCCTGTCAAAAATAAAGATTGAGCATCACCATATGAAATTGGTTTTCGTGTGAGGCAAAATCTTATAAAGATTGAGCATTACTTTTCGAAACTGGTTTTCCTATGAGGTAAAATCGTAAGTCTTATGGTGTGGATCCATTAATTTGGCGTGTGATTGAATACTCTGCGGAATAAGTTTAAATAGTTACAACCAATCTTGCAATTCCAAACTTGCTTCTAGTCCCTTGTTCTATTACTAAATGTGTAAACCACATGCTACAAGCAGACTTTCCCTTGCTGTGCGTTTCTTTTGGCTTTGATTCTTGATTGGTTCCAAACACATTGATCAAGATGTTGCTAAAGGAACAAACTAAACATTATTGTCACTCATATGATCATACAACTCTGTTTAAACTTTATTCAACATAATGGTTGTAGGTTAAAGTCCTATGCAGAATACTAGGGAGGTATCATGATACATAGACTGCATTGATTTTAATTCTGGCTGGGAATTAGTTGGTCATTCATTTGTTCAATTACAACAGCTAGAAGACTCAGACCATCCATCCATTTGTTTAAATGAGATCGATGGTAGTGGGAAAAAAGTTGTTCCAAAGTTGCTTTCCCTAGCCCGATTACTATTTACAGTTCCTTGTATTTAGTAATTAATTCGTTTTCTCACCAGATCGTTGAGCATTTTATATGAATTCCATGAAAATAAGTTAATCAATGTCTCCATTTGAAGAGCGACCTCGCGATATTCCTTTTGATAGACATCCCGAGGCATTTTGTGTTAGGAATAGATGGTATTACTCAATATGTCTTTTGATAGACATCCCAAGGCAATTCGTGATAGGAGCAGATTGTATTAGTAGGCGTGACTTGTTGTCTCCTTAAATCTGGTGAATTGAATAATTTTTTTGACTATTTATCTAGTCAATTTTACATATAGCTGGAATTGTTGGAATTGCAAATATATATTGTTAAAATTGCATATTTCACTTTATTTGCAATAAAAAATGAAATTTAAAAAATGCAAAATAATGATTTGATTCAATATCCTTATTGTGTTTATGAAATTTAAAAATGCAAAATAATGATTTGATTCAATATCCTTATTGAGTTGGATATTTGTAGATCTTCCCTTAATTAATAAGCTTTAACGGAGACCTTTGGTTATTCCCTTGATTAATGAGCTTTAATGGAGATCTTTGGTTACTCTCATGTTGCATTTTCGACGTCAACAACTCATTCCAAAGGGTTAACTTTTGGATTTGAACTCAAAATTTAGTGATTACACCAAGAGTAGCTAGGTGCTTACAACCCAGTAAAGAGGAGATGTAACGTGGTATTAATGCAATTAAATATATATTATGCTAATCAATCATCATAACTTTTCTTTGAATTTTTTTTATCTTTAATTTTTTACACAAAAAAAAAATTACACTTCAAGAAATTGGATCCCTCCCGGTGCTTAATAGAACTCGGTTTAAGATGGATCTATGCTGGTTGATAGTTCATTGGAAAGTTTGGAAAGAGGAGAGAAAGATCCATAGAGGGTTTGAGCTTTGTTAAACTATTTTACCATTTAAATACTTGCGAGAAATGCATAAAAATCACTTGGAAAGTGTCATTTCCTAGTGATGGGGTTGGATCTCCCGAGCAAATATACTTCTTATTGACACCACTAAATTTAGGGTTAAAGTAACTCAAAATATTAATTCGTGAACTTGTAACTTTTAATGAATACACAAAACATTTAATGAAAATAATATTTTCAACATTTTGATTACACTTGTAATGTTTATGTATCATATTTATTACATATAAGCAAGTGCATCTCATAGAACAAAAATAAAATAAAATAAAGCATTTTTTTATAGTCTTGCAAATACATGTGATGTCTACCCAAAGATAATGTATCTTTATTAAAAAATAAATTTATTCTATTCCTAAATATTAACATTGAAACATATCATATCAACTTCTTGAAAGTGCAATCGGGTGGATATCCTTTGTATTTCAAGTCAAGGGTCATAATCTTATAATATTCAAAATTTAAACTAATTATTTCGCAATGGTCATTTAGGATGGGTTTGACAATAATGGATGTGTCGTGACTAAATATTGTACTAATAGAATGTGATGATTGAGATGTATCTGATGAAACAGTGTGTTTGGGTCAAACAAGTAGGTTGAAGTCAATATTTTTTTAGAGGCATGCTCTTGTTGTTGTTGTATGAAAAATACATGTCAAGGAGGAAAGTTAGAATTGTGTTGGTGGAATTGACGTATATGCTAATAATGAATGTAATTGTGCTTTCGACATCAAAAACAGGTCTGCAATTATTATAATATTGCATTTCCATTTGAAACTTGGCTTGCAATTCTATTTTCGCCCATTGACCGTGGCTAATGACAATGGTAGGAGTTGGGATGAATTGATATAAATATTAAAATGAGGCCCTTCTGCATAATAAGAATTTGGCAGAAATTCATTTATGAATGCTTCATAGATTAACGTTTTTTTAGATAATGAACATTTTCCAAATGTTTGATAATATCATCAAATTCATTACCTTTGATCCTAGTTAAGTGTATTCCTTGTGGCTGTAATCATCACGACGATGACCATTTCTCCAACATGAGCATCAACACTAGAGTTTTACACATTCAATTACTCAATTCCACAAGATGATGGGGTAGAATGGAACAAACCAACAAATTGCCCCAATGTGCCTTCAATAAACAAATCAACAAAGCTTAATGTTCAAACACCCTTGTTAGCATTGTGAGAACATTATTGTATTTTATACTTGTTGGTTTCATTATAAATGGTAGCTTATTTGGGTAGGTTGGGTTGGGTTAGGTAGGTTTATATCTTGGGTTTATAGAAGTTATCTCGAACATCATCCTCATTTTATTTTCCATAATTTCATACTAATTATGTATTTTAATCTATGGGAAAACATCATTTTCTTCGAATCTACTTGAGAAGTGGACACCATGTAGGTATGACATCTGCTTTGACATGGATGTAATTGAATTGACGTTTAAACATCAATATATTAATGTTTGAAACACGGATAAATCAACATCCTATAAAAGGGTTTGAGTAATGATGATTGCAATGATAACCAAGTCCACCAACTCTACAATGTTTACAAATCCACCAACTATGCATTTTATTTTGAATTTAAGACAAATTCCAAGGCCAAAATGACAGAAAGCATTTATGGTGAAATTAATGTTGTCATTCCATTGTTTTTTACCCAAATGTAGTACTCAAAGTTTAAACTAAAATCATTAAAAGGAGATCATGATTCTCATTGTCATGACATATAGGGTTTCCAAAACTTATTACAACATTCAACAATCATTCCATTTGAAGTGTGTACATCAAAACATTTAGAATGTGAACTATGTCAAAGAAATACAAATGAAATCATTCTACAATCAAGATTACTCCATATCCTTCATGTTCTACATAAAAAAAAGGGGAATAGTCTCCATGGGTTTCATAGTAGGATTGTCATTATATTTTTATTTATTTTTTAATCTTTGTTAATCAATTAACAAAGTATGTACCTTCATGGCCGTAACGAAAACATATATAAGTAACACATTGTAAATACTTCATGTAAAGTGATATCCAACTACACGGTTTTCCTAAAGTTATAGTTAGTGATAGAGATGCAACATTCAAAAGTAAATTTTAAAATGAATTTTGTAAACAAAGTGAAGTTTTCTCTAAATACAAGCAGACATAGATTGTCAATAATTTCTTAGAGGCATATCTTTGTTGTTTCACTGCATAAGAAATGAAGCAAATAAGTCCAATGGTTAATTAGATGAGATGGTGGCATAATTTTACATATCAATGGCACTTTTAAAATCCCTATATGGATATGAACCACCAAAGCTTAAAGACCTTGTATTAGTAGATTCAAGGTTCCACAAGTGAAATCATTTGGAAGAGGACCACAAGATTGTCCAAATGCTAAAAGAAAACTTTATAAATGAACATAATTGAATGAAGCAACAAATAGGTTGACATATATTTGAAAGAGAATTTGAAGGTGTTTGGGTGTCCATAAGACTTAACCATGCAAACAAATTTCCCTAAAACATGAAGGAAAAAACAAAGTGGCTCCCAATTTTTATGGTCCATATCAAATCATTAAAAAATTAATCATTGCTTACAGTAAATTTGGGGTCTAAATGTGTCTTCCAATAAAAACAAATTGATGGGTTGGAATTCAAAAACTAATAAAATTTCAAGAAATAAGGTCGACAATAATCATTGAGTTGGAGCTATAGAAATAAAAAAAAATTATTATGTATAGTATTTTCATTTTAAAATTGTTAATTACATATAAACCTCACTATAGTTAAAATCTCAGCATCCTTTCAAGATATGATAAGTACTTTTGGGGAGGTAGGTGCGGGGGAGGGTTTTTTTTTTTTTATTATCTCAGAGGAAATTTAGTATCAACCTTTGCATGTGGCCTAGGGATTGACACTAATAATCAATTGGAGCACTATGCCCTATACTTGGGTTTGGAACAATCTGCTTCTCTCGAAATTCAATCGCTAATGGTGATAGGAGATTCTTTACTAATCCTCTCCCAAACTAGGCATCGATGGGAAATAGTGGATCAAATTGCAAGAAGACTTCATAAAGGAATTGTTGATCTGCTCCCTCAAATTCCAAACATCCATTTCTATCACATTCGACGAAAGCATAATGCTACAATGGATAAATTAGCAAATGAAGCGTAGCATATATCTCGAGGGAGTATAAAAGATGGGGGTCAACTACTATCATGTTGGATTCCCTAATGTTTTATATGCAAATTATAACATTCCCATTCGAACCAAGTCTCATCATGCATTAATTATCTGAAACGATGACAAGAAGGATTAATACACCTAGTACTTCAATTCACCATGTGGAGGTCTCTAGGCCCTTGGGTAAATGGAGCTTCTCGAGATATCTATATTCACACATATGGGATTATCTTATGAGTGTGCAGAGGTACTTCTCGAAAGCTTAGCTAAGATTCCTTCTCGTGTTTAGAGGATAACCTATATCAGCATTTCCATTTTGCGAACAACGCTGCTAGGGAGGTGGTGTGGTGCGAACAATGATTCTGGAATGGTGGTGTGGAACTTAGTGGATTCTGATGCCTTCTCCTGTGCACTGAGAGAGCGGCTTCCAATTCTAATTAGTGTTGGTTACGAACCCTGTTTATAGGTAATTTTTTGTTGGCTTCATTTGGATTATGCTCTTTCACTTGTTTGGAAGGTTTGGGATTCATGTACGTTTGAGGAAGCAATAATTTCTCTTTATGCCTTTAGGGATTTGCCTCTTGGTGCAGAGAATTTGGTAGAATTTCCTTTGGTAATTTGTAGTGGACAGGACACAAGGTCCGTCATGTATGTCAATTGGGGAGACTGGGCCATAACGCTATCAGAGAAGGTGTGGGATTGTGGTGTAGTAAAGCCTGGAGTAGCTATGGAAAAAAAACTTGAGGATCTCTATGAGAGAATTCATGACACCCAAGCTGATATTCATGATAATCAGAGCCAAATGCGATGGATGAAAGGGTGAATTCGGAATCACATCGCGAAATTCGTATTACATAATTTTTCGGCCAAAAAATTACTTAATCCAATGACTGAGTTTTTTTTATTAAATCTAACGGTCAATTATTAAAAAAAACTTTCGGTCGAAAAATTAAACGGGTTTTCGATCGAACTATTTTTCGATCGAAAACTTGTTAACACTGAAAAATGGAAGTTTTTCATGTTTCTGCATTTTCGGAAGGTAAAACCAATCTCCAGTACTGCAAATCGATTGCTGGAACCGATACCATTAGTTTCATCATTGAATCTACTTTCTGTAGGTATAGATTTTGTTGTGTTTAGATGAGATCTGATAATTTTTTTCTTTTTTTTTGTTAACATGTGTCTATTTTTGTTTCATTGCTTTCAAAATGCAGTGAAATGAAAATTCCACAACTTCAAAAATACACAATGAAAAAATTGAAAAAATATGGGATTCTTTGTTGGAGTGTCTACTTCAAAAGAGTAGTCTTAGATTTTTTTAGTTTTAGTGGAAATTGAGAGAAATGTCCACTCAAAATAAACATGTTGATATTCGATAAGTTTTCCACATCGATCCAATTCAAAAAATTATAATAATTAGTATATTCACCCATTGGATACAAAATTATAGTCATAGTCTAATACACTATGTATAGATTGTCGTAGCATATTTTGTTTTTAAAAAGCACAAGTTTAACAATGAGTTCATGTGACTAAAAAAACATGACTATTATTAGTCCTTTCATTTTATAAGAACATAATGTCAAACATATACCAAATTGACATATCGAATCTCAATAAAAAAAATTGAAAAAATAATGAATAGAAAACTAACAAAATTCTCTAAAAGTTTTCTTTTTACTGGAAAGTGAAATTCTAAACATAAATATAACTTTTGTTCACCCCAAGTTGAAAAACATGAAAAAATCAGATTTATTTTCTCATAAGACCCCCCAAAATAGACACCCATATTCATGGATTCACTCTTTGCGAATATGGGTGTCTATATGGAAGGGTTGATAGTAATTGTCCAACAAGTAAGAACTCATGTGCCTATCTTGGACTCTCGTTTGGATGAAGTAGAGCAAGCCTCTCATCAAATTTCAGCTAATATGTCATGTCTAGACGTTTGTCTTGATGAAGTTGAAGGAACAATCTTTGTTTGTGACACTCAAGTGCAAGAAATTTCAACAAAATTGGCAAAGCATGAAGATATTATGGCTGGAAAGAATTCCCGAGTTGCTGATAATTTGGATAGTGAGAATATTAATGGTCATTATGTTCGCCAACCCACATTTGTTGATGTTAATATCTCAAGCTCAAACGAGCGGCCTGAAGAGGATCCAGATGGATATGTTAATACTTTCGGTGCAAACGACAATGTAGAAGAAGAACCAATTTATCAGATCATGGAAAGTGGAAATAGTTCCACTTAATTTTTAGTTTTTATATTTAATTTTTGTCAAAAATTGCTAGAAAAATTGGTCAAAATGTTACGTAAAATAACTAATCATTTTGAAATAATTTTAGCCTCTAGATGATTGTATATGGTGTTGATAACTTTCTTTTGAAAACTCTGTTAGATATGTTCTGAACTACTATAATGTACCTTTTAAAATTGATTTTTTCAACTATTTATTTATAATACAATCTATCGATTTCATTTTAAAAAGAGAGATACGATAAGTACTTTTGAAATACTAAATACTAAATATTTTATATTTGAAGTACAACAAACATGTTTCAAAAGTACTTGTACAATATTTGTTGTATTTCAAATATAAAATATTTGATATTTAATATCTCAAAAATACTTATTATATATATATATTATTTATAACAATAAACATGTGTTAATTGAAGGTAGTCATTTTGAGTATGGTGGTTTAGTAAATTGGGTTCTTTAAGGTTTAAGGTTAGGTCAACACTTAAACAATATTTATTAAAAAAAAACAGTTAAAAAATTAGAAAACATATTATAAAATGGAATTTGAATTTAGATAGGTAAGGAAACAATTTTTCCTCTCAATCATTAAAATTAATATATTTTGTAATAAAATATTAAATAATTTAATCTAAAAATTTGAAAAATAAAATATAAAAAAATAAACTTATTAATATAATATAATATAATTTAAATATAATAAAAGGGGGCAAAATGAAATTTTTAAAAGAAGAGAAAAATGATAAAGGAAGGCATTGAGTGCAAAAATAAAAGGCATAAGTATAGGACATAAAAAAAGAAGGGTGTGAAAATGAGAGGATATTAAAAAAAGTTTAAAAATGAGGAGTGGCATTCTAAGTTTGTTATGATCATTTTGGTTATTATTTAATTATATATTTAGTTGTTTTTGCAAATTTTATACTTATTATTAAATATATATATTGGTATATTTAATAAAAATGAATTATTTTAAATAAAATATGTTATAAAATTATATGTTTCCATTTATATGGATCCGGGTAATTGTGATCTGAGTGCACAGTATAAGGTTGCTAGATTCTATCCATATTTTTTTGATGATTATGAGGCTAGGGATTTGGGTAAGGAGGTTACACTGGAAGAAATTGAACAAACATTAAAGCTCTTTGCGAAGGAGAAGAGCTTGGGGGGCGATGGATGGACTATGGAGTTGGTTATACATTTTTTTGACATAATGGGGGAGGATGTCTTGATAATGGTGGAGTATACTAGAACATATGGCTACTTCTCTGGTGCATTGAACTCTACGTTTATTACATTGATTCCCAAACGTAGTAAGCCCAATACCTTTGGAGACTTTAGGTCAATTGCATTACACAATATGGCGTACAAGATAATCTCTAAAATCATTGTTATGCGTCTGAAGCCAGCACTCTCTAACCACATTTCGGCTGAACAGTTTGGGTTCTTGCAGAATCACCAAATTCATGATGTTGTTGGGATCTCGCAGGAACTAATGCACTCTATCAAGATAAGGAAGCTAAAGGCATTTTTGCTGAAGATGGACTTGGATAAAGCTTACGACAGAGTCAATTGGGGGGTTTTAAGACTTATTTTGATACAAATTGGTATTCCTCCTCTAGTTTTAAACTGGATAATGGCTTTTGTTTCGTCAATGAATATTGTTGTGTTAATTAATGGTGCTCCTTCAGGTTTTTTCAAGTGCTCGAGAGGGATTCGACAAGGCTGTCCCCTATCTCCATTGTTATTCCTATTGGTTATTGATGGACTAAACATATTAATATCTCAAGCAAAAAGTGAAGGTTTGATTAAAGGTTTAAAGATTTCTCGTGGCTTATTTCTTACACATCTACTATTTGTAGATGATGTATTATTGGCTGGAAACGACACTGTGGATGAATGGGGTAAATATAAGGAAATCATTAAGGTCTTTTGTAATGCCTCTGGAATGCTAGTTAGTTCTTCAAAATCTAGTTTTTTTCCAAAATAGGGTTAATGATACAAGGATTGGGGAAATTATGGGGGTTTTTCCCTATAAATGCTATTGTTTGAGAGAAAGATTTTAGTATTTGGGTTTCTTTCTGAAGCCCAATGGTTACTCATCAGGGATTGGTTTTGGCTTCTTGAGAAATTTGATACCAGGATTTCTCAGTGGACTTTAGACTCTTATCAATTGGTGGAAAGATTACCCTTGTAAAAGCAGTGTTGACAGGTATCCCTGTATATTGGTTTTCTTTGTTGCAAGTTCCTAGCTATATCATAAACTCTCTGAGGAAATTATTCTTCAATTTTTTGTGGACTGGTGGTTTAGGGAATTCTAACCTGGTTATGGTTGGATGAGAGAAGTTATCGTTACCTGAAAGCAATGGTGGTTGGGGAATCAAAGATTTGAACACTTCAGTATAGCACTGTGGTTAAAAAGCTTCTGGAGGGGGTTGTTTGGGAATACTTTGTGGTCAAAAGTTTTGTAGGTAAAATATTTAAAATCTGATGTTATTAACTGGCTTAGGAATCCTAGAAAATCTACTAGAAGTGTCTCTCCGATCTGTAGGGGTTTTCTCAAGATTTACAATTGGCTGGCTAAGAATATTTATTGGCAAGTTGGTTCGGGAAGGGAAATCCTAATTGGTATTGATCTAATTTTAGGATTGGAAGATATATATTGGTTGTCTGATGGGTTGCTCGATATTTTAAAATATTATGATTATACTACCCTGAACAATATTAAGAAAAGAGGAAGATGCGATGTAAGGAATGACTATTGGATGACTTCCAGGGATTTTTATTTTACTGGAGGTATTGCACAGAAATGGGATTTGTATATCCGATCACTGAATTCTACTGGTTGTAGAATTACCCGGGAAAGAGACAAGATTATTTGGTCTGGAAATTCGAGTACCGGTATTGTGACTGCAAGGACATCATACAAAAGGATTATTCAAGAAAAATGCATCTACCCGCAACATTGGTGGTACAAAATATTGTGGAATTGGCAGATTCCTTTGAAATTCAAATGTTTTCTTTCGTTTGTGCTTCAGGGGCGTCTTAAGACATGGGAAAATCTATTGAAAAAAGGCTGGATTGGTCCTAGCAGGTGTAGTTTGTGTATGCAGACTGCTGAAACTACTAAACATCTTCTTGTAGAATGTGATTTCATGAAAGGAGTTTGGAAGTTATGCTACACAGTGCTGAAAACAGAACATAAATGGGGATCTGAGAATTTTGATATTAATCTGCTAAACTGGTATAGAAATTGTAAATCACACTCTACACTACCAGTCTTCATTGCTTGGTCTTTATGGCATGTCAGATATTGTGTTGTGTTCCGTGATATGACTCCAAATATTCAATCAGCAGGTGTGATGGATTTGAATTTATATTCGTTTACAGGGATGAGAAGGAGACTCATAAATCCGCTAAAGTTAGTTTATTTTCTCCTAATTTTAACAGTCTAGTCCTTTTCTTTGATGGGGCTGCATCTAATGGACTTTGTGCTACTGGTGGAGTGATTTTTTTTAATCACGATCATTATTTTACACTGCGTCTTAATTGTGGATTAGGTACCAATATGAAGGTTGAATTATTGACACTTTGGTGTGTTCTTAGGGTGGCTAACATATTTGGTCTAGTGAATCTCAAAAAATTTGGTGATTCACATGTCACTATAAAATGGGCATGTGGAGACTATCACTTAAAGGTGATTTCGCTTCTTCATTGGTGCAATCGGACTAGAGCTGAAATCAATCTGAAAAATAATATCTTCTTTGAACACATCTATAGGGAATATAATTCCTTGGCTGATAAGCTCTCAAAACAAGCTTTGGAAGGGGAGGAAGGCTACTTAATTTGGGAAGAGCTGCAGGGTTCTCATGTTCAAGACATGGGAGTGGCTTGTTTCATTGACTAATTCTTATCTGTTTTTATTTGGGATCATGTTTTTTTGGTATAGTTACTTTTTTCAATAGTAGCTAAAATGTTTGGATCATCGCTTGGATATGAATGATGTACTTTGTGAAAGCTTTTTTGTAAGCTTTATGAAGCTAATATGTTTTTTTGGAACATGAACATCGTTGTACTATTTGATTCTGGATGAATAACAATAGTACGCTTTTTTACCGCTGAATTTTTTTTTATATGTTTCCGTATTATATCATTTATTTTATATGCACTAAAATCTATTTTTTTTATTATTATTTGTTAATTTTACACTAATTCAATTTATTTGGAAACTATTATTAATGAGATAACATAGATTAGCCTCTAACTTAATGTGAGGTGACATATGCTTTTATTTTTTTAATATTTTCAAAATGACCATTTTAGATCTCAAATTTATTCTAATTGACTAGTAATATATGCAATGGAAACAAAAAACAATCATAATATCTTCCATGTTTTTTCTCTTAATGAAATGATATAAAAATACTACAAAGTACAAATTCAACCACCTATATTAAATGAAAAAGGAAAGCTCACTCTCAACCATAAGTTATGTTAACCATTCAATAAAAAAGGCTTTCATCCAAATACCTCATTAAATGGAAAAAAATTACCAAAAAGATGTTCATGAGAAAACAGATCTTTTTTACAACAACATCCATCTTCCCTCTTTATTTCCTCTCTATACTTTAAGGACAAATTAAAAAAAAACAATATGTAAACTTAAAGTATAAATACAAACATAAAATAACATATACTAAGATGTAATAATAAAAATAGTAAATTAAACTTAATAAAATTAGTATATTTACTCTTTACAAAAGGCATGATTATTTATGAAAATATACACTGGATAAAATAAAATCAAAATAAAGCTTTCACTATAAATGGCTTTCATCCAAATACCTCATTAAATGAAAAAAATTACCAAAAATATATTCATGAAAATACAGATCTTTTTTACAACAACATCCATCTTTCCTCTTTATTTCCTCCCTATATACTCTATACTTTAAGGATAAATTAAAAAAAAAAACAATATGATAACCTTAAAGTATAAACACAAACATAAAACAACATATACTAAGATGTAATAATAAAAATAGTTAATTAAACTTAATAAAATTAGTATATTTACTCTTTACAAAAGGCATGACTATTTATGAAAATATATACTGGATAAAATAAAATCAAAATAAAGCTTTCACTGTAAATTGGATCATCATTGTCAATATAATACAGATATATTTATAATTATATTAATTATAAATATTCATCGTCAATATAATATAAATATATATTGATTGACATTTTGTGCATAAATTTATCTTATGTATGATCTGATCTTCTATATTATATTTAATTTCAATTTTATTAATTTTTTCTTTGTATTTTATTTATTTAACAAAGTTTAAATGTTTCCATTTTCTACATTTTTTATATAAATAAAAAGACTAAAAAAATAAAAAATTGTAAAAAGAGAGCTAGTCACTTTGTTAATATTACTCCTTTTCTTTCATTGCCAGTATTGGATATTACTCTTTCTGAGGAAATCTTGAAACCTATGACCTATTCTTGAGGTTATAAGTACTTGGTGCTAGTCCAACTTCTCCTAGCTAACCTCATGGGGACGGTTTGAGTGTTGTTGTTTTGAATACCATCTCAAGCCTCTACACATAACACTCCCTTATTTATAGATTTATTTACGAGAAAAATCCTTAAATATTCCTTGGTGTAACTAATTCTATCTTCCTCTAATAACTTTTGAATACCCCTTCATATACTAAGGATACGATAAAAAAACACCATAAACATTACTAGGTATCTATTTGTTAACTAATAGGGTTGATAAAATAAGGCTTTTTCTTAGCATCCCAATTGCTAGCATTGCTATGTATTAACATATCCTTCAAGCGAACTAGGGCTTAGCCTCCTCTATCTTTTCAATAACTTCTAATACATGGATTGATTTATTCTAGTAAACTTCCAAGCAATGTTTTTTTATTATTATTATAGTGTCAAGTTTCCACCTATCCCTTTCTTAGCAAAAGAGATAGAATTACTAGCCATTGGGTTTTATTAGATTGTCATACTTCAAGCTTTCACACTTTGGTGGATTCACTCTTGCATGTTGATGTTGAATTTTCTCTTTGACAAACAATCAATCTCATTATTTTGTCAATAAGAAGTTATTGTAGTCAAATAAGGGAAGTTATCAATTGGGTTAGACTCACAATGCACTCTTGTTGTCATTATTTTATACATTATTTCACAACATCCTTAAGGCTGAAAATTCACAGGGTTAAGATTTGGGAAACCTCTAGGATAGAGGTGAAGTTTTTAGTTTTGTATTAAAATCCAAAAAGGGGAAATTTTTAGCATGTTATTGGAGCTTGTTTTGGCTGAGATCACTCTAGATTAAGTGGGAGGGAGCTTGTGTTTTAGCTAGAGATTACTTGGAATATGTGATTGACCATGTTGAGGTCATTGGGTGTGATTTGCTAGGTTGCTTGAGAGAGGCACCTTGACACTTGGAAGGGTTGTTTCTTCTTCCTATTACATTTTTTGTTTAATTCATATACTATTGATTTTTTGCACTTGAGACTTGTTCAAGATATGTAAGTATGATATGTTGGATGGAGATTCCAATTTTGTTCCATGGAATCTCATGCTTCAAATTCTTATGGAGGAGGTCGATCTTTAGGATCATGTCGAGAAGGCAATTCTAGAACCTACCATTCCAACACACTTGGTTGCTCATCAAAAGAGGGAAGCCAAAGTGAAGAGAATCGTTCTTGATTCCACGAGGGATTATTTCATCTTACACATTTTAGATAAGAAGACATGTAGAAAGTGGTTGATTCTTTGGTTGGGTTATTTCAAAACTCTTGTGCTTCTTGATAGTTCTTTTACAAGATTGGATTTAAATTGTCTACATAAGCAAGACAAATACTATGGTGAGATACTTAACCAAAATCAGTGAACTGAAGGATCAATTGATCTCCATTCGAACAAAGGTGGAGGATCCAGATTCAGTGTCCATTGCGTTGAAAGGACTTGGTCCTTCTTGGATGTCTTTTGTTCAAGGTGCTTGTGCACAAGAGAATATTCCAAAGTTTCCCAATCTTTGGGTTGATCTTGTGCAAGAAGAATTCAAATTACAACTTTTTTCAAAACAAGGGGGGAAGTTGATTCTATTGGTCTTGTTAGGGAAGAAGAGTAGCAAGAAAGGATTCAAGAAGAAGGATAGGACAACTACAAAATATAAGGACTTCAGTAAGGTGATGTACCTTCGATGTCACGAGATGGGACATTATTTTAGACAATGTTCATTGAAGAAGAAGGGAAGGGGTGTTAAACAAGTTGTAGTTGGGATTGTAGCAAGTATAAAAGAGATTAACTCTTAGTTTAAGACTATCTTTCCATGGCTTTTTGCTTATCTTCTAACATTGTGTCTAGACTTTTTCGGTTATATGTGGATAGTGGAGCTTCAAGACATATGACTTATGATAGGTCTTTATTCATCAAGATTTAAAATCTAGAGGGAGGATTGACTATGGAGCTTGGTGATGAAACCAATTGCACTATCACAGGAGTTGACTCCATTTCATTTAAGATGCTTTTACGAGGTGATGTTCTTGAGTTGAGTGATATTTTGCTTGTTCCTAGTTTGAGGAAGAACCTTCTTTCAGTGTTGTATATGACATATGTGCAATGAGAGTTGCTTTCAAGAGACAATAACACACTATCATTGATTGAAGTCTAGCTAGTTTGAGGACTTTGGATGGAAGGTGAGAGAGGGTGGCCTTTTCAGGTTACTTGTTGATCCAATGGTGCTTTTACATTCCAATGATAGGCTAGAAGAGACTTTTAGATTTGAGGAGGCAAATGCATGGTAGGATGTCATGGAGATAGGATTAGAACATATTATGGATGTTGTGATAGCATCATGTGTTTATGGATACAATGATACTTTTACAACTGACGGGATTGATATTCTAGTGGGAGACTGTGGTGAGCAAAGATGTGAGATCTTCTACTTCACGAGATTCTCCTTTAGTGATTGAGGAGAGTGTGGAGGTGTCTATTCCAAAGGCATATTCATAGCCTCAAGATGATTAAGATTTAGAGGGAGTTGAGATGAGAATGGGTATGAATACACCCTCACCTTCTACCCTAGTACACAAGAGGTCAAGATAGCTTACCTAGACATTACAGGATGCACATGACCATGTAAGAGTGCCCAAATCCTTAGTGAGGGAAAGTGTACCTCCTAGGAGATATGCTAATCATGATGCATTAGTTTATTCAATCCGTGAGTCTTCCAGTTGTAGATTGGAGGAGTGGTGTAATACCTTGATGGATAATGATGCCAAGATTGATTCCAAATTTATAGTTGATGTGAGTATTGTAGAGTAGAGAGGCAGGGTTGATGGATTCTCTCATACATAGGGAGGTTCTATTGGATTCTTTTAGATAGAGGGATTTCCCCTTGGATTCTATCATAGAGTGGGAGTTTCCTATGATGTTACACTCGTTTTAGGATTCTCTCAAGATGATGGAGTTGACCTAGTTCATGATGTTCCAGTCTTTATGGATGAGGGAGATGACCTAGTTCATGGTGTTTTGGTCTCTAAAGATGAGGGCGTTGACCTAGTTCATAGTGTTTCAGTTGTTGGATGATTTGAGGTACATGAGAGAGATTCTCATGTTGACAATTTGTTGATGTCCTTGCATAGATTGTTGCCTACATTGCTAGCTTGGCATTCCGGGATCGATGAGTAGATTTGTGATATCTATCTATGTGACCTTGATGGATGTGATCCACTTCTAATGATATTGCATAGAGATATGCTTATCTTTACAACATGTCCCATAGAACTTATGATTAGCTGTCCATTGAATTTGGTTCATAATTTCGACTTGACGGATGATGGAGTTGGGATTTCCACTTTTGTTCTAGGGTTATATTCCTTCATATTCACAAGTGTTCATTCTTCTTTGGATCAAGATGATGTGATAGCATGGATGAGAATTTATTTGCAAAAGATGGTGGTTGATCACAGGACCATAGCTAGTGCAAATTTGCAAGTAGTAGGTTTAATGGAGCCATAGAGGGAGTCGACAAGTGTTGGTGTAAACACTTTTCTCATAAAGAGGGAGTGTTAATTTTTTGGGTTACATTGAAGGTGTTTACACCATGTTTGGGGTGCTTCATGAGATTTGGATTACATGGTGTAATTTCATCCCCCAAATGGTCAGAGATAGATTGGAGCATGGGATCTAGTTTGTGATAGATTTTCACAGTTGAGATAGCGTGCTTAGCAATTTGTTGACCTCATATGGTTATTGGCTTGGCATTATTCCCTTAGGAGTTGGAGTTCTCTTGAAAATTGGGTGGATTCCCTTCATGATGGTCACATGGATAGTTCACCTAGCGGGAGAATGCCCTACTTGGGAGAAGGTGCATTGTGCATCCTAGAGGAGGGAATCATGCCAAGGCATCTGGTTTCTTGGATTCATGTTCAAAGGCTTGGAGTTGGATCATGGAAACTTGGGCTATGACAATTATTTTAATGTAGGGGGAGTTGACCTAGTGGAGTACATTGATTAGGAAGATCAATGGATTCTATGGAGGCTTGTGAAGGAGACATGTGGACATCATCTTGGAGCCTTTGTTATGTTTGGTATCACCTTGGATCACAACACATATAATTTGGATTGTAGTGTTTCACTTGTGTTGACCTACATGAGTTTATTGTAGGTTGCTTGTAAGGAATTGGACCCACATTATATCATTGGCCTCCCTTACGTTGGCATATAAAGAGAAGAAGGAGAGAGTCCTTCTCATTCACTATCACAACACTCACTGGTATTCAATCTTGAGCTTATATGTGACAAAGAGAGCAGTGCACACTAGTCCCCCCCCCTCCCCCCCCTCTCTCTCTCTCTCTCTCTCTCTCTCTCTCTCTCTTTGTTAGTGTTCTTGGAGTATATTGGAGGTCTAGGGTTAGGATTTATCCCTTGAAGATTGAAGATTAGTTTTATATATTATAAAAACCCCAGGGTACATTTGTTCAAGAAAAAGAAGAGCAGAGGATGTCTTGCATTGGAGGATGTGTTGAAGTGATTCTTGCATATTGGAACTCCTTGGTTGAGATAGGGTTTTGGAGAGCTAGTGAATTCGTACTAAGCTTTGGAGAAAACAATGGTATGTAGCAGTGTTTGAAAACTCGGTCGAGTTGTCTGAGTTGAACCCCAACCGAGCCGAGTTAGCCCTTGCATCAGTTTGGGTGACCATTTTGGTGCCAAATCGACCAAGCTAGGGTATGACTCGACCAATTGTACCAAACTAGTCAACTCAACCGAGTCCTTACCAACTCAACCAAGTCAAATATAGGTCACACCCATGACACTTAAATTCAATATTTTTTTAAATCAACCTATAAACCTAAACCCTAAGAGTCTAAACCTACTTTATTTCAAGTCAACCTGCTTTGTAGGATTCTTATAGATTATAACACTATTTGGGATAATAAATAACTTGCTTGATAGTGACACAAGCTAATTTGGAATGACAATATAAAATTCATAAAGTAAAAGTTATAATTTCTTTATATTTCCCTTTCTACCCTTTTACTTTTTTTTTATATTATCATTAATTGTTTCAGGATGTTTGAGAGGGGTTCCAACCTCATTGGACCTCATATGATGAAAATAGAATTTCACATCGCATCCAATGTTCAATAGAGTTAGCGGTTTTCAGAATTCCAGTCAATTGAAATGCACCAAATTGAAGACAAGTCCACTAAACCATCAAAATATACCAAATGCCACCCTACCCTTTGACTACATGCCACCTATGAAATATAGACTTGTTAAAAAATAGACATGCTAGAGGATGGCCTTATAACTCATGTCGAGAATCCCATTTCCAACTGTGGTGATGGGTTTCATGATTGATCAATTATATGTAGTAGGCTAATACCTTGTAGGCTTGTAGCATGTTGTGTTTTGGATTCTAGAGACCATTTAAAGCTTTGTTGATTATGTATTTGTTTTGCATATGCATTGTACTCGGTTCCATTTTGATATATTCATCCTTACATGGTATATACATGAGCAAACTTCACATATTTTGTCTCCAATTGTTTGAATCTTTAAAATAAAAGTTCTTCATTAAAATTTTAATATTTTATGTATTTTTTAGTAAACCGACTCAGTGAGTTCAAACTAGTCCAAGTCATGGACGAGTATGAGTCTGAGTCCAAGTTGACCCTCGGTCAATTTCGGGTCTGAGTCATTTTTAAAACATTGATCTCAAAGTATATAAATGAAGCTTTCAGCTGTTGAAAACTTGCGTATTTTCCAAAAATGAATTTCAAATATATATGTTCTTCATGCATTGTTATCTACAACTATATATGTCTTGATGATTTCAAAAAAGTAAAAAGACAAATTGTTAAGTGAAGTTAACATCTTCATTGAAGAATCTAAGAGGTTGTTTTATTATTGTTATACTTGATATGGGTTATATAGGATAAGTTGCCCTAGAGGGATGGAACTTATCCAGGCTGTCTGGTATCTTTTCTCCTTGGATTTCCTAGAAATACTTACTTTTTCCATTGTTGTTAAGATATGGGAAACTTCTCACATAGGAGTGTTTTGCATTTGTTGGACACCTAATCCTAAAAAATTAAGGTAATATATAAAGACTTTGGATGTGAAGAGTCATGTAAATGATTGGAATATGAAAAACTAAGAGTTACTGTTCTTATGTAGAAATAAATACTGGTCAATAACAAACCATTTAGTGCCTGGCTTTTTTTTTTCAAAACTCCATGATTTTCCTGTCTACCAGCTCCCAGACCTATTTGTCTGCCAGCTCTCGTCCTTCGAATATGAGCACCAAAGAATATCAGACCTGAGATCCTGCCGGTAGGCATTACTTTTCACCCACAGATTTCAAAACCTAATTCGCCCATTCTTTAAGTAGGCATTTCTCCTACCTCTCTGTTTGGTCTCCATTCATTTTTGTCACCTTAGTGGAAGCACATTTTTTATGCGTTGATTTCATTTTGATGCCTTCGTTTGCTATCTGTGTACTGTTTGGTATATCATGTGGTTTACCTACGTCTTGGATTACATTTTGGATTGTGTGAGCAATTGCTAGCCCAGGTGCTTAAATTCCTTTCCTCCCAAATTCCTTCCTGATTCCAGGCTCAGCAACTTCTCCGCCTGCCAGACTACTCACGCGGCCTCCACTGCACGTGATCTTAGTTGACCTGCATATAATTCTCCATACCCTCCTCACGACCTACGCACTGCAGATTTCTCCTTCATATTTCCTTTTCGAATCATAGAGAAGCTTGAGTTTGTCTTCACCGAGGTTGGTTTGTGAAATTGGGGATCTCTTTCGAAACCCTAATCTTTGTTTGTGTGAGCGAGGCTTCTCATACCCACGACTTATTCATGGGAGACTCCTCATTCTTTCATCCAATGTTATCTTGTATTCATCTTTCAAGGTTATCTATTATCTCTAGTTGCATTTACACTTCAAGAAATTGGATCTCTCTCGGTGCTTAATAGATCTAGGTTTAAGATGGATCTATATTGGTATACACACAAGTAGAGAACTCTGTTTTTGTTGAAGAGTTTCCAATGAGTTCTCTAGAGTGATATTAATGGAGAATGAAGTAGTTAGCATTGTTGTGCATTGATCATCTACTTCTATTCACAAGATTGCATCTAAGATAAATGTTGTCCTGACTAAGTGTAATGCAGAAAACAAAGGTGTTGTAGTAGTGGTGAAGCATAGTTGAAGTACGAGAAGAGTTTCTAGGCGAGAAGATATGCATTCTACCTTGTCTTCATGACTCTCTCGACAAATTGCACATGCATCAGTGCATCAATTCGACTAGTTTTGTGTTATTTGTATGTAAATACAAGAAGAGCCAACTACTCAAGCCACATGCCTCATTTCATATTGTTTACATTTGCGCAATGGTCTACTTCACATTATTATTGTGCATGCTTGTATTAGATATATTGTATTATAGAGATTGAATTGTAAGCCTTCTATTGTAGACCTGTATACAAATATTAAACTATTCATTACCTTGCAGAAATTGTATTGTAATCTAGTTGTAGAGACTTAGACCTACACCTTGTCATAGTGTTAAGGTGTTCGCAAAACATGTTGTATTGCAATGTTTATTGCAGGAAGTATATTACAGATTACTTTTTGAAGATGCATTCTTTGGCTTCTATTGTCAGAGCAATGCTCACCAATAAGGACAACTACCCAGAATGATTGAGAAAGATCAAGCACACACTCATCTTCAACTATCTGTGGGATGTCAATTGTGAAGGAGAAATTGTTGAAACAACGGGTGGTTCTATGATAATTGCACCAAAACAACCTAGAATAGACAAAGATCTTGACATATGGAAGAGCATAGATAAGAAGGCATATGCACTCATTGTTGCTAGGAAGTGAAGAGGTGAGTCAACATTTAACACATGCTAAAACATCTCATGATGCCTTAAAGAAGTATAAGATTTGTTTGACTCACATTCAGAATTGGAGCTAATTCAGTCGATGTTGAAGCTCTTCAACCTAGAAATGAAGGACAATGACCCCATGACTGTTGCAAGTGAGATCAGAGAAATCACGCATGGCATCAATGCGAGTTATGCAAAGCTAGACCTTCCTCTCACTCCCTTCGCCAAATTCCTCTACCTCACATGTTCACATTACCTTGAATCACTTCAAACTAGTGATATATTGAAAGACCTCACCTTTGACACTATGGTGGAGAAGATTGTGGAAAGAGAGAAAGCCTTTGGAAAGAAGACAGTTCAACCCATTGGAGAGACCTTGTACCTTGCCTAGAAAGGGAAGAATCATCCAAATTATTCTTCTAAAGGAGAAAATAGTAAGAGAGGACGAGGAAGAAATAATTTCAAAGGCTGAGGGGGTAGAAACAATCACAACAAAATATTTGACCTTTACTGTGGTCACTACGGAAAGAACGGACATGATGCAAATAATTGTTGGACTCCATGGGAGACGATTAAAGAGAAGCATAACCGGAAGAAAGAAGAAAAAGGTAAAGCTCGTGATATTGGTAAAGCCCCTGAATCTGCTCACTTTATTGTTGCTCATTGAAAGGTTGTAGGAGTCACATCCAATACTTCATTTTCATCTTGGAGAGATACTTGGTTGTTCGACACTAGTGCAACCTTCCACATGAAATTTAAGAGAGATTGTTTTGAGGAATTATATGATAATGTAGATAGTGTAGTGTATTTTATAGATAAGTTTAGCTTCAAGCCCAAGAAAATTGGCTCCATCGGGCTCAAACTACCTAGATTCCCTAACTTTTTGTTTCATAATGTTCTCTATCTTCTAGAGTTGCAAAGAAACTTGTTGTCCCTAGTGCACATTCGACAACAAGGTCATTCCATCCACATGTTCGATGGGATAGTTGAGATAATGAGATCCTCTGGCAACTAGGTCATCATGACTAGATATGAAGATGAGAAACCACTGAAGTTGAATGGAACATTTGCAAGAGCTCGAAATTTTTCTTGCCTCTCTCAGCATGAAGAAGGTACATTGCCTTCCAGTCTTTTATGGCATTCTAGATATGGACACATCAACAATAATAGTCTCTGATTGTTGAAAAAGAATGTTGTTTATGGTTTTCCCACCATTCCAAAGAAGTTGAAATGGTGTGATGCTTATATTCTTAGAAACCATAGTAAACATCATTTTCAAGAGTCAAAGTTCAAAGCATGTAGAGAGTTAGAGTTGATACACTTTGACTAGTGTGTGGCTCCATGCTTGTTTCTTCTACAAATTAATGGTAATAAATATCTCATGACTTTTGTTGATGATTACACTATGATGTATTGGGTCTATTTACTAAAGCAAATATTTGAGACATGAAATATTCAAAAATTTCACGTATCGATTGAAAATGTAGCACAAGCTCACGTTGGCACACTTTGTACTAATAATGGAAAAGAATACACTTCTAATGAATTTGAAAACTATGTTCGTCAACATGGGATTAGACATCAAACTACAATTCTATACAATCCTCAACAAAATGGTGTGGCAGAAAGAATGAACTTAATATATTGAATATGGTACGCTCCATGTTAGTTTTCAAGAATGTCAAATTGATGTTTTGGGGTGATGCACTTTTATGTGCAGTTTATTTGAGGAATAGAAGTCCAACTCATGCTCTGGAAAACAAGACTCCACACGAGATGTGGTATGGCCGCATTCATTTGGTGAGGCATCTCAGGGTCTTTTGTTCCACCTGCTATGCCTTGATACCAAAGGAACAAAGAAACAAGTTCAGTGCACGAAGTTGAAAGTGCATCTTCTTGAGGTATTCAAACACCACCAAGGCGTATTGTCTTTGTGATGAGGTAAACAAAAGGTTTATACTTTCCAAAGATGTCATTTTTCTTGAAATGAATAAAAATGACAAGTCTATTGAGAGACATCTTGATTGTTTAGAAAAATTTACCCATGTTAAAACCTATCATGAATTTGATGATGAGATTCCACATATTGAAGGGGGATCCCTATCTTGGATCAATTTTTGCAATCTCCTTTGGTAGCACTATCTTCCCTCCATGAATAAGTTCATGCCACTTCACCAAAACAAGAGGTTGAAATGGATGATGTGATTGAGAGGATTGTAAGATTGAATCTTGAAGAAAATGAAGCACCGCCAACTAAGCAACCCGGACCTTCACGAAAAGTTCCAAAGTGGGTCACAAATACACTTGAAATTGTCCATCCTTATGAAGTTGGGAATACAAGAACCATGAGTTTGACAAGGAAAGAAGATCAAGGAGATGCAGATAATTGAAGTTCAGGTGATGTAGACGATATGGATGTTTCATGTGATTGTGAATTGAATTTTTCCACTAACCTTGAACCAACTTCCTTTGAATAAGCTATTGATCATGATGAATGGAAATTAGCCATGCAGAATGAGTATGGTACTCTAATCAAGAATGGGACATGGAAGTTGGTGGACCCTCCATTTGGAACCAAACCAATTGGCTGCAAATGGGTTTACAAGAACAAGTACAAATCAAATGGCTCACTTGACAAGAACAAAGAGAGGCTTGTGGCAAAATATTTTGCACAGAAAGAAGGCATTGACTATGAGGAGACTTTCCCCCTCCCACAACAAAATGGGATACCATCCACACTGTATTATCTTTGTTGCATAGAATGGATGGAAAGTTCATCAGATGGATGTGAAGACTACTTTCTTGAATGGAGACTTGAAAGATAATGTCTTCATGTCTAAGCCAAAGGATTTGTTGTGGAGGAAAAAGAATAAAAGGTATGCAAACTCATCAAGTCATTTTATGGCCTGAAACAAGCACTTTGCGCATGGTATAAAAAATTAACCGAGGATCTTCTGAAATTAAATTTCAAACACTTTAAACTCGATGATGCAACATTGTTTGTAAAAAAAATTGGAAGATCTATTGTATATATTGTGGTGTATGTAGATGTTCTTTTGATGACGCAGAACAATAAAAGTTACATTGCATCCATAAAGAAAGAATTAAAGAAGGGCTTCAAAATGGCAAATTTGAGACATCTTCACTTACTTAGAATCCCAAGAACATATTCATCTCCCATAAGAGGTATGTTGGAGAGTTGTTGAACATATTTGGCATGACAGAATGCAACCCTCTCTCTACTCCAATGGAACAAAATTTGAAGCTCACATCAAAAGAAGGAACTGAATTTGAGAATGCAACCAAGTACAAATAGCTTGTAGGAAATCTTATCTACCTTACCACCACCAGACCAGATATTTTATTTGTTGTTGGGATCCTTTATAGGATCATGCAAAAACCTTGTGAAGGACATTGGTCTGCTCCCAAAAGAGTTCTAAAATAATTGAAGGGGATTCCAAATTTTTTACTCAAATATTCTAAGGTGGATGGCTTCAAATTGATTGGATATTCTAATTCAGACTTCGATGGCAACAAATAAAATGGAGTGTCTACTTCAAGATACCTCATGAGTCTTGGATCAGTAGTTGTCTCCTAAAGGTCATGCAAGTAATTTGTTCCAACAGATTCCACAATAGAGGTAAAATATGTGTCTATGACAAAAGCCACAAAGGAGATTGCGTGGCTCGAGAAAATACTTGAAGATTTGCAGGAGAAACAGGTGAATTCTACTCCTCTACTTGTTGAGATTTGTATCTCGGGATGTTCTTCATGTGATTATGCCTAGCATAAAGGGACATTAACAGGGTAGGCATTGATGTATTGATATCTTTCAGGGACCTCGATCCCAATATGGCGAGGGCCCTAAAAGATATGGAAAATGATAAGGGATTCTTTAAACAAAAAAAGGGAAAATTCTAGAGCCCATGTTGTTGCTCTGGAAAATCATCTGCACAACAGAAGGCAGTCTTCGATCGCTGAGAAAATAGTGGAGGAATAAGGAGGTTTGGTGGAGAATTCAGGTTCTACCAGGACCAGAGAGACCAGGTACACCAGAACCCTTGGCATGATTTAGCAAATGAAATCTGTCTTTAGTCTATAGTTGGAGGATTGTTTGGATGGCAAAGTGAGGGATGAGTCCGCAGGGCTCTCCATGGCTGCCCATATGTAGAACTTGGAAGAAGGCATGAGAAGGCTTGCTCATAATCAATGTGGTGGACGTGAAGGTCAATGCCAATCTAAATTATTTGGCAAGAGAGCTTACTGGGAAGTCATTTGGAGGAGATCCTTCATCCAGTTCATTTACAGCACAACTGATTCACCGACGATTTCCTCCAACCTGCAAAAAGAGTGTTCTGCACCCTGTCAAAGGCGAGAGCTTGGATGCCAACCTTCAAGTTCCAGATATTGTTGAGCTTTATGATGATGAATAGTCTTTTTAGTAATTTGTTTGTGCTTAGTTTTTTTAGGCCTGCTTATACACTTGGTAGCTTCTCTCTTTTCGATATTTCTGGTTATAACTCCCAGCCTTTGGGGGTTCTATTAGCAGAATTTTTTGGTCTAGCGTATCTTGGATTTCCAACTTGCAGTCATAGCATAAGGCAATCCAGAAAGAGAAACACTGGCATTTGGACTGTGTCTATGGTTATGTTGAAAACTCTTAACCCTATACATATTTTTTCTTCGTAATTTTATTTTCTAATTTTTATAAAAGAAATTAATAAATCAATTCAATATTTTTTATATATTAACATAAAATTATACATGATATATATTTTTAATGATTAGATCATAATTAAAATTGTTTTAAATATAATGATTAAAATTGTTTTTTAATTTTTAATGAATTTTTAGATTATGTAAATAAGTAAATTGTATTTTTAAATGTGAAGGGTATATATATATATATATATATATAGTCCGGTGGGCTAGCTCAAGTGGTGGAGTGTTGTAAGTTGTGAGAAGAAGGTCTTGGGGTCAAATCCCCGGGTGGCTATGCATTGCTTTATAAGGGCCTCACTTGATGTTTCCACCGGGTTAGGCCCCGTAATCAAGGCCAATGGTTTACCTTAGGTACCATCCTCAAAATGAGGGGAAGTACCTGAAGGTTTCCCCATAACATGTTACAATGAAAATATATATATATATATATATAATTTATTGAAATTATATTTTTGAAAGCAAAATATCAGCAAAAAATAAAATATAACAAATTTCAATATATGTAGTTATGCTAGATTTGATCATTATATATATATATATATAGTTGTCAATTGTGTCCAGCCTAAATGGTTGTGGGATGTGTTATCCTCCCCACCCAAGTTCTTATATAAGTCAATGTTATTAATATTTAATCATAATAAGATTAGTGAAAACATAAAAATGATAAAAGTATTATATTAACATCCACCAAGATCGATTTAGTCTATTGGACATGAGTTAAGCTCTTTTGATCACACACATCAACCAACTCCAAGAGGTTAAACACCTTCCCTCTTTCACATACATGCACAAGGACTCCACATCATCTGAAGTTTGAACTTGGGTTGTTGACATGATGGTGCCTTGTCCCAACCACTAAGCCACTCCCCAACGAATAATATATTTCTTAAAAGACCTGTCCATAAGACATGAATTCGATCTTCTCCTCACTAGGATAGGATTATCTTCTCATAATTTGATAAGTTTTATATATTTTTGCTTTCCAAGTCCAATTAGACATGAACTCATGTTTCAGGGTAGTAAAGTGTACTCAATGTTTTTCTTTCATTGAATGAGATTATTATTCATTTTGGATCTATGTATTCGCTATCACCATAAACCAATAATTAATTTTCATATTATTTCATCACCATTTTCTATTTCTTGCATTATTTCTTATTGTTAGCACTAAGGGCATAAAAAAATGTTGTGAAAGTGTTCATCTTGACACCGTCAACATGAATCAAGTTATTGTACATCTCATTCATTCTCGTGTGGCGTGTTTCATACTGCCAATGCCTTCTCCCTATTTCAAAATTTATGTTACTCATTGCTAAATTGTATCTAATTTCTTTGTGCATTTTAGTTATCATCCATACGTACTTTTCTTCATAAAATATTGCATGCATCCTCGCTTCTCCCTTCTCCCTCTCTCTTTTATAAATGAAAAAATAAAATAAAGCAAGCAAATAACAACAATCATATGTTAGTTCACTCTCATCTATTGTTGTATAATTTGATTGAGTTTTCCTGTTGGTCACTACCTGCTCTTGGTAAGGTTCTCTAGCATGTATGTTTTGCCACAGCTTGTTAGTTTCTTATAAGTGCAGGGAGTCCACATGGTCATGAGAAATTATCAAAACAAGGGGGTCACGAGATTGATCAATGGGTCCTTTTCCCAATCAAGGGATGTGATTGAAAAAGTGTGGGGTCTCAACATAATTAAGGGTTACCAATCAAGGGATGTGATTGAAAAAGTGTGGGGTCTCAACATAATTAAGGGTTAGGGATATATAGCATTGTATATATGTGTAGATGTATTACATATATACACATGAATATCATCCATTTTTTTTTAAATATTCAAATTTCTTTACTCAATTGCATGATGTTTTTGAATGAACACATGCAGGGATAATGGTAGAATAAAGCATTTGTAGCAGAGGGTTGAATCCAACAGGGAAATTGAGGGAGGTAGTTGAAGGGTGACAATTAGGGTGAGGTGGGGGACGTTACCAATTTTTAACAAGCTTTGATGAATATTGACTAGGTTAATTGTCGTGACAAGTTGTTGGTGAGGCTCCTCTCTCCAACAATTATCATATCAACATCATTAGTGTGTGGACCTTTACACAACGTCGTCATTTGTCATCTTATCTCAAGTTAAGATGATAAGATAATACAATATGTTATACAAGCTAACTTAGTAATGAATACCAAATTGTGGGTTTCAAAGAAGAAAATATTTACATGGAAAAATTCAAGTTTCAATGTTGATTAAGAAATCGATAGTCAACTGGGTTGGTAGGTGCGGGGGGAGTTTTTTTAGACTCCGATGGAAACAGAGTGAAGGATTATGCCTGGGGGATCGGTCAAAAGACTAGCAATACAGCTGAGTGGCTTGCATTGATAAAAGGTCTTGAAATAGCAAAAAAAAATCAAGTCAGTGATCTAGTAGTCTTTGGGGACTCCTTGTTGGTTATAAGGGAGGCCAGAAGATACGTCAACAACCACCGTAAAGCCACTCTCTATCTCCACCAGCACTTCAAGTTTGCAGCTACTGGCTTCCACTCTATCTCCTTCCTGCATATCCTAAGACACAACAATCAAGCTGCCAATGGAATGGCAAACACCGGAGCAAGTTTGGACTGTGGTCATGCCATCACTAATGGCACCCTTAAACTCAACGAATGGGTTCCCTAGCCTCCTCCCCACTTATCCCCACCCTCCATGGTCCAGTCCTACCCCCTCCATCTCCACATTCTCCAACAGGGGTCACATTAACTCCCTCAATCTACTTTAGATTCCAGCTATCTTCCCCCTTGTCCCTTCAACGCAAACGACGGCTGCGTCTGACCTCCACCACCTGTCTCGCATGCTCCAGCCTTAACTTCGGACGCTTCCCTAGGCCACATTTTCCCTATTTCTTGCAAGGTGGCGATCTCATTCTCCATCGTCCCTCTGCGAATTCCCCTCCACATTCTCTGGGCATTCTCTTTTGTTGGTTTTTGCTCTGTGTCATGGCGGGTATTTTCCATTCTCCACATTGTAAGGACTGTGCCTTGGGGCCAAGCTCCAGAAGAGGCAAGAAACGCTACCTCAACAAACTTCTGCAGAGCAATGAAAGCAATGGCAGGCGAGGGGGCCTGGTCTGTAACAATTCTCGTCAATCTGGGGATCAGGGTAATAGAAAGAATTGGGTCCCTCTAGAAAATGGAATCAGTACTGGAAACCAGGATGTTATACACTGTCTCGGCAATGGGTTCGATTACGGCAATAGGAGCAGGAAGCTACAAAAAACTCCGGAACCTAGTCACGGTGGCCCTCACCTCCTGGTGTGTAATAGTTTGGACGGCTATGGTAGAAAGAACTGGAAGCAACATTTGGGTTACCAGGGAAACCTGGTGGCTATGGACTCTCCCCATGGGCATGCTAGCCCTTCCCTTGAAGCTCAAACTCAGCTTCAAGACCTGGAAGCCCAGGTTCGTTGGCTCCACGACGACTTGATGGACACCAAGAAGGCGATTTCAAACCTTGCCACCTTTGTGCAGATCTCCAACTCGGAAGTAAGGAACAGCTCTGGGAAGGCGAAAGACTACTTTGAAAAATTAATGGGTAAGCACGATACTTTTTTCAGCTGTCTTCGAATTCTGGAAGCTAAAGTGGATTGCATAAGAGTCAACAATGGCAACAATTTGGTTAACAAGGGAAGCAGCCCCTCTGTTATTTTGACTGTGGAGGAAGAAAATGCAGTTGCGGCTCCTGCCAGTCGCCACCAGGCCAATTGATTTGGCTCTTGCACCTACAGGCACTCTACTTCTTTCTTTTGGTCTTCTTATGCATATCCGAAGCTCTGTAATAGGTTCATGTTCTATTTTAGCTTGAGTCCAGACCTTCCCGCTTCTTTTTGTAAATGGTCTTGCGCCACTCTTTGAAAATCAGAGGCTAAACAATATGAAGTTTGCTACAGCAACTCTGGGTTTTACGGGAACAGCGTCCCAGCTATATGTAATATCCTACTTTTTTTAATATACAAAGTTAGTTATCCGTTTCTGTAAAAAAAAAAAGAAATCGATAGTAAAAAACTATAGTTAAAATTTGGCAATGCTATATGAATCATATATGTAATCAATGTCGTAAAAATTTATAAAATAAAATAAATGCCTAATCAATGATTTGCAATTAGATTGTGCTAATCTTTATAGTCCTTTTTAATATAGATAATAATATTTTAGATGTTCATAATTAATTAGGTGTAGCATGTGTTGAGCATTATTTTTAATCTTATATATTTGAAAATTACATTAAGAGTTTACTTACATGCTAATAAGAATTAAAAGATCACCTTGTTGATATAAATCATAACTTCCAAAGATCAACACTTGTAGAACACTCAAAAATCAAACAATCCCATCTAAATCAAGGATACCAAGATTTTGGCTAGAATTAAAAATTATTCAACAAGAAGGATCGAGGAGACTATCGAAATTGAAACAAAAATTTAATTGCCTTAGCTACAACGATGGGTCAATAATTAGTCACGCATGGCTCCCACTCATCAAGAATAACGTAAATAGTCATTAAGAATGAGACAACTTGTGTTAATTTGGAACCATGGGTATGTTTCTCATAAAAACACTCATTACGAGAAGAAAGCATCAATAATGATAGAAAATTGGGTGGACTTATATGAGATTCTTATTGCAACATATTGGCACGATGGCATTCAATTCTCTTACATCATTTGTTTTGAAGATTTTGAATTAATAATAATATTTTGTATTTTTTTAACCATGATTTTTTTATTATAATATATATTATTTTTACTTAATTGTTTAAATTTATAATAAATTTAAATAGTAGTCATAAAATCAATTTCTATAGGTATAGTTAAATATTAATAACAAAATCTATAAAAAATAATAGGCTAGCATAGCTTTGGTTTATCTATAAGATTAAGGGTTATAGCTTGTTCAGCAGTGTTTCTTTCACATTGTGGTTCTCCTGTCTAAATGGCATGTTATATAAAATATTGAGGTCACTTGCAAATTTTAAGCAATTTTGATGGAATAAATACCCAAAACAAGCAATTTTGGTGGAATAGATATCCAAAACATTAACATCTAAAAAAAGAAAGTTTGTATCATGTAATATAAACTTTTTAAACATATTTTTAAAAATTATTTAAAAAATCAAGATTAATTTAACATTTAAAATACCTTAAAAATAAAGATCAATTTCCAAATAATACATATTTCTAACATCTATCTCTATATTAACTTCCATAATGTAGAAATCTCAAAAATAAAATAAAATAATCTTTATGAAAGATATTGGACAATAAATTCAGTTATTATAAATTACCAAAGATTTTAAGTAGTATCAACATGGATCTTTGAATACTCACATGTTATTTTTTTTATATTTTTAAGATACATGTTTAAAACGAATCCTTTAAAAATTCTTTATGATTAGAATGGTTTTTATATTATTGAGATAATGGTTAAAATATATGTTTAAAAAATATTATTTATAAATTTTATAATTAGAATAATAAAATCATATAAACAAAAAGGACTTTTGTAGTTTTTGATTTGGTTCCAAACTTTGGACAAATTAAATAAATACATTGAAAGTTATTTTTAGAAATCATGATATCTATCTATTTATTATTATTATTATTTAAAAATATTTTCAATTTTTTTTAATAAAATTATATCATGTTATTGTCACGTTAATAATGTTGAAAAGCAAGTCTTCGAATACAAAGGAAAAACCATGATAATGAATTCTAGTGAGAATCAGGCCCAAAAATGGAGGGTTTAATATGTCATTTAACCCACAACTTACACACAAATTGACCAGAATTAAGCTTCTTCAATTAATCTTGGCAATCCAACACTTCTTCATATGTTTACTTCGTTTTGGCATAATGACTTCCACATCTCTTTAGCTAAGTCGCCTTTTACTAAATTTGGTGATTTCAATAGCTTTGTCCAAGGCCACTATCAACTCTGGTTAGTGACTTCTTACCTAAGTCAACAACTCAAACCAACACAACTTCAATTTGGATTTGAATGGGAAAAGTTGGATTGGCATCCATATCGATAAGTCAAATGAGAACTCGGTTACAAAAGAACAACTTGAATTCTTGAGCAGTGTTTCTATGTTTTTTTACATGAGAGCGTATCAACCCATGTTGGATGATGTGAAAAAAGACTTCGCAAAGGCACACACACTTGAACTGCATCTTGATTCAATTACCTATGATAGTCCTAAGATCTATAGGTCATCAACTAACCTTGTGATATAAATCGAATATGACTACATCTAGTTGCAGGGAGAAAATTGAAGTACACGCTACAACCCAGGTGGAAGTGTCACATATGAGTGTAACACTCACAAATGAAATTTAAATAAAAAACGAGATCTTTAATGAAAAAATGAGAAAAAAAAACCTATTATTATATATAATGGTTTCAGGGGTTAGCGCAATTGGTTGGACCATCCACCAAAGGCATGTTGCTGATTGGGAGGTCATAGATTCCAATTTGGTCAAGTCAATGGAGCCCACCAAAGGCATGTTTCCGACGGGATGGTCATAGATTTTAATTCAATCAAGTCCATCAAGGATACCAACAACTCTTGCAACTCGCAGTTGACACCATTCTACATCCAAATATTCATATATAAGCTAGCATAGATCAATCTTCACCTTGGATGTTTTAAGCAATTTATGCCTCAATTTGTTTTTGATCCCTCTTGGTGCTTAATAAATCAGGGTTTAAGATGGATTTAGGCTAACACTAGAGTTCAATCCTGGTATTTAGCTAATGAATTTTATATCAAATCAATTTTGGTATCAAAACCTTAAAAAGAGTTATAGTCCTAGAATATCCAATGGGAAATCGCATAGATGCTTCTCATCTAACTGCCATATGATTTTTTATTTGCATTTGGAATTATTTATTTATTTATTCATTCCATGATATGCGTATCTTAGGGAAACCCATCAAGCATTTCCCCTCATTCTGAGGATCATACACAGGGTAAACAAGATTCCAAAAAAGCTCGAGACTTTGTTAACATAAGGCTCAAGGCCATTACAACAATATACTCATTTAGAGCTCAACATGTCACTTGCAGGAATTGAATCTGGGTAAGAAAGTTAACACTCCTCACAACCGCCCCAGCTAGTCCCAATTGACTCTGACTGCCATATGATGTCAGGTCATTAGTTGACAAAACTAGCTCCCTAGCAACAATCATCACCAGAGAACTTTCAAGTGAACTATTTTATGTGAACATATTTAGCCAGCAATCCTTTTCAGTACAAAAATTGAGTGTGCTAATGAGGAAAATAATTTAGAACTGAAATATTTTCCTATGAAGTTATATAAAACTTTGACAGTATAGAGAAATTAGTCCAGAAACTTCAGCAAAATTGGAAACTCTTTCTAGAGAATTTCCTGTAATTTACATTACAAACTTACCACTCTCAAAATGGATCAAAAATTAAATAGAAGACCAAAATCGGATGAGAGGTTTTCTTAATTGTCATCATGGCACTGCTTGTTTGTTGGCGTTGTTGTGTCAAAGGAACATGACCCCAGAGAGGTGTAATCACCATCATATAATTTTGGAAACATGAGTTGGCATGGAATATTCAATGGGGCACTGTCTACAGAGAATTTAAATAAATTTTCAGTCTGCAACATATAGATGAGTACTTATTATCAAGTCTTTTGCTGTCGATTGGTTCACTCTAAAGACTCGGCTAAGAATGGTTCTTGAGAAGTTGCTTATATAACCTCGTTGTACGTGCTTCTAGTAACTTGTTTACTCTATTGGCTCTGTTAATTATCATATGTACTATTTTTATCAATTACGTGGCCATAGTATGGAATCATGGATATGTATGATTTGTCAAAATAATTAAATCATTAAGCATATAAATAGAGAAATCCAATAACCTCCTTAATTGAATATAGAGTAGCTTAAACATTATATGATTATCGTCACTTGAATTTAGCTATACAGTTTTGGATTAAATTGTAATTTTTCAATTCTAAAATTGTATTTTTGAAAGCATAAATAGATTCAATGCCCTAAGAAATGCTTATTGTACTTGGATTGTGCAATCTTAACAATTAATATCTGCAATTCTAGCAATTCTTCCAAGTTTTTAACCTGATTTCAAGTAAAAATGGTCGGAAAAATATGAAGAAAAAAAATCTAAATCATAGCATATTTAGACTACTGAGTTAATTACACCATATAATATCTTCATTTATTCTCTGCACAGCTTGGAATGATGCAGATGATGTTACGTACATTCTTTTACTGCCAGAAAAGAGATAGCCCACAATGAAGAAAAATCCGAGATTGTGAAAAATGATTCTTTCTACAATGTATAAGTTCCAACATAATCACTCCTAATAATTTCAAACAATATAAGAGAACAGATCATATCTGATTTGAAATCCCCACAATGGCACTCACTTAGTGATTGTCATATGCTGCAAAGCAACTTGTTGAGGACAGGATCTTGACTTATTCAGCTAAGACGTTAGTTTTCCAACTTTTTAAAGCGCAGTACTGGCAACTTGAATTCTACATCAAGGTCTGTGCGGCAACCATTAAGCAAAAAGTAAGAACATTACTGAGGTTCTTCATGGAAGTTAGTTCACAAAGCTATTCAAAGCTGCAAATAGAGTATGAGTGCATGCATCCTGTGATAGAAACTTCTGAGTAACTCAGTAACTACAAGAAAGCTTATCTTCCAAAAATAAATGGTACCGACCTGTAATTAGCATGCAATGAGATGACTTTCTTCTATTCCACGCCATGGAGAGAAATTATGATTGGTAAAGAATTTCTTAACAAATTTTCAGTCAGGAAATTTAAGCTGCCATAATATCTAGTATCCATCTGCCATTACAAGAGGTTTTTTTGTTAGTTGAGCTTACAATGGTCAAGATGAACTGATTCATTAAACTGCGATATCTTTTTCCTGCAAAAGCACATAGCCTAGATCTAAAAGACAGATCAGTGCCAACCAAAATGGAAAGCACTTTGATATAGTACATAGTTCATGTCATGGGAAAAAATGCAGGCAAAGCTTCTACTCTTTTTTCAGTTCAATTGTCGATTATCTAATTTCCTTTAAAGTTGAAACAATATCAAGAAGACAAACAATGGTAAACAAAAGCAAAAAAATGTCAACGTACTGTTTGGCATATCCGATAGTGCTATTTCAAGCCAATAATGGTCCTCCCATTCATCACGATATGTTTGTGGATGGGAAACTTTGTTTTTTGAAGTCGCACCGTAAATGTTTCTCCTCCAATCCTCCACATGGGCGCACCCACATTGGTCAGCAAGCCAGTCATCATATTCAAACTGTCACATACGGACCTTTTTTTAGGATAAGATACATATCAAGAATGCTTCTCAATGATAGATTCCAACATTCAAATGAAAAAGGAAAAGCAACAAAAATAAAGGTTTTCAGATATTGAAACTCAATTGCACTGATTCACTACAATTTATTTGCTTTTACATATGATCTCTTATCGATATACGGTGAGTTAAATATCGTGGTTATTTTGTAGACCGGAAATGGCATTCAGAAGTGTATACCAGGGCTGCGTAAGATGCAAAATCCTGATTCCCCAAGTCTTTACAAATTTACTTAAATTGCTATATGGCATTCAGAAGTGTATACCACGGATGCGTAAGATGCAAAATCCTGATTCCCCAAGTCTTTACAAACTTACTTAAATTGCTATAAGCAATTTGAAAAGTACTTGCAAATTTGGACAGCTGTTGGATACAGTATAACTTGATGGACTAATCCTTCAAATAGAAATTCATGTGAAGAATGGGAAAGTGTTTGAAGTAATATGGCAACTTTGGCTTAGCAAGGAAAAACGCTTCAACTCTAGAAAGCAGTCAACCAACTTTTTCCAGTAGGGGGAGGGGGCATTGGCCAGATTGAGCTTTTCCTTTACGTGACAATATCTTAACTTGTTATAATTGGCTGCTGTTATGGGAGTAGGTGGTTCTTCTTATGGCGGTACTTGATCAGGAGGAGAAGGCTTTTCTTATGGTCATTCAGGTGGCTCCACAGCAAGTGGTTCAGGTATGGTTTCAGTGCAGGGTTCTGGTCGTCTAGTGGTGCAGCATAGGGTTACCAGTTCCTCGGTGGTAGGGCAACCTCAAGCTCAACAAAACCCAAACCCTACGGTCAAGGATGGTTTGGTTCACTTAAGGTCCAGCAGCATGGAGATTGAACCAGGATGGCAGGTTAAGTCTAACAAGAGGAAGAAGGTCTCCTCCCCCGCTTGTGTGGGCAATTCATACAAGGATGCAATGGTTCACTCACCTAATTGCCATATGCCTAAGTTGGGGGGATTTGAGATGAATAACCGGTTTAGTAGTTTAGGTCTTCATCTTCCTTTGGAATGAAGCTCCCTCTAGTGTCCCGGAGTGTGTGAGGGATGACAATTCCCAGTCACATGCAAATTGTCCGAGGGGTTTTGCAGCCTTTCCAATTGGATGTGGCTTTTCTGCAAGAAGTCAAGTCAGTTGGATTCAAGCTTTGGAACTAGATGAATTATAGTCAGAATGGTCCTTTTTGGACTTCTAATCATTGTCAAGGGAGTGGAAGGGTGGTGGTTGGTGTTGAATTTCCAAACCCTAGGTGACTGTTGTCCTTATGTTCTCAACTAAACAAAAACTTGTTATGTAATTGCAGAAATTACATTCTTTCACATAGCAGTAGTCACACATATAACTGGAAAGTAAACAGCGGAAGCAAAACTCAATACACAAATAATTTACTCCTTCAAATCAGCCTTTCATTAATAATTCGAAGCTTACAAGGAAACATCCATAGACTGTCAAACTAACATCCATACAATACACTCGAAATGGAACAAATTTGCACACTTATTGAGGAAAACTGCTTGCCAAAACCAAGAAAAGAACCTGCAGGTTGTTGCCCGTTGTACGACTGTATGGAATTGTTCCATACAAATGTACAAAATTCATACGACTGTATGGATCTGTGCATATGGATCCATATGGCTGTATGGAATCTACCAGGTACAGACCTGCTTGTTGATCGCTACTTGGTTGTTGAATTGGCTCCTCTCCAACAGTATAAATCTGTTCCACATATGAAATTAAACACCTCCGTACCAGATTGTCTTTGACTGAATAATGAATGTGTCTTAACCCTCTACCTTGCCTTGCTTTTATACTTGAGTTGAAACCCTAATCTCTCAATGAAATGTATGGTTGAGATTAGTCTAAATCACTAATGTATTAAAAATACACTTTATTAGACTCAATAGCTAAATATAAGACTTTCACTTTATTACTAAAGTGAATTACAAAAAATAATTAACTCGAACGACTTCCGACACATTTGACACTAAACCTGTGCAAAATTCCTTGTCCAAGCTACAATTTTCAACACTCCCTCTTAGTGAGGACGGAATTCTACACCAATCCAAGTTGTCTATGAATGCTTCAAACTTCCCTTTTGGTAAGGGCTTGGTCAGGATATCACCAACCTGTTGATTTGTGGATTCTATGTACATAATGGAGCTTTACTACTCCCTTCTGAATCTTCTCTTGAATGAAGTGAGATTTGAGCTCAATGTGCTTAGACCTATCATGAAAAACTAGATTCTTAGAGAGTTTGATACAAAACTGGTTATCACAGTAAATCATTTTTGGATCCAACTCCTGATCAAATGAACATGCAGGTAACTTGCAAATCCAAATGACCTCACAACTTACTGTACTAGTTGTCGTATACTCTACCTCTACTAAATTGAATGCCATGGAAGTCTACTTCCAGCTGAACCAGGATATCATCACTGATCCGAAGCTAAAGCAACACCCTGAAGTGCTCTTCCTATCTGATGCACCACTTGCCCAATCTGAGTTCGTATGCCCCTGCAAATTCATTTCATCATCTCCTAGATATCTCAGCCCATACTCCACTATGCCCATCAAGTATCTAAGCACATGTTTTGCTGCTACCCAATGCTCTTGCCTTGGCTCCACCATGAACTAACTCAAGGTGTTCACTGCAAAACATTTATCTGGCCTAGTGTTGACCAAATACATCAAGGAACCTATTAGTTTCCTATACAATGTGGGATCCACCAAATCTAAATATGAAGTTGTTACTTTCTTCAGATTATAGGCATGGCCATAGGTTTGTAGTCCTCCATTCAAATCTCTTCAGGATCTCGATTGCATACTTACCTTGCGCAAAGAAAATCGTCCATGGTCTCTGCCAAACGTCCAACCCCAATAAGTAATGCATCATGACAATGTCCTTCATCTCGAACTCAGTTTCCATATCTGCCTTGTACCCTGCGACGAGCTTTTGTAATCTTGTAAGAAACGGGTCATCTACATACAACACCAAAATAAGCAGATCCGCCTCAACAAATATGAAAAATAAGTTGTGATCTTCTTCACTTTTGGTGAAGCCCATACTCTGCAAGTATCCATCGTTCCTAGTATACCGTGCTCGTGGTGCTTGCTTGAGTCAATACAAGGCCTTTGTCATCCTACACACACGGTATTCCTTCCCATTGATCTCAAAGCCCTGAGGTTTCTCTATGTACACTTCTTCCTCAATTATCCCATTGAGGAAAGTTGTCTTCACATCCATCTTCTATATCCTCCATTCCATAATGGAGACTAAAGAGATCACTACTCTAATGGAAGTGTACCTAGATACTAGAGCAAAGTCTCCTCATAGTCCACTCCCTCTTTTGGGGAGAATCCTCTTGCCACAAAGCTCACTTTGTACTTCTCTATGCTGCCATCTGCCGCATGCTTGATCTTGTAGAGCCATTTGGAAGTCACTATTGATTTCCCCTCTAGCGTAGGAACAATGTCCCATACATCATTCTTCATAATGGAGGTGTCCTCCTCCACCATGGCATCCCTCCAAACCTGTTGGTATGATGCCTCTTGAAAACTGGAAAGATTGGAATCTATGATGATGCTCACCAACGCCATGTAGTTTGAAAACTTCTTTGCAGGTGTGCACTCCCTAAATGAACTCCGAGGAGCCTCAACATGCTCCTTAGCATCCCACGATGCATGCGTGAACTATCTAGGTCTCGTAGTATAATTGGTAGGAGCCGATGGCTCCTCCTTTGCACCTAAAGGTTGTTGCCTCGAATTGGAAGTCGCTAGTGATCCTAGCTCAATCTTTAGAACTTCTTGCTCCTCATCCTCTATCACTGGAATAGGCTCTGGAGGCTTCCTGAATGCAAAGTCTTCTTCAAACTTTACATCTCTGCTTACAATTGTCTTTCTCACCCTAGAATATAGATCTTGTAGGCCTTTGAAGTCTCATTGTAATCGACAAACAATCCCTTGTTGTTGGAGGACTCCAACTTGGTCCTCTTGTCGACTGGTATATGGATATAAGCTGGACAACCAAAGATGCAGAAATGACCCGCCTCTAGATTCACACCAATGAAAGCCTCCTCTAGTGTCTTCTCCTCCAAAATCCTGTGAGGACACCTTTTCTGGATGTAGACTGTTGAATTGCATGCTTCTACTCATAGAAACATCGACAAATCTTAGTCATGTATCATGGCCTTAGCAACCCCTATGATGGATCAGTTCTTCCACTCTACAACCCCGTTTTGTTGTGGGTTGTGCGGAACAATGAACTCCCTCTTGATTCCTGCATCCTTGCATAAATCATCGAATCATTACAGGTATAATCACCCCATTGTCCTATCTCAAAAATTTGATCTTCTTCCCTATTTGGTCCTCCAGCAGAGCTTTGAACTCCTAAAACCCGCTAAAGACCTCATCTTTGGTCTTTCGAAAGTAGATCCAAGTTTTGCGACAAAGTCATCAATGAAGGAAGCATATCACATGCTTCTTGTGATTGATGCTACTAACATTTGTCCACATACATCTGAATGCACCAGTTCTAGAATCCCCTTAGACCTATGCTCACTGCTTGGGAAAGCATCCTTGGCATACTTGCCAAGCGCGCACCCTTTGCATAAAACCTTGCTACTCAATATTGAACTCTGGAAGACCTATGACTCTCTCCCTCAATACAGGCAACGCATTGTGATGCAGGTGCCCCATCCTCGTGTGCCATAACTTGCACAAGTTATCTATGTTATGATTTAGAGCTCGTACATGTTCACCATGTAACCTGTATAAGTTGCCCTCCCTAACCCCAATCACCTGAGTTGATGTTGGGATAGACTCCTTTCATCTTATAATGATTTGCTAGTTCTTTAACTATACTGCATAGCCCTTATCTTCCATGATTGAAACTAAAAGCAAATTCTTCTTGGGACCTAGAACAAACAACACATCATTAAAGTCTAAAGAGTTACCTCATTGGAGTTGGAAATGAATGGTACCAACTCCTACTACTTTATGCTTGGCATCATCACTGAGCTCGACCTCAACTCTTGATACGTCCTCCTTTAGGATTGAAAATAGCTCACGGGCTGATGTCATGTGCCTAGATGCTCCACTATCCACATATGAAGCATTCTTCAGAATTGTGCGGGAAGAAAGGCAAGATACGATCTGAAAATCCTTCTCGAACTTGGAGGCAAACTCATTTATCTGTGTTTCGGCTGAGGTTTCTACCCGATGTTGTTGTTGCTTCCCATTACCCTTCTTCTGCTTTGGACACCGTAATGCATAATGGTCGTGTTTATAACATATGAAGCACTTGATTTTACTCAAGTCCTTCTATACTAGCTGTGAGGATGACTCCTCACTCTTTACCTCACCCTTGTTGGGTCCTTTACCTCTGCCCTTCTTTGTTTGACCAATTAAGGCATGGTCACTATCACCTCCTTGCTTGTTAGCCTTTGACTCCATCTGAGTCTCCTGCTGTATACAGTCATCCCATATTCTTTCCCAGAGGGAAGATTCTCTCGAGCACAAACACCCTGGACAAATGTTTCCCACTGAGATGGGAACACATTCAGTGCCCAGTTCACTAGCTCTTTGTTTTCAACCTTCTCCCCAACTGTTGTAAGTTGATCATGAATTTGCATGACTTTCATCAAGTAACTAGTGACGATGTTTGATCTGGTCATCTCAATAGACTTGAGTCTATTGTGCAATATCATCTTCCTATTTATGTTCTCACTCTGGTAAAGGCTAACTAGGACATCGGACATCTCCTTCATCATCTTCTTCTCAAATATATGAGGGATCAGATGATCCTTTATAGCATCCATGATCATCTGCTTGACCTTCACTTCTTTCTTCTTGTCAACTTCCAAGAGTTGCAGATCTGTCGGCAAAGTCACTACATCCTTGACGATATCTCAAAGATCATTCTCTTCTAATTTAAGAGTTACTTTGATTTTTCCTAATAGGAAATTTGAGGCACCATCCAATCTATCCTCAAACTTTAAGCTAGTTGATGCCATCTCCGATCTACACACAAACTCCCAACTCTGTTAAGTACTATCTCTAAAACCCTCTTACTACGAGTCCTGGCTCCTAGCAGTTGATCTACTGTCGTAAACTCTTCAAATCCTCTCAATTAAAGAAGCTTTGATTTGATGTTGAATTTCCAAACCCTAAGTGACTACTGTCCTTATGTTCTCAACTAAGCATAAACTTGTTATTTAATTGAGGAAATTAAGTTCTTTCACATAGCATTAGTCACACATATAGCTAGAAAGTAAACAACAAAAGCAAAATCCAAGTACAAATCATTTACTCCTTCAAATCAACCTTTCATTAACAATTGAAAGCTTACAAGGAAACCTCCACTAACTATCAAACTAAGAGTTGTATGTACATTTAAAACGGAACAAATCTGCACACTTACTAAGGAAAACAACCTACCAAAACCAAGAAAATAGCCTACAGGTTGTTACCCATTGTACGACCTATCCATATGACTATACGAACTTGTTTTGTATGGTTGTACAGTATATGTACGATTGTCCATACATGTCCGTACAACTATACAAAATTTGTCATGTACGAACTTGCTTGTTGATCTTTTCCTAGTTGAACGGGTTCCTCTCTAGCGCTCTAAATCTACTCCACATATGAAATTAATCACCTCTCGACCATACTATCTTTAAGTGAATAATGAATGCGTCTTAACCCTCTACCTTGACTTGCCTTTATACTTGAGTTAAAACCCTAATCTACCAAAACCCCAATCTCTTAGTGAGATGTACGTTTGAGATTAGTCTAAGACTCTAAATCACTAATGTATTAAAAATACACTTTATTATACTCAAGAGTTAAATATAAGGCTTTACTTTATTACTAAAGTGAATTACAAAATAGAATTGACTTGAACAACTTCTGACAGGTTTGACATTAGCCCTATGCGGAAGTTCCTGTCTGAGCCACAATTTTCAACAATTGTCCTTTCCTCCTATTTGCAAAACTTTGCAGTTGCTTTTGGTTGTGATCTCAGGGATCACATTCCTGATTCAAGATCAAGTGATAGGATTTTGTGTTGTTTCCACTCCTAATCTTAGCTTTGATTGTGAAAGACTCTGGGATTGGATGGCATCTTCTTTTGTAGTTGTGGAGTGGATTGTTAGAGGGGATTTCAACATGGTAGAATGGAAAGGTGACCAATATCGTAGTACAACTTCAATGATCAGTGGTTTGGATAAGCAAGCTTGGTGTCCTTTTAAGGGAACTCTTTTGGTGTTTGCCCCGAATTAGAAACAAGCAGTGATAGATTATGGAAGTTGGTTCAGATGGACCAACTATAGGTAGGAGAGTGGCAAGATTCATGCTCAATTAGATCAATTCTATGTTCCCCAAGAAGATATGGCCTTTTCAAACAAGCTTTGCCCTGTGGATGTCATGATGGATATGACATGTCTATATCACCTTCTGATTTAGACTGTGACCTCTTTGGGTCACTAAATTGATTCACTTCCTTCTTCGTTGTTTAAGATGAACATGTCCCATTTGGAACTAAAGGATTTCCGTGCCCTAGTTCAGAGAGTTTGCAACCTCTCCCCTAGGCCAATGGGTGGTCAGGGGTGGATCCTTTGGTGAGAGGCTCTGGTTTATCTCATTGTTAATTTATGAGAGGTTGGGCTGGATGATGGATCATAAGCAGTGAAAGGAGTTGCAAGTGATCTAACTTAAGCATGAGGAGATTTGCATCTTTCTTGAAGATGATCTTCATAATGTGACTCTTCAAGGAGAGTCTGCGAAGTTGGAGATGGATGTTCGTAGAGGAGAGGACTATTTTTCCAAGAGTGCTCAAGTTTGTTCCCCTTTATAGTGGGTCCAAGAGGGGGATGAAAGCTCCAAATTCTATTTTGAGTTCCTCAAGAGGAAGTTGGTTGCTAGCAGGGTGTTTGGACTGCGTAGGGAAAATGGTTCTCTTGCAGAGGACCCTACTGAGGTCAGAGGTTTGTTTAGTTCTCATTTTCAAAATATTTTCTCTTTATGTTTTGATGGATGGGGTGGTGGCTGCTAGAGATGCTTGTTGTGGGATTGCCCCCCACAAGGTTTCTAGTGGTGATCAAAATATCGAATAAAGAATTTCGAGGGAGGAACTTTATGCTGCTTTGACTTCCATGCAGAATGGCAAGTTGAGGGATTTGGACCGCCTTCCTTGTGAGTTCTATAAGGCCGTGTAGAACACCATTGATGATGATTTTTGTTTTTTTGCTTTTGAAGCCTCAGATCCACTTTCATAGTTTCTCAATCAAGGTCTAATAAAACTTATTCCCAAGAATGCAGCAAGAGATTCTATTAAGGGTTGGTAGCCTATCAGTTTACTCACGATTGCATATAAAATCATGGCAGAGGCATTGACCTTGGGGATTTACTTAGTTGCACGGTATGTGGTGTGTCAAGAGAAGACTAGTTTTGTTCATGGTAGGTTCATTCTTGACATTGTGGTTTCAACATGGGAGGCCTTGGAGTGGGCTCATGAGATTGGCCAACAATCCCTTTTTCTAAAAATCAACTTTGGCAAGGCTTATGATCAGTGGACTAGTCTTCCATTACAAAGCTGCTCACTTGTTTAAGTTTTCGACCATATTGTATTGCCATGGAGAACACCCTCTTCACCAGTGCTTCAGCCTTTGTCTCAGTCAACAATGCCTTTTCCCCACGGATTTTCGTAAATCAATCTGTGTGTGTTGACAGTCGATGCTTTGGGTTACTTGTTAGAGACTACTCTTGTTGCAGTACAGGTTCAAGACATGCTCTCAAATGGTTTAGAGATGGTTAATAACCACTTTGCAAATGATTATCTCCTCTTTGAGTGTTGAGCGGGATTTGGTTGATGGGGCCTTAGCATGCTTGGATACTTTTTGCTTTGCTTTAGGTGTTGTGATCAATAATCACAAGATAGATTTTTGGTTCGTCAAGTTGGATTCTCCAGCAGAATGGGTCCTTGCAATGTGGACATATATTCGACCCAGGGTCATTGTGAGATATTTGGGTATTCCTTTCGAGATTGGTCCTTTGCTAGTATCTATGTGGGATTGGTGTCCTCAGACGCTTAAGAGAAAACTTCAGATTTGGCATCATCAAAACCTCCCCTTTATTGGGAAGTTGACTGTTGTTGGGCACATTCTTGAAGCTTCACAAGTATATTATGTCTCTTGTTGGTTCCCTAGTAAGGCTTAGTTTCAACAGCTTGAGCAGATTTTACAATCATACCTATGGGCCAAGTATGGTGGAGAGAGGCCTTCCTTTGGTTCCATGGAATGTGTGTACTATGCCAAAGGACAAGGGGACCTTGGTCAGAGGTCTAATCAATGTTGCACACATGGCAATATTTTTGCAACCAAGTGGGTGGTGAGGTGTCTTAAGGTTTCAACCTCTTGGTAGGTCTTGTTTCATCATTGCATGATGTCTGCCTAGCATACAGGTAGAGTCCAAGGGGCTTTTAGATCACATGATATTATCTCCTTGCCTCAATGGTTTCAAGTATTGGGCCCACTCATCTTTAGGAGCAATTGGTTGGCCTGGAAAGTTGTTACAGGTCAGGTCTATTGGCATTGGGAGGGAAGCAGAGCAAGATGGGATTTAGTTTGTCATTACATTTGGAGTGGAGGAATCAAGGTTCTTGTGTTGTGGAGATGTCATGTTTTCAGGTTTGCAAGTTGAGTAGGAAAGGTACATTCTTCTAGGGAGATATGTGGGATTCTACCACTCGTTCCTAGAAGGATTAGCGTTCTCTTGCTCATCAGTATGGTCTAATTGCCCCTAAACGGCTTTTTATTATGAAGTTGAGAGGCCTTATCCCAGATTTAGAGTTATTTAAAATGCATAATGGGATGCATGGGTACTTTGGAGGGATTGGGCATGGAACTTTGGTCAACCGCTTCATCAGTATGACTCCCATTGTCTGGACTCTGTATCCAGTGCTTCATCAGAGACATCAGTTATCCCTGGTCCTTAATGCAAGGTCGGTCTCCACTGATCCAGAGGAATAATGGGTATGCAGTTTTCAGTGTTTGGTCTATTCAGCTTTCTTATAAGTTGAGGCTCTTTGTATGGTTGGCTATCTATCAGGGGATCCCATTCAAGACTCGGTTGGCTAAGCATGGGCCTTTTTATGGCCTCTGTCTTGTCTATCATCTCTTGAAAACTAGCACATTTTGTGGGAGTGTCAGTTTGACGAAAGTTACTGGAGATATTTAGAATATCAGCATCCACTTCTGCTTCAGGGCAGGGTTCATTAGCATTCCGCATTGTTTGGAGATTGCCATTCTCTAGTTTGTACTACCTTCTCTAGGATTTGGAAGTGCTTGTGGATTTTGACGTTTTTCATTATATGGAAGATCACATGAATTCTGTTTTTGAACATGAGGTTAGCTCATTATCTGTGCTTTGTTCTATGTGAAGGGATGAGGTATGCCATCAGCTCGTAGATAAGGGTGCTCTGTTGATCAAAGATGAACAATCTCTAGATCCCATAGCTTATTCTAATTTTATCTCAGTATTAGTAGCATTACAGAAGAGGTTTTGATCATAGTCACAGGAATCGCAACTTGAATCGTGATTTTCCGATTTAAATCGGAATTGGCACTCAAACAATCCAATTCGGATCTTTCCGAGTTTGACTCGAGTTGACTGAGTTTGACTTGGTCAACGTGAGTCAAATTCACAATTTAAACCTCTGATTTTTTGAACTATGCGCCTAGGAAAAGTTTTTAAGCCTGATTTTGACTGTTTTTGGTCATTATTTTGCTTGCTGGAGGTGTTTTCTACTTGCTGGTGTGAAGGGACAGTGACCAAATCATTCACAAAGAGGCTTCCTGGGGAGGATTTAACTCAGCCAGACTTCCTTATTCAACATTTTCTTCATCTTTTACACAGGGTTTACCCAGCAGGACAGAGTTTGGGGCCTTTTGGCCATCTTCTTCAGCCTTTTGGACATCTATCTAGACTCATCTTATGGATGGGAATTGATATGTTTTGGACATCTATTGATATCTTCCAGTATATGGACATGGCTATTCTGAATATCAATGAAAAATGTTTTTTTTTAATGTGTATATATTTAATTTTTTGTATTTGCCGATTTTTTCTCGATCTGATTCAAAATTTTGACTCTTTTGCCTCACCGATTTATTGCCGATTCGGATTCTGGTGACTATGGTTCTAATGTCCATTGTATATTTCCTTCCACTTTTTTCTTTGCTGTTTGTAAATGGTTTTTTCCATAAACATAAGACATTTAAAAAATAAATAAAAAATTAAGGCATGAGTGTATATCTGACAATAAGTTTAGTTCTGTTTCGTCATTCTGTAGGATTTGGCATGATGAGATATGTATTCAACTTCAAGATAAGCATTTTCTCCGTATTAGAGATGCCAAGGCTATAGTTGCTTTTGCTTATTCTGATTTGATTTCAGTTCTCATAGCACTGAGGAAGAGTCTTTGAATTTTGTTGCTCCTTGTACATTATCTTTCTTGTATATATCTCTGCTTTATGTATATAATATATGTTTAATATAAGAAGTATTTTTCAGAAGAAAAAAAAACAGTACTGATGTAATGATAACCACACTCTATCATGTCAAGATCAGAAAATGCTCAAATTTAAAATTTGTAACGAACTAAGTCCACACCAAAGTTACCAAATTTGACTTGAATAATGACTCGGTAAGGCGGAAGATAAAATAGTTAAGATAAATTTTATCAATGTCCAACGAATGACCATGTTAAGCAGGTCAATGGGGCTCAAAAGTACATCCAATGTTAAGTACATGTGAGTGTTCAAAAGTAGCTCCTATTTGTACACTATCAAAATGATCTGGATTATTTGGAGAACGAAATGAGGGCAGTAATATAAAATGGAAACAATCAAACAAAGATGTTGCAGAGAGCACAGTAATACAGTAAACTGTAAAACCTAGATTATATTAATGAATGAAATGGAAAGACACTGTAAACTGCAAAGCAATACTAGCTAGAACAGTGGCAGCTTATCTCTGAAGAGAGATGTGTCGGCTGCGCTCATTCACAAGATGCCCATTACAAGAGGCCAAAGTGTCTTTTTAACATAAAGTGTGAAAGTTTGAAACCGTAAGAGGCAAAGAAACCCTAAAGATCCAAAACCCTAACCCTAGGAGATGAAGCGACAAAAGCAATGTGGACCCCAAGGAATCTAGTTGACACATCAAATACAATAATTTTTTGTGAAAAATATATTTTTCATTCATTTATATCAAAGTTCACAATTTCCATATGATGAAAATTTGCAATGATAGCTCATTTCAAATTACATAGATGATACAACATACTACAAAATGCCATGGATTATGGACAATGGACAAGTCCACTGGTTATCTGTTGTGAAACTGGATCAGAAAAATAAGCAAAACGAGTACTTTATGTTTTTCAATGTCTTTTATAGACAGACAACCAAGTCTGACTTGTGAGACTCGAGATTCAAACTCATCAAGTCGAGTTGACTTGCAATCCAAACTCATTGTGTCGATCTGACTCATGCTTGACCTGCAAATCAAAATTGCAAGGATCACTCAGGGCCAAGTTAGACTCATAAGAGCTGACTTGACTCTGTTTCCTCAAACAGTAGAGTCAAACTTGACGGCCAACTCAGACTCAAAAGAGCCTGGTATCTATGATCAGCACAAAACAATATTTGGTTTAGGCTGCAGTGTAGCTATTACAAGCATGTATATGTCTTCTCACTTACCTTGGCATATTTCGATGAAGTTTTTACTGTTTGATTTTTCTGATCTCTAGCTGATTAATTAATCATTATCAAAGATTTGTAACTACTCTGTAGAAAGATAGAGAAATTAATGAATCTGCAACATCTGTATGCCTATTAAATGGGGAAAAGGTCTGCGATTAAAGAGAGAAAGAGAGCAGGAAATGTATGAGTGACCTGACAATGGCCGATGTTATGAGTAAAATGTTTAGGTCGACCAGCGGCCTCATTCTGAACATAGAAGTTTCTCACAGCTTCAATCATGTCATTTTTTGAAGGAAGATGTGCTTTTCCAGACAATGTTTTTGCTATCCATCTAGACTGTAACTCGCATAATGGAAAAGGTACAACCTGCCTCAAAACAAGACCAATGCCATAAGCATAGATAACTCTCACAGGTATAAAATCAAATAGCAAATGATCAAATTCAAATTGCATGTAACATAGATATAGTGTGTGCTGTTATAATGCTATTACTTTTCTATCAATCAGCAAACAATAGTTTCAATGATACATATATATATATATATATGCAAACCTTCCATGGCAGGCCAACAAATGAAAGAGAAGGAGCTAGCACTGGTGGGAAAACATGCTCATACAATGGCTCCACACAATTATCATTCACACTCACAATGCCCCCTGTTTCCAAAAATGGAAAATGATAAGAATACCTACAAACAAAAGGAAATATCAGGACCAGGTTTGATGTTCTGTGCAAGCAAGAAAGAAAAGACCAAGAAGCCATTTACCACAAGTGTTAACTTGCATGAAATAGATTCAGCAGCATCCTTATGAAAAATAGTGCACAAGTAATGGCAGAAAATTCAAGATGAGGATCAAAATATATTACCCAGTGCAGTGGATTATAGTGTCAGCAACAACAGAGTACCCATCATGAAACCTCACAGTTCCATCTTTGCATACACATTCTATCTGTCGCCACAAAATAAACCATAATATTTTATCTTTGTTTTCAAGTTTTAATTTCTTCTACAGACATCGCATGATCCCCAAAACTTGACAGTCAAAGCCAATCACAGCAGCATTATCAAAAGTATCCTATGGTATAAAAGGTCATTACATACAACTGAATTATTCAGAGTTTTTTACCATAGGGTGCAGTGAAATATTGCCATGACCGGCAAGGTACTCTTTCATAATGACCTCAGATGTGAATGATCTGGCTGACAGATGCACTTCTTTAGCAATACCTGCCAATTCTCTGGAGATATCTTCACCACTTGATGCATTTCCAATTACAATAACAACCTGATACCTCAAAGTTCAGTACTAGATTTAATAGAAAGCAAAAGATATTATTGTATCTAGTTTAGTTGCCCCTACTCTGGTAAAACAAATAAAGATTTTCATACTCTCCGGAAGTTGATTGAGTCATTTGTGAGTACCGTGGCCTGTGTACTAGTTACAAAAAATAATAATGATAACTTTCTTGACCTTATGTTACTTCCTTTGTGAATCGTGATGCAGAGAGGGAGCGAGAGAGTTTTTATTAAGCCATCCATGAGGTCAAATGGCCATATGGGGCAAAGATGTTTACAGTCTGTATGAAACTTTCAATGAACATAAAGCAAAAGGTGACAATGGTTAATGATGAGAACCAAATCATGGTCCTGATTTACTCATCTGGCTCTGATCTTCCTCACTCCACATCAAGGAGGCTGTCCCATTGTTTCTACTCTCGACAGATTGCTACTTGCCCACAGCATTTTCGCAATGAGCCTTGCTGTGCCTCCCATTGGATCCTCCGAAATGCTGATTCCCAGTCTTTGATCTGCAAACTTTACCTCTCCCTGATTTGTGAGTACGCTTCACAATTTGGAGGCATTTATTTTGTTCTTACATTTGCAATCTGAGCAGATGCCCATTGAAAAGCACAAAATCTATTGATTTATATATTGCACCATCTCAAAATTAATGATATATACTGAAAAAGGGAAAAGGTACAATGACTTGGAAGAACGAGAAAGAAGAAAAAAATTATTATTGAATTTGTTTTATTAAAAACAAAATCATAAAAGAACAATTTGCAACAATGAAAACCACCACCAAGCCAAACCTTAAGTCAAAGCCAAGGCCGAAGGCCAAGCATATGTTTGTACTACATGGCAATAGTAGAAAGGGAGAGCCACGTATATAAAAGTTTGTGAATCCACCTTTCCTTTGCATGTGGGATAACTCCCTATAATGAACATTAAATATATAAATAAACATTAAATAATAATAATATACCCCCACAACGGGTGCCAACGACGTCATGATGACACTCATCAGAGCAATGCAAACTCTAGAAATTGACGCGTGTCCAAGGACATGCTAGAGGACATTTGGTGGCCACCTCCCGGATGTCTCTCAAAGGGTTGTTATGGGCATGATTAAGTATTTAAGGGCTGAGTACGATCAAGTGCTTTGGATCAGGGATAGCGTACTCCCTCCTGTTCATTCCTCTGTGCGAATATTCATGGCACCCGTGCCAACTCCTATCATGATGGGAATTCCCAACGCGAGGATTGTCAGTTTCCTTTTAGGTCACAACTCATCCAACGTTCTTCCAGCATCCGCTTTGTTGAGTTTGTGCGCCATTACGGCCTAGCCATCCATTTTTCCTTTGTGCCTCTCGCTATTTGCTCCAATGAGGAAGAGTGGTAGTGCTTGGTCTGGCACCTCGGCTTCATCAGTAACAACATGGTCCGCACCAAGGTAACTGGTAAGAATACTATCAATGGCCCTAGGCGATCTCACATGCCCAGGGCCCTCAAGGACATGGAGAACACCAGGGGATTCTTTGCCATTAGGGTTGGGAAACAAACCATAGTAGCATAATTCAAGTACAAATACGGATACGAATACGATTCGATATGGAAAAAATGTAGTACGAATAAAATACGGAAGTAGACTGCTTATATATAATACTTTTAATGAAATATTTACAAATACAGCATAAATGTACATAGACTTTTATATAATAAAATCAAACATATAATTAAAAAACAAAAATATAAAATCTCAACAACCTGGGATATGGCGAGTGAGACAACTAGTTATTAATAATTATTTTAATAAGAAAGTATGAAATTGAATGGTATTTCTATTTTATAGTTTTTAAATAATTAAAGTTTGGTTTTTGTTAATTGGTGTTCAAAATTTAATTATCTATTAGTAAGAATCTGTATCCATATTACACCTACACCGAATATTCGACGAATTCGAATTTGTTCTGAATTTCCATACACGAACTACCAATATGCCTGAATTATGCTACCATGAAACAAACCAAGGACTACACTGTGTGCCTGGAAAAGAGAATCGGTCGCGAAATTCCCTGTCTGACTGCTCAGGATTTAACTGCAGAATTTGGTGGTTTGGTTGAGGATGCGGGGTCCTCGCACACTCGGGAGACCCGGCACACCAGAACCCTGTGGCTTTTCTAGTCGATGAAGGCTTTGTTGGGCCTTGCTCTTGATGAAAGCAGAGGGGGAAAGGTTCAGGAGACATGCACATTCCTGCAGTTATGGCTCGGCTTGACAGCCTTGAGATGGGTATGCACTATGCAGCACATAGCTCGCGATCAAGTCCTGGTAGACAAGCATGTTAATGCCAAAGTTGAAGCGCTGGCTCGAGAATTGATGGGGAAGCGGTTCAGTCGACCTCCTCCGGCTAACCAGGCTGCCACGCATTTAGTGTTTAGAAGCTACTCAGACGTAGTCAAGAGTGCAACCAAGCAGGAACCTTCAGGTGCTGGTTCGTCTTTCATTACCATTTCTGATGATGATTAGAGCCTGTCTTAGCTTAGGTGATAGAATGTTTTTTGAAATATGCATGAACTCTCCTCCTTTTTGGTTATGGTCGGCCATAACCCCCAGCCTGTGGGGGGCAAACAATGAACATCAGATGTCCTTTCTAGTAATAGTTCTCAGGTTTAGTTTTCAATCCTGGTTAACAGTTGGCAGTTCTGATATGATTCATAGACCCTCACAGTTTCTGTTGGACAACTCTATCTCTGACAGTAAGACTTATTTTGCTCAAGGCTGCCAGCATTTTGTTTTGTACAGTCTTTTTCAATACTTTAATATAATCTCGAACTTTACAAAAAAAATAACACTAATAATATAGTAAACCTTAAGGATATCCTAACTAAGAGACATGACCATTCACCTTCATGAAAAAATGAATGCATACAAGTATATTGTCAATTTGTCACTAAGCTCATTGTATTTATCTCATACACCTCACTTATTCGTTATTCAATTATATACTTATTGTCCTTTATGGATTTCAACTCACTGTTCTTTATGCTGGATAGTTCTGTAAATGAACTATTGTAACTATTGTTCATTACATTCGTATCAAAGCCAAATCTGATCCTGGCCATTGGCCATATTTTTATCAAACCCTGTCTGATCTGACTTTTGGCCTCCTTCATTTTGTTAGAGTTTCTCTGATCCCCAGGTTTTTTACCACAACCATCCCTTGGTCATTTACAGTTCAGAAATTCCATTGAAGAAAAAAATCAGCCTGCTGCAAATTCGAAGAAAACTGGAAATCAGAAAAGAAACTTATGAAAATTATCAAGAACAATATGTATATATATAATATGGCTTGAAGGTAAAAGAATCATTGTTCATAAAGTGTATACAGTGTGGAAAAGATTGCACTATTTAAGACTCTGAAACGAAACAAAAAATAAATAAATATACAGAGACCACGGCTATTACCTTACGGAGACACACAAACAGACGCCAACAGATTGCTCCCTATAAACAAGGTCATTGGGAATAAGGAATGACAATAGAATATTAAAGTTCCTGTTATTGGGAAGAACAAATCCATCAACTGCCAGAATAAACTTGGATAGGGTATAGCCCCCAAAGCTGACAAAATATTTCAGACAATATCAGGCCACTCCCAAGGAAATCATGAAACTTGGAGAGATTTGCTGCCTCTGCCCTAAAAATTCAAATTCTTCAATTCCATACGCCAACGAAAAGATTATCATTCGCTGCCACTGAAGAATAGAATACTGTCAAACCGTGTCACAAATTCAATACACCACTTGTACTAAGGAGTTGCGGAAAGAATATCACTGGATGTCGCCGATGTTATTTTCCAAGAATCTAATTCAACCATTGCGGCCTTCATCGGGTTAAAAGTATTATCATTCAAGTGCATAAGCTAAGCTCAAAATGATATCAAAGAGAGGGAAATAAAAAGTGTACACCTCTGTAACATATCACAAATGCACTGTAGCCTGTAGGATACACATGTACTCAAGTATAAAGCTGGACTGGGTAGGGGCTCTAACAACAATGCAGAGCTAATGGCTCTGACGGTATCTCTTACGTTAGCAGCTGAAAAAGGAGCATCTAAAATTCAAATTTTTGGAGACTCTCAAGTAGTGATTTGGTGGATGCACGTGATAAACTCTCTGGATAATTTTATGTTAAGGCCCAATTTCGAAGAAATTCAAGCTTCTAAATCATTTTTTAATGAAATCTCTTTTCATCATATTTTTAGAGAAAGGAATGAGCAAGGGGATGAGCTTTCAAAAGCTGGTCTTATGCTGGATCCTGGACACGGCACATTTGTGAGGATAGGGATGGCCAAGTTACTGAATACTTGCAACCATTTTTCGTTTGAGAGGTTTTTACTGTTGTGGTTCTTTTATGCATATTTTTTTGGTGATATGTTTATTTTGATGCCTTACTGCACAGTGGATGTATAAATGGGACTTTTAGTCTATTTACGGAAAATATCTTTGCTGTTCAGGGCTAGGAGCATTTTTGTTTTTGATGCCTTTCTGATGGAAGGCCCATATGTATGAGGTAAGTATATGATGACTATTGTTACAAAGGGAGTCAGATTCATTTTTTAGATCATTATAATTTATGATGACCCGGATTCCTTAAATGGGATCAAGAATGCCACAAAGCATTTGAAGAATGTGAGTTCACTTTTTATAAATGAAATTATAAGTTTTTTTCTGTGGAGAAAAAAAATCACAAGTACACTCATTTATTATCAAAGCAAAGTCGCGAACTATGAATTCCACAAATAATTCTACCTTTTTGATGAAATGTCCCTTTTGTGTAAAGAATACAAATGTTTGACAACCTTAAAAAATCAAAATGGCTTGCGCCCATATTGTCAAAAGACTCTTTAGTCTAAAGGAACATCAAGGTAACATGCAAACATAAATTTGCATCACAAATAAAAAGATCAAAGGATGAACAAGCACAATATCAAAGAGTACAATAGACAATTACAACTTGAGAATGGCAGGGAGAAAATTCTTAAGGACTTAGCAGAGAGATTATTCTTACAAAAAGGTTGTAATCAGGAGTTGATTGCACAAATCAAGGAATTAAAAGATGAGAAAAAATTCAACCAGAAATTACAACATGAAAATCAAGATCACTGGAAGAAATTTGACAAGAACTTACTAGAAAAAGATGAAGATATTTCTCGCCTAAAAGATCACAATCAAAAACTACTTGCACAAATCAAGAAGTCAATGGATAAGAAGCTATGCAATCAGAATTTAGAACGGGAGAATCAAGATCTTGAGAAAAAAATCAAAAAAAACTTATCAAAAAAAAGATGAAGATAATCTCACTTAAGGAACCTGAACCAAAGCTTGCTTGAACAAATCAAAAGGTTAAAAGATGAGAAAGTAGAGAATCAAGATCTTAAAGATGAATTTGACCAATGATAAAATGGTGAAATTTCATACTTGAGGAATCATAATCAAAGCTTGCTTACACAAATTAAGAAGTTAAAGAATGATAAGAAGTTGCTATAGGAAAAGCTAGAGCAACTTACCAACAAGGAGGCATTGATCATTAAAGAAACAATGACCAATCCAATTGCAGTAGAAGAGTCGCTAGATGTAAAAAACCCAAACCCTGGAGAAAGGAACCAATACAAAGCCAATAAATATCAAAAATCAGGAAGATGCAAATCCAGTCAAAGTAGGGATGTCATTAGATGTCGAAGTACATACAACAGATATAGAAACCCTAGCAAATCCAAGGGTCTTTATTGATGCAATGATCAATAGGGCGAGGCAAGTGTATGAAGAAGATACAATATCAAAGGTGAATCAAGAAAATTCTAAAATTATAATAAAAAAATATCATGTTACAAGGACACCTTATTGGCATCCTAATCATAAGAGTCAATGTAAACAATCAACATTTCTTCATCACTCTGATCAAAAGCAATTGACCTATATTTCAAAGAACATTAATCCTAGTACAATGCGGTTTCAAGATAGAAGTCGTCTTGGAAATCACAATACAAAAAATTCATCTTGAGAACCCTATAAATGCACAGTGCCAAAGAGGAACGAATTAGGCTGGCCAGACCCTTTCACAATTCAACAACTCTGCTCAGCACTTTGAAGGTCATACCATCTTGTGTCTTCAATCTCAAGAATGAAGAATTATGACAAGGCATTGTAGGCCAAAGTGAAGACGTAGCCTTTTCCATGAAATGCTTTGAGGACGAAGCATTAAGGAGAGGTAAAGTAAAGAACATTAAATATATAAATAAACATTAAATAATAATAATAAAACTAAAAGACATAACCTAAGGGACATGACCAATCAATGCACATAAGTATACTGTCACAAGGCTCATTGTATCCTTCTCATATATCTCTTTCATTCATTAATCAATTATATATATTATAGTTATTGTCCTTTATGGCTTCCAGCTCATTGTCCTTATGTTTGATATTTATGTTGTTAGGAATTATAACTCTGGAGGTCTTCCTTGTGATTTTTGGTGTGCTTGTCATGGGGGGGACTAAGTTGTTGTCCCTAGTCTTTTATTTATGTAAAGTTGAGTTATGTAAATAAAGTGTTTATACTTCATAACTTAAATGTGATAATTAAGTTGTGGGTCCCATACTTTTAATGTGCATTTAATTATTAACTTATATTTATTAATGAACATTAAATGTGAACCCTTGATTATGAGATCAACTCCTAACCATTAAGAAAAAAGGTAGTTAGGAAATTAGGGGGAAGTTAGGGTTAGTTGGAGATCAAGTTAAGTATAAAAGTGTATTTAGGGAGAAGAGAAAGACACCATGTGAGGAAGAGAAGACAGATTGAAGAAGAGCATTTTTCAAGTGAGAATCATAGCAGAGTTTTCAGGAAACTTAGCAGACTTTAGTGGCTCAATTCCAAAGGCAGCCAAGCTGTTTCCTGCACATTTCCCAAGGCAGATTGACTGGGACGTACAGCAGCTCGATTTGGCACATGTGGGCACAGAAATCGAGGCAGGCTGGGCACATTTAATGACAGTCTGATAGGACCATACAGCAGCAACAAATCTGGCATGTGAGGGCACAGATTTCGCGGCAGCTTCAGTGCATTTAATGACTGGTTGACTGGGCCATACAGTAGCAGCAGACTTGGCACGTGTGACAGGGCCGTACAGCTGCTATGAACACAGAAATCGAGACAGCAGTTTTGTCAGAGATAAGTTGACTTGTGTTTGTCAGTTCGATTCTTTGAGGAAAAGATAAATTTCTGTAATTGAAATTTCAGTTTGTTCTATATCAATAGAAATCTTCTCTTTGGGTTTTCCCCTGTGGGGGTTTTGCCCTGGTCATTGGACCTAATTCACTGTGTTAAATTGCTGTTGATCAGAGTGTTGTGCTTGGCACAAGTATTTTAGATTCTGAATCTTCAAGTTTTTTACAAGTCTGAAATCTCAGAGATGCTAAGTATTTGACAAAATACATAAATGAGATTTTTATTATTTTTGTCATAAAATCTTCATATGTAAATGAACTATTGTTCATTACACTTGCACCAAAGGAAAACATAGTCACGGCCTCCTCTGCTGCCTTGGGCTTAAAGTATAGCAAAATGCAAGCCATGTGATGACCAATCAATAGAGAGACCCGGAAATCGTAATCAATCTGCTCACAAATTTGATAAAGGCACACCATGGCTTGATCACAGAGTTTCAAATGGATCCAAGGCGCAGATCACGCCTGCCATGTTGTGTTACAGACTTATAGTTAATCTCCCCCATTCACGCTAGATCAGCACAACATCTCTCAATTAGAATTTAATTCAGCTTGGGGAGACTGATGGTTTGGTAGTTTTGATATATCTGATTATAAGAATTAACGAGACAATACCTATAATGATGCAGTTTGAAATCTCCTCAATTTTGACAACAAAATGGAGGATTATCTAGGCTAGTGTTTGTTATCAGTCTCATTTGTTTATTCTTTAGGTTCTAGCCCAGAAATGTTGAGCGACTATGTTTTGTAGCATGCAACTGCTACAAATACACGAAGTCCATCGTGCGTTGGGTATTTGTCCAAAATTTTTATGAAAAGGCATCTCCAGTGTCATTCACTAACTATCCTCTTTAATGAGATACCTCAACCTCTTATGTGATCTGACCATCAAATGTCTCATGCCCAAGTACTTCGATGAATTTGGATTAAGAGACTATGCCTTCATTACCTTGTCATAAAGACCATCAAAAACTGATTTTCACGTCTTCAAAAATTGTCCTTAATGAGTTAATATCCATTAGTTTGGACTAGTATGGTTATCCAAGGGAAGAGTATTGCATAAATAAGGAGTCTCAGGGTGCACATTGTTCAATAGAAAGGGCATGCTCTAGTTTAGAGGTTTTAAGCTAAGTAGCATGGGTACCCGTACCCAGGGGTACCAGATACCCTATACCCATGTACCTTGTCATACCCAAAACTTGGCCAAAGTACCCGAGACATTTGTCACGGATCCAAGGGACGTTGATTGCATAGAGTAAGGGGTACCCCTGTTTTGTTGATGCCTAGGGATTCCCAGGGACTAGTTTTGTATGGGGTACCCCTATTTGGAGGATGCCTAAGGACCAGTTTGGTGCGAGCCCAGCTAGTTTGTACTTTGTACAAGTGACATTAAAGTTAGTAATATTAAATGGTAATATTAAATTCTTAAAGTAAAAGTCACATTCTCCTTATCTTTCATTTTCTATCCGTTTACTTGAAATTTTAACATTACCATTAATAGTTTCAAGATGTTTGAGAGTGGTTCCAACCTCATTGGACTTATATGCAAAAAGTAGAATTTTAGATCCCATTCAAAATTCAACAAACTTAACAGTTTTCAAGATGTCAGGATTGCAATGTTTCCACTGGATTTTATCATGTATGAGGTTATGGGATTGGCATTTAATCAAGCACATCAACCTCTCTGTGTACCTTGATGTTCTTGTGCTTATTGTTGAACTCCTCTGTCATGAGTCATGACCTTAACAAAAATGTACCCTTCACTCAAGCCAAATCATTTATTAAGCATGGGAAGCTTTTTCTACCTTACGTTAACACTTGGGTTAGGAAGTTCCATCAAAATCATAGGGTGTTGACTAATGTCCTTAGAGGACCAACTTCGAGATTCAAGGTAGAGGCAAGGGCTAGAACCTAGAGGAGGGGGCACAAGGTGCTATTGATGAATAGGATCCCAATATAGGCAAGGATTTTTATATGTAATTATGTCTTGTCACATGAAGTTTTTTGGACTCTATAGGCCATTTAGCCTCTTTGTTTATGTATTTTTGGTCAGATATGGATTGCACTTGATGTTTTATTAGTTGTATGCACCCTTGCTATATACATGAGAAACTTTGCATATTTGTGTATTGTTGGTGCCCAAGTTTTGGACCAATAACTGCGCGCTGAGCCAAACAGTTAGAACCAGCTGCACACCAAGAGAAGACTGTTAGAGATGCGTGCCGAGTTCAATTAGAGACTGCACGCCACCAATAGTTCTGCAATTTTGGAACCCAAGCCTATATAAAGGCCTATTTTGTAAAAGATTGGGTTGTTGTTGTTGTTGTGTTTGTTGGTCTATAGAATGTTGTTGGAATGTATGGTTGTTGTGATATTGCTCTAGTTGTTGAGTTTTGTGATGTATTTTATGTACTGTATATGACATGATACTTGTACTGTGGTATAGGAAAGGACCATTAAGTTATTGAGCAATATCTATAGCTATGAAATGTATCCAATTTATGAAGATAAATATAATATACTCTGTTATCTCAAATTTGCTTTGCGCAGTTTCTTGATGCTTGAATGTATGATGAATGTTTAAGTAGTTTGAAAGATGAATGTCAGCTTGTTAATGGTTTAATTGCATGGTTAAGTAAAGTAATGGATCCAATATTGAGGAGGAAGATCCCATCCTACCTTCCGCATACATGATTCAGATCTCTGTGTAATTTTCTACGCAAGTCTCGGGTGAGATCTTATCATGTTTACAGGGTATTGAAAATGCCAGTGCTTGTACGACGTTTTTGTTGGTGATGCAAATTGAACCCTTGGTCTGACAAACCACCACCCAACATGTATAATGGTTTGGATTCATATGGATGCACATGAATATATATGTATAGTGAAAATGATTTAAATTTCATATGTATTATAATTTAGAAATTTATAATTATAAAAATTTATATATAATACCCCTAACGTACCCAAGTCCCTTGTTTCAAAAAGTGGCATCCCAACCCCCGTCCCCGTACCCAAGTTTCCTGGCAACTTAGGTTTCAATCAAGTTACCAATATCCAACTGCTCAAAATTTAAGGCTATCTTTGGAGGAAGCATTAGATTCAACACCTTCATAGAAGCACCCTCAGTCTCATTACAACCAAAAAACACAAACACATTATGGATTTAATCAATCAAAGTGCATAGTACAGTATTGTTTTGATGACATTGACCAGAATCTTGATGTAGGCTTTGATGGAAACTTTAGAAGCTACAGAAATGAAGCCAGGTTGCATGTTGTCCAAGCATATTAATTGTGTAAAGGAGCTAGATAAGACAAAATAGCATCGTTTGGTTAAATAGGATTATATTTTTAATTATATTTTATTTAGTTCTTAAGAGTTTTCTAAGTTGGCAGAATTTTCGAATGCTAGAGATTAGGTTAGATTCCGAAACAGACTTTTTTTTGTCTCATAATTGAATTTACGCTGCTTCACACATTTAAATACCAACCTGCACAAAGAGAAATATTATGAGAGAGAGAAAGAGAGGTATGCCAAGAGACCCAAACTGATTTTTATTTACTTCATTCCCCTTGTGCTTTCTTGAGAATCTAAGACTAACCGTGCTATTGGCAGAAGGGATGTCCTGTAAGGGTGTAGACAAAAGTGAAGTTCTGAAATTTCATTTTAATTTTTGGGTATTGCTTGCCTTCTGCGGATTCTGTAAGTGGTTAGTTGTTTGAGTTTTGATTACCACTAACTGGTAGGTAATTTGCAGAGGGAAAGTATATGAGAGAGAGATTATTTTCCCCCTTGGGGTCTGTTACGATGATACCAAAACCAGCGCACCTGCAGAGGTGCCCCTGGGAGAGGGTGTCTTTTTTCTGACCAGGAGGGGTGTTTAGCCAGCTTATTCTGAGGTAGGGGTTATGGCCAGACCCTCTGGTTTCTCATTTGGAAGTACTATCGCTTAGTGGCATCGCTGACTGCCTCGTGGAAGGGTTTGAAACCCTGAGGTTGGTGTCTGGGGTTTCCAGGGGTGGATCACTGGGTCACATGACCCCGACCTTGTTTTATCACTCCAGCGGCAGATTCTTCAGCACTGAGGCGCATACTTATCCTTCAGAGCACCTCTAGCACCCTCCTGGCCCTCCAACTCACTAGCGCCCTCTCTCTGGGCCCCTCTGTAGAGAATGACATCATCCTTTGAGGGCAGACTATATGCTTGATAAGGGGGGGGGCGTTGAGGGTTTTCATCACTGTTGGGGTTAGTTGGGGCATGACACCCCCCCCCTATGTAGTCTGGCCTTCAGAACGGGCTATTTTGCTCATTTTTAGGCATTTTAGTCATATGTGGGTAAAGAATGGGGAAAACACTCCAAATTACCCATAGTTCTGATTATTTTATATTATTTTTGTTTTAATTTTAAGTTGACATTTCTAATTTCAAATTGACATTTTAAAAAGGCATGTCGGCCTAGATTTTAATTATTTTTGTAAAAGTGAGTGTGAAAAGTATAAATAACTTTTCCTCACTTCATTTTTACACATCAACTTTATGGGATTGCACTTTTATTTCTAATTTTTGCCCTAACTAGGGCTCTGTGAGTGATGTGCATCTCTTCAAGATGATCATGCTTGCTAATTTGGGGACAAATCTTTGAAGTCTTTGCTCTTGTTTCTTTGATAAGAGTTGTTTGCTTAACACATGCACAAGAAGGCATCTAAGTCTTTCTCTTGATGCCTTTTTGTTAAATGTTGCATGTATGCTTGTCTAAGGTTGAATGGTAGCCATTGGAGTTGCATTTTTCCCTGGCATAAGTAATTTTCTAGCCTTTAGTTACCCTAGCATTGTTAACTTGAGTTCTAGGTCTCCAAAGTTTCTCTTAGTAAGGGCATCATCAATCAACTCTTGAAGTTGTTGAAGAATCCCTAGCTTTCCAAACTTGGCAAGCACCATCTCAAGAAGAGGGCTATCCTCTTTGATGCTCTAGGGTTAGGTGATTTTCACTAATAAAACCCTAAGTTGTTCTCCTACATCTTCAACCTAAATTTCTGAGTTATGTACATGTTGTAAATATTATTGTTAGCTTAGTTGTTGTTAATTTCCAGTCTTATGTTATTTTCTGAGTTATTTTGTATTATTGAAAAACTTGTAAAAAACCTAAATTCTGAGTTTTTCTGTGCTAAAACCTAACTGCAGAGAACCTTCTAACCCTACGACCTCCTCTTCCAATCCTCTTCTAACCTTGCCCTCTCTCCCATCTAACTCGGTCTCCCATCCACAACCATTGTGCACCCTCGGATCTCCTTTTTCTTCCCTCGCTGACCTCCTCTCTGAGTTCGGGTCTGCTGCCCTTCTGTCTCAACCTAACCCTATCCTGCAGCGTGCTCCTTCGTTGTTGCAAGCCCTCCTTCTAGCTCGGTATCCTCCACTCCATCCTCCACCATCTTCGCTCCTCACACCAGCCTCCTCGTTGCCTTCCTTTTGCACCCTCGGTTCTGCCTTACCCTGTCTCCCTTCCACTTCGAGCCACCTCCTTTCATCCTTCTCTTCCACCTTCGGACCCCCTCTACCACAACCCGTTGCTCCTTATCTCCCACCTACCCGAGCCTCCCTTCTCCCTTATCTCTCCCTTCCACTTCCATTCCCTCTACCCTCTTCTCCACCTTTCTTTTGGCTACCCTTCCACTATCCATCCTCCACTTCCCTTTCCCTTCATCCCACTCCTTCGCTGGCCCCTTTTCTTCCACTTTCATCCCCAGTGATCCTCTTTCCTTACCCTAACACAAGTCTACAATAAATATTGCAAACCCTGTGTGTTATCCTTTGCCTTCACCTGCCACACACACAAACAGAAAACTGAGTTAGCACTTTAAATTTAATTGATAGTGGTTTAATTTTCTAGAGTTATTTTACTTGCCATTAGGGCATTTTCTGTGCATATTATGAGTTTAGTTACTGTGTAAACATCATTCAGAAGTTAGTTTGTTTATTCTTTAAGTTTGATTTTTTTTACAACCTGGAAGGTGGTCCTTTGAGCTCTGATTTGAATAAAATTAATACCTCATTGCCATAAAATATTAAATGCAAATTTCTTTACACATTGAATGATATCACTAGCATCATTTTACTCATTCTTTAGTTCTGTTGCACTGAGTATTTACATACAGATTTGGAGGTTATATTAATTAGACAGTCACTAGATCTTTGTATGTTGAATATTGATTATTGGTGGAAAATGTCTATTGTGTATTCTTTGAGTAAGAACTAAAACTTCCTTTAACTTGGATACCCTACAATAACATTTTGGCTGAGTTTAACTTGATTAAATGCACACTTATACGACAAATTGATTTTACATCTTAACGCAGCTAGTGGTTAATACTCGTTATTGGCATTGAAGCTAGTTCACACTTAATTGGTGATACATATTTGCATTGGTTATAACCTCTTGAATATCGTCATTGATTTACTATTGGCATGATATATATATCTATATGATGAATGTAATGATCTTGGATTGATCTACACTCCCATTGAATGATTAGTGATCCTATTGATCATGCACTTTACCTAACTTGCATCTTCTGACACTGGATGATTAAATGTGTGAAGAACCTGCAACAATTAATTAATGAAAATACACGAGATAGCAGAAATAACAGAACTCATAATCACTTTTATTGATCGCAGGCCACTTCAAGGGGGCAACCTCCTTTGAGCAAGCTCAATACAAATAACTTCACAGTACCTTCATTGGTCTCAACACAAACTTATATACTAAGTCTAGGCGTCAATACCATGTGTCAATACAAACCATGGGCCAATACAAACTATGGATCAACAATTACTACGAGACGACTTACAAAGCATATGCGTCCAACAACAATAAGACAAACTATGGATCAAAAAATACTACAGAACGACTTACAAAGCATATGCGTCCAACAACAATATACTAACAAAGTAAATAGAAGGGTTGACATGGGTTCCTAACAAAATATTATATTATTTTGACTCCATTTAAGCACTGGTCTAACTATAAATTGCATAGAGAACATAGTCTTTTAGTTGTATTAGTGTCCTACAGGTTACATAAAGATACTTCTCCTTGGAGGTTATTGGCTTCCTAATAGAATTGTGACCGATGTGACATTGGGTCACTCTTCTTAGTTTTGCTTATCGGGAACTAGTCCTACTAGTTTGCCCGGTAACAAGGTCAAGAGTTTATGTTTCCAGCCTTGTTTCCTTTGCACTTCTGGCTTATTCTTGTATGGTCCCACTAAACATCGAAATAAGTTTTGAACAATTCCAGTCCAGTCTTTCAGAGGAGCCTGAAAGATGACTGTTATATCATTGATCGTATTTTGTGGAATATATTTTGAATGAAATCTGAGATTTTTGGTTATATTTTTCTTGGCTATGGTTTTCTACATTCATTCATTGAGCTTCTATTTTCTTTACTCTTTTCATTTTTGTTATCACCTATTTTGTACAAATAGATGAAACCTCATTAAGCCGCCAGTGTTGGAACACATCAGTGTTCGCTTCCAGAGTATCTGCGTTTCAAATGACAATAATTAGCCAATTTTGGCTAGTCAGTTTTTGTTTTCAGTTAGAATGACCATGGCCCCACGGGGTTTGTAGTAAGTGTGCTAGTAGTATTTTTTGACTGGCTCAGTCCCCCATGACTTGGTTAAGCAACTAAGGTATTCCAGGGAGTTTTTTCCCTTGTCAATTATGCTTTGCCTGTAGCCGAGCAATAATCGACAAGGTTTTCTCCCGCTTCCTCCAAAGCTGGAATGCTCGATTTTCAAAATTCAGCCTTGGGGGGTTATTAGAGCCCAACTAATGTATATAAGCCTACTAGACACTGTTAGAAAAGACTATGGTCACGTCCTAAGTCACTAGGACCCTCAGAAAAAATTTCGAAAAATTTTACCGGATCCTCCGATTTTGGGTTTTTAATTATTTTTATTTTTTAATAAATTTTTCCATAGTTTAAATGGAAAAATTTCAATTTGTAATATGTCAGTCATCCGGGGTCCGTTTTCAAAGATTGAAGGCTCAAACCTTAAGCCAAAAATCATTCATGAACCCTGGACCAGCTTAGCCTAAGTTTCAGACAATTATTTGGCCTCATAATTAATATTTTCTCAAAAAATCAAAAAATGAGAAATATTAATTAAAATATTCAAAAAATAATAAACTGGGGATAATTTAAATCTCTCCAAAAAAGCCAAATTAAATAAAGTAAAAGTCAAAATGACATGGAACTGAGCACTTATGATGATTGCAATCAACTCCCAGTCATTTTAGTCAGGCATCAGAGCACTGTCAGAGCATCTTCATGAAGAAATTTGCCCTCTCCTTTAGCTTGACGTTTTTGTGATGTGGCACTTGATGGATGGCTTGATGATAGTAACAAGGAGCTAGGGTGGGTGCCTTGCCTAGGTGGAGGCCACCTCCTCACTCTACATCAATGCAAAACTCAAGTTATGGGTAGATCTCACTCCAAGCTTTGATTTTTGGAGTTTGTGATTGGAAATTCAATTTTCTCAAGGTGCCATTTGTCTCTCTCAAGGCAAATTCAAATTAGGGTTTAGGTGCTTGTATTTTGTTATATAAGGAAGCCATTTAGGCTCTTCTCTCATGGAGATTTTAGGCAAGAACACTGTGCCAAATTCTCATTGTAATATTTTTTTATGCTATTGGAATAAGAAGTGACTTTGGAGGTCTATGCATGAGTTTTCAGACTTGGTTCACATTGTCTTGGTGATATCTCTCTCACATCATCTTTTATTTAAGCAATTCATTATTCAATTTATGTTATAATCTATTTTAGAAATATCTTGTTCGGTTTTGCTTGTTTGATCGTGAGGATTTTGCAGGGATCATTCAAGGTGGAGAGTGGCTTGGAAATCAAGCTTTTCTTTGCTCACACAATGGTTTTTCCTCTCTAACTTTTTCTCTTGCAGTTTCTCCAAGTCCTTCTCTTCTCAAAGAAAAGAAACACAACAAAGAGGATCTAGCCTTTCATCCATCAACAAAAAACTATTTCAATCTCTCTTTTGGTTACACCGGTTACTACAAGTGGATCTCTATTTTTCAAGGTTCTATTCTATCTCTTTTCCACTATTTCTAGAAGTTATCAAGTCATTTAAAATTTGTATTTCAAGCTTGCTTGGCTTCTACTAAGTTCGATCTAGGCTTTCTAGCCTTGGATCTACTTTTTTCAAAGCTAGATCCATCTTTTCAAAGACTCATATTTAAAGATCTAGTTTCATTTTCCAAAGTTGTAAATTCATCTTCTTCTCTTCCAAGTTTTGCCTTGACAAAGTAGCTTGGGATTTAATCCCAAGTGCCACATAATTTTGTGGCTACTTCTCTTTCCCCATTAGCATCCTTGCGGACATCCAACTAGCTGGAAGGTTTTCGGGACTAGTGGTTCTAGTGGTCACCTTGTTCCAAGGTTGATCCCACCTTGTTTGTTTATTTCTTGGTTTATTGCTTGATTTGGCCTTGTCTTTTTCTCTCCCATTGATTTTTCCTTTCATTGCTTGTTTGCCTTGGAAAACGTGCATTAATTCTCTCGAAAAGCGTGCATATTTTCCATTTTTTAGCTTGTTGGTTTTTTCTGTGTTTTCCGCTTTTTTTTCAATTCTGGAATTTCTGGAAAAATATAAAAAAATTCGAAAAAATCATTTTTTCTCAAATTTTTAGTGTTTTTTCTCGAAATTCCAGAATTGAAAAAAAACGGAAAACACAAAAAAAAACCAGGAAGCTAAAAAGTGGAAAATATGCACGTTTTTCGAGAGAATTAATGCACGTTTTCCAAGGCAAACAAGCAATGAAAGGAAAAATCAATGGGAGAGAAAAAGACAAGGCCAAATCAAGCAATAAACCAAGAAATAATCAATAAACAAACAAGGTGGGATCAACCTTGGAACAAGGTGACCACTAAAACCACTAGTCCCGAAAACCTTCCAGCTAGCTGGATGTCCACAAGGATGCTAATGGGAAAAGAAAAGTAGCCACAAAATTATGTGGCACTTGGGATCAAATCCCAAGCTACTTTCTCGAGGCAAAACTTGGAAGAAAAGAAGAGGAATTTACAACTTTGGAAAATGAAACTAAATCTTTAAATATGAGTCTTTGAAAAGATGGATCTAGCTTTGAAAAAAGTAAATCCAACGCTAGAAAGCCTAGATCTAACTTAGTAGAAGCCAAGCAAGTTTGAAATACAAATTTTAAATGACTTGATAACTTCTAGAAATAGTGGAAAAGAGATAGAATAGAACCTTGAAAAATAGAGATCCACTTGTAGTAACCGGTGTAACCAAAAGAGAGATTGAAATAGTTTTTTGTTGATGGATGAAAGGATAGATCCTCTTTGTTGTGTTTCTTTTTTTTGAGAAGAGAAGGACTTGGAGAAACTGCAAGAGAAAAAGTTAGAGAGGAAAAGCCATTGTGTGAGCAAAGAAAAACTTGATTTCCAAGCCACTCTCCACCTTGAATGATCCCTGAAAACCCTCACGATCAAACAAGCAAAACCGAACAAGATATTTCTAAAATAGATTATAACATAAATTGAATAATGAATTGCTTAAATAAAAGATGAGGTGAGAGAGATATCACGAAGACAATGTGAACCAAGTCTGAAAACTCATGCATAGACCTCCAAAGTCACTTCTTATTCCAATAGCATAAACAAATATTACAATGAGAATTTGGCAAAGTGTTCTTGCCTAAAATCTCCATGAGAGAAGAGCCAAAACGGCTTCCTTATATAACAAAATACAAGCACCTAAACTCTAATTCGAATTTGCCTTGAGAGAGACAAATGGCACCTTGAGAAAATTGAATTTCCAATCACAAACTCCAAAAATCAAAGCTTGGAGTGAGATCTACCCATAACTTGAGTTTTGCATTGATGTAGAGTGAAGAGGTGGCCTCCACCTAGGCAAGGCACCCACCCTAGCTCCTTGTTACTATCATCAAGCCATCCATCAAGTGCCACATCACAAAAACGTCAAGCTAAAGGAGAGGGCAAATTTCTTCATGAAGATGCTCTGACAGTGCTCTGATACTTGACTAAAATGACTAGGAGTTGATTGCAATCATCATAAGTGCTCAATTCCATGTCATTTTGATTTTTACTTTATTTAATTTGGCATTTTTTGGAAAGATTTAAATTATCTCCAATTTATTATTTTTTGAATATTTTAATTAATATTTCTCATTTTTTGATTTTTTGAAAAAATATTAATTATGAGGCCAAATAATTGTCTGAAACTTAGGCTTAGCTGGTCCAGGGTTCATGAATGATTTTTGGCTTAAGGTTTGAGCCTTCAATCTCTAAAAACGGACCCCAAATGACTGACATATTACAAATTGAAATTTTTCCATTTAAACTATGGAAAAATTTATTATAAAATAAAAATAATTAAAAACCCAAAACCGGAGGATCCAATAAAAAAATTTCAAAATTTTTTCTGAGGGTCCTAGTAACTTAGGACATGACCATAGTCTATTCTAACAGTGTCTAGTAGGCTTATATACACAAGTTGGGCTCTAATAACCCCCCAAGGCTGAATTTTCAAAATCGGGCATTCCAGCTTTGGAGGAAGCGGGAGAAAACCTCGTCGATTATTGCTCGGCTACAGGGAAAGCATAATTGACAAGGGAAAAAACTCCCTGGAATACCTTAGTTGCTTAACCAAGTCATGGGGGACCGAGCCACTCAAAAAATCATACTAGCACACTTATTACAAACCCCGTGGGGCCATGGTCATTTTGACTGAAAACAAAAACTGGCTAGCCAAAATTGGCTAATTATTGTCATCTAAAACCCAGATACTCTGGAAGTGAACACTGATGTGTTCCAACACTGGCGGCTCAATGAGGTTTCATCTATTTGTACAAAATAGGTGATAACATCTGGCTCCAACTGCGGGACGTGTGCTCGATCTGGAAATCATGCAAGGAGAGGATACGAGAACACCAGAATCTCTGGTTTATATATATAACCTGTAAAAACATCTCAACTTGACAAAAAACCTTCAGTAGCACGTGTTATGGAAAAACCAAAATCAACTATATTTTATTTCTGAAAATAAATTTTAAGAAATCTAAAAGAGCAAATGCTTTTTTCTCTTACAAATTAAATATTTTCCTATTATAATATAATACAAAAGAGGAAAATGTTAGGTATAATAAAAAATCCAATGTAACCATTTAACCATGTAATCAATGTAAAAACAATTTTTTACCTCATCTCTGGTTACCAGCCATGACAAGGGCATGCTTATCAGAAAGTGCAAACCTGCTTTGATCTTCTGAATGGGAGGGACGGATGGGAAATCATATGATAGATATTTGAAGTGCTTCCCGATATAGTAAGTCCTTCTGCAAGCACACTCTATCCAGAACAGGATAGGGTGAAGAAAATCAAGATGACAAGGCAGTTCCGGTACCTTATCATACTGATCTAAAAGGCTCTTCTGAAAATAATTTTCCATGAAAGTGCATGCCTCGAAATGTTCTAATGTACAAAAGTCATCCGATGGCTAAGATATGTATTCAACCGACTTTACCCAAACAGAGTCTTCACTGTACTGATTTTTATCCTTGCTGATGCTCATGTGTGGTTCTGACTGCTCATATGAGAAAAACACATGCTCTTCCTCCATGCTCGAATGCTCAAAATTCTGTCAAATGTGGGGGAGTCTTCGTGAATTTTATCAAATTTCAGCCCACATGTATCCTCATGTTCATAAGTGGGATTATTAACAAAATTTCCAAAGGAATTTTGTTCATTGTTAACTTCCTCAGATATGGCATAGATAGGGTTTTCTAAAAAGGTCCATTCATCATTACTAACATCTATGTCATCCATGATGGATTCATCATCACTTATGTCATCCTTCAAACTATGCCTCTCCTCCTCAACTTCATAACAATCCTCTTCAAACAAATGGGTTTCAAAGATATCACAAGGGGCCCAATTTTCCGAAAACTCACTGCCGTGTGGAGAACAAATGGGAGTGTCACCACACATATTACAAACTTCATGGATTTCTTCATGAGTGTCAATCTCTGTAATGGTTTCTTCTAGATATGGATCGGGAGTACATGCACGTTTATCATCACTGAAGTACTCTTGAAAAACTTCACATTCATAAATGTCTTTTGTTTCGATGGCATGAGGAGGGTCTTCAATAAAATTCGGTCTTTGATCAATTTCTTCGATAGGACCATCAGGGATCTGATGGGAAAATGTCATATTTTTTGTAATAGGCAGATCTAACTGATTCCAACTTTCTTCAGGAATATCATAAGTATCACCTACATAATTCATGCACTCAGGCTCGCTTGATGAAGACTGATTAACAAACCCTTCAGAAAAACCATACTTCGGAATATAACATACAAGATGACAAGTGTCTTCTTTATGGAATTCTTGGCATGCCCTACAGAATGGTGTGTAAGGTTCAACCCTGAGAATGCCACGGATGTCCCCCACATTATTAATGAATTCAGGCTCGCTTGTAGCAGTGTTAGGACCACAACCCTCAGGATAACCATGCTCTTGAATATAGCATGCATAGTAGCAATGAGATTCCTCGTGGAAGTCTTTGCATGGCCTACAAAATAGTCTATATGATTCAACCATGTTAGCAGCCTTTAACTGATTAGGAGGCCTTTGTTCGTGATTGGGCATTTTTCTCTGCCATGTTGGTTTTGCAGAAAATGTTCTAGGAGGTGGTGGGGGTTGAGTCCTTTCAACATTAATGACCCGATTCTAAATTTCTTTTAATTGTGCCAAGTGCTTTTGCTCAACTTCTTCCATATTTCTTTTCATTTCCTTTTTAATCTCTAGCATCTGCTTTTCATAAGCATCCTTCATAACTGATAAAGGATCTTTGACTTTGGTTTCAGGAGCTTTTGAAGGGATTGCGGATCTAGAGTAACCTTGGATGTTCGATTCTGAAGACTACATGTTTCTTTCAATTTTTACAGCCAAATTTTGAGCTTCAAGTAACATTGTGGGTTCCTTGTCCCTTATCTGATACTGAATCTTGCCACTTAATGCTTCTATGTAAAAATCCAATAAGGAAGCTGCAAGAGGTGCATAAGTGACAGGGATGGAATTAGATAATTCTGTGAACTTAGCGTTGAATTCATCCATAGTTTCAATATCTGACTTCTTCATGCTGGTCAAAGATGCCACTAGATGTCAAGGTTCCTTTTTACTCCCAAATTTGTCAAGGAAAGCAGTTTTGAAAGTTGCTATGGTGGCGAAAGAGTTGTTTGGCAAATTGTCATACCAGTTTCCAGCTTTACCATCCAAAGATAGAGCAAAAAGGGTCATGTATACATCTTCATGTTTGTCAGTGCCCCTAACATAGGAACCACAGTGTCTGGAAAAGTTTCTGATGTGTTGCTCAGCAGAGAAAGAGGCATCAATGCCAGTGAAAGTCATGAGTTTGTCAATGGCCTTCTCAGGAACCTCATGGGGTTGACCTGCTATCTGAGTAAAGTTGAGCTGAGTAAAATACTCACCCATTGTGGAAAGGAAACAATTATTATTTTCAAAATTTTCTAAATTTTCTTGAAATAAAAGATGGATGTCTGAAACAGACTCAGATCCAAGTTCTTCAAGTAAACCTTCAGAGTTTCTTCTAGTAGAATACCTTGAGGTGTTTACTGACAGTGGAGTCTCCAGGTGGATTCAAGTCTAATTTCGGAGAGTGATTTGACTAAAAATCTACCAAAAAGGAAAATAAAAGGCAGTGGAGTTGCCAAACAAATATCAAATCTATCAAAAAGGTAAAACAAACTAGAAAAAACTAAGGTCGTCCAAGAACAAAAAGATTTGTCCCCAGTAGCGGCGCCAAATATGTTGTCCGCCGAGATGCACACCGGCAACGGAAATCTTTCAAAAGCTGTCTCCCTCACTGGAAGTGGGGAGAGGTGTGGCCTTGGGGGCAAACAATGAGCTAGGTATTGTCACCTAAATCCCAGCTCCTCCGTTTAGGCTAACTCCTAACGAAGCCAAGGGGGGTAGTCCTTACAAAGAGTTTACTATGGCTCTTATGTTTAAAATGTTTTTTGGTGTTGAGTGATACGGATGGGTGTTGTTTAGAAGTTTTTTTTTAAATGAGAGAGATCACAACTTAAGATAACTTGAGCAACACAAAGATATACTTGCAAGATTTTAAATGAAACACAACTTAACTAATAAACAAAGCATCCACAGTTTAAATAAAAATAAATGCACTTCAGATAGATAAATTGAAATAATTAAAGGACCAGTGCCTTATCCAATGGGTAAAGGAGTCAAAAAAATAAAGTGCTTGGATGCTTGATACAAGAGTTCAGTGTGTTCGTGAGATCGTTTTGCAAGTGCTCTTTGTAAATTTTAAAAGTTTTAGTGATCTTTGATTATTAAGGCTAAGGATACTTCCAACCGATACGCGAGGTACTGGAAGTCTGTCGAAAAGATAGTATCAAGTGCCTCCGTTCAAGGACATGTCGGGCCACCCAGTGCTCTAGCCAGGTCGCGCAATGCTATCCAGCAAACTAGAGGCTGAACATGGAACCCCGGCGCCCCCAACTAGGAGATTACCCACCGAACTTCTTATTGATCAACTCTGGATTGGTTGGTTGTGGGGTGAAAATTTTATTATGTTATCAAAAATTAACAAATCCAACACCTTTCTGAATACTAGCCCAACCGTTTAGGGTTGGCAGAGCATATGGATGTTGGATAGCAACGAAGATAAATTATTAAAGGGGGTGGAGTTAGAATTTTTTATTATTAAGAGCACACAATTCAACTCTCCGACAGAGAGCGCTCTTGACTTTGTCTTAAGACAGAAGTTCAAGAGACTTAGCTAAACTATATGCTTGATGCAGGTATATGCAATGGGAATGTTTTCTGATAGAGAGTGCTCTTGACTTGTGTTATTGCAAGTTTAAGAGACTTTGGTTCTTTGTTAAAATAGAAGCAGCTTATAAAGAAGAACACACGTGATAGCTCAATAATGATAAAAGAAATGACTAACTAACAATTAGTTTCTAAGTTGCAAAATGGAAGCTAACTAACGATTAGTGTTCTAAAGCGAAAAGAAGCTAATCTAGCAAATTATTTCTAAGTACATGAAAATAGAAACTACTCTAAGATACCAAAGCAAATCACATCAAGAGACCACAAACCTCCCCAGGTGGGGGAAGTTGGAAGTGGGGGCTTAAAAAACCCACTCAAACTTTTATTGTAAAATTACAAGTGCTTTTGGGATTGAAACCCTTGAAAGAACTTTTGAGAAATAACTTAAGTGAAATGAAAACTCCTATGAATTTGTAAAAAGAATAAATGGTTTCTTTTTTGGTTTTGGATCCTTGTCTTTGGATCTAGTTTTGCTTGCTCTTTCTTGCGTGGTTTTGCTTTGGGTTCACCTGTGAGTAAGAGCTCTAAACAACAACTAGTAAGAGTGTTAGGAAACCAAACTTTTACCTATGATTCAAAATGATGAAGTGAATAACAAGATAAATGCCCAATGAGATGAAATAGGAGCCCAAAACAGTGAAATGAGACCAAAAATCAGACCTTGGAAAAGACAAGACAAGCTCACTGTTTTTTATGTAAAACGCACGTTTTTCAGCGAAATTACTTGAGATTTTTTTAGAAATGAAATTTAAGGGTTTTTTTTAATATTTTAGGCTAATTTCTAGAATCTGGAAAATAGCAGAAAATCAGTAAAAAATCAGCAAGTACAAAATTGCACGTTTTTCGAGTAAAAGTAAAAAAATAAAAAACAAAAAACAAAAATTTTGAAATGTTTTTTTGAAAATTTTTAAATTTTCAAACTAATTCCAAGAATTGAAAATTAGCAAAAAATTGAAAAAATCAGTCAAAAAACAACAAGCCTAAAATGGCATGCTTTTCGAGAAAAACACCAAAAATTTGAGAAAAAATGATTTTTTCGAAATTTTTTTGAATTTTTAATATTTTTCTCGAAATTCCATAATTGAAAAAAAACGGAAAACACAGAAAAAACCAGCAAGCTAAAAAGTGGAAAGTATGCACGCTTTTCGAGAGAATTAATGCACGTTTTCCAAGGCAAACAGGCAATGAAAGGAAAAATCAATGGGAGAGAAAAAGACAAAGCCAAATCAAGCAATAAACCAAGAAATAATCAATAAACAAACAAGGTGGGATCAACCTTGGAACAAGGTGACCACCAGAACCACTAGTCTCGAAAACCTTCCAGCTAGCTGGATGTCTGCAAGGATGCTAATGGGGAAAGAGAAGTAGCCACAAAATTATGTGGCACTTGGAATCAAATCTCAAGCTACTTTCTCAAGGCAAAACTTGGAAGAGAAGAAGATGAATTTACTACTTTGGAAAATGAAACTAGATCTTTAAATATGAGTCTTTGAAAAGATGGATCTAGCTTTGAAAAAAATAGATCCAAGGCTAGAAAGCCTAGATCTAACTTAGTAGAAGCCAAGCAAGCTTGAAATACAAATTTTAAATGACTTGATAACTTCTAGAAATAGTGAAAAATAGATAGAATAGAACCTTGAAAAATAGAGATCCACTTGTAGTAACCAGTGTAACCAAAAGAGAGATTGAAATAGTTTTTTGTTGATGGATGAAAGGCTAGATCCTCTTTTTTGTGTCTCTTTTCTTTGAGAAGAGAAGGACTTGGAGAAACTGCAGAGAAAAAGTTAGAGAGGAAAAGCCATTGTGTGAGCAAAGAAAAGCTTGATTTCCAAGCCATTCTCCACCTTGAATGATCCCTGCAAAACCCTCACAATCAAACAAGCAAAACCGAACAAGATATTTCTAACATAGATTAGAACATAAATTGAATAATGAATTGCTTAAATAAAAGATGAGGTGAGAGAGATATCACGAAGACAATGTGAACCAAGTCTGAAAACTCATGCATAGACCTCCAAAGTCACTTCTTATTCCAATAGCATAAACAAATATTACAATGAGAATTTGGCAAAGTGTTCTTGCCTAAAATCTCCATGAGAGAAGAGCCAAAATGGCTTCCTTATATAACAAAATACAAGCACCTAAACCCTAATTCGAATTTGCCTTGAGAGAGACAAATGGCACCTTGAGAAAATTGAATTTCCAATCACAAACTCCAAAAATCAAAGCTTGGAGTGAGATCTACCCATAACTTGAGTTTTGCATTGATGTAGAGTGAGGAGGTGGCCTCCACCTAGGAAAAGCACCCACCCTAGCTCCTTGTTACTATCATCAAGCCATCCATCAAGTGCCACATCACAAAAACGTCAAGCTAAAGGAGAGGGCAAATTTCTTCATGAAGATGCTCTGACAGTGCTTTGATACTTGACTAAAATGACTGGGAGTTGATTGCAATCATCATAAGTGCTCAGTTCCATGTCATTTTGACTTTTACTTTATTTAATTTGGCCTTTTTTGGAGAGATTTAAATTATCTCCAATTTATTATTTTTTGAATATTTTAATTAATATTTCTCGTTTTTTGATTTTTTGAGAAAATATTAATTATGAGGCCAAATAATTGTCTGAAACTTAGGCTAAGCTGGTCCAAGGTTCATGAATGATTTTTGGCTTAAGGTTTGAGCCTTCAATCTCTGAAAACGGACCCCAGATGATTGACATATTACAAAATGAAATTTTTCCATTTAAACTATGGAAAAATTTATTAAAAAATAAAAATAATTAAAAACCCAAAACCGGAGGATCCGATAAAAAAATTTCGAAATTTTTTCTGAGGGTCCTAGTGACTTGGGACATGACCATAGTCTATTCTAACAGTGTCTAGTAGGCTTATATACATCAGTTGGGCTCTAATAACCCCCCAAGGCTAAATTTTCAAAATCGGGCATTCTAGCTTTGGAGGAAGCGGGAGAAAACCTCGTCGATTATTGCTCGACTACAGGCAAAGCATAATTGACAAGGGAAAAAACTCCCTGGAATACCTTAGTTGCTTAACCAAGTCGTGGGGGACCGAGCCACTCAAAAAATCCTACTAGCACACTTATTACAAACCCCATGGGGCCATGGTCATTCTAACTGAAAACAAAAATTGGCTAATTATTGTCATCTGAAACCCAGATACTCTGGAAGTGAACACTAATGTGTTCCAACACCGGCCGCTCAATGAGGTTTCATCTATTTGTACAAAATAGGTGATAACAATTTTCATTTTCTACTTACATGCAGCACTAAAAGAACTACATTTCTTGGACAGAAGAAAGGAGAACTACATTCAGAAATGAGACATCCTCAACTAGTTTCGATCCTCAAGCTAGGATCATCTTTAAGAGGTATGAAGATGATCCTAGCTTGAGGATCGAAACTAGTTGAGGATGTCTCATTTCTGAATGCAATACCTATAAACCTCCTGAAGATGATCCTAGCTTGAGGATCAAAGCTAGTTGAGGATGTCTCATTTCTGAATGCAATTCTCCTTTATTCTGTCCATTTACTACTACATAAAATACAATGAATTGAATTGCTTGTTTTATTTGTTAAGGTTAATTTATCTCTTCACTAATTTTTCAGATTTATTCCTTTTTTAAGGTTCAGTGCCCTTCTCTTTGTCTCAATTAGATACCAATCTGCCCTTTTGTTTTGACATATCATTCAAATGATAAAAAGGTCAAATGATTCATCTTCTTGGCTTTAGATTCTTTTTTATTCTGTTTTATAAATTGCAACATAACAAACAAACAAAAACACAAAAGCAGCCTTTATGTTCATTTTCAAACTTCAGAGTTCAAGTTCTTGTGTTTTAGATAAATACTTAGGAACAAAAGGCATGATATATGAAAACAAAAAGGGGGGTTATACCAAAATTCAAAAGGGCTGAAAGTTGAAACATCTCTCATTTTTTGTAGATGCTTGAGTTAGATTGCAATCAGATTTCAAGGAACGTAAGCATTGCATATTCATTCTTGGAATAAAAGGTGATCACGTCTATTTATGGTTGGGACTTTATCACTCTCGATCTATTCTTTGACAATGAATTTCTGGCGTGCTCTCTTTCCTAGACACCATGCCATCCCACCAGACCTAGACACCATGCCATCCCACCAGACCTAGACCCCCAGGCCATGTTCTCCCACACAACCTCCCTTTACGACATTCCCGAAACAACCCCCCTTCTACATCCCCTCCCCCCCAACTCATGCCACCTTTTCTCGGACTGGGACATTAGGAGAGCAGCCAAAGTTTGAGCACCAACAGAGCAGCAGACGAGGAAGGCCTCCAGGCCGAATTCCTTAAGCATGGCATCCAATCTCCTGACTCACATATTGCTGACTTATTTTAATTTAACCATGTGGTATGTTCAGGTTTCCCCCACTCTTGGACCAGACACATCACTCACCCTATTCACAAATCAAGAAGAATTCAGAGCCAAACAACTACCAGACTATCATAGTGGGACATACATTCTTCAAGCTTTATGCCACAGTCTTGCATCAGTGGTTGTCGGATGAGTTGGAGAGGCGACATCTGAAGGCTAAAGGGCAGGCTGGCTTTTGACCGAAGTACCAGACGACTATTCACATCTTCACACTCCGAGCCACGATTGAGGAGGCTCACCATTGCTGTACAAAAGTTTACAACTGCTTTGTAGACTTTCGGAAAACATTCAACACAATACCAAGAGATGCCCTATTTCAGAGACTTCGCGGCATTAGCGTATCTAAGACCCTCCTAGTGGCCATCATGAGATTGTACGAGTCGGTTTTGGGATACCTCGGGATGACACAGGACCTTTCTGACTTCACTTAGAGTACCATCGTTGTAAAACAAGGTTGCCCCCCTCTCGCCGACCCTCTTTGGGATCTATATTGACGAGCTGGAGTCTTTCCTCCACGAGCACATCTAGGAGGGAGATGATTGCCTTCTCCACCAAGTGTTGATCTCTTTGCTTCTTTTTGTTGATGATGTGATCTTGTTGGCCTCTACCGCTGAGTGCCTACAGAGACAACTTGACAAGTGTGAGGCAGAGTTCCATAACACTTCAAATAATAGAGTGGTGAGACCTCGAGTCTCCCCTCAGCCCGCATCCCCAAGAGATTGACAGATATCATTGAGATCGGTTCGGAGGTGCCGAACCATACATCCGACCTCACATCCTCACAGTGGCAGAGGGATTAGCTCCAGACGAATTCAAAACAGGGACCTCCCACCCGTCAAATTGCCTCCTAGCCCCAACTAAGCAACCAAAGATCTATTTGAATCTTTTTCCCTTCAACATAGGATGGTAGGAGAATGCTTCCTCGCTTCTACATCCCCCCCCAAGGTCATACAGACAAATCCCACTATGGTACCTGAGGGCTCCGACAGCGAGACAATGCCCCCATCACCTTCGATCATCAGACTCAGGAGACCTTAACATCACCGGCCTCATCTCTCTCTCTCTCTCTCTCTCTCTCTCTCTCTCTCCTTATTGACTGGTATCGAGTTGTCAAGTTTAGTCTGGGACACTCACTTTGTACTACAACACCTATGATATTTTTATGTTGCTTGTTGAGAATTCGCAGGAGTAATCTTTGGAGACAGAATTTGGAGTTTGCTCTACGGTAGGTTCCATGATGTTGTCAACGTTTTGAGCCCACCGCAGTGGCCCTTCGTCAGGACAACATCATGGAATCTACCGCAAAGCAAACTCCAAATTCTGTCTCCAAAAACCTATGATATTGTTACGCATTTTACTTTTGTTGGCTACGCGTAGTGATTAGCTTAGTTAGATACTTATCTAGGCGGTACTTTTACTCATGTATCTTTCTTTATATTGCTTTCAGCACTCTCCAGGAGTTGCTTTCGCACTCCCACATTGTACTCTTACTAGATGTATCCTCTAGTCCCATTGACCTACATTTGTGGTCATTCAATGGACATAAATACAATTATCTTATCTTATCTTATTCACTAATTTTGAACATAAATGCAAACAGATATCATTCTATACTAGTTTATTTGAGTTCCAATCACAAAGCCATTTTAGGCAATTCTCATGCAAACAGATCAAAGGGTGAAAGGGGTACTAATTCTCAATTCACTAATCATCCACATTCATTTTCACAGTGAATGAAAACTGTTCAAAGATTCAAGTTTCAACGCAACAGATTTTATGAAACTCATGTGACATGCATTAAGGTCTTAGTATTTATTACTACCCTTGTGTCACTATGCAATCAAATCAAAAGCTGAAGGGGTTTTATGGCTTTTATCTTTTCAATTAATCAATTGTAAACATGTAAAATGAATGCTTCCCACAATTTAAATGCCAATGAAATTTAGTATTGCAGCTACTGCTTACATATAGTTAGCAACTTAGCACCAATAATTTAATTTGGAAAGCTAATAAATTCCTACACTTATTTCTTATTAAAACAGAGTTGCAATGCAATTAATCACAAGAGGCAATACAAATGTGGCTCAGAAATCAAGGTTAATCACAAATTAGGTGATGTGTAAAGCGATAGATACAAAGATTGAAAGGTAATCATATATTGATTCAAGCAATATTTGGCCCAATTTGACACAACATTTATTGAACACATTATGCATAGAACACTTGTTTTGTCATAATTACAATTGATTCCTTTTGATCTTTAGTTGGTATGATGTCATATATCAATCTAAGGCCAGGTGATCATATCATTTCTGATTAAAACAATCTTGCATTTGCACCATCTGGGTTGCTTAGATTGGCTCACATATTCATGTCAATAAAGGGAATGAATTAAGAAGCCAACACATTTAAAGGACAACCTGTCAAATTATTCACAAATAGCGCAGGGTTAAATTATTCACAAATAGCGCAGGGTTAATTATTCATTTTCGCACATCTTCCTATGCATAACCATGCACATAGCACTCATCACACACATTCATCTAGTGCATGATTCACACTTATAGTTGGATATTCAAGTTGCATGATTCTTCATGGTTGGCTTGTTTCATCTAATTGGGGTTATAAATACCCAGGGGAAATTCAAAAAATTTAAACAAAACCAGGAATGGTTGTCCCTAGTATGGTCGCCAAAATATGTTGAGTGCACAAATGGTTCTCAAGCAAGCAACATCTCGAACCGCTCTGTGAATTGATGTATAGGTGGCAAGCTGCTTTATTCTGCTCTAGCATGTTAATGCTTATGGTTATACAACTTTTATGGTATGAGCATGTTTCATGATTCATCTTCATTGTGCTATCTAATTCTACATACTCATGATTTGATTTTAACAGTTAGGCTAAATTGCGTGCTATATCAATTCTGGTTGCAGTGATTGGTTCTATTGGTTTTACTTTTAAAGTTTTACCTGTGCATTTATTTGAGAGCTCTGTGGATGACTTGTTGGGCTTATTTGGGTGAAAAGCAATTTTTTCACAAAAGGCCCTAAGGGCCAAGTTGAGAAAGCACCACAATGGTATACCTTCTGTACATGGTAATCAGTGGTAAACAAACAATATGTTGCAACACCCTCCACATGGTAATACCACATATTGCTCATGGTAATAACACCTCGTAACTTTCAGCCGTTGCTTGTTGGTGTTTGATGTTGCATGGCATTTGATATATGGTTTGGGAGTTTGGTAGAAATTTGCATGTGGTATACTCCACAGCCCACCACCAACACATTCAAATCTTACCTCAGCTAAGCATTTATGTGGAGATCGGCCATCATTACCCTGTAATGTGCTCCAGGATTTGTAGACTGCTGTGACCACTCAGCTGTTTGACAACTTGCCTCTCTCATACCTCTCCTCCACTAAGCATTTAACGTGGTCCGTGTGACATTCATTCTCCTTGTCTCCTATTTGTTGATCTTCATCCAATAATTGTTATCACACCTCGCCTTTTGATGACCTACTCTACCCCATGCAGCTCATGTTCACTTGGTCATTTGGCCCTATTCATTCCACTGGATTTGGGCTCTAAGATTATTGTTGGAATCCATTTTTCTTGCAGTCCTGCAACAGTTTCTAGCCTGTATATATATCATTGCCTTGGCTTTCTGAGTAGAACAACCACTAGTGTTTGGTCTTGAGATTTGGTTTGAAGTGGTTTGGGAGGAGATCGTGGAATTACTTGACCACCTGGCCTCTGCACTCTTCTCAAGTAACTCTGCAAATTGTTCTTTTCATTAGTTGTTGTTTGGTTACTTGGCATGGGGTCCCTTGCCTATTAACCTCTGTTATCCATCGTCCCTATCCAGGTCGTGCAGTTCAGTGTTTATGGTTTTGCATTGCCCTAGATACATTTATAGTAGCATCTTGCCTTGTTTTCGAGCTCACTAGCTAGGGTACAAGCACTGTGCTTTGTTTGCAGACCAGTAGCAGGTGTGCAGCCCTGCTGCCTCCCATTCGATCAACCATGGCCTCTGCTCATCTTTTGGCTTCTCATTTCGAGTCTATTGTTCATGGTTAATTTGTTTATTTCCCATTTCAGTGTGGTTCATTTCAAGATAAAAAAAAGGGCAATGGTGAGCTATGCTCAACAAATACCAATCCCTTGGTTTACATTCTATTAGTCTTGCAGCTTCACCCATTGCATGTATCTTGTGGCTGCTCGAAATGTCAATAGCCCAACACTACTTCATTTTGGTAGTTGGTTGATCAGCTTCATCACTGCATATGCAACTCAGTCATGCTTGGTCTCTGCACTATTGTCGAAGTCTTGTGAAAGGGTTGCCTCTTTGCTTGTTTTTGGTCCAGCTCGCATTCTGTTATAAGTTTAGTTGAATGGCCTCAAGCCATCATCCTATTGGTCGAGACACACCTAGGGCTTGCTTTTCAATTCTGGGGATATGGGGCTTCACCCCACCGTTGCATTTTCAACCTAATTAACCCTTTGATCATCTTCCTCGACCCATTTGCAAAAACAATTGGCCTATGCCTGCAACCTCTTTGCTCATTGCACATTTGTTTGGCTACTGTACATGGCTCTCTTGGCTCTAGTTTTCCCTGGCACTTATTACCAGGTGTTTCAAGCCTGCATTTTATGGTTATTTGCTATTATCCATGAGCTCGGTTCAGCCTATTTCAATCTGTGGTATTATCATAATACACAGGTCATGGTTTAGGTGGTTCCTCTTCTTATATTTGATTTTGGTTATAAATATTTTGGATGAGCAGGATAAGCCCAGCTCTCTGGTTTACCCTGCCCTCTTGGAGGCTGCAACCTACTTGCACAATGGGTGGCTGCAGTGATGCACCCCCTTGTGGGTGGTGGCTGCTACAGTCTGCCCACAGGGACGGCTGTTGTGTTACACGTGCCCTCATGAGGCGGTGGTTGCTACAGGCTGCCCATGAGGCAGTTGCTGGAATACTCACCCCCTTGGGCCCGATGGGCTGTGATGCAGACAGCTTCATGGGTGCTGAACAATAATAAACAAAATACTCTCCCTTTAATAATTTTCTTCCTGTAAAATGACTCGTGCTCCTTGCAAAATAATTCAATCTTCCTGCAAAATAATTCTTAATCCTGCAATATATTTTAAACTCTATACAATTATATCTCTTTTGATATGTGATTATGCAAGGAAAGTGTTCCCTTAGCCTAAATGTTCCTCGAGAAAAATATAGGAGAGTTCTCAACTCTCTGCAATAATATCTCTTTTGATACAGGATTTATGCTCAGGAACTTTTACAGACATATGTCAGGCCTGTTTGAGCACAACAATTTGAAAGGAGATCACCAAGGAAAGGGGAAACTGATGTGAGGGGTGGACATAATCATAAAAATCACAGCTAAATTCACATTTTCAGCGAATATATCTTCATTCTAGCACCTTGTAGTGAACACTTTGATACAATATACTAAATTAGTAAATACTGTATCTTTGCAGAACCAGCCAAAAATAGAAAAGGGAGGGACGTATCCAAAAATTTGAGAGTAGTTTTCGTTATGATGCAAAATAGCACTATTCCCTGTACAAGCTACCTTTCTTATAAGAGCAACAATACTCCTTGTAGAGGCCGATCTCAAAATCAAACATCTAGTTATGGAGTATGGTAAAGAACTGTTGCTTCTGTGTAGGAGCTCCTTCACATGCATCTCACACTCGAAATATATGAACACTTGTCAAATTCTGCTAAAGTACCTCCGAGTTTGCTTTTTGTTTATAGATACTTAGCTTCTTAACTGTAGAATAGAGACAACCTGTGGATTAAGTTTTAAGTTTGTCTTTAATTACCTGATCTTGAAATGGAGCTGGCACACGGTAATTATGACTGTGTATTTGCTTTCCTGGCCATTTGTCAATACCTACAAAGAAAAAGAAGACATACATTTAACTTCTAGCCAAAGATAGCAGCAACCATTGATACAACCATGAGTAAATGTGGAAATAACTGATTCAATTGGCACGTGGTCATAACAATTACATCTACTGAAAACACTGGAGTCAATCAATTTTATTGTTTCGGTGTTTCTCAAGGCTTTAAACTGCACTTGTAATCATGTTGCTGTTTAATTTTGCTTGGGACTGCATATTTTCTATGCCTTCTCTGGTTTCTATTTATCTTTCAACGCCGTATGTAGGCTTTTCCATCTTTATAATTTGAGCTATTATATCGTTTCCTAATTGCTTTGTTGCTGTTTAGATCATGTACCAGAGATATTGACTGTTGTTCTATAACCATGCAAGCATACAATAGAGAAACGTTAGTCAAGACTCAAGAATAAGAATAGTTTCCACTGGGTGGTAGAGCTCTTATATATTACTCCCAAGCATAAGCTGTGAATAGCTCCAAAAGTAACTGTAGCCGTAGCACTATGTTCAAGTGAGAAACCAAAAATAAAAAAGCCTCCCTTACCTGCCCAACCAGGAATATACAGTTCTCCAAGGCATACTATATACTATATAGTATATAAATGCTTTTGTATAATGTGAGTGAGCAAAGCTTCAAAGAAATTGACTTGCAAACTACAATATGCTCTAATATGGAAACTTTGTATCTGATAATCCCGTTGCCTTAAATTTGACTTGCTTCAATGAATATATTGTGTATTGCATTGATGTCAAAACTACAAACCAGAAATTGCTGAAAAGGAAGTCAATAGACAATATACATAAAATAAGAAGTCTTGATCATTGTCTGTGGCAGTTACTATTCTCTTGAGAAGAGGATGTAAAATAATCTTACAGGTCGCAGTTACTATTCTCTTGAGAAGAGGATGTAAAATAATCTTACAGGTGGCAGTTAATGAGATTTAGGAACTGTCTTTGTAGGAAAATTACAAAGAGAAACAATGAATCCAACAACTATGCACTGTTTTGTTCACAAACAGATCTATCGGCAATCAACAAAAATCAAGAATGACATTAATAAATCAGATTTTGAGAAAGTTGGACATGGACATACTCTGCACAGTCTTGCATTTAGAATGATTATAACACACACACAACATAGTTTTGTACTTAGAAGTGAGCCTTAGCCTGTTCAAGGCACACACTGTCAGGCTCATGCCATGGAGTTCATGTTTATACACTCCCATCGAGTTTGCAGCAAGTGAGAGAGTAGACAATATCCACTTCCAGGAAACTTTAAGGTACACAGATACCCTTATATGAGTCTTCTATGGCTAATACTCTGCCATTATTGTGATATAAATGGCTCTAAAAATAGGTGTTAGTAGTTGCAACCTTGAATATAATGGTATTAATCTCTGAGAAGAGGAAAAAGAGCCCTTAATAGTCCCAGTGGAACCTAAATCTATATGCAAACAACCTCTTAGTGAGAAAGCAGGATGGATTTTGTGGGCCCCACTAGACACTAAGGTAGGGCCCTTCCCAGGATCAGGATTTACCTATCCACCCATTTCAAATACCACATTTCAAACAACTTAATAGTGGGGCGAAGTAGCACTATGCCGTTTGAGTGCATTCAATATTGCATCTTTATCTAATGAGTAAAGCCATATTTAAGTTTTGATTTTTTGGCCCTAGTTTTCCAGACTTTGTTTATCCCTATTTTTCGGGTGGTGATAATATTTGCATTACAGTTTACTCATGTACAACTACCTGCTAGTTTTTACTCAAAATAAGATATGAAAGAACAGCTTTTTCAGCTGAATAGAGTTTAAATCATAGTAGCATAATTCGGCCGTATAGGCATTTCACGTACGGAAATTCAGAACAAATTCAAATTCCCCAAATATTTGGTGTAAGTGTAATACGAATACGGATTCTTAGTAATAGAAAATTAAAGTTTGAAAACCAATTTAAAATAAAACAAACTTAAACAGTATAAAACATAAATACCATTCAAGTTATACTTTTTTATTAAAATAATTATTAATAACTAGTTGCCGTCACTCACACTTGCCATATGACAGGTTGTTGAATTATATTTTTTTGTTTTTTAAATATATTTGATTTTATTATATAAATGTCTATGTACATTTATCGTATATTTTTGAATACTTGATTAAAAAATATTATATATAAGCAGTCTACTTCCGTATTTTATTCGTACTAGATTTTTTCATTACATATTTTTTCCGTATCGAATTGTATTCGTACTCGAATTATGCTACTATGGTTTAAATATATAGTATACATCAAATCATTGACATTGTATGCTTGAGGATGGCTAGTCATTACAAGGACAAGTTGACAAAGAGAACTAATTGGTTTAAGAATATCAAATTAGTTTTGTTACGGCCTGGTGACCAAACTTTGACATAACTGGATAGAAGTAGCCATAAACACATGTTACTCACATGCACCTTCTTCCAAGGGTTCACAACAGAATTGTACTGAATTTTCTGTCCCAAGCAAGTTGAATGTGATCTAGAGTAAAATCACCACTACTGCAATTGGGTGAGATGTCAAGACTCACAACACTCTACTCCCCCACATCTGGCACTTTTCAGTCTCCCCACTTCCCTTTGTGAACCATGCCCTTCTATCCTTCTCCATCTCCACCTCCTCTCCCCTCTTCTCCTACCCCGAACCACCCTAGTGCCCCGTGCACAACTATTTTCTTTGATGAGGAGTATGTCCACTTCTGTTGCTGTTTTGTATGATATTTCATAGCAGCCATAAGACTGAAAATTCATACAGTTAATATCCATGAAACCTCTAGTTAAGAGGCAAAATTTCTGTTTCGCATTAAAAATCAAAGCCCACAGAAATTTCTACAATAAATCGGTCAATGGGACTCAAAATTACAACCAACGTAAATACACGGTGGGAATGTGAAAGCAACTCCTATCACTATTCTATCAAAAGCATAAAAGAGCTAAATAACTAGCCAATAGAAATAAAAAGTAGTGCATATACAAAATCACATCAAGCATAAAATGCAATATCAAGGCCTGGAACTAGAAGCAAAATGAGGGCCGAGAGAAGAAGAAGAGGGCTCCCCATCATAGTAATCAATCACCAGGAAGGGGTCAATGCATTGTCTAATGATGTCATCTTGAGAATACCTGGAGCCAAGGGGAAATGAGTGTGTAATCCCAAGAGGAGCCCTAGATCAAAAAGGTCCATCAATCCTAACATCCAAGGTCAGGGGGAGGAATCTTCGAATGGAAGACTACCTACTCAAATGGAACTGGAGAGTAGTCCTTTCACCTTTGTGCATGGTGAGTCCATCTCTAGGACCTCTTAGAGTTGGTTTATTTGTCAGCGTACTGAGTGTTAATTTTTCAGTGCAGCAGCGAGACCCATTCTCAAAGAGAATGGTACCCTAGTCAGTTAACTAGGGTTCCTGGTCAAGTTAACCAGGCAGAGTAATGTGTAAGACCCTAGAAGGTACCCTAGGGCCCCCAGCTGTCTCCTGGGGTTCTTGGTCGAGGACCAAGCAGTTGGATGCCATGGCAAAGTCCCTAGCATGTAGCTAGGGCCCCTATTTGTCTCTAGGGTATTCTGGTCTGGGACCAAATAGTTTCTTGGTCATGAGGACCAAGCAGATCCTGCAGGTTGAGACAGAGACATCCTAGGTCCTGCAAAAGGTTGATCAACATTCAGTCTAGGACTGAATGCTCAGCTTGAGGCTGAGGACCATTCTCTGGGAGAATGGAGAACCTGGTCATGGACCAGATGGTTGATCAACATGTCCCAGTTTGGACTGGGAACTCAGCCCGGGGCTGAGAGCCATTCTCTGGGAGAATGGAGGCACCTGGTCAGTTACCAGGATATTGACCCAGTCTGGGACTGGGAACTCGGCCTAGGGCTGAGAGCCATTCCTTGAGAATGGAGGCACTTGGTCAGTTACCAAGATTATGATATGTGATGTCCTCTTCTCCTAGGTCTTCGAGATGGTTGAGTTGGTTGGTCTTCTCAAGACACTGGCCACCCCTTGTGGAAGCTACTAACATTTGACCTAAGGAGCAGTTGAGAGGACCACATGATCACATCATCTGTGTGAACCCTTCCTTATACAATGATGATGGACTTTCAATAGTATATGGAACTTTTGTACATTTGAAAGAGAGATGACTAGTTGAACCTTTCCACCTTGGGTGATTTACTTTTGGTCTTTTAGTGTTGTGGTACCCTGTCTTTGATTTGTGGTAATTAGGGTCATTGACCCACCTCTTATTTATACCACTCTTATTGTTTTTGATCTTATGGGCACTTTAGATGTTTGACCACTTTCTGAGGTTCTTTTATTTATTTATTTTATATTTTTATTTTTATTTATTTTATATTTTTATTTTTATCTTTTATTATCTTTTATTTATTTTTATCTTTTATTTATTTTTATTTTTATATATTCTATTTTTTTATTTTTATCTTTTATTATTTTTATTTATTTTTATCCTTTATTATTTTTATTTATTTTTATCTTTTATTTATTTATCTTTTATTTTATTTTAAAGTGACCTCTCCCTAATTTAATGAAATAATATTTTATTTTATTTTTCTTTTAATTTTTTCCTAATTCTATGGTTTCCTAATTTAAAGGATTATTTTAATAATCCTTTTATCCTATATATTGAAGTCCTATGTTCCTCATTTGGTAAGTGAACAAAAAAAATAACAACTTTGCTGCTTGACGTCAAGGGTACTAAGGGATTATTGCTGCTGGTTATTTTTACCTGTTGAGGCCGCCTAATTGCTGAAGCTTCTACTCATCTCAGATTTGATTTTTTCTGCCTGTCATCAACTGTTTGAGGTGTACTTTTGCTGTTGTTTAGGCTGCCCACCTGCTATAGTCCCATATCTGATTGGACTGCTTATTTGAGGGTTGACGTGAAGGCTTGTATGCTGCCACTACCCTATCCTTGACCCTGTAGAAGTCCGATCTGCTAACTTCAAGTCTGATCTGTCCTTATAAGAGCCCGATCCATCTGCTGAAGGTTTGTTAGGATCCGATCTGTTCATTTAGGGTTTGGTTGAAGCCTGATTTGCCTGCTGTGAGACCCGGTCTGCTGTGTAAGGTCTATTTGGGGTTCAACCTGATTGGTGAGAGGTCCGATATGATTAATGTGGGGTCTGTTCTGTTTATTGTGATTTTATTGAAGTTCGTTCAGCCTTTGCATGACTCAGCCGTGAGCTCTAGAGTTCTGTCCATCTCAGCCATGAAGCCCTAGGGCTTGGTTAACCCTGCTGTGTACTCACTTGAGGAGGCCGTGAGTCTCTTTGGTCTTGATCTGACTGCTGACTATTCATTGGTGAGGGCTTCAGCTTGTATGGATAACTTGGACTAAGTTCTTAAGTTATTTGTTGATGCCAAGTCTTATTTTGCCTAGATCTAATTGTTAAGACTTACCTATGGTTCAGATTGTTTATTTTGCTGCCAGATCTATTTGTTTATGTTTGTCATTAATCACCAGTGACCAGATCTGGTGTGCTGAGAGTTACTTATGGTCATTTCTCTTGTACTGAGATTTTCTTGAGTTCATATCTTTTGTGACCTTGTTGACCTCTATTGTGTTGAGTCTTGATAGAGACTGTAACTGTGCTTTTGATTGTCATTGACTACCACTACTGTTGCCTACAACCTTTCATCTCTCTCTTTCTGGTTTGTACTACCCTCTTGTAGGGTCTGATAGTTTCCAGTTTTGACTGGCCTCTCTGAGGCACAGTGTTTATTGAAAGTAAGTAACTCTTCTGAGTATTTTATAGGAAGGGTTCCACACACAGGAAAGTATCTTCTCTTTTATTATTTATTCTATGTTACATGCTGCTGAAGATTAACTTAGCACAGTGACCTAACGGGTAGTGTTAAAAGTACTTTAACACAGTGACCTATGAGTGCTAAAGTCATGAAATTTATGTTATGATAGTTTTTACTACTGCACTGTTTAATATTCGATATTTGTAAATGTTTATTAAATGTATTTTCTGCATTAGAATACGATGAATTGTTATTTTTCTGTACAAAACCCTAACTTGATGAAATTTCAACATGGTATCAGAGCATAGGGCTTGTAGCTAACTCTGTTTTGCAGGCTATCAGAGTTTACATAGATCCTAAGATAGGGTTTTGAATTCTTACCAACTTATTATTGGCTGGAAATGAAAGATGTGGCAATAAGCTACTAATCCATATGACAGCAGAAAATATATGATGAAGTTAGCAGGCTGCGAACTTCCTTCTCTAAAAAGAAGCATGTCAAGTATTACTAGCATTTTTATCTCAGGTATGTATCTCTGAGGTGAGTAAGGAGACAGCCTAAATCTTTATATGACTTGATCCCTACTAATCAAAAGCTTACATGGTCATAGTACTTTCTAGCAATCTTATGATCCATTGATCTGAATATGTAAGTGTAAAGATTTTTTAGTATCCATCCATGCATGTAATTATCATGATCTGATTTCTTATATCTAGGACTGTGATCTAACCTAGATTGTGCTAATGAATGATATTATGATGCCATTACACACTTGAGAAGTACATGTTTAGTATGATAACAAGATCAAGATGCACACTGTGAGTTCTGCATAAGGGCAAATATAAAGAGGGTAGAATTTTTCTATCCCAACTAGTTTTGATTCTTTAATTTGTCATGATGAAACATATGGCATGTTATATGATCTTGATTGATTCTAGATAGTTATCTAATATATATGAATGGATGCAAATTCAATATTGATTATTGCTGACTATGAAGTTGAATATTGATGTGACTTGCTCTAATAATAAGTTTACAGATCCTGCTTATGCACAAGTTAAGTGCACAACTACAGAGGGAGCTAAGTGCTCAGGTACAGAGGGAGTAAGAAACTCCACAATTTGCAGGATCAAATATTGTATTCTCCCATGTGTCAGCAAAAAGAGAATCTATCATATTGTTTGTGAAACAATTGGGAAGATCAGAGATCAAGAGGGAGCCATACGTGCTCTTGAATCCCCATCAGAGTGGGAGTGCAGAAAAGAGGTAAGGGATATGACCTCTCAGTGGTATAGATATGAAAGTGCGAGAAGCACCAGTCCATGAGACATCTCGTTTAGAGAAACAGAGGGAGAAGGCCAAGAAGCCTTCAGTTGATCTCATTAAAGAAGCCTATTGAGAGGCTTCAAGGGTGCTCTAGTAAGAGCCAGCCATATCACTAATTCAGGATCATTCACTTATGTGAAGGCAGCCAAACATCAAGTTTGGAAAGATGCTGTGATAACAGACATCCTATTGACATTGGATAGTGATTCTCAGACAGCAAGGGAAGCCAGTTGTAACTTCCAAATGGATCTACAAGATCAAGGTATTTACTGACATTTAGAGCTACTTGAAGCTCTCAGAAAATCCTGTATTCTATAACAGGTTGTTTTACCATGACTAGGACATGGTACAGTTGTCAGATGTGTTGACTAAGCCCCTGTCTTCGACAAGCTTAGTGCTGCTGAGAATGCCTCTCTTGCTGAGAGGCAGTGTTAATTTTTCAGTGCAGCTGCGAGACCCATTCTCAGAGAGAATGGTACCCTAGTCAGTTAACTAGGGTTCCTGGTCAAGTTAACCAGGCAGAGTAATGTGTAAGACCCTAGAAGGTACCCTAGGGCCCCCAGCTGTCTCCTGGGGTTCTTGGTCGAGGACCAAGCAGTTGGATGCCATGGCAAAGTCCCTAGCATGTAGCTAGGGCCCCTATTTGTCTCTAGGGTATTCTGGTCTGGGACCAGATAGTTTCTTGGTCATGAGGACCAAGCAGATCCTGCAGGTTGAGACAGAGACATCCTAGGTCCTGCAGAAGGTTGATCAACATTCAGTCTAGGACTGAATGCTCAGCTTGAGGCTGAGGACCATTCTCTGGGAGAATGGAGAACCTGGTCATGGACCAGATGGTTGATCAACATGTCCCAGTTTGGATTGGGAACTCAGCCCGGGGCTGAGAGCCATTCTCTGGGAGAATGGAGGCACCTGGTCAGTTACCAGGATATTGACCCAGTCTGGGACTGGGAACTCGGCCTAGGGCTAAGAGCCATTCCTTGAGAATGGAGGCACTTGGTCAGTTACCAAGATTATGATGTGTGATGTCCTCTTCTCCTAGGTCTTCGAGATGGTTGAGTTGGTTGGTCTTCTCAAGGGACTGGCCACCCCTTGTGGAAGCTACTAACATTTGACCTAAGGAGCAGTTGAGAGGACCACATGATCACATCATCTGTGTGAACCCTTCCTTATACAATGATGATGGACTTTCAATAGTATATGGAACTTTTGTACATTTGAAAGAGAGATGACTGGTTGAACCTTTCCACCTTGGGTGATTTACTTTTGGTCTTTTAGTGTTGTGGTACCCTGTCTTTGATTTGTGGTAATTAGGGTCATTGACCCACCTCTTATTTATACCACTCTTATTGTTTTTGATCTTATGGGCACTTTAGATGTTTGACCACTTTCTGAGGTTCTTTTATTTATTTATTTTATATTTTTATTTTTATTTATTTTATATTTATATTTTTATCTTTTATTATCTTTTATTTATTTTTATCTTTTATTTATTTTTATCTTTTATTTATTTTTATTTTTATATATTCTATTTTTTTATTTTTATCTTTTATTATTTTTATTTATTTTTATCCTTTATTATTTTTATTTATTTTTATCTTTTATTTATTTATCTTTTATTTTATTTTAAAGCGACCTCTCCCTAATTTAATGAAATAATATTTTATTTTATTTTTCTTTTAATTTTTTCCTAATTCTATGGTTTCCTAATTTAAAGGATTATTTTAATAATCCTTTTATCCTATATATTGAAGTCCTATGTTCCTCATTTGGTAAGTGAACAAAAAAAATAACAACTTTGCTGCTTGACGTCAAGGGTACTAAGGGATTATTGCTGCTGGTTATTTTTACCTGTTGAGGCCGCCTAATTGCTGAAGCTTCTACTCATCTCAGATTTGATTTTTTCTGCCTGTCATCAACTGTTTGAGGTGTACTTTTGCTGTTGTTTAGGCTGCCCACCTGCTATAGTCCCATATCTGATTGGACTGCTTATTTGAGGGTTGACGTGAAGGCTTGTATGCTGCCACTACCCTATCCTTGACCCTGTAGAAGTCCGATCTGCTAACTTCAAGTCTGATCTGTCCTTATAAGAGCCCGATCCATCTGCTGAAGGTTTGTTAGGATCCGATCTGTTCATTTAGGGTTTGGTTGAAGCCTGATTTGCCTGCTGTGAGACCTGGTCTGCTGTGTAAGGTCTATTTGGGGTTCAACCCGATTGGTGAGAGGTCCGATATGATTAATGTGGGGTCTGTTCTGTTTATTGTGATTTTATTGAAGTTCGTTCAGCCTTTGCATGACTCAGCCGTGAGCTCTAGAGTTCTGTCCATCTCAGCCATGAAGCCCTAGGGCTTGGTTAACCCTGCTGTGTACTCACTTGAGGAGGCCGTGAGTCTCTTTGGTCTTGATCTGACTGCTGACTGTTCATTGGTGAGGGCTTCAGCTTGTATGGACAACTTGGACTGAGTTCTTAAGTTATTTGTTGATGCCAAGTCTTATTTTGCCTAGATCTAATTGTTAAGACTTACCTATGGTTCAGATTGTTTATTTTGCTGCCAGATCTATTTGTTTATGTTTGTCATTAATCACCAGTGACCAGATCTGGTGTGCTGAGAGTTACTTATGGTCATTTCTCTTGTACTGAGATTTTCTTGAGTTCATATCTTTTGTGACCTTGTTGACCTCTATTGTGTTGAGTCTTGATAGAGACTGTAACTGTGCTTTTGATTGTCATTGACTACCACTACTGTTGCCTACAACCTTTCATCTCTCTCTTTCTGGTTTGTACTACCCTCTTGTAGGGTCTGATAGTTTCCAGTTTTGACTGGCCTCTCTGAGGCACAGTGTTTACTGAAAGTAAGTACCTCTTCTGAGTATTTTATAGGAAGGGTTCCACACACAGGAAAGTATCTTCTCTTTTATTATTTATTCTATGTTACATGCTGCTGAAGATTAACTTAGCACAGTGACCTGACCTAACGGGTAGTGTTAAAAGTACTTTAACACAGTGACCTGTGAGTGCTAAAGTCATGAAATTTATGTTATGATAGTTTTTACTACTGCACTGTTTAATATTCGATATTTGTAAATGTTTATTAAATGTATTTTCTGCATTAGAATACGATGAATTGTTATTTTTCTGTACAAAACCCTAACTTGATGAAATTTCAACACTGAGATCTATCTTGGGATCTAGAACTGGAGCTCCTCAAAAGTCTTGTGGAGGTTGGCCGAGTCCACAAGAAATCTGAGGTCTCACTAATCGAATGCCTGAAAAGATTTGGACTAACTTGGTGTTTGAAGAGGTTTGGGCATTAGCCTATTGTTTGCTACCATCATCACATAGAACAACGGGGAAGAAAGAGATGATTCTCCCTAATGGTATATGGCCAAGGTGGTGCACGTAGGGTATGTGACCTTTGTCCTAAAACCCCCCCATAAAAAGAGCCATGCATCTCTATTCTACATAGCAGAAGAAGGTAGAGACAGAGCCTCCTCAGTCCCAATAGAGGCAATGGAATCTCCCTTGATCTCATAATAATTGAGATATTTGAAGATGAGGTGCTCCTCTGACCCAATCTCCATTGGGTGACAATGGTGGCAAATCCTCTCAAGTCATGGGATGTGGTTATTTATCTCAACCCGAAGCTAATGGGAGTCCACTATGAACTAACCAAGAGCAATCTTGAGGTTGTGAATCTAATGTATGCTCATATATTGAGATCTGATAATAAGGTCGTCCCTCAACTACATAAAGTGCTCGAAACGAATTGCCATCTTGGGACAAAGGTCTTTGGGGGATGAAAGGGGACGCAATCCAAGTGACCTAGATGCCCTACCTGCAGATATCCTCTCTAATCACTTGATTCAAGTCTTTTTTAGATGGTAGAAAGTGATCTAGAGCATCTATAGAGTACCTGAAAGGGGTAAGTCCATTGGTAGAAATAGCCACCAACTAAAGCAACTAAGGAACCTCTAAAAACCAACAATGCCTTTTCCAAGGGGCACCTACAAAAGCAATATGTCAGAAGAGTATAGAGCTAAATGTTTCAAAATACCTAAAAATATGAATTTTGGAATGAAACCTGGAAATTTTTAGAATAGCAAAAAATAACGCTAAACTATTTGTAGAAATACCTCAAAATAGATCCCATATTGATATGAAATTATCTTTCCAACAATATGTAATGGAAAATATGTTGGTGTGAAGGTGTGGACACCAACTTGGTGTTGATGTATATGTAACTTCGGAATGTACTTCACCTATGTATATTGTACTCCTATAGAGATGGTATTATTCCTCTATACGGAACTGTCATCATTTGTATTGACAAGTGTCACAAGTATCGTAACTTGCTGTGATGGGTTATTAGACCACCAAGTGTGGGGTCGGCCCTGATTAATGTAACCACGGGTTATTAGACTCTTCTAGAGAAGTCGGCCCTGCTAATTTATTAGGCAAGTCAGGATAAGTATAAATAGAGTGCGGAAGGACTCTATTTGATCATCTCATTATTCACTTCTACACTACTCGGAAAGTGGCGCACTAGTGAGGAAGGAGGAGTAGCTGCTAGGAGAAGACTATCTCTTTTACTTGGGTTGTATCATTGCTCTTTCTATCTCTGAGGAAGTTGTGGGGTTTTTCACTTTTATGGTTTTCCCCAGTGAAACTCTGTGTGTCTATTGTCTCATGTGATTGCTTGGTGTGATTGATATGCATTGTTATACTTGATATGCTGTACATGTTATTCTCTCAGTAAAGATCCTAGAGTATATTGAATTAATGCTCAAAATCTAACACTTGGGCCCAAGACTTTCCATGCAATAAGTAGACGTTGCACTTAGACAAGTAGTTTGTCTGTCACGTACCACATAAAGCAACACTTCTAGAAAAACAAGCTCTATTATGCAGCTTAAAGCCCTATCCAAAGATTTCATTTTCATTTTCCACATTTGTCCTTTGCCTTTGGGATAAAACTTGTGTTGCAAATATCTCAGATTTCTCCAAATATTTCCAAGTTTTTCATGTTGCTGATTTTGCCAAATTTTTCTAAGCTTTTCAAGTCCAAGTTTGTGCTTGTCAATATTTTCCGGACCCTTGGAGATATGTTCCCTGAAACAATATTTGCAACATAGCATACAAGATTTTACATGATAAACTTTATTCTATTGAAATTTCACCTTAAAGTAACTAAGTTCTCTACTCTAAGGCTTCCATATAGCCTTACATCCTTCCTAGGCCCTATGCCAGCCCTTCTAACTCCAACAGGTATCCTTCCTAGGCCCTATGCCAGCCCTTCTAACTCCAACAGGGATCCCCTAATTCATTTTCGACATTTCTTTTGCTGGGTGCAATAGTATAGTCATTAATCATTGTCTCAAACTTAGAAGCTATATTCAGGATCTCAAACTTGAGCAATATTTTAATATTCCAACATACCACTTTTTGAGATCACAATCTAGTCATTCAATGCTTTGTGCTTTGTTGTCTAGGGCACATGGAAACCAATAATCAAATAGCCATTGAAATTCCAATGAGTAATATTATAAAATTTCTCAATATTACAGAGTAGAAACTCTGCAAATTTGCCAAGTGTTTCTCGAAATCACTAATTCACGAAATACACATTAGACCATGGGCAGAATATAGAGCTGCATTGCGAAGTATTGGTTTAAGTCCCAATAGAAATTTGTTGCCTCTTCACAAATTTTTACCCATGCCCACTGCATAGCAAATAAGTTGCATTCCAGCTTTGTTTTCAAGCTAGAGGGATGACTAAATTGGGCCATCAATGGTGTTAAGGGTTGAGTTGATAAGTCAAGCTGTTCTCAAGAAAAGAGTGCCACCAACAGCAGAGTTACCATACTCACTTGCACTTGTGAGAATGCCGAGTATGGCATTTGGCCAAGTACTTGGCTTGCTACTCGGCATACTTACATTGATCAAGTATTTGACAGTCAATATTTGTTGTACTCACGAATATTGAGAAGTACTTGCCATACTTGGCTATCTACTCCCCATAGTCAAGTTGACAAAGTATTGGGCGGTCAATAATCACCATTCTTTTCATGCATGAATATTTTCCCATCTTTTCCATACTGCCAAGTTTGATGAGTAAGAGTATGTTGGGCACCCTAAGTCACCCGCCTCGGCATGTACGAGTATGGCAATTGTGACAAAAAGAGGGAAAACACGGGGAAAACAACATCAAATTATCAAATTATTACAATCAAAATTAAGGGCCAAGCTCAGTATCTTCTAACACAATGTCCAGGATCAGGATCCTTTATCATTTATGTATAACATTCAATCATATTTTTCAATCATCCCCTCCGGCCAAGAAGGTCTATCGGAGAAAACAACCTATTCTACTCAGAATTTCGTTTTGAAGCCCTCTAGTCTAGGATCTCCATTATAAGCTTCCCTAGTTTGTTGAGCTTTTCAAATGTCAATGGCTGCTTGTGCTCTCATCAATTATTGCATTTATGGCTGCGTGCAGACTAGATAGGAAAGCCAATTTGATTTGTCAAAAGGACATGTGCATTAGTTGATGAAATTTCACCAACATTTGCAAACAAAATCTTACATCGCCTTGTTCATATTCGTGTTCAAATTTAGCGCAATGAAGTTCCAGACACAAAAGAATATGACAAAATTTGCCATTATATTTGGCAAAGATAATTAAGTAAATTTTGTTCTCGCTTCATAATTTTTAAACCCCCCCAAAAATAAAAATATACAGTGCTTATGATAACTACAAATTTGACCTAAAAATATGTGGAAAACATGTAAACACGCCATTTCTTGTTCAAATACATGTCTAGATTCATATATTGTTCACAAACTATTATATTGATTTGTGGCAATTAAATTCGCTGAATCTGGCAAATTGCTTCAGATTCGGCAAATTTCTTTTTTCTTCTAAAAAAATTATGTGACTAACACAAAATCCATGAATTGCTGCATAAATCATAGAGCACCTGGGATTTCTGCAACTTTGGGCTGGGTATAATGCCCATTGCACACAACCACAGCATCATAGACCTCCTCCATCACATCCGTTTTCTCTGCATTAGACCTCACAATCCATTGATTCTCATTGTTGGGATTCCTACCCACATACTCAACCTCTGTCCTGAATTTGATGAAGCTCAACAGCCCAAACTCTGCAGCAAAATCTTCAAGATAAAGAGCCACTTCCTTATGTCCAGGGAACCTTCTGCAGTCCCTCCCTTCCACTACCTTAAATGGGTAATCCATGAAACCCATCACCTCACGTGGGATATTAGTCCTCAGGGATAAGTACATGCTATTGTGGACAACTGTACGAGCAGGATCCAGTCCCAGTGGATCGGTTTCCACATGTGGGTCATACACCCAGGTACCACCTACATGATCGGTTTGTTCAAAAACTACAATTTGGTGTCCCTCTCGGTTTAATTCCCGGGCAGCTACCAGCCCAGCTGCTCCTGCTCCTATCACAGCCACTCTACAGGCCTTGTTGGGTTCATCGTGAGCCATTGCTTTTAGTGATTTTCTTGGGGGTCTCTGGCAGAAGTGATTGAATGTGTGGCAATAGTGAATGAATTTATGGTTGATTAGAAGGAGCGATGGGAGAATAGCTGATTGCTGGGTAATGTGTTTGGATAGGAGTGACATCATAATGGAGTAGTATTAAAATAATGATTCCAGAGATGGGAATCTGTGTGCTCTTCCTTTCCGTTACAACTCTTTCCATTTGACAATTGATGGTAAGATGCAACAAGAAAACGTGTTTCTTTGGGTTCTTCTTGTATTGGCTAAGGTTTCGATCTGGTTGAAACTAGTGCCTTGGAAATTCAATGTATTCACGTAATTGTGTTGGGACTGCAATCCAATTGAAGAGTAAAGACCTGATTTTCGAAGGTTGTTTGCTCCATTTTGATATCGTTTAATTTAAAATATGTTTTCAAGAAATTAGAGGTGTAATTAAAACATTTAAAGTATCATTACATTTGAACAATTTTACCATGAAAGTTATGAATATTAATCCTCTTATGTATTTATAAATGTAACTAGTGAGACTCGCAATAGTCAACTTAATCCATAAAGCTTCTTAATTTTATTTTTTAATAATTAAAAAGAGTTTTTAAAATGTATATATAGAAAATTATCTTACCATTTAAAAATTTCAAAGGAAGTGATCTAAACAATCAACACTTTAGCCATGTCATTTGTGAACAGGTTGTATTTTTTGATTATGCAAATTTTACTTTTTATTGCAGAAATGAAACCATATCCTTTAATAACATTTTTACATTTCGAATATACAATCTCAAAATTTTATATATACAATTCCAATAATAACTTTCTTACATTTGGAATATACAATCTCAAAATTTTATATATACAATTCCAACAACAATATTATATATAAAATATTTTATTTTCTATTTTTATTTTTAACTTTTCATATTATTAAATATTCAAAAATTTATATATACAATTCCAATAACAATAACAATATTACATTAGATATAAAAAATTTTATTTTTTATTTTTTATTTTTTACTTTTCATAACACTAAATATTAATAATATAATAGTTTTTCTATTTCAATTTATTAATTTTATTTTAATTTATCAATATTATAAACTTTTAACACATTTCACTTTCCACTAATCTCATTTTTTTATACTTGAGGGATGAATAATTAATATGCCATTCAAATAGAAGAAACAAAAATTAAGGTTTTGTTTTTGAATTTTAAAAGAATCAAAAACTCAAATGTGTGTATCTTCCAATATTATTTAACTACATTAAAATTTGTGTTTTGCGTTTTGTAATTCATTTTAATATATTGAAAAAGGTTGTTTTGAGTTTTGTAATTCATTTTAATATATTGAAAAAGGTTGTTTTGAGTTTTGTAATTCATTTTAATATATTGAAAAAGGTTATTATAACTATGGTTGATTGTGAAAATTTATATATTAATAAAATTCTAATAAAAATAAATTTATATTAAATTTTGTTTTTCATATAAATTTATTTATATATATTTGTATGTTTATGTCATATTGTTTATTTTATTTAATAATTTTTTTACCTTTTATTATTTAGATGAGTGTTTATATTTTATTTTAATTTTTTTACTTCTCTTGTTTATAAAATAATAATGATAATAATCTAAATTTAAGGTTATATTTTAGTTAAATATCAAATTGATGTATGAGACTCTCTTGTTTCTAGGATAAGAGAGATTTTGACTACTAACCTTTACAAAGATGTAACATCCCTACTTCTCTTGTTTATATCTCCTTTAAGAGAGGGTTTATACCATTGTAGTTGGTTACAAAACTAGCTCATTAGATGTTAACTAAATGATAGTAAAATTGATAACATCCCTTCAACATGAGATGAAGTTTAAAATTGATTATTTCTTATTCTAATCCTTTGTCATCTCTTAATTTCTCCACCAGCTTTGTATATTTTTGGAGGATCCACAACAATAACATTGTTCAAAGTTTCACGACACTTATAAAATCAATTTGGACAATACACTTGTTTCATCCTCCTGCAATTTAGGAAAAACATACTTGTTAATCCAACTCAAATTCTAAAATATAAACACCTATCAATGTAATAATAAATATCTATCGAAATAATGAATGAGAACTAAAATCCTGAAAAGGATCATGATCAATAGAGTTGTGAAGGAACTATCGTTTTTAACGCTTCACAGATCGAGAGCCCCGGTTCCGAGCGTCTGATCGATCTGCGTAGCTTGCACACTCTGCGGATCACGGTTTGGCTGCCCTGAGCATCGGGCCTCATAGTTCAGCTTCCCCTGCCGATCGTGATTGGCTCATCCTTGGAGAACAACAATCGTCGATCGGTGCCCTCTGGCGAATACATCCGTGCCCCTAGCTGATCTCACATGCGTTTGAGATTGGTTTTGGGGCTAGTGTGTTTCCATGGGGTCTAGTGAAGGCGGACGTCCGCCCAATCCACCCGCAGCCAAAGCAGAAGCCTTCAAGAAACTGATCAACGCATATGGGAAAAAGCCGGTGCTCCCCCAAGTCCCCAAGTTTGTTAAGAAACTAGATGAGGTACCAACAATAGCCCTCCCTCCGGATCAACCAATGAAAGTAGTTGTTTCCTTGGCAGATCGAGCATTGGTGGGACAGTTCTTAGGGCTTTGGCCCCGACCACACACGACGGACAACTGGATTCAAAAAAATTGGAGGCCACTAATCTCTGCCAATGTAACCTGCTACGCAGTAGGTAGAGGCTTCTTTCTATTTGAATTTATTTCAAAAGATGATAGGGATTTGATCTTCAGAAGTGGCCCATACTTCATGGGACTGCAAGGACTATATTTAAATCGATGGACACATGATTTTGATCCTTCCTTAGACGTGCCCAAAGCAATCCCTGTATGGGTTCGATTGCCCAGTTTACCGATCCACTGTTGGAACCCCTCGTCTCTAAAATCAATAGGGAATGGATTAGGGAAATACATAGGTCAGGCATATCCGAAGGGTCAGTACTCCTGTGCTCGAATCTACGTGGAAGTGGACTTAAAAGCTGATCTACATGAAGTCGTCAAACTCACCGTAAGAGAATGGCATCACTTCCATAAGTTGGACTATGAACAGTTGCCATTTAAATGCAGAAGCTGACATGGTCACTTCCAAAAGAACTTCCCAAAGGCTCAATCAATTCAACAAGAAAAAGAGGCACGGGAAGGATGGCAACTAGCAAAAAGAACGAAGGCAAATCCAAAAAATTATCTCAAAAAAGATGGCAGCACCCCTAACCCGCCCATACCCAAATATGGAAAGGAACGGGAATCTTCAGAGGGAAAACTATCGATAGGGAACAATTTTGAAGTGCTAGGAAGCCAAGAACTGGAGGCCAGTGTTCTAGACGATTCCTCTGAAAAAAGCATAAAGCATGCAGAGGTAGAAAATCAAGCAAATAAGGAAATAACGTCCTCTCAGGAACAAGGTGAAAAAAGAGACAGCCTTGAACCAGAAACAGAGGAAGAAGATATGAAGGAAGAGGAAGGAGAAATAGAATTATCTCAAAACCCCATTCAGCAAGGTACTCGTGGAAGGAAATCAACAAAGGAAAGAAGAGAAAGGGATACTTACAAAGAGAAGCTCCAGGGCTCCCAACCCACTTTGGAAAAAATGTTAAACACACGCAGTGCAAGACACCAGGGGCACCGCTCCAAAGGGGCCACTCCCAATCCAAAAAGTAAGCAATGAAGGTAGTCTTATGGAACTGTAGGGGATTGGGAAGTAGAACAAAGGAAGAGTCGATGAAAGACCTCCTTCGCTTATCAAGCCCAGACATTCTACTTATCTAGGAGACTAAAATGGAGGAACTAGCCTTCCTCCAAACTAGTGGAATTTTTTGGAAAAATGGACATGGAATTGCAGCCAGTGCTGAAGGAACCTCCGGTGGATTAGGCACTCTGTGGGACAAAGACAAATTTGAACTATTGGCCTATGACATTTGCATCCACTAGATTTACACTAAACCTATCCATAAGGAGTTAGATCTCCAGATCTGCATGTTTAACATTTATGCTCTGAATCTTATATCAGAAAAAGAAAAAAAGAAAAAAAAACCTGCTTGAACCTCATTCGAGACTATCTTAGAATTCACCAATTAGAGAATATCGTCTTGGCTGGAGCCCTAAATGTCACTCTGTCCCTAGAGGAAAAAAGAGGGGGGTCCATCGTAAGAGACCAATTTCGGGAAACGGTGGAAGATCTCATCCACGAATGGGACCTTAAGGACATTAAGCCCTCCAAAGGTAATTTCACTTGGATGAACAAGAGAAAAGGCCTCAGGCATATCGTTACTAGATTGGACAGATTTCTTGTCCACGGCTCCTTCCTCCTTCTTGGATTGGATATCTACTCTAAAATCCTCCCCTTCAAGGTATTTGATCACAAACCTATCCTTTTAGAAGTCTCCAAAAATAAAAATTTGGGGCCAATTCCTTTCAGGTTCAGCCCGTCTTGGATCCAGAAGGAAGGCTTCCAAGAAATTGTTCTCAGAACTTGGACGAGACCAGTTTCAGGATCGCCCTTCTATGTATGGGAAGAAAAGATGAGACGCCTCAAACAAGAAATAAAGAGTTGGGCCAAAAACATAAAAACCCCATCACATAAGAGGATGGAAGCCCAAATTCAATTGGAAAATCACCAAATTCTGTTGGAAGAAAGTTTGATAACAAGTGAAAATATGGAATAGGAATTGGAACTCCAAAGGAAGTTCCACGCTGCATGCAGAGAGGAGGAAGACTATTGGAGGCAGAAATCTAGAAGCCTTTGGCTTTAGGTAGGCGATAAGAACACCAGTTACTTTCACAAACAAGTTGAAGCAAGGAAGCAGTACAACTCGGTCAAAGAAATTCATGGCCACAACCAGATCATAAATGACTTCAGCGAAATCAAACATGTTGCTCACATCTACTTCAAAGAGCTGTATTCAGAAAATAGTCAAGCTCAGGGTGAAAGAAGTAAGAAGATTATTGAATTGGTCCCAACCCTTGTAACGCAGGATATTAATCAAAAACTTACTGCACTGGTAACCAGTAAAGAAATCAAGGCAACATTGGGAAATATGGAACCGGACAAAGCCCCTGGCCCCATCTCCAGACCTAGCATAAAATCTGATCAATGGACCCCTCTCCTCGACAAGTTAAAAAACAAAATCAACAATTGGGGAGCAAAGTGGCTCAACAAAGCTGGGAAGATGGTCTTGATAAAATCAGTCTTGATCAACATTCCAATATTTCAAAGCTCAATTCTACTGGCCCCAATCGGGTTCATCAACAAGATGGAAGCAATCCTAAGAAGATTTTTATGGAAAGGAGGTAAAAACAGTGAAAAAAAATTGTCTTTGGTCAGCTGGGGAAAAGTCACCAAGCCAATATTAGAAGGGGGCCTCCAAATCAAGGATATAAGAGGCCAAAATCTAGCTCTCGGGGCGAAGCTGCTATGGAATTTGGTAACTGGAAAACTAACATGGAGCAAGCATGCTCTTTGGAAGAAATACTAAACAAGATTGCGCACAACCTGCCTTGATAATCCTCCAAAGGTAAGGAAAGGATCTCCGATTTTTAACATATGTCAAAAAGCTAGTGGGTTCTTCCAACCTCTCTTAAACTGGATCCCAGGGAATGGAAAAAATATTCTTATTTGGGAAGACTCTATTCTTGGAGGGACTACGTTGGACTCAATCTTAAACAAATCCAAACTCAAAATTCATTACAAATCACTCAATATCACCTCCCTTTGGGATATCTTCGCCTGGAATGAGGATAGCTCCAAATCATGGAAGAAATGGAAACTCCCTGACTGTCCAAACCATCTGATCGATGAAGAAAGTACTCTAATATCCTATCTTCAAGGGAATACCCATGTTGTAGCTAAGATGAAGGACTCGCGAGGATGGGGATCAACTTCTGGTTTTTACACAGCTGCGGAAGGTTACAAGAAGATCAAAGCAATCCTGAATGCCCCCGTTAACCCAAATCTCTGGAAAGAAATTTGGAGGGTCAAAAGTCTCCCTAAAGTATATATATTCATATGGACGTTGACCCACAAAAGCATCCTAACTGGAGAAAATCTCACAAAAAACGGGTGGGAAGGACCGACGAGATGCCCATTCTGCTTGCTGTCAGAAGAAACAACCGATCATATATTGATTAACTGCCCCTTTGCGGCAGGGGTCTGGAAACATGTCCTAGGTGCTTGGTTGACTCATATCATTCTCCCAAAGATGGCTTCTTCGCTACTGAGTGAGTGGGCCTCTTTGCACCCCTATTCACCGAACAAAAAAGAAAGGGCCAAGGCCTGCTGGTCAATTTTCCCAAAATTTATACTCTGGGAACTATAGCTGGAAAGAAATGCCCGTATTTTCAAAAACAAGTCCTCTCATGTAGCCCATGTGGCTACGAAAGCTCATGCCTTGTTGGGAGAATGTTTAAACTCTCTCCCAATCCAGGAGAATAAATGTAAATTGAATGGGGACGAAGAAGCTTGGATGAATAAATCTCTTCCCTTCCCTCATATCATTGCCCCTACTACTACCAAGCTGGAAAAATGGGAAATTAGGATGGATATACTAACCTTTAAACTATGGCAGAATTCACTGAAGGGGCATACCCTCTTCTTCGGTGGAGCTTCCAAGGGGAATCCAGGGGAGGCTGGAGGAGGAGGGGTGCTGCTAGGCCCCAAGGATGATATGGAAATTCATTACTCTCTAGTACTTGGTGAAGACACCAATAATGTTGCAGAAGCCTTAGCTCTGTGGCAAGGACTGTATCAAGCTAAGACAAGGAAAATTAGAGAAATTAATTTCTTTGGCGACTCAATAATAGTGATCCAAGCACTCATCAACAAAACAAGAACCAACAATATGAGACTCAGGCACATTCTAGAGAAAATTAATATTTTTATGAAGCTCTTCCGTAGAATTGAATTCTTCCATATTCTACGAAATCTTGATGGAAATGCGGATCTTGTTGCTAATGAAGCAGTCCCTATGAGCAAGGGGACTCTGAAAATCAATGGGATTATTAATACTTTCACCATCCCATAAGAACTGCAGCATTCTAAATTGGAACCATCAAGTTGGATATCATCTTATCTTGGAAGAGGCCAACTTATTGCTAGACCTAAGGAAAATTAACCAACAGGCGGACAAATATTCAGTCGTGGACATCTCAAGTGTGAATGGTCACTATCCCCATTCGATGGATCTTCCCAGTGTCACTCTACCAACCAGACTCTCTCACTCTTGGTGCAGGCAGGACCGAGGACCTCCAATTGCTAGATGCTGAAGCAAATTAAGTTAAAGACCATTATATTATGATGGATGAGTATCTTGGTATTATTGATGTCTCACCTTCTGAGAATAGTGGTTGCTAAGCTGACTGAGATATCGAAATTATGAGTGCAGATAAGATGCATTTGCTATCCAGGTTAATTATGAAGCAGATAAGATGCAGTTGCATCTCATGAACCATTTTCAGATTCTGTAGATCACTTAAATTGATACTCGGGGTTTTAGTTTTGTAGCTGAGCTGAGCTTGATTCTCATGAATGTAGGCCTTAAGCCCTTGAGGCAGATGTGTAACCTTTCCAGTGCTATTGCAACTGGTTTTTTTTTCTTTTTTAATCCAAATCATAACCGTTTTTGTAAAAAACAACATTGTTCAAAGTTTCTTTCTTTCTTTGCTTTTGTAATTATTTCAAGGCAAACCCCTTGGCACTTCCCCTCATTTTAAGGATGGTACACAAGGTATACCTTAGATTCTTCAAGGCACAGGGCCATGTCAATAAAAAGGCTCAAGGCCTATACAACAATATACTCATTATGAGCTCAACATGTCACTTATGGGGAGAGAACCTAGGTGGGGAGGATAACACTCCATCCCACAACCAACCGAGTTAGACCCAATTGACAATATTGTCCAAGTAAATTAGGCTTAATTGATTTTTTATAAATATTTGTTTGATAAAACTATGTTTATTATTGTGAAATGGGCATAGCTCAAGTGCTTTAGAGGAAAGTTGGTATCCTACCCCACTTAGGTTCAAATCTCACCTTGTGACATGCTTGCTCTCTTTGTGACCCAATTGTTCACTTTTGACATAGCATTGAGCCCTGAAGGATCTGATTTACCTTGAGAACCATCCTCGAAATGAGGGGAAGTATAGAAACAAACAGATGAGCATTGGGTTTATTGTTGGAAATTTGCAATTATTCTTGGATTAGAAGGCCAAGATGGAGAGCAATGAGAAGTGTTTATTGCCAAGGTAAAGGTGAGTCGTGTAGAAGATGAGATGGTTTGGTCTTAGAATCCTACTCGAGGAATTTATACCCATTTGGGATATAAAGCAATGTTTGCAAATGATAATCAAGTAGATTCCTAATGGTGGTGGGAGCCACTATGGAGATTAAGATCTCCCTTTAAAGTTAGTATTGTTATGTGTTTATAAGGAACAAAGTCCTAACCTGAGAGTTTCTTCATAAAAGAAATTACCCAGGGCCAAGTAGATGCAATCTATGTAAAGAGGAGGTGGAACTATCGGCCACTTGTTTATAACATGTTCCTATACATGTAAAGTATGGGCAAAAATAAATTCCTTAATAGGTTTACAAAGAGGCTAGAAAGGGGAGTTTATAAAAAAATACTTCGAACCTTGGCAACAAAGGCAAGAATTAAGAGACATTGAGGCCATTTCTTTGATAGTGTCTCGAGGCATATGGCTTGCTTTAAATGTTTATATTTTTTAAGATAGATATATCCCTCCCTTCCAATGTGCTTCATAAATTCATTCCATCTTTGATGGTTATAAGGGTAATTTCATTGTTACGAGTCTAAAACAACTTGTGCACAAGCATGTCAACAAATCGAGAACCTGGGGTTACTTTGATGGTGCCAACCAAGGAAATCCACTTATGTGCAGTGTTATGGGCATTATATTTCTCACTCAATCTCATTTCATAAGTTTTAAAGCATGTATGGGTGGGTGTCTAACAACTATGTTGAATTGTTATCTTTGAAATTACTTATTAAAATTGTAGTTGGAAATGGTGTGGATAAATTTTAAATATTTGGATGAATATAAGGAACGGGATGGGAAATTTGTTCTTAAGTCGTGTTTTTGAAGAATTTTAAAGAATGACATCTATTTTTAATTTAATGTCTTTCTTTTATGTGTTCAAAGAACTTAATTGTCTACTAACATCTGAATGGTTAAGACGTTAATGGGTGGATCAAGTATTTCAAAATCACAGCTCTCAATCCCTGGAATCTTACTATTTCAGAATCATAACTCTCAATCCTTGGAATCCGATCCTGGGACGAGCAATGTTCACATTATTATGTTGTCATATGGATTATCTAGTATCTTTAGCTGTTGGAATATACTTATACAAGGCTTTGGTGTTATTGATAATTTAGACAATTAGTTCATGTTTGCCTCATTTTGTCCAGGAGTCGTATTTTTTAAGAGATTTTAAGATTTTTGGACAAAATATTAATTGTATTTAGATTTTTCGATCAAGGAAAAGGTCCCATGTATCATGTAAATGATGGAAATCTCAACATAATCAGTTGATGAAAAATTATTTTGTTTATTTTTTAGCATCAAGACATCAAATCTTTATAATTACAATAAAATGCTTCTAAATGTATTGAACATGTAATCTATTTTCATCTTAAAATATATATTATGTTTAGTTTATTAACTTCATATTTATTTCTTATATATATATATATATATATATATATATATATATATATATATATATATATATATATGTGAGATTCTTTTTTCACAAGGAAAAAAGCTGTAATTTGTTATTCAAAACTTGAATCAAAGTTACATAATCAATATCACAAAACTGACCACTATGATCGCATATTCAAACTGAACTACATGATAGCAGAAACACAAAAGAGAGTCTTAGGACTTCTCCCATAATGTCCAAAGGTCAAAGTCACTACATCCAACCATTTCTAGTCAACTGATATAAACATATATCAAAAGGCATTTCCAACTCACTGTCCAACATGTCTTAAGATACATATTTGAAACATAAAACAAAGATTACAAAGCATACAATCACTCCAAGGTTGTTTCAAAAAAATAAACAAACATAATGAAAATACTAGAAGATTTGATGACTGACACTATCAAAAATTCTATGATCTCCATAGAATTCATAATAACTATGTCCTTCATCTAGTCCCATAGCTTTTTTAGAGAGCCTATCAACAACCAAGTTGTATTGTCTATAGATATGACTGAAAGATAGACAATTGAAAAAATCTGTAATTCCTTCAATCACCTGTTTCCAAAGAGCCAACATACTGACTTGGAGATTATAATTGTCAACAGGCCATTCAATGACTTTAATGTCACCTACAACCTGTAAGGAAAGAATGTTCTTGTTAAGGGCAAAATATAATAAACCCCAAAGGGCCATTAGCTCAACCCTAGTATTTGTAACTTCACCACACCCCATCCAAAGAAGATATATTTGAGAACATCTTAATTTAATATACATTCCAACACCACAAACACCATTTTGAGATGCTCCATAAAAAAAAACAATAGGATAATGCTCAAAAGAAACCGATGAAGAAAATAATTTGATTTGCCTTTCAACAAGATCGTTTTGAAATTCTCTAGATGCACCAATTTTTTTGGAAATTACCATAAAACTATTTACCTTTGCATTCTCAAATATAATATTGTTCTTGTGTCTTGAAATTCCCCATATAACAAGGAGAGGTAGCTTTTTGTGTCTGCAACACTTAGATTCCCAATGGAGAAAGCATTCTTTGAAGGATAGGTTCATCCAACAAAATGGAATTTGAAGGATTTTTTAGACCTCCATCCAAACTTGTTGAGCAAACCTGCAAGAGACAAAAAGATATCAATAGATTCCTCATTTTGGACACACAAATAAACATAAATTTGGTCCAACTCCCCCTCTTTTGATGATGTTATCCCATGTCAAAATTTTATTCTCCATAACTAACCAACATAAAAGTTTAAGCTTTAAAGGATCCCACCATTTCCATAACAACTGAAACCACCATTTGGTCTCTGCATCCACATAAATAGATCAAATAGCTTCATATGCCAACTTTGTTGAAACTTGACCTATAGTAGTATTCCATGACAAGTAAAGTTGATCCTCCTATTCAGAAAGTCTAATCCCATAGTGGACAAGACCTTTTATATAAAGGTTCCATTCTGAAGCAAAATCACCCTGCAAACCCAGATATTCAACCAAGTACCAGTATTTTGAATCTAGAGGGATTTGCCCCGGTTCTCTTAACATGTGCCATCAAACTAAAACCAAAGGAATAAAGGTACTCACCTAATCTAGGAGAAATTTTATAAAAATCCTCACTACTAGTAAATGGATCTTTTCCTAGTGTAATTTGATGCCCATTACCAACATTCCAAGCCATCCATCTATCCAAAAAAGGCATATTTTCAACCAATCCTTCCAGTTGTTTGAGACATTTGCTAACTTGAGTATGTATGCTTTCACAATGGGTAGACATAGCTTCAATGATTTTGTATTTTACTGTGTAGGTAGTTTAGGTTACTAAACTACCTCACAGTAAAATCCAAAATCATTGAAGCTTACATTTGCTAACGTTTTTAGAGGCTCTCTAAACCAATCAAAAATTGACTTTTTCTTTAAGTATTTTGCTCGGATTACCTCGCTTCACAAACCTTTCCCATTAAATCCATCCATAAGCTTTTCATGGCCAGGGCCTTACCAAAAAGGATTTTTTTATTATTATTCCCCATTCAACAACTTTCTTTGGCAGAGCAATCTTATCCCATTTTACAAGATGGATTCATTCCCTCATTTTTTCCCAATCCACAAGAAACTAAACATTTTCTGCATTATCTTATTCAAAATGTATTTTGGAATATTAACTACTGAAATCCAACAGATTGGGATATTATCCAACGCTGATTTTACAAGAATTAACCTGCCTTCAAGTGATAACCATCTAAAGAACCAGTATCTAGTCCTCTTTTCCACCTTCCTTACGAGCCAAAGCCAATCCTTATTGAAATAATAGTTAGGTTTAAGGAAGTAACCAAGCTATTTAAGACCGGAGTCTAAGGGCTCCATATTGAAAGGGAATACCAACTTAATATGCTCCAAAACTTCATCATCAGTTGCATTATAAATTAAACTAGACTTATGTAAACTAACCTCCGTTATAGATGCTCACAGAAAAACTTAAATAAAACCCGATAGACTCTGATCCATTCCCCAACTTAACCAATGCCAAATAGAAGAACAACATCAACAAACAATAAATGAGCGGTGTAGTGTGGAGGAGTTATCTTAACACCTTTTAATTCGCCTTCAATCCTTGATTTTTCTATCAATATGCTTCATCCTTCAATCACAAGAAAAAAAACAAAGAAGACCAGGGACGACCCTAGATGAGACCTTTATAACTCTTTAAAACTTTGTAAAAGTACCATTAACTACAAAGTTGGTTGAAGTAACACAACCTATCACCCAATTTTATACTTTCCAAATTTAAACCAATCTGATGAAGGACAAGTCTCAAAAAGGTCCAATTGACCTTATCATATGCTTTGACAAGGTCCATTTTGAGAATCAAAGCCTTTAATTTATTTACATTGATCGAATGTAGACTCTCCTGAGCCACACCCACAGTGTCCAGGATTTGTATGTTGAATAAAATTCCAAATTGTTGTTTTGAGATGTCTTTGGCTAATAAAGGTTTGATTCTTGAAGCAATCACTTTTGAAATTACCTTGTAAACCAAGGTTTTTTTTTCAATGAAAAAAAAATACCATTTAATATTAGAATAGTAAAAAGTCTTTACAAAAGATATTTCCTCAAGAAAATATTCCAACTATGCCAATCATAATGTATCAGTACAGGAAAGTTGATCAAAATCAGCATATAGGACAAAAATGCCTCCCAAAGGCCATATAACAAGAGATCACAAAAACAAAAAAACTAGTTCCCAATCGGAACTTATTCAAGGCCAGAGCCAGAACTAAGCACAAAATCGCGCACAAAATTCAAGAAAGCCGAGATGATCCACCGAGCTAACAAAACAGAGGAACAAAGGAGGAATCCCATACAAGATTCACCCAAAAGGAACCAAAAATATAATCCAACAGGATGTTGGATTATCCAGCTAAAAATGTTGACTATTGGTTGTCATTGATGTCAACTAAAGATGATGTCAGGTGTTTGACTGTCAACTAATGTCAAAGAGGATCTCAACCGATTCAGTCTAAGTCATTGATATCAACTGAAGTCAAAGTGGATACAGTATTCCTGCAGAAGTATGAAGAAGTTGGAAGCCACTTTGAAGCAGTATATGCACGAGATGAAGAAGAACATGAATACCGAAAGTATATGCGCAAATAGTGAAAGTGACAGACATGTATGCAACTTTGGAGTATATCTAGAAGTGAATTCAGTATGAATATGTGTGTCGAGGATACATCATGCAAATACAGTTCAAGAAAGAACACAAGTAATGTATCCTACAACATTTGGTCCTTGCACAGAAATCAAGTCCACTAAGTCATACATTCACATGGTAGTAGCCAAGGAGTTGGTTGGACAATGGTACATGTGCTTAAGCAGCCAAGGAGTTTGTAACATACCCTTTTTGCTTAAAAACATTTTAGGTTGGAAACATTATCTTAACTTTTATTGTAAAGTTTTACATTGGACAAGTGTCCAAGGATGACTGTAATTTGCATAATATTTTATTATTAAATAAATTAAATAGGAGACAAACACCTAAGGGGACTGTTGAAAGAGTGTTTACTGACCCACTAGGTGGAATGGAATCTGGGGTAGAAGGCAATGGACAAATGGCAACTTCATGAGGCAAGTAACTGGTTGTTGGTATGGGACAACTCCCTTGAATTGTGGTCTTAGTGCCCTGAAAGATGGGACTGGAGCTTGAGGCTCATTTATTGAAAACTGACCACTAAAGACCTAGGCAATCTTTTTTAAGAGCCATCAAATTTTGGACTGAGGTTCATCACTTTTACCGACGAGGAAATTTACCTTGGGGTTTTTCTGCTTGCACCCAAGAGATTTGATGAGGGGATATGCTAGTTTTTTATCATGGTGTAAGTCTGCCTGTTATATTGTTGAGTGCAAGGTTATACTGCTGAGTGCAGAGTCCTAAAAGCTGAGGAGCAAGTCTTAATAGTTTGTTGCTTATACAATTTTTGAGTGCCTTGCTTCTACACAGAGTTCATCTACCTGGTGGTTCAATAAACAGGCTCGGGGGTCCAAAGGAGGCAAGTAGTTTCGCTGCTTCTTCTGGAGAAGGTTGGGAGGAACGGGCCTCCTTGGGTGTTTGTCCACGCTATCATCTGTTACAGGTTCTAATTGTCTTTTCTGTTTCTAAGTAGTTAAATTATTTTATGTAATTGTTGATTTAGTATTCATAAGTTATCATCATACATAAGTATTTGTTTTGAATCATGATCTAGTCATGATTTTGTGTAATGATGATTAAGTAAATGAAATGGTTGAACAAATAACTTCTCTGTATTTTTCCCCATACTGTTTTCTGTATAGTACTCTAGTGCGAAGAAGGAGAATTAAGATAGATGAATGATAGGCAGATTGTCAAATGAATGAATAGACTAACGCTGTTGTATTTCATAATTATTTCTTATCAGTTATATTCTGTAATATAAAATATCTGTCTAGACTCAGGATGAATAATAGCATTTCACATTACAGGTATTCTAATATCTTCTTTTACATATGACAGAAATAAATATTTCATCTCTGCACAAAACCTAAGGTTTTCACCTTAAGTCGTTTATTTCCTTTCAGGATACATATGATATGCATTCTCTTGTTTTTCTCTTTCAAAAATAGTATAGTATTATACTTTCATTTTATTTCTTTTATCAACCTTCATGAAATTATAACAGCTGCAAAATAAACTTAACAATATTTACAACATTTTATTATATTTCTACTTCTGTCACGAATAGAATAATCTAGGGTTTTATGTTTACCATGTTTTTCTAAACCTTGCAAAGACTTCTATCCATTCCTGTATTATATTTTATTTTCAATGACAAAACAATTACTGACTTCCACATTCGAAGTAACTATCAAGTCAAATGGAGTAACTAGAACCGGTTAACTCGTATCACCTTTATCAAAACTTCTTAAACATAGAATAAGTCTATTTGGACGAATATCCTTTTATCTTCAGAATCCTTAACTCCTATACTTCGACATTTTAGAAATCTTTTCAACATCGTAAAATATAGTCACAAAAGCATTTATCTTATACATTGCTTAAAACTAAAACAAAGGAGCATCTCAGCATCAACATCAGACAGTAGTATCACTTCCTTGTTGGAAACATTATCTGCAAAACCATATAAATACAAGAAAACTAGTTTACTACTTTCAAGTTCGACCTCTCATAATTTCCAAAGTCACCTCCTGAACCAAATAGGTTAGGGTTTCAAAGTTGCAAAATAAACATTGAGTTTTGGCTCTCGGCCATCACCAAAAATGACAGCACAGATATCAATTAACACAAAACTATCAAGCTACCATCGAAATCTACATGTTGGGGTTTCGAATGCATAGCACAAGGTTAAAACCTATGGCTCTCAGCCATCATAAACACTCAACAGTTCAAAACATTAAAACATCACATATTTTGGAGCATCGTTCACAGTCTCAAACACGTAACCATCATCAAGTTTTGGAACCAATTCTTTTATTTAAACCAGAATAGCCGAAGGATAAAACCCTCTCTACTGTCTACACCCGTTTACAAAGTGACTACGCAGAAAACAAACACTACAGGCTTAACACCGAATTGGTTGAGGAGTTCATCCTCCCTAAGCTGCCAGTCAGCTCATAGACATCACGATGGTGGCCATTTTCCATAGCAAATGAAGTCTTGACTAAGAACATAAGAAGATCCAACAATCACCTATCCAAAGCATCAGGGAAACTACCGAAGCTTACCATTTCATTTGCAGTTGCCTTCGCTCACAACTCAAGTTTGAGAACCCAAGGCCGAAGGAACCTGCCATACCAACAAGAGAATGGTCAAACGATTATCATAAAGAAGTTTCATTAAGAAAATTAACAAACAATTGCAACTCATAAACAATTTAGAAGGAAACAGGTTTCGAAACCTGAACATTACCTTCAAATAGTTATTTATGGAGCAATGACGTCGTTGTTATTGTTAAACCGTATCCACCACCTCAATACTAAATGCAACAAGGGTTGAAAACAACTATGAGATTTACCACTTAACATACAAGAAAACCAACCACTGTATTAACCTACGCATGAGTTTATCTTCAACCCCGAAGTCTTCCCAACTTCAAAACCATTGTTGTAAACTCGCACGATAGGGATCGGCTCTTAAGCTAGTTATAGGTATCAGATAAACACCTTCAATCATGGGTTCGATTCATGGGAGAAGCTCCCAGGAAACCTGCTAAGAAAACCCTGAATTTTCTTAGGCCCGTCGGCCTCTCCACAGAGCCACTCTCCAACACCTTGAATGCCAAAGGAAAACAATAACCTCGAAACTTAGTGGAGATTAGGGTTAAGTTCCAAAGCCCAATAATCACATAAGATCAACGGTGGGGATCATTCAGCACAACACATCATAATTCGAAACACCAACTGCATTAAAACCTTATTTAATAACCATTGCCACCGTGGAGACCAGCTAGGATAACTTTCAAACTAAAACACATACAACTCGACCGCGTTGACTGCCTCATCACGATGCCTCACGTGTTAAGAACCACAATGGCAGCCATGGAGATATTCCACTGAGCTGGTAGATAGGAATATTAAATGCCAAGGTTGAATGCGAATGCCTGCCAGCACAGTTTCCACTACATCATTAATATCCAATCCTTATCACACGTTGCTACGATTGAATATGTTTGCAACCCTGTCATAGCATATATCATATGGTAAGTCATAGTTTGCATTGGTATCAAGTCACTAGGCATCGATCACATGTTTTAAAAGGGTCACGACGATTGCTTACTTTTTGTTATAGTATTTTGTATATAGGACTAAGGCACAAGCCTATGCATATAGTTTATATCCTATAGAAACTAAATAGAATTCACATATAGTTATATGCTATAGAAATTAAATTTGCATATAGTCATATGCTATAGAAATTAAATAGAACTTGCATATAGTATTATGCCATAGGAATTTCATAGAATATGCATATAGTTTGTATGCTTTAGGAAAAGTATGGAAATGGTAGTTAGACCATCTAGGATAGGAAATCGCATAGCAATTTGTATGTAGTGCAAATGATATAGGAATAATAATAGCATACATTTAGCCTATGTTTCATAAAGTCATACTATCCTTTTTACATTAATTACATTGACATGTTACACTAACCCATTGCTACGATACTTAAATTCATCATTTAAATGTTAAACAAAGGAAACATATGAGCTGTATAGTGTACAAATACAAACTTAGACGAGTCACATTTTAAGTACCTTAGAAATTTATTACAGAACCTTTGACGGCTAACTGAAAGTGCAATTTTTAAACTATATTTGTATTACTTGATCTGATGTGTCACCCTTACCTGTAATCTGCGAAAGGAACGGTTCAAATGCTTTAGCATGAATGCTAAGTAAGCCTCAGGGTACCCTTAGGACCCCTTTCATCATCAAAAGAAGAACAACAGTTAGCACTTATAAAAATTAATATCGATTGAACATTGACATAGGTAATATAAGAATATAGCTGAGATAAGAAGAACATCCAATAGCATCTTAGAGTAGAATTAAATTCATTTCATAACAAGATACAAAACATTACATCGAATGATCATTACAAACATTCATTCCAGCATAACGACATAGAAGCATTATTTATAATTCTGCACAGTTAGTTTAAGCAATAAATGCTACGTTGAAAAATTTTAAATTTTTGTGAATTTTTAGGATGTTACAAAGTTGGTTGAACAAATTGTACGAGTATGCAAGCAAGCATGAGCATTGCTTGGTTAAAGATTGGAAGTGTGCAAGTAGTTAATGGTTAGACAATCCTGAAAGCGCACAAGCATAGCCAATCAAAAGATGCTTTCAGTAAGTGGAATGCCCACATGTTCCTATAAGTGTACAACAGTCGAAGACCATCTATGAGAAAATTCCACAGTCGGCGGTACAACAAGTGTGAAAGTCCCACAAAGGATGACAAGGTATCAATACACAAGGGTGCATTACCCATAAGGGATGGTACAACACAAGTCATAGACACATCAAGTTGAAGTGTAAGGTTGCTCACATACCATAAGGCAATGATGCATTAAGAGCGCAAAGGTACACCACCGAGGTGTAAAGTCCCACTAAGTTGTGGAACTTGAGGGAGAAAGCCACATATCAGATGACACATCAATAGCGCAGAAGATGAGGGGTGGCATATGCATAATCCGTGAAGTATGGAAGAAGGGATGCCACGACCAAATTGTGAAGATACAATCTGTGCAGGACATGTATAAATAGAGATGCAAGTTGGATATTGAATGTAAGCTTCATGGTGAGAGCATAAGATCTTCGAGTGCAATTTTAGCTTTTTTTCGGGGCATCAAGGGGCTCGTGGAAAAAACATAATGATTTAGCGAAGAGGCGTATGCACACATGCAGTAGAATGAAGTTTTGATGGTGCACAGAATGATGTGATAGATCTGTGACAGATGCGTGAATACTGAAATGAAGAATACTAAAGTATGCGCAAGTGCTTGATGTTTTGAAGGACAATATTACAATCAACACGCATTTAGTCACAGATGTTGTAGAGACAGAAGCCCAGAGACATAGTGGAAGTTTATCAGATATTGCGCAGATGTCTAGCTGATGCATATGATCAGAAGTGAAAGTGTGCGATGTTGAGAACTCCATATGATGCACAATGACAGAACAACAACATGATCTGATAGGCGCATCATGATGTAGATGATATGAGACAAGTGCGTTAAACAGAACGGACGAATCATTTGATTCACAAGATGTCGCAAATTATCTGAGAGACTACAACACTTAAATAGAACGGACACATCAGAAAGTGCGCAGTTCCATTTGTTACTAGTGCTTCATTTCAGAACAATAAACTATCAATTGAAAGCACAGTATCAATTGATCATTGTAGTCACACAGAGCAAAACGTTGAGATAACAGTGACGCAGACTGCAGTATCAATAGAGCACAAAGTATATGAAGTAAGTCATCAGCAGAAGTATGATTTGAGAGGAATGAGAAGTCAAGTGGTGCATGCAGCGCAGTGACAAAGTATAGTCTGCATATGAAGGTGGTGCATAATAGAATTATCATCAGAATATCTGAAGAAGTGTGCAGAGTTGAAGTTCGGTAAGACAACAACATACATAAGACATCGGGGTGGTCGGACGGGGCAAGGAGATAGGGAGTCGGAGCTTCCTTCAGGTTGGTGCTTTTAAAGCAAAGAATACAGGGGGTCAATGCCTCCTTCCAGATGGTGCTGGAGAAAAAATGGGAGCGGAAGCTTCCTTCAGTTCGGTGCCTGTAAAACCAGTGGGTTGGTGACTCCTTCCAGTTGGTGCTCGTAAATGCAGGAAGTCGGTGCTTCCTTGAATGCATTCTTTCTCATTATAAAGAAGCATTCTGTGGTTTTCTCTTGTTTGGGTTTCCACGTAAAAATCATGTGTGTTATGTGTTGCTTATGTGGTGCATATATGTGTGCATGTTTTATTTACTGATGCATAACATAAGATAAAGATTAAGTAAAGGCTAATCTATTAAAGAAGGTAAAAATGATAATAATTACGCTAATACTAATTCACCCCCTTCTCAGTATTAAATCGATTCCAACAAAAAATCGCCAATAATACTGCGATTGTAACCTTGTAAGCAGGTTACAAAGGGAAATAGGATGAATGCCACTAAAAGAATCAAGCTTAGAAGATTTAGGGATAAAAGCAACGAAAGTGGCATTAAGGGGACCTAAGACTATTCCATTGATTCTTGACTCTTCAACCACCTTCAATAAGTCATTTCCCACAATATCAAAGAACTGAAGAAAAAACTCAACTGTCCATCCATCAAGGCCAGGGCTTTTGGATTTAGCAAAGAGTTTTCAAATATTTTCAATTTCCTTTAAAGAAACATGGGCACTAATACTTAGGGCTTATTCAGGAGAGAAAAAAGAGGGATAACATTTAAGAACTTTCAATTGAGAACCTAAACAATTTTTGTCACTCCTTAAACAACTTCTCAAAATGCTCAACCACGTCATTCTCCAAGTCACTTTGTGAAAACATCCATTCTCCATTCTAATCTTTTAATTCCAAGATAGTGTTCGTGATTCTTCTATGATCGACGAACCTATGAAAAAAGAAAGTATTACTATCTCCCTAAGATATCCAAATTGCACGACTTTTAAGTCACCGAGACTCTTCATTAAGCTTTAAGATTCTGGCTTTTCTAGCCTCTAGATAACTTATCACCTCCTTGTCCAATGAAGAAAAAATGCATGAAGAATTATAAAGAAATCTATAATGTATCTCCTCCTTGACATTGATGAGTTCGGCTTTCAATTCCAACTTGTTTTGCTTCTCCCATGAAATAACCTCACTTTTCAAAGCTTTAAGTTTACTGACCATTTGCTCCATAGTTGAGCCCTCCATTCCAAGATATAAAGACTTCCATGTGGTCCTAACTAAAGAGGAGAAATCTACCTCCAATAACCATCCATGATTAAATTTGAAAGGCAATTTAGCCTCACTAGAGTCCACTTCAAATTGTAGCATGATAGGTACATGATCATATATATTAATAGATTCAGACTAGGACCTAAATTTTTCCAACCCACCTGCTAAACCCTTGGAAATTAAAAACTTGTTCAATCTTTTGGACACACCAGCTTGGCCTAGTCTACCATTTTCAAGGTAGGAGCCATTTTGATATGAAGGACATCAATAAGCTTCATCTCAAGAAAAAAATGCATAAAATAATATGTCAGAGGATCAACTCTATAACAACTACCCCATACCTCGGAAGCTGACACGGTAATGTTTAAATCCCTTCCCACTGTCAAGGAGGGATCATTCAATAACCCACTTTCTAAGACATCATCCCAAAACACCTATCTATTTGAACAGGGCCCATAACAATGTTAAAGAAATGTAACTTCGGAAGATATTCTAATTGTATTTGTTTATTATATTATTATTCCTCCTTCGGGAGATGTCATTGATGTAATTGGTCATGTAAGAGTCGTTGAAAGAGTCAATGTAAACCCTCCCTTGTAAGTCGGGTCAATAGTACCCTTAAGAATTGTATTAAATATATTATTGAGTCACCCTAAGTGAAGTCGGCCCAATCAGTTAGGTGAATTTGACCCTGTTAGGGTAAAAGGACACCCAATAGAAGAATATAAATAGAGAGGTCAAGTTCCTCATTTGCATCATTCATTCACTCACTCAAGTTCGCAAGAGAGAGAGAGAGAGAGAGAGAGAGAGAGAGAGAGAGAGAGAGAGAGAGAGAGAGAAGAAGAAGTTTGATGGAGAAGAGAAGTTGCTATTTTGTCTTGGGGTTTTACATTGTCTTGGTGAATTCTATATTGAGGAAGTTCTGCAGGGTTTTCTCCCTTGTGGTTTCCCCAAGGAAAATATTGTATTCTTTGTGTTGATGTGCTTGTCTTTATTTCAGTGATACTATTGTTGCAAATGATTTAAAGTTATCATGCTAAACAAGTAAAAACTTAACATGGTATAGGAGTTGGCCTGAAAGAAAACATTGTGCAGTTGTTGCAACTGCATAAACTAGGGTTTCTATGGTGCATTCAACTCGCCTCACTCGGGCCCATCTTTCTATTGAAGCAGAATTCAATTCCAAGAATTTTCATTTTTGGGCCCACCACTTCAGCTCGGAGAACTAGGGAATCAAGTTTTTGGAGGATCTGCTCACAGATTTAGGAAAAGGAGTACATTGCTCAACTCGCCTTAGAGAGGCGCATCTATTCCTCCAATCAATTTTTTCAAGATCTAAAAATTGAAAAACTAGGGTTTCTCTGTCAAACCCTAGGTCAAGTTAGAAGCAATTTTTAGAAAGGCAACATTACTGGTAAGTACTATCTCTCTTCTATTTTCCATTTGAGGTTCTTATATTATCAAAATGACAACAACACCAAGTTTGATGAGAAGCTTGAGGGAGCTGAGAATTTTAGAGCATGGAAATATAGAGTCATGTTCATTCTTGAAGAACATGACCTAGAAGGTTTCATAAAAGAGGAATTTGAAGAACCAGAAGGAGATGAGGCTAGAGCAAAATACAAGAAGGATAGGATCAAGGCCAAGAGGATCATAGTTGACTCTATCAATGATCTCTTGATTCCTCAAGTGTCTTCAAGGAAGACTCCAAAGGAAATGTTTGATGCATTGTCCAGTTTATTTGAAGGAAGGAACATCAACATAAATATGACCATGAGAAATCAACTCAAGGGTGTGAAGATTCATAAATAAGAGACCATGCAGTCATACTTCACTAGGGTATTCAAGATTAAAGAACAATTAGTAGTTGTTGGTGACATGGTGGAAGAAGCAGAAGTTGTGATGACCACCTTGGATGGCCTCCCAAGGGAATGGGAATCTTTCGTTCGTGGCTTATGCTCTAGAAAGAATTTGATCAAGTTCATAAAATTATGGGAAGAAAGAAGATCACCATCATAAGAGATCACACAAAAGTAAGAGGCCTACTAAAGACTACTCAAGTCTCAAATGCTTCCATTGTGATGATATGGGACACTTTGCTAGGCATTGTCCCAAGAATAAAGGAAACAAGAAAGGAAGTAATAAAAGACATCATGCTCATGTTGTAGAGGATGATGAACCAACTAGGAAGAAGACTAAAGAAGATTCCTCCAGTGATGAGGAATATGTATTTTGATCCAGAAGGATTCAAACCAGAAAGATGGAAGAACCTCTTATCCATTTCAACATTGGATAAGGAGGGATGCAATCGTGATTTGTGATGAAGAAGAAGGGATGCACAGATTCACCACCAGTACATAGTTCCATGTGAACTATGGTATAAAAGACTTATCAATCATAAGCAAGAAAGGCACGGGTCCTCTGAATCAGATGATGGAGTAGAGCACACTGTCAAAGACTCCAGTGATTCCTGTAAGGAGACAAGGATTAAGAAGGATCCTTCCAAACAAACAAAGATAAGTATTTCAATTGTCATTTTCTATATATCTAATTGCTTAAATGATATTATTCAGTTGTGTACATATTTATGTTCCTAGATTTAGGAAGTGTATTATGGATGTTAGAGTGTTTGTATTGATGAACAATATACTACTAATATGCATGTGATGGGTAAGTGGCCCATGGTGCTATACAACATTCCATTGGTACTTATCTAGAATGAAACCTCTTTGATGACATGTTGGGAGTAGTGCACGCTCTTAATAATGTTCTGGTAGAGATGGAAGGCATCTAGAAAGTTACCGTATGAATACAAGATATGGATGAATGTTGTGTTGAAGCATTGGCTAAGATATTTGAATGACTGTGACCTATGTATTTATGCATAAGAATTTGTCATTATTCATATGTTTTGAAGATTATGAAATGTTGCTAATCATGCAATTGAATTTGACTTGTAGGAAAGATTGTGTACCATGACCTACAAGAATATAATGAAGAGACTTGTTTCGTGGAACAAGTGATGATGGTTCAGCGATGACATTCAAGAAGATTTATGAAATCAAGCATACTACAGAAGTACAAAGCGAGGGTTCTCTTAGAAAGAGGGAGTTGACTATGGCGATGCGTTGCTCTAGTGGCTAGACACACTTCCTCAATGGTGGATATTACACTATATAGATGGTGTAATCGAAGTAGAACTATATATCGAGCAACCACTAGGATTCGAGACTCTCTACAAAGAACAACATGTGCGCAGATTGAAGAAGGCTTTGTATGGGCTCAAAAGGCACCCATGGGATAGCATAATGAGCTTAAGGATCACCTAGAGTGATGAGATATCAACCTTTTGTACAAGGTTGAAGATGAGTATCTCATAGATGGATGCAAGAGAGAACTTGCAACAGAGTTTTAGATCTTGGTATCCAGTGACCTAGAGAGATGACATAGATGGATACACAGAAGATCATCATAAGAGAAGGCTACCAATCACTTCAGTACAAAATGTCCTGACGCAAAGAGTACAAGATGCAGAGGGAGGATACTGCTTAGTTACAGAGGGAGCAGGAAAGCTTCACTTCAGGAGGAGTGACTATAGCACAAATTGAGAAACATTATCACTTAGCCTCTATATGTGGCAAAGGTTGTTTTCCTCAGTATCTCAAGGATATGCTTGGAGTGATACCGAATGTCTCCTCTCATGAAGAGGAAGTATATGTGGTACAGTTTGAGATAGGTACCCAGAACATGATATGGCAAGATAGATGGATTTCTGACGAGCTTGGGCTTTACTAAGAGTAAAGAGGATTCCAACCTTTACTATAAGGTTGAGGAAGGAAATCCTATGATTCTACTGTTATATGTAGATGATTTGTTTTTTATAGCTAATAGCAAAAACAGAGAGGAAGCTTGCTGCAGAGTTTGAAATGAAAGTCTTGGGTATGATGCATTACCTTTTAGGTCTTGAGGTGTGGCAGTGTCCAAATGAGATTTTTCCTAAATCAAGGAAAGTATACTGTTGATATCCTAAAGAGATTTGGGATGCTGGATTGTAAGGCCATGACTACACCGATGACATCAAACTTGAAGCTCTTAAATTATGCTTCATCAGAGAAAGTGGATGTTACATTGTACAGATAAATCATTGGCTCGTTGATGTATTTAACAAATACAAGACCGGATATATGTTTTGCTGTGAACACCTTGAGTCAGTATATGGTAGATCCTAGACATGTTCACTTGGTTGCAACAAAACATGTGATGAGGTACCTAAAGGGTACATTGGATTGTGGTCTCATATATGTATCAGATAGTGAGATCAGATTGCATGGTTATATAGATTCATAATGGGAAGGAAGTGCCAAAGACATAAAAAACAATTCAGGATGTTGTTTCAGCTTGGGATCAGGTATGATCTCATGGCTCAGTAGAAAGCAGACCAGTGTTGCTCTCAGTACCGCATAAGCTTAATACATTGCAACATGTTTAGCTTGTAGCGAAGTAGTTTGGCTTTGCAAGATGTTGGCAGGATTGTTTGTTACCGAGATAGATGTGACTGGTATCCTTTGTGATAATCATAGTTGTATCAAGATGTCAGAAAACCCGGTGTTCCACGATAAATCGAAGCATATCGAAATCAAGTATCACTACATCTGGCATATGGTGCAGAAGGGAACTATAAAGCTCAAGTATGCTCCTACAG